>JAVKLA010000093.1:25327823-25398169 GCA_034782735.1 Sagittarius serpentarius | reverse complement strand
TGAGCCGGGGCCGTGGGCCGTGCTCCGGGCGCGTAGGGAGGCTGCGGAGGTGAAGCCTCCGTTCCCTCGTCGGGCGGCATGGAGGCTGTTGGCGCCGCAGAGGACGTGTTTTATGAGGAGGAGGAGGAGGTGAGCTGCTACGACTTCGAGCCTCTGCCGACGCTGCTGGAGGATGAGGTGAGTGAGGCAGGTGCGGGGACGGAGCCGCCGCCGCCGCCCTTGCGGCTCACCTGTGGTGAGGCGGCCTCAGGGACAGCCCGCGGCCCCCCGCTCCCTCCCCCCCTACCCCGGCGTCTCCGTCCTTCTGCCCGCGCCGCGAGGGCGGCCCGCCGGCTGTGCCGGGCCCCGGAGGCGACTGGAGCGCGGAGGCTCACCCGCCCCGCCGGGAGCGGCGAGGCCGCGTCGACACAGCCGTTCACTTTCCCTGTGTTCACCGCGGGTTCCTCGCTTCCTTCTGTCTGGTGATCCCAGCTACCAAGTTGGGCTTAGTCCATCCCTGTGCGCCTTCTCCACACAACAGCAAAGTCATGGTCCTTGAGTGTGGACTGTCTCCTAACTCCTGTCGTAGCCATGGGTTAATGCTGCAGCCGGCAAGTACCTGTCCTTGTCGCATCTGATAAAGGGAAATTAATTACATGGGCGAAAGTGTTTCCTGTAGCTGCCAGCCAGATTTTTGTACAGCTGTTTCTTGCTGCCCTGTGTAAAAAGGCCTTTGTCACTGGGAAACAAAAAAACCCCCACAAACTTAAATCCGTTCATTCATTTGTTACTCCAAATAACCTGTAGCTAAACCCAGTTCTGTTGTCACGTTTGTCTTGATTTGTACATGGTTTTGCACTTGCTTTGTATTACTGTTGCTCATCTTCCTTTGTATCCTTCCATATGAAGTGCGTTCCTTATCCCCTAGTGAATGTTTGAGCAAACTGGTTTTGGTTTTTTTTCTAAGTAAAAGTTTGGTGAACCATATGTGAGCCACTTGTTCCCCAAACCAGACTGTGCAAACTTTGTTATGTCAAGAACCCAAGTTGAATCAGGATTTAAAAGTGAGTTTGAAAGTGAAAAGTCCCTTCCGGCTTTCATAAGTCATGTAATGGCTCAGGAGCTTGGCTCTTCCTCTCATCATCTGTAGTGTTGAGTGTAGTAGGCCCTCTCAGACTGGCTTGTGCAAAATATAGAAGGAAGGTGGTGGTGGCCTTCTTTTTACACATTAGCTAAAATATTTAGAGTATTTCTTCAGGATGTGAAAAGGCTGAGGGTCAATTCCTCTGTGTGAGGAAGACCTGAGCCCATTTTTCTCACCTGCTCAATAAATATACTTTGATGGTGGATTCCCACCAGTTCCTTCTATTTAATTATTCCAGGCACATGAATATTTTCAATATTCTTGTTGAAAGAATAAGCATGACCTATCAGCTGGTGATTAAAGAAGTTAATAAAAAAGGGCTGCTTTGAAGAGTACTCAGTGAGCTTACCCAGGCAACTCGGTGTTTTTCTTCAAATGCGATGAATTTAATGAATGGTATTTGCCATATTTTCCATGATTCTGGAATAGATCGTTTTGAAGTTTGTATGAATTACCTTAGCAAAAAGACTTAGGTGCCAAAAAGCTGTGAATGCTGATGTACCTAACTCTCAGCTGCTTAGTCATTTAGTGGAGCCTGTGCTTCTCATCACTGTACATAATACAAGGAATGAGATTGGTGTCCGATGTATGTGGTTTACAAATGCCAGTATGTGAAGCAAGGAGCTGCCTGAGCTGAAGAGTAGGAAATGCTGAGGGTGAGGGCATATTTCAAATGCCTTTCTCTACTAGGACTTTCTTCATCTCACACTTTAATATTTAATTTCAAATCTTTTGAGAAGCTGTCTGCGGCAAATTAATTTGTTTTCTCTTCCTGCTCTTTCTTCCTCTGCTTAATTACATATGCTACTGAACTGTTTTATACTTTCTGAAGAAAATATAAGGGAAATTTGAGAACTAAAGTGAATAATTAAAACATGGTTGTCTGACCAGTTCACTTTTCGTAGTTATTAAACAATAATTGCTTCTGTAAGTGTCTTTTACTGATAATGACACAAGAGAGAAAAGGCATCAGCATCTCTGTTATGTAACACTCAAGTTTTCCTGTAATTCGAGTGAACCGACTTTCGGTCATCCAAAGTACTGAAGCTGGGGCTCGCCAGAAGCTTCAGTTTGCCAGAAATTCCCGTGTTATAGTCTTAAAAGGCTGTTTTGTTTTGGTTTTCCCACAGTGAAAAGGTTGTTTCCATGTTGCTTTGGGGATGCCAACTAGTCAAATGCATGTCTTGGTGTTTTCAATGCTTCGCTCTCTACAAAGGCCTTGCTTTGCTGCAATAGCAGCTTTAATAACTAAGGTCAAGATAGTGTGGTCATTTGAGAAATACATGGTTTCTGTGAAGTAAATAACTTCACGTCCTGGAGCATTGGAAGGAGGAAGGAAGGCTTGCTGTATGGTGCTGTTGGTGGTGTTTTGCTTTGGTTTTTATCTTCACTTAGCCATCCATTGCTGATGGAAGCCACTGAACATTCACAGGCCTCTTTTTCTTTTTTCCTTTTTCCTGTTGTTTTTTTTTCTGTATTACCTAACTTTCCCATGCCCTGGAAGGAGGCTAAGTTTGTCTGCTATGAGATCACCATTATCTTCCATTTACCCAAAAAACCACTAGACAAAGATGGTTTTGTAGGTTTAAACTGTAGGTATTGCTATGATGATTAATATCCACTGTAGAGCTCAACCTCAAAGCTTGACTCAAAAGAAATTCTGTCAAGTCTTGATTGTAACTGGAATTTGATATTGAGGCTGTCTTAAAGGTTGCACATTTTATTTATTTCACCTGATCTCTAAATTGAGCCTTTCTTGTCCATATGCACAAATGAAAATCTCGTAATTTTGTGTATTGATTAGTGAAATTTTTTTTTTATTTTTTTTTTTTTCAGTTTTGGCAAATGCCATCATGTCACCTAGCTGGATGATCCTAGGAGAGTTAAAAATAATTACTGGTTCATTGCTTGGGTCATAAACTTCTTTTTCTTCTTTTTTCTTTTCTTTTCTTTTTTTAAACTTTTTTTGGTTGGCCATAGAATAAACAGTCTTTCCTTTCCAAGCCTATCCTCATCCTGCCTATCAATATGGTCAGCTTCAAAGCCTAATGGTTTGTGGTCCAGCTCCTTGTCACATGTTTATGCTTTCAGCTACAGGAACCTCTGTGCTGCCCTTCATGCTTGGAAGAAGTTCCCCATAAAGATGCACAAAACTTCCTCATCCACCCTTCAAATCTGCTGGCAGCATTAAGCATATGGTGCTGAGCCCAGCACAAAGAAAATGAAATCTTTTTTTTCATGTACCTGAACTGTAAGGGCTTTTGCTGTTCATTATCATGTAGGACTGAACTCAGGGTCCATGATTAGTGCTAGAAGGTGCTGCAGTAATGCTGCCATTAGTAAATCGATCCATCTCTAAGCTGATGAAAACTAAAATATTGAAAATAGAAGTTAAGTTTCCCAAATAACAGTGAGTGCACTTTATTTCTTATCTGTTTTTTTCCTCATATTTTTAAGTATTATACTTTAGACCAAAAAGCAAAATAAATTTTTAGACTAAAGATTGGTCCTTGTTTGAAGGATGAGCGCAATACTTAGGTCTCTGAAAAACATGTTAACAAACCATTAACCCTTCTGTAAATGGTAATCCAAATATCATTGATGTTCTCCAGTACTGAGAAACATAAAGTTTTAACTGTGTTTTCCAAAGGACTGAAAGTTTAAACCACTACAGTTTTCTGAGCTTTACGGTATCTGACATTCTGCTTTGCTGAGAATGAGGTACTGTCTTTTTTTCTGTATTCTAAGTAATATACAGCAACATCTTCAATTCAAGGTATATTTAATATCATTCAGAAGTACAGCCTTTAGTCTTAATTACTACATATAAATGAGAAAATATTATGTGTAATTAATAGTGGTATAGCTTTGATGCAAAATAACTTCTGTAGATACTTCCATTTTTCTGTTATTTTTCCTTACAGATGGGATTGATGTTTTGTATGTTTTTTGCCATGCCTTTAAGTTCATGAAAATTTTCTACTTCTGTAGCTATGGGTAATGTATTAGTTTTGTATTCTAAAAAATTTACTTAAAAAGGCTAACTGCTTTGAACAAGGCACTGTTTCTGAACATCTTGACCAGAAAAGCCACATTAGAGCCACTAGTTTGGAACTGGACTCTTCATAGCCTTACTGTGATGATGGGGTCAAAGGAAGTTGACTTATAGTTTAGGACAGTAACTCAGAAATGAAGTCCATAAACTATATTGATCACTAAGAGTTCTGGGTGTAATGGGGAGGCCTAGGACAACCGGAGTGTTTTGGTTTAAGTTGAAGAACACTTTTCCTATGGCTTGTTTGGCTTTTGAGTGTTTGTTTAATGGTCTACACCACTAAACTTCACAACAGCATCATTCTTCAGACAGGCTAATTTAGAAGGTACTTTTTCCTAGATCACAGATGGTAGGGAAAACTGCTGTGAGGAGAATTTTTAAGTAGTTTATCCAAAGGCAGCTGGGAGAGCTTAAGGAAGACATGGACTAAACAAAATGTTTTAACTTAGTCTTTCTTCTTTTACCTCGAAATGGTCTGTTTCCCTAACTTTGATGCAGTGTTTATATAACTTACATAGCTCCCGTAGTAAGTTGTTTTTTGGTTTTTTAATGTTAACATACAGCGATACCTTTGTTAGGTTAACTCTGCTTCTTAAGAGTCTTTGTGTTACGAGCAAAGTCATGCACTTGGTGTTTCTTGGTGTTAATAAGTGTCCTAGAAGGTCTGAGAACTTGCTGGAAATGTTACTTGTAGCCAATTGTGTCAAATGTAATCTATGATACACAAAGTAGTGTCATGAAATCCAGGGTAATTTATGAATTCATATCTTGGCAGGAGAACGTATCCCTCGCTGATATTTTGTCACTGCGGGATAGCTGTCTTACTGAGCAAGATATTTGGGCAATTTGCCTGGAGTGTTGCCATTCTCTGAAGAGCATTGCCCATTCTGCAATCTTCCAGACACTCTGCATCACTCCTGACACTTTGGCTTTTAACACCAATGGCAATGTATGCTTCATGGAACAGCTCAGTGGTAAGTATTTGTGTTTCCAGGCCATTTGTTTTAGAACTATGGAAACTCATAGTGAGAGACTAGTAAAGCATTATATTCTAGTCTTAAGACTTGTAATTAAAATAAGGAGAAAACAAAAACTTGTTTAGGAATGGGTGAGTATAGATCTGTATGAAGCCACATGCTCAGTATGTGATTCATGAACAAAGGCTTTTATGAGTTTGCTTAGAAGATTCTTCCTAGTTATTTTAAGACTTATCCAGAGGAATGTAATTTATCTCCATTTTAAACTCTGTAGGTTATGTATTTGTGTGCCCAAGTCTCTACGTATGTGAAGCACGTTCTTGGTCTCTTCCAGTTCTTCTCATTTCATGGATATGTTCTATTTGTAGAGAAATCTGACATTCAGTGTATCTTGATGATTGTGGCCATAGAGAATGGGTCAATTCTAGTGCATATTCACTGTTAGAAAGGAAAGCTCTCTCTTGAATAAAGGATTATTATTTTTTTAAAAGTTGTGATTTTTAGAATCAGCAAGTGTGGTGACTGACTGAGGACTTAATTTTAATATGCTAAAAACCAGTATGTAGTAGCATGTAAGATATTCAGGTGTTGTAGCAGATGAATGGGGGGATGCTTAACTTAAAAAATTACTTCTGATTTCAGCACAGACAAAAAAGCATGTTACTGTTGCTGTTCCCTTTCACAGGATGCATCTCAAGAGTCTTTGTCTTGAGCCTTTTCAGGATATTACAAAACAAACAAACAAAAAAACCCCAGCTCTTATTCTTTTAAAATTTTGTCAGCTTGTAACTGGAAGAACCGTTCTAGTCCATATACACATTATCCAGATTTTCATTATGCTTTCTTTAACCTAATTTATTTTTAAATCTGTTAGAGTAAGTGTTTATTCTTTTAGTCAAAATCTAGATCACAGTATTTAGAAAAAATAGGGTAAGGTAACTTTGCAACAAATGAATATTTGTTGCCTTCTTTAGAATTAAAGATAGTATTTCAAATAAGCATGTAACATCATAAAATGTAATTAATAAAGATGAAAGTGTATTTTCATAATTGTGGTATTAGTTTTGTGCTGAAATTTCTCAAATATATGTGTCAACTTTTAGTTCCATGTTAACAGGGTAATGTGTAATCAATTTCCTTTTTTTAAGGAGCTTGTCATAACTTGAAATTTAAAAAAAGGGAAAAAAGCTGGCTTTGTATTCATAAGGGTATGTGAAAGACTTGTTGAAGAGAATAAATCTAGTGGATGAAAAATGCCCCTCGACTAAGATCTTTGCTTGCAGCTGGGAAAGAAGAAAAAAAAATCAATTTCTGCTTAAATGTTTTAGTCTAATTGAATAGCTGGCAAACAATTGATCCAGGATTTTGCTGTATTCAATTGCTTAAATTATGGGATCACAAATTCCCATGCAAAGCAAATGTACAAAGATTTTGTTCCCTGAAGTCATGTTAGTCTCTGAGGAAGAGACTTTTCATTAGTTCTCTTTAAAGAAAGTTGTGATTTTCCTAGGCATGCAAAAAGTTATGTATGTATTGTTCCCCCCCCCACTCCACTGTGTCTGACTCTTTCTCTTCCCCTTTCCCTCAGATGTTGTTACTATTTGGTTAAAACAGAGTTTGTTAGATAGGCACTTGGGGAGGTTGTCCTTTTTGCTTCCCTATAGTTGTTGCCTATGGATTTATTCTTCCAGAAGAAAATTATAACCTCTGGCTTTCCTTGCCAGTGAGAGAAAATGAACAGCCTGTCGCCTCTGCTTTAGCAGCGTTCTGCTTCCTGCAGGTTCTGTGGTGCTACAGTGACAAACATTCAATAGGATGTTCTGCCAAGGGCTCTGATATGTTCTTGTCTCTTCAAAATGGACAAATTTCCATTGTAAACATTGTATTAAAAGAATACAATGAGCTTTACCAGTGATAAAAATTACATGCTTGTATAGCCTTTAAAGTGTTCTATTGAAAGAAAGGGAAAAGGTAGTGGGGAGATGAAAAGAAGGAGCAGTAGTCTGGGGGTGGGTGAGAGGTGGGGACAAAACATCTGTCTGTTAGTTCCCTTCCCCTTCTGCACCCCCAAATATCAGAAAAAAATGTGGTGGGGGGAATGCAGAATTAGTTGTGTACACTTCTTTTTCAGTGG
Source organism: Sagittarius serpentarius (assembly GCA_034782735.1). Classification (NCBI taxonomy): domain Eukaryota; kingdom Metazoa; phylum Chordata; class Aves; order Accipitriformes; family Sagittariidae; genus Sagittarius; species Sagittarius serpentarius. The sequence continues at coordinate 25,390,880 of JAVKLA010000093.1, read as the reverse complement.
GAAAGTAGAATCAGGAGCGTAATAAGGAACTGTAAATCAGTTACTGTCATTTGCATAGTCAGCTATGCCAGGTAGCTGCAATATATGAATAAGTAAAAAAGGTCCTCTCTGGTCCTCTCTACCATATAACTGAGTTTGGTATCTTCATAATAAGAGCTTTGCATTTCACTTCTAAAATACAGGCACAAAAGTTCTATTAGAGCTAAAGCTATGATAAGTATGCTACACCTGTGAGCATACTTTTTTTTTTCTCCCTGTTGAGAAGGGAAACTTAGAGTCTTTGCTTGTAAATGATCTCAATCGTCCATTGGCTTCACAAAAGGATAGACACAGTTGAATATGTACGTGAAGAGTAGGTTTTTTGTAAGGCACTTTTTTTAATCCCCAGGTGTTCTTTACTGGGTTTGTGTGACATCAGTATGACGTGATACTACATGCATGCTTGGATGCCTCAGCGTCAGTCTGTCTTAAGATGTTCCTTTCTTCCTCACAACTCTTCACTCAAAAGTGGCTGCTGTAGTAGTTCAGTTGTCTGCTAAGCAGCACACGAACAAGGAATGTGCTTCCTCAACTCCTTTATCGTAATTATACTAAGCAGAAAGGTCAACGTTCTAAGCTGGCTTGTAGATGAAGAGGCAATTAGCTGTTCAGGTTGGTTTTACTGCTTGAACCCTTACCCCCCAGGTCTGCAGTGGAAAATAGTGAATGGAAATGTCCCATTAATCAAATCAAAACTGCAAGCCACAGCTGAGCCACGCCAGCTTAGGTGATAACTTGGTCCAAATGTAAATGTCTGAAGGCAAGAAGTGGTTAGGCATGGTAAATGTATTTCTTTGGGGGTGTTTTGTCTGTTTTGTTTCTTAGTAGGAAAAGTATTGTATCTTCCTGCAGAATGTTTGAAAATATTTTATTATTTTTAATTAAATAAACTTATATTACTTATTTTACTTGCAGTACTAGAAACATGGATAACAAGTTCCTTGTACATCAGATATGAGTGAACCAAAATACTGCTATATACATAGTTTCTTTCATATCAGATATGAGTGTATCGTTAAATTTGTATCATCAAATTGGTTTGGTTTTTTGTTTTTTTAAAAAAACAAGACTACTAATTTCTAATCTGACACATTTCCTTTTACTTTCAAAGATGATCCAGAGGGTGCCTTTGTTCCACCAGAATTTGATATCACCGGTAACACTTTTGAGGCAAGTTAATAAATTTATCTGTAAAATAGAAGGGGGGGTTAATGATTTTAGTACTTCTGGCAGCAGTACCAAATGCTCAGCATTCTCAGTGTATGATTTTAACACATCTAAAGATTGTGAATAATAAATTGTGCTCTTTAGATATGTTTTGTGGAAATAAAAAGTAAACTTAAAATGCTATATTTATTTTCTGTGTAAACATTTGTTGACTAACTGTTAAAATGTGAGAATCTATTTTGGCTGAAAAATGTATTGCCCTAAACCACAGCTGGTCTATATTATGTTCACTGGTATCCTTCACTTGTTACATTTGCTTGTTTGGGGACTAGCCATGAACTTTTATGACTAAATATAAAATTTGTTTGCCATCCTCTTCAATGAAATAATTCATGGAAGGGTAATTAGCAATTTTATCTTTGATTTAATGAAGAAACAAATGACTATCTGTTGCTTTGCAATGCACAAATGCTCTACATTGTTAAATTAAATCAGATTTAAATTGTTTGTACTAATTCATTAGCCTCCCAAGTCAACCATCTCATTGCTTGCTGCAGGAGTGCTTGCTTCCTTAATATCCTTTTTTTTAAATACAGTATTTTTTCTGGCATGTATTCTTAGATAATCCAAATGCTTTAATTAGCAACATGTTCTAGTCAAGGTATAAAAAAAAATTATTCTGTTTCTTTATAGTTCAGTACAAATACATTTTACTTTTTGTAGTTATAGCCTTCATAGTCATGTTTATAGTTCTCTGTTTCCTCAGGGGAAGAGGGGGAAAGGATAAGTGAACCTTAGGAGTGTGGAGTACGACAAGAAAGATGAGAATGATAAGGCAGGAAGGGTCATACTATAGAATATTAAGTAGTACAGGCTTTGAAGCTTAGAGATGCAACAGTTTTCCCTGTTGCTATGATTTGTTAATGCAGTTATATAGGCCAGCAGAGCTCTAGTAATTTTGTGCTCGCTTTCTCCCCTACCCCCAGGCTGGTTTTTTGGGAGTCTTTGGGGACAGGAGGCCAGTGTGGGTGGGGGTGGTTAGGAGGTGACTAATATTGCGTGTAAACTTGGCAACTCTAGTAGTCCTTATATTCAGATGTGGTTGAGGAAAGCAAGTCCCAACGTCACCCAAAGGTGACTATTTTTTGTTTTTTTCTTTTTGTTGCACTTCTGAAGCTGGACTTCAGATTTTACATAAGTATGTTCTCTATTCCTTGCCCCTTAACAAGCCTTCAAAACTTGACACAGAAACACTTACAAGATTTGTGGAATTATTTGCTCTTCTGGCAAACTTGGATTTCCCTCCAACCCTTTCTCTTCCTTTAGGAGCTGCTAAACTCATGCATATAGCAAATAGATACACTGAAAGAGGTTCAAAGACCGAGGGAATGGGACAAGGTGAAAAAGGGATTTGGGAAGACTGTGGGAATACTAAGTGACCTGAAATTTTAATTCCCTCTGGTATACAAGGCCATTGTATCCCTCTTGCGTAAAAGTTGTCTGTGTAGAGGTTTATTATTTAGGTCTTCTCTTTAATCAGAACTTGCAAGCCTGCTAAGCCCCAGTGGATCCCAATACCAAGCACAGCACAAACAACTATACAGTCAGTGAAAGCTGTTTGACTCAGGAGTGGCTCTGAACATTGACCGTTTTACTTTTTTTGCAAAGTAACTTTACTTTTTGCATGAAGATACATGAAGGTACGCATTTGCGTGGAAGGAAGTCAACATGCACTGCCTTGTCTATTGTGAAGTGGGGAAAGGGCTGGGCACACTGTTTTCTGTCCGTTGCTCCTATTTCTTTATCTGGCAAGTTGGGGAGCCTTGCAAAGCGGGGAGAGTAGTGCTGCAACGCTGTCCTGTTGTCTCAGTTGTTCCCCATTGACCATCACAGGGCAAGGTACGAGACTGAAAAGCCAGGGCTTTCCCCTTTGTTGAGGCAGAGGTGTATTTATTTACTCTGGGATTTGTGTGCATTTTGTCAGACAGCTATGGGATTCTGAGTGTTTGTAGAACTTTCAAAGCTTTACCTCTCACCACTTGTAGAGTTTGGTTCAATTTTAAGTACTTTAGTACCAGATCAAATTCTGCTAGGGATTCCACACTGACCTCTTCTTGCTTTTGCAGTTTCTAAGACCTACAGTGGGTTAATCCGTATGTACTTGTTGCAAGGGTTTTATAATATTGAATTCTTTTCAAGCTAGCTGTTTCCTTCTTGGTGCCAATACTTCAAGTTCTTCTCTTTTTTTGAAGGTATTGATACTTTTGTCTATACCCTTACCCCTAGTTAACCTCCTAGTATGCAGTAGCAGAATAGCATTGGTCTATATACATTTCTCTGAGGAAACCCTGGGCCCTTGTGCTTTCTCAGTGTTAAGATTCTCTGTACTTTACCAATAAGCTGCACTTTTTACAGGGGCGTGAAATCTTTTGTGTTACTGCTTGCTCCTTCCTTGGTAATGACCTTACTCAGTTCTTTGCTGAAGGAGTGTTTTTGCAGCTGCTTAGTATGCTTTGTTGAGAACAATAGGAAGTAGTGTTTGTCCAATTTCGATATAAAGAAAAAAAATTAGTGTTGGAACTACTAATTATGTTCAGGATGATCTTTGATAGCTGTTACTCCAGTGTCAAAGCTCAGCTGATTTAAAATACTTATGTCATCCAGAGCTTTCGCTTGATTTGAGCTTGACCTATTTTGTGGCTTCTAAAATGGAGGCACACAATGAGGTTTGTATAGCTACTGGATGACTTCTTCGTCTTTAGACTCTTTTTAAAAAAAAAATCCCTCAAATAAAGCTACAGTTATTTCAACAAGAGATGTTTTGTTTCCTGCTTGGTGAATTACTGATCCAGACCTCTAATGGAATTGTGACTCCAGCCTAATTAGTTACTAAACTTAGCTGGCGCTCACAGGCACACAAGGGTAATAGACACAGGAAACAAACTGAAATGCTTTACTGTCCTGGTGCCTGAAACAACACTATTAAAAATTGCAGTTTCTGGTTGGAATTTCAAATAGCAAGAGATCTAAAACTTCGTCCAAATGACAATGCACAGGACTGAAAAGTAATTGATTTCACGTGGTTTGTTTTAGACTTGCACCTTGTTTCCTGACCTGCTCTGCATTTGTAAAGTGGGAATAATAACACCAACTTCAGTTACAGTTGAGAGTAGGAAGGTAAAAACTAGCCCTTCGGGGAGTTGTCAGCTTCAGTGTCAGCTGTAGAATAGACTTTTTGGAGAGAAAGACGTTAAGAAGGAAGTAGCTGTGAAAGGGGCTTTTGATGCCAACAGTAAAGTATGGCTGGGCTTTCCAACTGGTGTCTTCTTTAGTGCTGCCACAGTTCCAGCCTGTGGGGTTGGAGGAAGGATTGCAGTTTCTGAGGGTCTCGAGACCTTGGAATGACTATGTTGCTAAGCAGTTGGAACAGCATTTAATAGTGTAATTCTGTTATGTCCTCCTCTTCTTGGTATAAGCGTTGTCACAGTGCAAGGGCAAAAAAGGCAGCCAAGCAAGTACCCTTGGTCTCTAGGACAGTGCTGGACTAAAACAGAGAACCTCCTGGATATCTGTTCATGTTAATTTTTGCCCCCTTTAACTTTGCTGGCTCCTTACAGACTTCTATTACCATTGTGCCCTAATAACTGCACTGTTAAGGGCTGGTGCTGCAAAGAGAGGGAAACAGGAGAGAAACTTAAGAGTTATGATCCACACTGTAACTCCAAAGAAAACATGAATTTCTATATGGTACATTTATTATCATCTTCACTTTTATTCTCAATGCATATGCAGGTATGTGATGTGTCTGTGTTCAATAAAAGCTTTCTGATGATGAAGCTGTTACTTGCCTGCATTGATGGGAAAATCTCACTTTCTGCTTCTCCTCTAAGCTGGAAGATGTCTGTATTTGCTATAGCAAATACTGACCACTTTTTGTTCTTATTGAATCTTGAGCTAGAAGTCATTTAGAAACATCTTAAGTATAAAGGCTAGCCTCTAATTTTGTAATGTTTTACTAGTATGCTATTGTAGAGAGCAGTATAGAATGTGATTTTTTTTTTCCTGTTCTAGAAAAACATTGAGACTGAGATGCAAAAATACAGATTTGAGACTTCTTTTAAAATTGGCATACTTGACTATATACTGGGCTTATCAAACAACTCTTCTTCACTATAAACTAATACTGAGTCCTGATTCCCTCCTCTAAATAGGAAGAGCTTTAACCTTTTCCTAATGAAAATGGTTCCCATTTCGTTTTCTTGCCCTGGGCAGTACAGTACTAGACTTGTGAAATTTGACCAATGGGAGGCACAACAGGAGTAGTTAAATATTGGTGAGTTCATTAATAGCCTTATTTCTATCACTACAATACAACTTTGCCTCAGGTTGAAAACATTGGCTGTCTCAAACCAGTTTCAAATAGCTATTTGTCTGCATCACAAAACTGCCATTGAGTCTGACACAGAGGTTCATTGATGTAGAACCCCACATTTCTAAGATATGAGCTTTCAGTGAGATAAAGGACCGATGTCTGCCATGTGTGAACTTGCATTTATAATCTTTTAATAATGTGGCTATTCAATTTTGCTTGTTCTAGTGAACCTCTGTAACATAAATCAGTGAATTTTCAGTCTTGTCTGCCTTTTTTTTTTTTTTTTTTTTTTAATCTAAAGCAGACTGGATAATGCTTCTGTTTAATGACTTCCGTTATTTAGAGCTGATAAAATGCAGTAATTTAGAAATTTCAGTATGCAGCAGGATTAAAACCTTTCAGAAATAAAAACTGGAAAAGTGATACAGAGTTGAATACTGCTTTGAAGGGAAGGGGGAAATATGGGATAGAGAATGGGAAGAAAGTGCACTTCACACTTCTCTCTGTTTTCTCATCTAGAACTTGTTCTTGCTTTTTGCTATCATGGCAGGAGTGGGGTATGCTGATCTCCCACCTGTGAGAGAATCAGAACCAGAACAAGCTGAACACTGCCTGTCTCTCTGCTAGAATGTGACAGCTGTCAACTTGCAGTTCTCAGTTGATTAATATTATATTAAAAAAAAAAGTCCAAGTGTTTCAACAACCTTAAAAATTGTTCTACAGAAAGTGGGATAACTAGTGCAAATAGAAAAGACAAGCTAAAATGTATTACATATTTTTTGAAAACTAAATAGTTAAGATTCATATGGCTTACTCCTATGAAATGTGACAAGGCCGTTGGATTGATATATACCATATGCATACAAATATTTTATATGCATATAAATGTATGGGTTGAAATGCCAGATGAAACCTACTGTTCTAAGAAATAAAGAAAGAAAGGTTTGGGTTATATATGTGTTGGTCCTACCGAAGAAAATTGAGCTGACAGTTTGGTACTGCAGTATTTCTCAGTAGCTGATCATTACTGAGCTAGTGCTGAGGTCTCAGCTGTTGGTCCTTCTCTAAATACAAAAGACTTCATCTTTCTCCCAAATCAAAACAGCAGAAGGTATAAAGGAAGTCTTCCCTTTGCCATTTCCCTGGTCTTTTAAAGTAGTAGCTTTGAATGCTGTGGTATTATCTCTACTGTTCTATTCTTTCTTTAGCTCTTGGTGTGGGAGGGAAAAAGAAAACTTTTTACACGTTCTCCTAGAGGGGTTTTGGGTTTTGTTTTTATCTGTTGGGGAAATAAGTCTTTTGAAACACCTAGTGCCTTTTTTCTTGAGTTCTGTTTCCCTTAATTTCATGTAGCCTCCTCTTGAGACTAATTCTATCTGACAGCAGCAACGTTTGTCATCAGCAAATGGTAACTTATCTCCTCCTGTAGTCTAAATCATTCTATCTTCTGAGTGTTATTTAAAGCTTTCTTTTCCTTCAGTGACAAAAATAAATTACTTTTATTTGGTTGCCTATGCCTCTACTGTGCTATAGAAGAGGAAATGGAATCCTCCTGGTTTTGCTTTTACATCATCAGCCCAATTTAGGTTCCATTCAGGAACTTATTACTGAGCAAGTATCACCCTTTAGTTGCTTTATACAAAGAGCTAACCAAAGGAAGAATATGAGGCCAACGGGATTATTTTTTTTGCAATCTCTTTCTTTTTTTTAATGTATAGAATATCTTAAAGTTTATAATTTGATTACCTCAAAAACCTACAGCTTGTTGCTTAGTTCTGAAGTTGGGCTTGCAAAGTTGTCATATTGGTCTTTCCTAGCTGCCTTTTTGAGCATATTGCCAGTATTTTTATAGTTTTGCCTCTAAATCTGAAACACAACTTTTCACAGACTGACTTCTATTTTTTATCAGGAATAGTCTGTCTCTTAGGCAGAAAAATGTCCTCAGAAGAGAAATGACTGACTACATGTAACCTGCTCAATGAAAATATGTAGTACTTTAGGTTTCGTCCTTACTCGGCTAGTAGGTTCCTATAAGAAGGCATTATTAAAGCTAACGTACATATTTTCCTTAAGGCTGAGGAAGATTATCCTCTGACGTACAAAAGCATCTTTCAAATCAGCTTATTTGAGGATTTTTGTTTTGTGAGGGAAAGATTGGGAGTGAAAGAGGACTTCTTGTTCTGTCTTAAAACAGTTGGTCCTTGTAGTTGAAGTTTACTCTTTCAGAAACCTGAGGAGCTGTGTTGGATAAATTTGCAGATAGTTCGCATCATGAGCAAAAATCTGTGGAAAAGAGGACAGATTGTTTTCTCCTGTTATGCTTGTGCAGCGTCATGAAACTCTAGGCTCCTTAATGTTAAAGACGCTCAAATGTTTTGGGTCAGTTGTTTGTCTCCAGCCTCTTGAGCATAAACTCTTCTGACTTCCTCTGCTATTGATGAAGTTGTCTTCCTTAGCCCTGGTAGAATTATCTGTCAGTTTCTGGTGCTACCCATTCAAACTCACTTCTTTGGCGGACCCATCACCATATTGGTCTTACTGGCAGAACTTGATTTTCTATTGCACTCTCTGCTTACTTCTGTCATTTACTCCTTAGAATGTTCAAAAATGCTTTTGAAATGTAATCCTGAACCCTTAAAGGCAACATGAAGACCTCCAGCAAAATTATTCCTTGTCATTACTTGATATCAAAAGATTTCTCTTTCGTTAATTTTATGTCTATTTTACATGAATATTCAGGTCACTAAAAGATCCATGATGGTTGCTAGGCTGGATCTGTAGACTTTATACTCCCTGGAACAATGACAATTAATTCATTTTTACCATTTGCATGAGCTGAAAATAGAGCCATTTCACCAGTGTATGAGAACATTCTTAAGTACCACCTTTTTGAAAGTTCAGGAACTGTTTGACTTAGAAGTAGATGGCAGAATGGATGACTTCCTAATCTCCAGATAAAAATTTGAGACAGTTCAGTTTTCACTGTGAATTAGATGGTTGTCGAGTTACCTTATTAGGTTGCTTGAGATTTAGTCAACAGAGCCGTCAGGATTATGACAAAATGGTTGTCACTCACATATCATTCTCCTTAGTTACAGCATTTCAAAGAAACTGAGAACATGCTTTTGAAGCTAAGGATCTTGTCTCTTGGGAAATGCATTGCAAGTGACTTAGGCTTAAATGAACACTCGGAGCAGGTTTTGCATAAACCTGTTAGTATATATGTATTCCAGGATTCTTGAACTTTTCAGCCCTTTCACCAAGTTTAAAAAACAAACAGAAACCAAAAAAAAACCCCACCCAAAAAACCAACTAAACCTCTCCTCCTTTCTCTCAGTTGTAATGGCAACAGGTGTTGCCTTTTGACCCAGGAATGCTGATCTAATCAGTTTTTGAAGAAGCACATGAATGAAATATGTATGTTACACTTTCCTTGTAAAATTCTTTTTGTTTATGGGCTATATACCTCGTGTCCTATCACATTATACCTGAGTTCTATGCCTGGATAGAGAAGGAGCAAGGTTTACTTCTGCAGAAATCATTCCCCTATGAAACAATCAAACCCAAATCAAAACCAGCCCCAGCCCTCCACCCCACCCTCCACCTCCCCCCAAAAAAACCCAAATCCTTCCTGTTTATGCTCCTCTGTTTACATTCCTGATATATACAATGAGAGCTACCTACTCATTTGCTATTTAGTCACCTACAGCTGTTTTGTAAAAATCAGTGTTTTGGATGTGTTCTTAGCAAGACAGGCAGTGGGATAAGTTCAGAAGTGTTTGGCCAGCTGCTTACATTTGCAATTCATTGGAGATTCTTATATATGTTTCTTGGGGGGGAGTGGGGGGGAACCAAACAACAAAACAACAAAAACATCCTCCCCCCCCCAAAAAAAAAAACCCCAAAACCAGAAAAAAATCTACATAGATTATTACTTAGAGTGACCTGGTTACTGTACAGCAACAAATATTTTACATATCAGAGTCCTAATGTCATTGATTCATGGCATGATAAAGCAACTGGGATGCTATTTGAGTTTATTGGCCCATAGTGTTCTTAACTGGAAGTGTTGCACTTCAGTTTTATAGCTCCAAAATGTGGAATAAGCATCCCTCAATACAGGATTGTGCAAATGCATTACTTGGCTCAAAGAGTGACAGACTTTGCCAGTAAGCACCTTCTCTTAGGCTTAAGATAAAAAGAATATACTTTTTTTTAAAACAAATAACTTCAGTAACTGCAAATAACATCATATTTCCATACAATGAAAAAAACTTACACTTATACAGTTGAGAGAAGACAGAGCATGTTCAGCATGCATGTAACTTTCACAGGTTTCCTTCTTTCTAAACCTACAGGGAATAAATTGCATTAGTTTAATTAAATGATAAATGAATTACCTATGGCAAGTAACTTAAGGAGGTTAATGGCTAATAAATCATAGGGAGAGTTGTGACACATGAAACTCAGTTTCAAAGGAAGATTTTTAAAAATCGCATTGTTAAAGAAGCTTTAAAGATAAATGTGTGTAACTTTTGCTATCTAACCACTGAGGTCTCCAGCAGTTTTATTGCAGTGTTCTTCCTTACCTGTCGTAATTGTACTTCTACAGTCATGCAGGAGAGGAGTCAATGAGTGTGCTGTTCATCTGTGTTGGGGTGCAGATCTTTGTGATTAAGGGAGCCTGAAGATGGGATGGAAGTGTAAGAAACCTATTCTTAATTTGTGTCCTCATACTGCAAACACATGATTAATTTCATGCACATAGCATGGTTTAAATTTGGTCAAGGTTCTGTGTATGTTCATCTTCACGTGACTTCTTAGAGTGAAGTGAATGTTTATAGAGGTAGCTGCCAGTGGCTCAGGATATATCTCAGACTTCACTGCGATAATTAAGGTAACAGCTTCTTGAAACTATATTGAGGCCCAGTTGAGAAATTTGTATTTTCTGACTGGGTTTTTTTCTCTCTGGGTGCAGCTCTGGATTGACAGTATTGCTTTTCAAATTAATTACTGCTATAGATGCTGGCAATTTAATCTATGGACAGTAGATACGTGTTTTACATAGCCGTATGGAAAGCCAAGACATATGGCTGTTAAAGTGTTTGCAGGTAGCATGGAGACTGCCTATTGGATGATTATTTTTTTTTAAAACAAATATGTATCTTCCGTCAAAGAACATCTCAAAAAAAAAAAAAAAAGAAAAGAAAAGTTTGTATATAGCAGCCTAAGGAGGTGATTAGAAGTAAGTCAAAAAGTATACAAAAAGCTTACAGAAGTCTGAAAAACTAGCAATTTTTTTTTCCAGATCTATCAAAGCAGAGAAATGCTGCCGAAGTCTTCAGTGACTGCAGATGAACAAGATACAAAAGAGTTTTCCAAGAAAGCCATAGCAGAAAAAATGTTTCATTTTTTTATCTTGTAGGACCTTCAGGAGGTTCTTGCATTGCAACTCCTTTATGGGAAATTATAAAAAAAAAAATTGGCTCAAATGAGAGTGTCAGAATAGACTAGTGACCAAGTTGACGAAATTAGCAGTAAAATAAATTTCCAGGACCAGATGGTGAAACAGCATTCATAAAAGAAGCAATTACTTAGAGTAATATTCTTTAGCCTGGAAGAGAATGCCCTGAGGGAGAAATTATGCTAGAAATCTGCGAAGTATGCCACGGTGGCAGCCATGGAGTATTTGCCAGCCCTCATAAATGAAGAAGTAGGTGGCAACAGTGAGATGAACACAGGTGAAGTCAAACTAGGAAATACTTCTTTGTTATGCAGTAAGCTATGGAAATTTTTGCTGCAAAACATAGATGCAAAAGGTTGCATGTGGATAAAGGCAAATTTATGGAGATAAAACAGTTGTCATGAACCATTGCAGACAAGACGCCCGCAAGAACAAAACAGTGAGATTAGAGTGATGTACTAGGTAGAGTTCCTCGGTTCAAACTGAATGATATAAATAAAGGTCACAAGATACTAAAACACAGTAAAATGTAGGGACTAGACAACATTCAGTCATAGGATATATGATACATGCTTTTTCCAAGTGCATTTAGATTTTGCTTGGTTCAGTTCTCCTTATGTCGTTGTAGGATAGCTTTTTCGATGATTGTATCTATGAAGCCTTGCCTGTGTTTTGCGATGTAAACTGATCACCTGACGTTCACCTAAGAACATACTAAAACTTGAAAGCTTTCACTTCATAGTTAGCTAAATTAAAAGGCAGTTTGAGGGTTGAACTTTAGCTATGAGCAGATTATTTGAGAAAATCTGATCTGTAGCTGCATTTTTGTGCCCTTTTTTTTTTTTTTTTTTAGAAGTTTTTTGGGAAATAATTTTTTCAGACAAAGCTAAGCAGCAACTATCGTTAGAAGGGATAAACTGCAAGAATAGCTTTGGTTTCAAATGTTGTTTTTCCAGCATTTGCTACCAATTCAAGAGTATATGTTTTGTGATTAGTCTACAGTGGTTTAGCACTTTTAGCACATTCTGCAGACTAATTATCTACACATCCAAAGTGCCATATGAATAAAAAGCTAATATTTAATACAGCACCTTCCAGTAATTACAGTTATGTGGAAGAGTGTTTAGTCCCTTTGTAGTGAAGGAAAGTATTAAAAATAATGGGCTTATTTCCCATTCATTTTGTTGCTGAAGAACATTACTGTCTCGCTTTCTTTAGCAAAAAAATAGTGCATTTTAGAGTGAGTACACTGAAAAAAGACATAAGTATTAAATGTTTTCTCCCAATAGTAATTTTCTCAAGCATTAGCTTGAATTTGTTTACAAAACTTTGAGTTTTATAACAACACTGAAGCTTTCGTTTATGGAACCTTTAAATGCTTTGAATTGTGAAAGTGTGGAAACACCTACATAACTGCAGCAATCTCAATAAAAAAAGAAAAAACTGCAAGGTAAAATAAGGGTCAGATATGAATGTCAAAACCAAGAATTGTCTTATACTATTCCCATAGCTTATCATTTAGTCAGAAATATTTTACGGGAAGTATTAGTTCTATTATGGTCTTTCTCAGTTTTGCTGAAGACCTACATTTCTGAACTCAGTGAAATCTGAATACAAAAATGTAAATGGTCATTATTTGTAATTGCAATATGCTAAACGCTTATGCAGTTACTATTCAGAAGCTCTTTTGTCAGCTTTTTTCTGTAGTGTTTGTCTGCAAGTATGAGTTCCTATAGAAGCCTGGTTCTTTAGCCCTGCCAAACTTTAATACAATGGAGCCTCTGTCACGGTCTGTGTGTAGGCTTGGAGCTTTTACTTCCTATCCTGATCTCTTGATTTGCAGATTTTAAATCCAGAGCAGATCATTACTATTCTCTGATTTCACTTCCTATAGTGTTAAATGGTCATAAAATGGCATGCAGCAAGCCCAGTAACTTTTGATTGGAACTGACAGAAGCCTTTTTGAATATATTTCACTCATAATGTAAAATTTAACATGATGGCAGAAGCTATCCTCTCCCTGGGTAAGTGCTTAGCCTGAGCATTTTAAAAATATGTAGTATCTTCATCTTTTGAATTTTTATGTTTTTCTTTTTTTTGCTTTTGAGTCTTGGTATAGCTTTTATGTCTTGGAAACCACTCTAGTATTAGAAATTATCTTGGTTTGAAGCTACTTATATGATTATAACCTTCAAATTTTTCTCTGAAATACACAAGCTCCCGTAGGCTGTTGCTGAAAGGAGAACTTTCAGGAACTCAAATCGTACTTGTGAATTTTCTCAAACATCTTTTCTTCATGTTGCCATTTTGATTTTTTAAAGGACACATTATTTCCATGATGGCCTTCCCAGTGATTCATACAATTGTGATTTTACCTAAGATTCTTGTTACATTTGCTAACTTTTGGCTAAGAGTAGGTGTACTCTCTAAGACAAAATCTGGAGATCCAGTCTCCTTATGTGACTTCCTCCCTTTCCCCCATGCTTTTTAAAGCTGATGCTATAGTGCAGTCTTAGCAGCATGGTCTGTGTATTTTTTGTAACAAGTTACGTTTAGTCTTTAACTTAAAAGTCTCTTTAAGAATTGTGAAGAGGTTGTTCTGTTGTGGGTTTTTTCTTTTGGATCTTTCTTGAAATGCATGCTATTTGTCAGCTGCTAATATTATTATCTTGTAATGCAACAGTTCCTATAACTAGTAAACTATTCTCCTTAGGTTTAAAAGAGGTGGGTTTTTTTGTTTTGTTTTCCCAGAAACTAAGGAGAAATCACTGGAAAAAAACTCCTCTTAGTTCTTCAAGAAAATTCCTGACTGCCAATACAGTATCAATTTTTGCTTGTCTTCCAGGAGAAGGAAAGTTGTTTGCTGCCCTTTCCTATTTGTTACTTCCCTTATAACACACTAAAAAAAAAAAACCAAAAAAAACTGAGCTTAATTGGTTTCACTGAGAGAAGTCCCTTCCAGTGAGCATTAGATATTTTATACTTACGAATTTGCTTTATTTGTTGCATTTGCCATCTTGCTCTCCTTTCCCAGAAAATTTTCCTAAGCCTAAACAGCGTGGTAAGGAGAAGCAGCAGATTTGATGCATAAATTTGAGGAACACCCCACCTAGTGGAAGACCACAAACTCATTTTCTCATTGCTCCAGTTCAGACAGGAGACTTAAGGTTACCCTGGATTACCTTACATATTAACCATGTTTAATGCTAGCTGAGGAAACTGATTAAATAGCAGGATTTTCTTTCCCTTGTTTCTTGTGGGAGTGGCGGTGGTGGTGTTTGGAGAGCTGGGAGAGGGGAAAGATAAACGGGGACTTACTTTAAAGAAAGTTTCAAGTTGGAAAAGATATTCAAGTTCCAGATAAATGTTTTAACATAGAAATTAATTACAAACTAAGGTGATTGAAACGTCCATCTTCAAAACTAGCTTTCCTGGATGTCAGAGGAAAGAAAGTATCTTAACAGAACAATTGGGGGGGGGGGAATCTTTCTTCATTCAATATGAGACTGGCCTTTTCCTTGTGCAAGAAAAGATGCAGTGAACTTCTTTAAAATAGGACAGCAAAATGGAGGGAGTGAAAGCCTGTCCGCTTGCATCTTAGGCACTTGTGCTTTTAAAGGCAGACTAGGGGATCTGAGTTACACCCCACTGTGAAGAGAAATTAATTGGAAGAAGTGGGATGAGATAATATGTTGCCCGGCCCTTTCTGTTCCTGTGTCCTATAATGTCCACATCCATACTTACATGGATGAAGAAAATTTGTCAAAAGGCAAATTTTTTGTTCCCTCAAAGTTAAGTTCCCCATCTTTCCGTCCTGCTTTTGGAGTTGGTATTTGAGTTGTATATAATGAGATTATATTCAAATATTCTTTCTTATTCTTCTGTATTACAAGCAATACTTTATTCCTTGCAAATTTCTTACTAAGGGAAGACTAGATAAACTCTTGTTTATTCTTATGCACTGTGTATTTGGAATAGACACTATGTTCTGTAAATGAAATCAGATGCTGAGAAATCACACACATCTTTTGGAGATGCTTAAATATACAGGTAATGTCCATATGATAAAATAGCCTCAAAAGTTATGCCTGTAGACACATGTAAAATACCACTTCTGAACTGAACAAAAAGAGGAAGCAGGAACAAGAATATTTTTCATCCATGTTCTAATTCACTCAGTTTCCTTGAAGTATTCTGTTTGCTGACTGTCAAACAGGGAAAAAGAAATGTGTCCAGTAAGTTGACAATTTGAGGCAAAATGTTTTAAATTCTTACTTCATGGCTACAGCCTGTCTCTTGATGTGGGTTGTTAGGGACATGCCAAATGTTACAACACTATCTGTTTCTGGAAGCTGCGTCTTAGCTGTTTTTTCTGTTTGTTTGGTGGTGGGTTTTTTTTTTCTGCTGAGAAAGAATAAGTAGATAAAATTTTTTTGCTGCTGCTGCCTTTGTTAACCTTAGCATTTCTATAAATAGAACACTATACTGAATAAATAGATGTGCAAGATTTGCTGATAGAGTACAAATGTAATGTGTTGCTTACTTTTGCCACGTGATGTAAAAACACATAAGCAATAAATTGTCTTTAAAGTATTGTCAGTGAAGCTTGCTGTCAGTTATATAGCAGATGTTAGAGTCTAAAGGCAAATATTCCTAATAAAGCAATTCTTCTACCCATTCCTGATGTTAGGAGTGGTACAGGGAAGCTGAAACTGGTTATTCTGTTCAGAAGTACCTTCTGAACACGGTGTCCCCACACTATATGGCATTATTTCACTTGGTATTCTGACATTGCTTGGTCTGCGTAGTGTATGTCCGTAACTTGTACATTATGATTTTTTTTCCTTCAGTTCTTAAAGGATTGATTAATTTCTTTCTTTAATAGTCATTTTGTGGAACAGAGGTGATGTCACTTGCTGCAGATCATATCAAATGCATAACTTTCTAAAATCGAGTGTGTTAAACTACCACAGTACAATATTACATTTATACAAAAAGTTCTTTAAATAGAGCTGGATTATATTTTTAAGAATTTCTTTGTTTCCTTGTTCTCTTTTAACTTTATGTTCAGTTTTCGGTTATGCTGTCCATTGAGAAATGCAAAATGACATAGCTGACTGAAACAGAGTATTTAATATCAAAGTAAAAGAATAAGTTCTATACTCTGTACTTCTTTTTCACTATTCAAAAGCTTATGAAACAGCCTGCAGAAAAAAAAAAAAATCTTAAAACCATCTTCATAAGTTCTTGGATGTTGGGGAAGGAATTTTGGTTGAATTTTGGTTAAATTTTGTCCACAGATTGAAATATACTGAAGTATAAATCTAGATTTATTTTTTTTTTCAGGCAGTTACCTTTTCAGGCCTTCAGTCTTAGGCAGGCTTAGAAAGGTGTTAGTTTATACCTAGTTAGTTTTATAGCAAGGTAACTTGTTCAGACTGTAAGACCATAATCCTCTAAATATTTATTAACAGGAGTTGTACTTCCTTTGTGAGTAGCTCTGTTAGTCCAGGGTGGAGTTCATTTGCTGCAGCTGAAATAAGTATGGGTGAATGTAGTGGTAACTTCAGGAAGTATGAAGGAATAACTGTCTCCCCATCACCTTGTTAGTGGGTTATTGTTATTTGCTCAGGCTTCATAGTTTCATATCCTTTTGCCAATATAGTCTGTTTTGGTGTGGTGGTGGTTTTGGTTTGTTTTTTGTTCTTTTTGTTTGTTTGTTTTTTAAGATAAAAAGAATCATACCAATCTGTCCACAGTGTAGTTCAGTAGGGCTACTGACACTAAGTGGGTTATAGTAGCTTAAGGCGGGGGGGCCAAGGGGGAAGTAACTCTTTTAATAGATGAATGGCATTCATTCTTCTGCTAAATCAAAATAAAAATCGTACCAATTCCTGTCTGAGTTCCTCTGAGATTCTCAAAAGAAAAAAAGTCTTCAGTTACCTCTTCTGCTTAATGGTGAAGTTGTACAACAGTGACGAACTTGAGACTGAAATTACTGCTTTTCAAAAATACTTTATGTTTTCTTTTTAGATCAGTTGTCATGTGGTTTGTTTTTCTGACCTTTGTCCTCATTTTGATGTGTCCCAAGGGTAAATCGAGGCTTTAGGTCCAGCGTTCAGCAGTAGTTTATGCTTTCTTGGTTTGGGGGGGGCCATGGTGGAGTGGGGAGAAGTGGAACTGTCCAAGCCACACAGCACTACCTAATAAGGTAGCATTGCACTCCCCTTCATGGAGGTGCCCTGCCTCACTAGAAAGTAAATACATATATGCATACCTGCAGAACAAGTCACCTCCCCTTCATACAACTTAGAGACAACAATACACCTTAGTGAGAAAATAGAGAAGGAAGTGACTTTTGACCTTAGCATCAGTCATCTTTTGAGGGTGAAAAATAATAAAGCATATAGCAAAAGCATTAACATAACTAGACTTAACATACAAATCTGGTCATTCTATTATTTATGTACGTATTTGTAAACCTGAGAAGGCAGTTTTCAGTACGCTTGAATTCCTCGCTGTACTGCATCACCATTTAAATGTTTACACAAACTTGCACTTATAATCTTGGTTATAAATTTTACTGAGTTTTGTTCTCTAAATGGAACATAAAAATAAAATACAGGCCATCATGGATAAATTACCATTACTACTAAAGCAGATCTGAAAAGGTCTTTTTTTTTTCTTAAGAACCAGAAAACTTCTGAAATTAACAGGTAGCTGTGTTGTATGGCAAATCTAATGCATTAACACTAGATATGAGAAAGTTGTTGGCTCATCTCTGTTTTTATTGGAGCTCATCACAAGGTTGTGGACTTTAAGAGTAGCAGAGGTGGCGAACATGGAGTATTTCTTATAATTCTTTCATAAGTGTCTTCAGAGACAAGTGATATTATGCTGTATTGTTTCTGCTTGCTTTCTTAATGCTTGATAGCACTTAAAATACTGCTATATATAAAGTTTTTTGTCAAACTGATTTTATTTTTTTCCCCCACTAAGACAAATACCACTTCAATCTTCCAGCATGCTTCTAACTTAAATATTACTTGCACACACACGGGTAGCTGAGTTTTGTATTTAACTGTAGCCAATGAACAATTGTAATACTCGTTATTGGTGAGGAAAGAAAAAAGGTTCTGGCTGGACCCCACAGGCTTATTGCTTTTTGTTTGCAATAAGCATATTGCCCAAAGCAGGACTGAAGCCCGTTTTGTTCCTCCTGTTTAAATTAAACCACCCTTCCAGTAAACTGTTACCTTGTAAGTTAAAAATGAAAACAATGTAAGCTGTATCCCTTGTGATCTCAGAGCTTTTTTGGCAAGAGAGAGAGAGAATTGGTACCATATTTAATGCCTTCTTTTAAACTTCATGCAGGCACACGTCTATTCTTTGGGTGCAACGTTGAAAGCAGCAATAGAATATATAGTAGAACCTGAGACAGAATCAGAATTTGGGCAAGATCTGCGTACTCTGCTGGAACAAATGCAAGAAGACAATCCTGAAAATAGGCCAGATATTGAGGTAAAACATCCCTACATAGTTTTCTGTTTAAAAGAAGTGACAAATATTTCTGTATGTGTGCTCATTGATAGGGAGATGGTCTTTATATATAATATGCTCAGATTTTGCAAGAAAGCTGAAGTTTTCCCAGACTCAGCAGAAATTCCTCTTCCTAATCTAATGGTGATACAACCCTAAAAGCAGATGTAGATGTTTTACAGTTATTCCATTGTTAAGAAGGTTGGGTGAATACACTTGTGGATCTAAATTTTCTCATTAACTGTTTCTTCCCGTTTAATATTTAGTTTACAGAGAGAGTCATTAAAAGTAAGAGCACAGGCATTATGCTGTGACATTTGCACAGTGCCTCAAATGATGTTTGGATTGCATTTAAGAAGGGGATGGAGGGAGCAACACCGCAGGAAACTGTTCCTTGGCATGTTCAAAGCAGTGTTGTTCAAAGCATTACTACTAACTAGTTTTTCTGTAAATATATAAATGTTTAATAGTATTTGATTAGGTAGCTTAATTGGTTTTGTATTTTATTACATTTAGCCTCTTATTTTACCTTTAGTTTTTAGAAAGAATTTGAAGATATACAGGATTTTTCAAGATGATGTTTTCAAAGAATTTACATACTAAATATTAATTACCTAATATAGTGTTATTTGACATTAATGTGTGAAAGTTTAGCTTTAATGCATTGTTTTTGCAGACTTTCAGACTGTAGCCAGAGATTAACAGTTGTCCAAATGTGACTTTTTTTTGATTCAGTTCTATTTCAGAATAGTGCTATCTTTTCTTGTTCCTTTTTTTTTTTTCTGAGCTGATAGTGTATATTCTAAATGGTATAGCGCCTATAATCAATACTTTTCAGAAAGAGTGCTGCAACAAAGAATGAATAGATTTATTTTTATAAAGTAAATAGTATTGGCTCCCTGGTTGAGGACTGCCCAGGCAGGAGCCCATTCCTGACATCTTGATCAACTCCTGTATTTCTATTTGTTTACTTTTGAGCATAGTCAGGAAATGGATTGTATAGCACTCCCTATCATCTCCAGTTGGTCTGTAGTCCCTGAAAGCTATTGCTGACTGCTTACATCAGCCCAAAAATAGAGTGGGTCAAGGCTGGTCTGGGGTAATACATGAAGGTCACTTTGTGACTGTTTTCTTTTTCCGTTCCTTTTCTACTGGGTCCTTTCATGAGTAGAAAGGAGAGGGGAGAGCTATATGGAGGGAAAACCCATAGACTTTTCTAGGCATTTCACTCGACTACAGCACAGCTGGATACCTGTCTCACCTTTTCCTGTCCTTCCTCAATCTGATATGTGAACCAAAAGAGCCAATTTCTTCCTCCCACTCACAACAGCAGAAGAGCAGTTGTGCAGGTTGATGGGGAAGTAAGAGCAGGTCCTGAGTGCTGTATGAGGTCTCATCAGTGTTATCTAGGAACAGTTACTGAGGAAACAGTGGGATGCATTTGGAAAAGCAGCTCTCTTCTACTTCCTGCCCAAAGTGACAAGTTTTTAAATGTATGAATATCTGTAGTTAATCGTGTGCGAGACCAATGCTAATGTCATCGAATGATGCTCAGACTACAGAGAGTAATACTGTTTCTTCTTGTGATCTGATAATGATTGCTTTCTTTAACTGGGAATAGTGTTTTCTAGATATTTGTATTCTGCAGATTTTTAAAAGATTCAGGATTTACTTTTAATGTCATTTCGGTAATAAAAACATTCATCATCCTGCCTGTGTCACTCAATTCAAGTGAATCACTGTCTGTTTAAAAAAATAATCCACACGCTAGCTTTTTATGTTTTCAGTGTGTTACTCATAAAGGGTAATATTTAAGATTATTAATTTTTCTCAGTTTTTCTTAGTGTTCTTTCTGTAGGCTAGAACTTGAACTGTATTAAATAATTTCATGATAGCCCATGGTAAAAATAAGAAATTAATTCAACCACGTAATAGAAACACACAGTATAATGAACAGTGCAAGAAAGACCTCCGATGTAGCATCATATAAATTCAGATGTACTGTGTGAGTTAACATGATTCACTTTAGTCAAAATTCACAAATCTATTCATTATTAAATAAGTATTTAACACTAATTTTCTCTAGAGCATTTTGTCATTATGTGGAGAAAAACTGAAGATTGCTTCATCAAGTAATATTTGTCGAAGCCTGTCTGCTGTTGGAAGAAGGGTTCTTTCAATTGAATCATTTGGTGCTTCTCAAGGTAACCTTAAAATGTATTTAGTCTAGAACTTTATATTGCATAACATATCTAATGATTTTTAAAATACTGTGTTTGTGTACTTTCCTGTTACAGGTTCCTCTCTAGATATCAAAAAGTTATTATTAAATATTTGTGGATTGGAGGTGGGGAGCAGGGGACATACAACTCTTAATGAACATAGTTAATATATTTAGAGTGTCCTTTATGATTAAAAGTGACTTGTCCAGAAATAATTTGTGTAATGTACTGAAGATAGATAACAGCAGTGGCAGAAAAACCAATGTAAAGATTTACTAAGAAAAATTAGAAGGTTTAAATACAGATTTAACATAAGCATCTGTTTTTGCATCTAGATGTCTGTGATAACATGTGGAAAGGAAGAATGTGTCAGAGAAGTTTGGGATCTAAATTATATTCAAATGAGAAAAACAACATAGCAGATGACTCGTCTGCAGTGGAAGATGTGACAGCTACCTGTCATAAGGATTCTTCTATAGTTACTACGGTGACTGGCAGAGAAAGTGGTTTAAAGGAAATGCAGATTGATCTGGATAATGAGAAAACTCAACATTCTCAACCTGCAACTCAACCTAAAAAGAGCAAAGAAGAGGACAAACATGCAGTGTATACTGACAGTTTTGCTAGTGTTGCTTTGGATATAAAATCTTGTGTTACTGACCTGGAGAGAGGTGGCATTTTTAAGAAAGGTTCTTTGAGAAAAATTAAAACCTTTCCAAAGCTACCACTTGAACCTGCAGATACAAATAACTTTTTTACTTCTGTAACCAACAGTGGACCACTAGCTAGGAAAAATTACTTGCTAACACAAGAGTCACTACCTCTAGACAATAATAATGAGGTTACTTTTTCAAAAGGAAATCTTAATTCATTTGCTATTAGTAGTCCACCAAAAATAGAACCAAAGAATCACCAGGTTAATGATCTTCATTTGGAAGCTCCGTGTGTATGCACACAGGTGTCTGTCATGAACCTAGAAGAACATATGTCACTCAATGGTAAAAAGATAGGCTTTACTTCATCTGATCACAAAGATGACTGTTCTGATGCTACCTCTGAAATGCCAAATACAGCTGGTATGCTAAAAGGCCCAAATCAATCAATTGCTGGAGCAAAAATGCTAGACAATTACATGGCACTGGAAGACTCTTCTGAAACTTTTCAAGGGTCAAATGAAAATTCTTTACCACATTTTAACAAGATGGCTACAGTGTTAACGACAAAACCCAGTGGAAACAGATACGGACCAAACCTAATTAGGTCTCCAGAATTAACCAGCGGTGCGATGAGCACAAACAATAATGAAGATAATCTTTGTGGAGGCAGAGGGTCAGAAATCAAAAGTAATGAGCAGGTAGTAAAAATAAAGTCTTCGTTATATAGTTGCTGTAGTCACTTATGTGGAGATGAAATGACTTAAATACTGTGTGATTTCTTCCCCCCTTGTCCCCTTTAGCATCCTGGAAAATAGAATTTTCCTAGTGTGCACACTTTAAGAGTTAATATTGGAAACATGGTGATCCTTTTTTTCCTCTTTAAAAATAAAGTGCTACAGTGAAATTTATGCTATTGCAAAATCAACTTTCATTTTATTTTTATTTTTTTACAAATGGAGTATACTCACTAGTGTGTTAGAGCAGCATACTTAATAGTCGATTACATTTGTAAGAGAACATTACCA
Organism: Sagittarius serpentarius; assembly: GCA_034782735.1. Lineage (NCBI taxonomy): Eukaryota > Metazoa > Chordata > Aves > Accipitriformes > Sagittariidae > Sagittarius > Sagittarius serpentarius. The sequence goes on along the minus strand of JAVKLA010000093.1, from coordinate 25,368,396 downwards.
AAGCATATGCAGATTTTTAACTCTTTATGTTACTGTCAGTGCATAAAGTTCACTACCTTGCAGTGGGCCTCCCAGGTGCTTATGAAAATTGCAGAGTTTCTGACTGTAAACCTGACCTCATTGAAATCAATGGCAATATCCCATCTGCTTCAGGAGGTGAAAAGATTCCACTTTTTTTTAAACTACATGTACATTTAAGTTTTTGAAAATTGTACATATGCTGTATCTGTTCTGTGTTCTTAAATTACCACCTCTGTGTTTGTTATGTATATTTCATGATAGAATTCAAATATGTGCACAATATGATGATGTTGTCTCAAGCATTTCATCTTTATACATAGACAAATAAGAAGAGGGAGAGTTGATAATTAGTCTACTAGAACTTGTTGATAGATAGTTGTAGTATGGTCTCTTCTCTGCTCAAATTACATATTCTCAGGGTGGACAAGTTTGGTCTCTGACTAGATGGTTTTCTCTTGTGCCACACTCAAAGAGATGTAAACAATCCATGTGACAGGAGAGCTGCTGGGTAAAAATGCAGGATGGTTGATGCTTCTCCAGCCTTGCTGTGACTTGATAAAAATGAGCAGCACAAACTTCAGACATTTCATTTCAGGAAATTATGCTTAGGTGAAGGTGTTGGGTTTTTTTCCTTACTTGTCTACTGACAACTCAGCCTTGCTCTCCTTGCTGAATAGCCAGTCTTCCAGCCATCGTATGCAGTGACAGTTAGGGTTATTTTCAGTCTGCATCCATCCGTCTTTTCACCTTGCCCAAACCTCCACTGGAGTAGTAACCTAGGACTGTCAAGTGTGTAAATTGCCTTTGGTTCATCATAGCTAAAAAATTAATGCAACATTGAAGATTCTGTTCTGCTTTTTTCCCTTTCCTCTCTCTCCTCCCCTCAACAGCATGTGCGCTTACTAAATTCATAGTGCAGGAGGATAGTAAATATGGATAAGTACCACATGGCATGGTTTTGCTCTCTGAGGGAGTAACTCCTTTATTTAGTTTTTAAATCCTGGAGGTGCATTCTTCAGACTCCGGGAAAAGATCTGTTTATTATAGACACATGCTTTCCCCTCCCTCACCCCCCTTCCTGCTCTGGACTGTGCAACCTTACATATTCAGAAGAGATTGCAAAGTAATAATCAGATTTAGAATCATTCCATAGTCTTCTGCTTTTGCTATGTCATTTGTTACTCTGGATTTACATGAACCTGCTTCATTTGGTAGATGTGCTTGTACTTCTAGCAAGGATCACAGCAATTTCAGTCACTGACTTGTGAGAAAGCTTGTTACTATGCAGAAATCTAGATATGTGTTAGTATTCAGGCAGCAGAAACAACTGCCGTCTTATTGCAAATCTTTTTTTTCTGAATGGAGTTTTATTTTTTTTTTATGGTAAACTGTATAAATCTAGGAATTAATTTACATCTTTATTTGTCATGGAGACGATGGCTAAAATAAGGCTGTCAGACCACTATAAAACCACTGCAGCTGGTTTGTTGGGGTTTTTTTTGGTTTGTGGGTTTTTTTGTTGTTGGGTTTGGGGTTTTTTTTGTTTGTTTGTTTGGGTTTTTGTTGTTGTTCCAAGAATTAAAGGTACCACACTTGAATCACTTGCCTTGAGGTAGAAGTGGTCTTACTTAAACCTCCATGTTAACTAGAGAGGTGTGGTGAATAAACTGCCATCACTTAAGAATAAATTGAGTCTAGTGATAGGGGTTCTTTAAGGAGGAAAAAAATCTGTTGAAATAAGACCTATATTCTGTCCTTACTGGATTACTAGGACAACAGTTTAAGTCTGGGTACATGAAGATACTTTCAAGAAAATAATCTTCCTCAGAATTATAGTTTCCCAAAATTTTTGCACAATTTAAAAGCTGTAACGAATATTCTCTTTGCTTTTCCTGCAGCAGCGCTTGAGATTGGCACACAGAAAAGTAAACCAAAATATGGTTTCACGTTATTCTGCCATTTTTCTGAAATCCTCTTTTTCTTCAAATATTTCATCGTCAATTTAAATAAAGTATTCTTTCAGCCTGAACAGAATTTTATTCTCCCAAATAAGTAGGCTCTTAGTAGAAGTGAGGTTATCCTGCTCCCACTGAATTTACAGGACAATCACAGCGAATTAGAAAAGGTAACTATTATTCCAGTTACCCTAATAAGCAGTGTTATAATACATGTGATCTGAAATGATAAGACAGCAGGGTGGTTGTTGTCTATGAAACCAGAGTTTTATAGCTGTGTTTTCAGTAGAAGAAATGTTTGATAGACTCATGCCCTATATTCTTTTTTTTAATAATCAATTCCAGCAAATGTTCAGGTTCTGCCACATAAAAATATTATGCTCTTCAGAGAAATCCGAAGTTGATCTTAAAAAAAAAAAAAAACACCAAAAACTCCTTTGATTATTTAACTGTTTTAATGAGAGAAAAAGAATTTGAATATATCAACATCTGTGAGGAACACCTAGGTTTCGGAAATGGCTGTCTCTTCCATGAAATGCTGAGCTTCTAGCCTGGTAATCTTTGTTTGTTTTCTGAAGGAGGGTCATTCACTTTCAGTTGTCATTGAACTGTATGGCAGACTCTATTATAACTCTTCTTAGAGAAGGGGGTTTGTTTTGTTTTGAATATTTTCAGCTGCTTTTTCTTCTTTCGGGAAAACAGATTTTATTCCTCAGGCTTTTGAAACACAGCAGTTTCTGCCTCTGTCTTACCTCCTGACAACTGCAAAAATAAAGCCATACTGTGCTATCCCTTCTGTGAAAAAGTTACAACTGACATCTTTCTTTCAACTTCTCTTTCATTTCTCTGTGCCAGAATTTTACCGAATACCTAAAAATGTTTGCGGTTTGGTTTTTTTTGGTTTGTTTTTTTTTAAGAAGCTAAAATTTGAGTCAGAGTCTGTTCATTTACTGCAAAGGCACAGAAAGTGTGAAGCCCCAACTAATCTGATTTCTGTTTCCTGGGCTAAATAGAAAACACCTCGGAAGATTTACAGTGCCGCTCTTTCACTAATTTTCTATAACAGATAAGTATGATTGCAGCAAATAGAGCTTTTAGAATAGTATTTCTAGCATCTCCTTAAATATTTCATGTTCTTTAGAGAAAGTGCAAATACCAGTCCCATCCGGTTGAAGATCAACCTTGTCTACTCTGGAGAACAGACAGTTTTTCTTGCCTGCCAATACTTCTCCAGTGGACAATATTTTTTTCTAATACTCCAACACTGCTTCTTAATGTTGTGTGCTTTACTGCTAGTAAGCATTACTAAAAATACTTGCTTGCTTTTGTCTGGCTACTGCAATGTATCTTGTGAGGGTTTTCCTAGTAATTTTTATAGTTTTGCATGCCATAAATAAATATTTTTCACTTCAAGTTTGAGTGGGGATCTTTTATTTCTCTAACCAATTTCATTCCAATCAGGTGTGTCTCATCTCTAATGCTCTTAAATGTTTCTCTGCGGTTCAAATGCTATGGCCTTTACATGGGACCGGCTAACAGGAACCTGGCATACGCACCTTTGTTTTCTGTTGGTCATTCATACCCAGTCAAGCATGAGAGAGATGAAAAGCTGTGTAGCTAGGGAATGACACTCAAACACTGGGGAAATAACACTTGAAGGAAAGAGAAGTTGTCTGTTCCCAGAACAGTACTTATTAAGAAAAGAATAATGAAAATCTTGCTTGCTTTGGCTGTTTAAAATATGCCAGCATTATGTTCGCAAAATAGAGTACGTTGGCACAGTCTGAATGCTTTACTAAAGGTTTGGTTTTACAATTGTGGTACCAACAATGAAATAAAAGATCTGTTAAGTGATCTTTGCAGCACTGAAGAAAAAAACATCACTTTTTCAATAAGTGAGGTTTAAAATGCAGTGGTTTTGGCATAAAACATCACCAGTATGTAGCTATAGGCAATAACCCGTCATGTGGCTTTTTCATATTTTCTGTCAAAATTTCTGTGCTGTGAAAAATATTTTAAAAACTGGTTATATGATTTCTGTTATGAAAAGGTCTGGTTTAGAACATGAAAAAATTTCAGGAAGAGACATTACAATTTTGTTTGGCGCAATTTCACTGGTGATAATATATTAATGTTTTATATCAGTATTAAAATAATGCTTTAAATTAGATGGACTTGAGGCCTTATGGATGCTGAGCAGTTGTCTTGAGCTTGCTTTCCTAAAATGTCTGAATAGATAGTTAAGAAACAATGCATGCTACAGGCAGTTTGACTAAAAAATTTTAATCATATGTTTTCCAGCACTTCACTTTGTTTTTTATCTTGGTGGTTGAGTGGGGTTTTTTGAAGTTGTAGGAAATAGTAATAGCCGTGAATCAGAGACTTGCATGTTAAAAAACAAAATAAATAAAACAACCAAATGAGACTTGCATGTTAAAAAAAACAAACAAACAAACAACCAAACCAAAACAAAAACCAAACCAACAAAAAAACCAAGCAACCAAATGTGAGACAGATGCCTAAATAAGGGAGTTTTACATTTAATTGTTTACCAAAACATAAACAGGTTCAGTGGAATTTGAATGTGCATTGTGTTAAATACCTTTGAGGTATTTAACGTTAAATACCTTAAGGGTGAGGTATGAGGTGCATTGTGTTAAATACCTTTATTTAAGGTTTGAGGATTAAATAAAAATTGCCTCATAAGTTTAGGTTAAGTGTATTATTTTTCCTTTGGAAACTATTTTAACCAGACTGCACGTGTTTTTCATCACGGATGTAAATGTGTGATGAAACGTCTTATCATGTACCTTGACTATATCAGATAACTTTTACTAGTTGTTAGAAGGGTAAGTCCTCAGCAGGTCTGAACCCTCAGTCTTCAGGTTTCTAGAGTTCTCTTTCTGGTGTGGGAAGGTGAGCATTTGGAATAATTAGGGCACGGGAAGAATGACCTTCTCAGGGTTGGGGTTTTTTTCAGGAATAAAAAGTAGTCTTTTTGATATGGTCAAAGTGGGGAGAGACTTTAATTATAGTAAGAGACAATAGCAATGCAGTTAGTTACTAGTATCACAGAGAGCAACTATCATATGAATACCAGCTAGCAATATTAATATTTGAAGTTTAATCTTTCTTTAGGATACTAGCCATAGAGAAACAATGTGGGTATACATTTAAATAAAGTTCATTCATCAACCTGTAACCAGAATGCATCTTTTTTTTTCCTTACTTAGGTTAATTTGGCCATCCTGTGGATGGCAGTGATTCTCACTTCTGCTAAGATTTGCTTTTCCTGCATCCTTTTTTCTTCTGAAACAAAATTTGTTTCTGGTGCCTTTTCATCTTCTATTTTGTTATGTCATTGACTCTTCTTTCTTATAAACGTTTGCTGCTGCTCTTAGGGTTTATTCCTACTTTTCTGCTGTGCTTAAATTTCTTTCTGTCATTTCTTTCTTCCTCTAGAGAGCTTGAATATCCCAGAAGTTATGAGAAATACCTTTCAGCTTTCTGCTGTACAACTAACTTCAGTCTCCAGTTTAGCAAGAGATTATTCTTCCCCTTGATAGCTATTCATCACCTTCTCCCGAAGTGAAAGGTGATTTGTGTATGCAATAGAGGAAGCCCATCTTTGTCCTCTGCAGCTTTTAGAGCCTCTAGGGACATAAACTTCAAGAGGAGGGATTCTGTTACAGAGAAACGTGGCAGTGGTGTGTACTTAGTACAAAAATATTCCCTAAACCTTCTTAATGTTCTAGTAAGTCTGTGGAATTTCTCTTTTTATTTTGCTCCACTCGTTTCTGCTGTGCAGGGTGAATTTGAAGTGTTTGGCTGCTGCTTTCATTGTAAAGTGTCTGTGAGCAAAGATATTTGGAGGCACACGAGAACCAGGATGCTATGGAGGGGGGAATGCAGCACTGATCAGGGATAGTAATCAACAGTATGAAGCTCTATCTTGAACATTCTGTAGACTAATTCTTTTTTTTTTTTTTTTACTATGTGTCTTCTTCCTTCCTGGTGTGTAATTGATGTCTTTTTATCAGACAGTTCAAGAGCTTACTTTTCTAGATATAATGAACGATCACATTGCTGAAAGAATTTTCCACTCCAGGATGCTGGTGATAGCAAAATTTGAGAATGAAGCTTAACTTTATTACCTGGCTTCAAATCTGTCTAGGCTGAAGTTACCAATTTTTGCGATGTGTCACAATGGAGGATACGAGAATACAAGCACCAAATTCATTTTTATGTGTGTTGGAGATAGGCAGAATATAAAACATTTTAAGTAAAAGGTGTTTGCTGGTACATCTTGTTAAAAATTTGTGGTTTATATGGTTCATCTTCAAGGAATATTTAAACAGTATTAGCCCAAAGTATTACAGTCCTTGAGAAGGTCGTCTGGTAAAAATTGAATTATCAACAAAGTTTCAGCTACAGAAATTAATGTGGTTCTTTTTCTCCTCCCCATAGATCACAGGGAAGCTATTTCTGTTTGTTGATCTTGATGAAAGTTAATGCAGTAGTCTGTTCGTTGCATATTTTATGATAAAATCCAAATACTGCCTCACTGAAGGGTGTTTCATAGCCAGGATCATTAAAAATTGACTGCAGTAAATGACAGTGCAGAGACTGATTTGTCAAATGTAATGATGTATTACCATTGTGTGTGAGAGACCCTTAGCCTGTTTAGATTTTACAGACATTGATTGGGATATAAAGGTGTCTGTAAAAACATGAGAACACTTCAGAAGTTTTAATTTTTGTTTCTCTCCTGTGCTCCAGTTTTGTTTTGGTTTGGTTTTTTTTCCAGAGTTAATCCTAAATTGCTTCTGGTAGTTTTTTTTCCCCAACATGACCTGAAGTTGACATTTAGAGATAGTTTACTATCTTAAGGCTGCATATGCAGCAAAAAATACATTGTGCTGTGTTTTTAAAATAGTTGGATGGGTCTGCTCTAAACCAGAGGTTTCTGCCTACAGCGAATTTTTTACTGTTCCTTTGGCAGACGAATGGAGATTGTGAAGTCCAGCTGATGTCAAGAGCCACTAGTAGTGATAAGCTCTTCCATTAGCACAACTTGATCAGGAAGGTGTCCGTGCAGCACTATCAATGTCAAGTTCTTAAATTCACCACCCTTCACACACACCCACACCCACACCCCACCCCCACACACCCCAAAAATCACAAAATGTAAAACATGGATTCTCTAAAGAACAGTAAGTTTCCATCGAGCAGTGTCTTTGTTACGTTAATATGTTATGCCAGGTATGAAAAGCTAAATTGATAGCCAGAAAAACAAATGCTGTTACTACAAACTGACCAGCCAGTGTTTAAAAACAGAACAACGTGCTTGGACTTCAAATAAACCTGTTATTAATTCTGTCATTATTGTTAACGTCTTTCACAGAAGAACAAGAAATGTTGATGAAATCTTTAAGGTAAGACTTGTAATGGAACTGTCAGGGTAAATCAGGATGTGGGATTTTTTTATTGGTGGTGAACATTTGGATTTTTATGTTTTTAAGCCTAGGTGGTATCCCTATAATTATGTGTCATCTTTGACATTCTAAGAGTCTTTCCTTAGTATGATAAGAGCTTCCAAACAGCTCACTGTTCCTGAAACACTTCTATTCTTGCTGAAATCTCACTTGAATTATACTTTTGTTACGCAATTAAGAAACTACTGGTTCATCTTTACAGCTAGCTAACTGTGCAATGCTTTTTCAATAAGAAGTATTATTAGTTCATTACTGGCAAGTGCAATAAATACCTTTTCTTAACACTTTTTAGGTGAGTGCATTGTATATTAGGATTTACTTTTTCACTGCATCAGTAAACATTTTTGGTTTGTGATAATTTTTAATAACTTTCTGCACCCTCACTCTTTTTCAGTGGATCTCTCTAAAACTCCTATTGTCCTTGTATGGTAAACCTCTGAAAGACTATGAACTCTGGGCATTATGTCACGAGTGTTTATGTACTCTGCAGACTTGCATTGATTATCCAGGTATAGTCTTAATTATCTTAAAATATTTGCTTAGTTATTTATGTTCACTATATTAATGTTTTCTTTACTCTGTTGATGTGAAACATCTTGACTTTCATTTTGTGTACAGAAAAAATAATAAGCAATATTTGTAACTTCACTGTCTTAAATTGTGACTTAGAATTTCTACTTGATTTGGAGTTTTCATCCATATATAGAAGAATGTCTTCTTTTCTCTTTATTCTGAGTTTTGATGGCTTTTGCGGGGGAAACAAATCTTTGACTTCAAGCAGTGAAACAAATTTTGTGTTTAGACATTTTGGGCATGGAAAAACTGTACTGTGACTTTTAAGAAAAGCATTTGAGACTTGTATCTAGAAAGCAGTAAGAAAAAAAATTTTATATATATATTCCTCTCTTGCCTGGATTTTTTTGTGACAAATGATTCTTGATGTATTTTTGACAATACAGGGCTTTGTCAGTTTAAAGTGCCCAGGGTTTTGTCATGACATTACTCCTTCCACAGTCTCTATGATTCAGCTTCTAGAAGAATTGTCAGAAGTCAACTTCTGAGACAGGAACAGCGAACAGTCCTTTGACAGAATTGGAATATGTTGTATGTGACGTGGGAGAAGACCATCCTAAATTTCCATAGGCATGGTGAATGTTGGCTTAGCTTATACTAATAATAAATCTGTAGCAGCTCTGATGAACAGAGCAGAGTTTCCCACCACCACCCCCTGCCTTTCCTTTTTCTTGATTTAAAAAGCCTGCTTTTGAGGGTTTGGACAGGGATGAGTTTGAAGTCTGTAACTGAATATAAACAATTGGATGGTAAGGTACAGAAAACTTACGGCATCTCTGGTTTTCAGCTTCAGCTATTTTACCTTTTATGATATAAAACTGCTAAAAAGGAAATTTGCCATAAATGGAGATTTCTGAGCATTTTAAGCAATGTTACCCTTAAACTAAGTATTTGATATACCTTGCAATAGAAGGATTATTTCAGCCTCCTAGCATGTTCCTAATGTTAATGAAGGTTTCAAATAACTGCATGTAATGGGTCAGATACTAATTTAATATGCCTGGCCAGCCTCTGTTACCATACTTACATGCACCCAGAATGCGTAAGTCTTCAAATACAGAAGACTTGAGTTGTGATCTGAACCTTATATAGCCTGTAAAAGTGAACATAATTATACAAAGTGCTAAATGGAAGGCACCTTACTTAAATTCCGTATTTGACAATAAAGCTACCTTCAAGTTTAATATTGTTTTCAGATTTAGAATATTTCTGCCAGAGGATTGTCTGCCTGTTCTAGGATTAATTGTGTATTGTGGAATGACTTAAAGTGGTGTTACTACTACAGTGCCCACACACACACAGAGAAAGTTCTCTCAGCATTCCTTTTGAGTAATACGAACTTACTAAAGGTGAAGCTGATACCATGTAGTGTTTGTTAAAATATCCTTTGTCTTAACACTGATAAAGATTGGTAGATGATGAGTCATAGTTAAATATATGAAATGTGGAACAAGCTGTATTATTTATTCACTTAGACAGCCTTTTCCTCCAAATCCTTCCTTGATTACACTTTTTTCATTATCCTAAGCAGGAATTATCTGGGTAAGAAAACATACCCCAAAGCTAGCATCTTTATGTATTTTTTAATTCAATCCTGCTACGGAAGTTGGTTGTACCCTCCACTGAGACTTTACTTACTTCCTCTCCTCTTCTTAGAGGATGTTGCCTACATGTTGCCTTTAGAGGACCCGGGTGAGCCTTCTCTGTTGTACTGAACTCATTGAGATCTGGTTTGCGTGAACTGTGTAGCAGATTCAGGGCCAGAGGTGTTAACTCGTGAGAAGCAAAGATAGTGACCATGAAGAGTTCTCAGGGGAGCTGCCTCTGCAGAAATAACTAGTAAACCGGGAAAGCTTTGTTTTTCAAGACACACAGTTCAGGTGCAGCTTAAATATTATTGAAGGTAGTAGGCAAGCCTTTATTTACATTAAGCTTAGTGAACAATTTAAGGGCTTTGTGTGTTTTCTACAGGTAACTACAAAAACAAAAGGATGATTTCCTTTTCTCACTTTATTTTTCTCTCTTAGACCTCTTCAATTTATTATTTAATAATAAATTAATATTTGGTTTACTCTTAGACCTCTTTAATATTTTATTTAATAACTTATAAATTTAGTGTTTTAACCTCTTATTTAATTCAATGTAAGAATCTATTCTCCTAGTACTCTCTTTTTTAACAAGAAAATGGCATATTTGATGGTAGTCTACAAAGGCAGGACTACATTGCTAGCCAACTGGCTTATATTGAAACACGTTAAATTACAGTGTGCTTTGAAGATATCAGTCTTACCACAAGTTTTTCATCACTGAATTTATATAACATGATGTCATGACCTTAATGTTAAGTTCCTGAAAACCTCAGATCATTTAAAATAGTTTTAGAAGTCAGTTATTTCTTTCCTAACTATGGAAAATTTCAGGGTCTTGCAAATACCAGTCTACGTAACGCTTCTTCAGTGGAAGAGTGTGTGTGATTATAACTATTTGTGCAAAACTGGATGCTGTATCCTATCCCACCTAGAGGAGTTCTGGATCTGGCCACGTATGTCTCAGCTGTCTCCGGATAATGACCCTGTATTTTGGTGGGATTGGAGGAGTGAAGAGAGGAGCGATTAAATGCTTAAGATAAATTGACTGTCTTCTATTGGTACCTTGTGAGAAGACTAGAGTACATCTAGCTGTCATATTTCTTTTTTTGTTTTGTTCCTTTCTTGGCCTTCCTTTTCAATGCTGGGTATAAAGAGAATAAACTTCTGGTATTCTAAGCCCTTTTACTTACTGTGATCCCATTTTGTTTTACTTTCTTGTCTTTGTTCTGCAGGAATTGCTTTGGGTGATTACACATCTACTGTCTCTTTACTGGGTGTTATTTAAAGCAACATTTATCGTAGGGTAATTGCTGAAATTGCAAATTATTGTTTAAATTATTTAATTTATTTTTATTAGCGTCAAATAGTTACAAGAAGAGATATTTATTATGCCTTGCCATTTTGTGGCTTGTTTTGCAGTGGTCTTATGTTTGGACTCTGTGCTGATTGACTGCCGTGGAAGTATCCTCTTTGATGCTCCAAAAGCCGAAGGTAAACTAATACATTGCATGCTCTGCTTTTATTTCTTTTAGGGAGGAGCGGAGAAGAAAGAAAATATCTTACCTTTTGTTTCTGGTTTCTTTTCTCGTTTAGAATCTTGTGATGTATTTTATTTAGCTCCTGAAACTGAAGAGGAGGATGTGGATGCTGAGAAGGTAATGTGGTAGGTTATGTAGGTTGCTATGCATTTTATCAAAGGACAATTGTATCCCTCTGCTGTTTGAAGAAGAAAGCTATACTCTTCTAAGATTCTGATATTTCTCATTTCTCCCAATATTTCTTGGTTATCTGTGGGTTTTTTATATATTAATCTCCCATAAAATCAGTTGCTTCTGAAAAATAATTTTGCCTTCCAAAGTTGTTGGAGTAACTGCCGAAAATCTATTATTTGATAGTTTTCCATAAGGCTTAATTATTTTCAGTTTATTAGCAGGAAGACAGAGTTGGAAGTCATGTTTCCACATTCTGGAGGTCACCCTAAGATCAGTATTTTAGACTGTCTAGGCTAAAGCCCAAACATTAATCTCATTTGGAAGATATCACTAACAGCATATTTTTACTATGGGAACATTACGAATTATGTCTCTAACCAATACAGTATTCCTAGAGCTTTTTGCTATGGATATAATCCGTAAGGAGCTCTCACACCAAAGATGATAAAAATGTTAATAAATAGCCGGTATTTGTCTCCACTGCAACTGCATCTGAATTGCAAACTGTACCACAGTGATCTTAAGAGCTAGGAAAGCAGAATTTATGGTACCTTTCTATTATGTAACAAGAAAAGAGGTTAGCTAGTATGTTGTACCTTGTGCCCCATGAGTTCTTTAAAATTAGACATAGTAGTCATGAATCAGAAAAAAAAAATCTTCATTAAAAATCTACTAAAGATCGAGTTTAACTTTCTGTAAAATTATCTGTAACTAGAAAATGTTGATATCTTCTTCTTTAAAGTTGCTTTTTCTTCTTAAACTGCTTTGATCCAACATGCAGGTTTTTCAAAGGCTTCAGAAGCTTAAACTAACCCTGAAATATAATATAGTGGTTTCACCAGACAGTGGAAATTAATAATCCTAAAGTCTTTATGCTTTATTCTTTTTCTTTAGAAAATCTGAAGTAATCTTTTTTCCCCTGTTTTCCTATAGCATTATGTATAGAATAAGCTGACCTGTTTTGGGGGTCTTCTTCCTGCTATTTGTATAACTTTCTTGTTGTTATGAACATTTAGTTAGAATTATGGTATGGGACTCAAGACTGTGTAATGCCAGTCACAATAACTGTACTACCTCAGTAAAAGGAACTTTTTTGAAGGATATACTGGATTGGTTGGCAAGTTTTTCCTAAATAAATAAATATAGGTTAAAATTGAGATCCCATTGACCTGTTGGAATTCTGAGCCTAAGGGGAAGAAATTTTTTTTTTTTTTCCCATGGAGCTGCTTTCTCCTATCTCAAATATTTTTGTACCTATTAGTAGCTTTTGTTCAACAGTTCAAATGGTTCACAAGTTATTTTCTTCATAGTGAACTTCCTTGTTATGTTGTGTTCACTGCTGTTCACTTTCCTCAAAAGAGTGCTAGAAAACAGTTTTATAGGACCACATTATTTAGTACTGTGCTTAAGTTTCTGTCCCTTGAGCCTTTCTAATATATTTCAGAGGCAATGTGAAGGAACATGGTGCTTTAATTTTGTTAAAATTGCATTTGTAGTACATACTAACGTATGTAAACTAAGCATAAAGTAGACTAAGTCTGGCTCAGTCTGAAAACTGTAATTCTTCAAATAAAACAAGAAAGCTTGTGAAGATCAAGTACTTTTCAAGGTCCCTCATCATGGCAACTTCAGCTGGTCTAGCTGCAGGTAGCACAATAATTGCTAAAATAAATACACAGTACCTTGTTCTTCTGATAGGTGTAATCTTCTCTATAAAATATGACTCGTACTGGCTAGCTTGTAATTACTTTGTGCCATTTACTTGCTGAATTATCATCGCCTTTTTTAAGTAAATTGCGGCTGGCCAGGTTTTATGGTAGAGCTCTAAGGCTTGCAGCAATCTAAGTTTTTACATGAGGAAGGAATTCTTCAAAATGGTTTTAAAACCACTTTTTTCCTGAATAATTTTCCTAGACAAAGAATAAGACAAATTATGGCTGTTGCTCCAACAGTAGAAAATTAGCTACTAATATTGGTCCTGCATGCATAACAGCTAGTTTTTGAAATGGGCTGGGATTTTTATCAGCATCTTCAAAAGCCAAATGTGATCTGTACTTTGGAAGCTCTAGTCATTTTTTTTGCAAGGAGTGAGGGGAATTTTTTGATAATTTGCTGGAATTGGTTTTGAAGTAGAAGCTTTTTTTGGTCTGTTTATGTCTTTCCTGTCTCTTACATTATACCAACAGGTCTGCATTTATGGTGTTGCCGCAGTTCTGTGGATGGCTGCAAAATACAGTGTTCCACGAAGTCACAAACTAGCATTGCCAAGAAAATTAAAAAAATTTCTTCTGGATATGGCAAGAAAAAACCCTGAAGAAAGACCTTCTCTAGCTGATGCAATTAAGGTTACTAGGTTTAAGCAATTTTATGTGAAACATAGTTGTGTCTAAAGTCTCATTTTAGTGATTTGAATATCAAAAAATTAATTTATTTTTGGTGATAGACTGATACCTAATTAAATCATAACCAGTCACTTTAAGGTTTGTTTTTAAAGTTACCTCCCTAGGGACACAGATGGGTGTGTTTTTAATTTATACTGAAATTGTCAATAAAGTACTCGGAATAGGTTCATAAGACTTCCTAAACTTAGATTACTTCTAATTGACTATTTATCTTGACTTTGTCCTTGTCCAGGAACACCTCACTTGATTGAAAACTTATTTACTGACTGAAAATTATGATTTTTTTTTTTTTTTAGACATGCAATTATTATTTACTTGAACAAGGTATAAACAGCAAAAATATTTTGGCATTGTTGAATAAATCTGTCTTTAAGGTAAGAGTGCCACCTTTTTTAATTCTCTATGTTTTTTCGATTAATTCTGTAAATTGAATTCCAGTAAGATTTTGTCCCCTGCAAGTATGGTAAGATTTGTTCTCTTTTTTTTTTTTTTTTTTAATTTATTTTCAAGTAGTGTTTAAGTATTGCTTTTTTCTAGTTCTTGCTGTTGGAAAGGTCAGTCCACAGTGCCCTGACTCCACAGTCTGTGTGAGTGAAGAACCAGTGACCTAATTTCATAATCTGTCTTTCATTTACCACCCCTTTTATCACAACAGAAGACATTAATATGTAACTGTTGTATTCTGTTTATGTTTCCAGTCTATGTATATTAATGCATGCAGTGTTCAGTCAGTCCATGGAAATGACTTTGTTCAAAACTTTGATTACTTAAAAGTTCTGTTTTGAAACAGAGGGTTATCAAGATTTCCAAACAGTTCTAACAGTATTTAGAGTTTTATGTCATTTGTTTTAATTCTCCACCTTGGCATGACTAGGTTGTTGCTTTGCAACATTCTGGGTTTATAAGCGGGTTGTGGTTTTTTGAAGTAATGTGCTGAGCAGAATTTAAAAAAAGAAAATGCTAATAAATTCAGTTTGGACTTCAATTTTTATTGTTAGGCTGTTGAGGAGAAAGTAATCTCGTCTCAAGATCATGTTGCTTTTGAATTTAAAAATGAAAGACATGAAACGGACTCTTCAGAGTCAAGTCTAGGTAAGCAGTCAGACTCTGGCATGTTTACTTTTTTTTAGTATTCTTTAGGTCAGTTCTCCGTGTGAGATTTCCTTGGTCAGGTACAATTGTTTGGGGTTTGGGTTTTTTTTTTTTTTCTATCTAAATTGATTGTTATTTACCTTGCATTTATATTTTACTTATTGTTCATCTTTCTAACTGTGTTTTTCTTTTTAGGATTTGTGCCTATTACTAGTGAAAGTAAACTTGTAGCAGTTAAAGGACCAGTACCGTGCCAGATTTCTCTAAATTGTGAGAAAGCTACATTACCCGTTGCATTCACCTCTCCTGCAACTCACTTTAAGCCTATTATTCTGCAACAAAATGCAAATATAACAAAGTTAGTATAACCTAAAGCAGAGTAAATTAAACTTGAGACTTCATTGTTAGATCTACTGGAATTGTCCACAAAAAAATTCTTTGTTCCTTTTCAGAGAGGTTCACAAAACAGTTTCTGAGCAATTCAAGAAAGAGATAGGAAAAGAAAAACACGTGGACCGCAGTAAATCAGGATATATAGAAGACTCTAAAAGTTATGGTACTAAGGACACAGATATTGAAACTGCACCTGAAATACCTGAGTGTGATTTACAAGTTCCAGGCCACTCGTCCCGGATATCATCAGAAGAGCAAAAGTCAGGCAATGCATTTACTTCTATAGTTACGTTACCATCGCCATCTGATTCCTTACATACTCTACAGGGAAAGAGCATTTTATCTGAAGTTCCTTCCAGCTCCTTAGCTTGTCCTACATCTCCTAATTTTCTTCATATAAATAACATCATTCTTAAACAGGACTCAGAGAAGAGAGTTTTGACGTTTGTACCAGTTCATTTAGCTGTATCAGAGCAAATACCAAATAAACCTCTTCGTTCAAGAATTGCTTATGATTGCTATCATAGTTTGCCAGTGCTACTTTCAAGTACTATTGCAAGTTATAAAATGAGCAGTCAAACAGAAAATGATGCCTCCCTTTGCAAAGTGGAAAACCGTGAGACTGCTAATACACAGAACAAGTTTGATAAAAGTAACCCAGTTGTTCAAACCAACCGCCAAGAAACTGAGTATGCTACCAATGTAGACAGTGTTTTCACTGAACAAGAACACACACCATGTACCTCAGTGAATCAAGACAATTCTCATCTCTTTGATGTTGAAGTCTTGCCCCGGCAGAATAGAACAAGTGACACTTTACTACAGGAAGTGGTTCATCTTATACAAGAGGAGTTTGCATTTGATGGCTATCTAGAGAATGGAGTTGAAGTTTTAGATATGGGTATGTACATTTTCTTCTGTATATTATTATCATTGATGTGTAAGAATATTGTTATTAATGTTTTTTTATCTCTCTTCTTTTTTGCTTGTTTCTTTCTTCTTTTTTTAAACAAGGTAACTTCATTTTAAACTTAAAGGAAATTAAGTTTGGTATGTTCTCTAATACAATTTGTGAGAAGTTTTGTGACCTCTACTGGGATGAAAAATTATTGGAGAATCTCTATCAGGTGGTAAATGGAAAAAGATCTTCACATTTATGGTAGGTGTTTTTCAACTTTTTTCTTGTTACAGTTCTATTTAATGCTTTTCTCCCTACTTCCTAGAAGCAGGAAGAGATATGCTGCTTCTCTTCAGGTATCCTTACTTGTTTCCTGCCAACATAATTTCCCAGTCTATGCATCCAAAGCGTCATGGCTTTCCTCAGCAAACAGTGCTTAATGGCTTAGCAGAAAATGTTTTCTATTAAGCTTGTCTGTAACTCCATCTTAGGATAGCTGAATAATGGAAATGTAATTCTGATCAATATTGTGTTCAACCATTGATGGAGAGCTTCATAGTCTTGCTAGAAAGTGGCTGTTTAACCAGAAATGAGATATATTGTTCTTACTGAACAGTAAGTTTTCTTCTGTTTGAGTTTAGTTCTTTATACATCCTTTGTTCCATTCACACCTAAGAACAAGGAAATTAATTTAGCTTTGCTAGAAATGTTTTACTTAATTGGTTTCTTTTGACTCAGTGTAGCAGTCTTTTGCAAGTAGCCTGTTAAGTGAGAAAACACCAGCTTCCTTAATTTCTCATTTTTCCTATTTCATCTTCAATGACACAATTACCTGAAAAAAAAAAAAAAATTCTTGTTTTATTGCAGCCTCCAAATGTAGCATGCTTATAAAAGCTACTTACTGAAGGCTATTGTAAACAGTAATCCATTTATATGTGGAAGTTATGTATGGGTGGTTTGTCTGTCGTGATCTGGAACTACAAATTGCAAGTTTTGACAAAGAAGCTTGGTAGATGCGGTCTAGAAAAACTTCAGTGTTAAAAGATGCATAATACCTACAGCAGGTTTCAGAGAGAACAGACTACAACCTCCAGATATTAGACCCTGACATGCTGGCCTATTTCCCATTTGGGTTGGGATTTTTAAGGAGCCATTGAATATTGGTTGAAAGTTAGGATTTTAATTCCCCAGAGTTGAATGTTATGGTAGGAGAAACTTGAGCTGCTGCAGCTGAATTACTGACATATACGAAGAGGTGATACTGTATACAAACTTTTGTTACAAAGTAAAGCTTTTTAAAGCAGCAGTGAAAAGGAAATCATCATTTATTATCCAGTATAAAAATACAGGTCTAGATTTTAGATCAGATGCAAGAACTGCCTCAGAATATCTATGAGACACTGCTTACTTAACATTCTTTAGATAAAGAATATAGCAGGTTTTAATTGTTACCTTCTTTGACTTAAAATTGTGATTATTCTTATCAGGGATGACTTAGAGTCAGACTGTTATCCAGAGGTTGAATCCTGAGTGAAAAACCCATTACAGTAATTTGCAGTCTCAGTTATGCCTGGAGTTATGCCTTCTGTTTGTATGTGTTCTGATAATTCTGTTGGAATTTTGTCAAATGCTATAAAGGAAAATCTCTGTATCTTACTCAGTGTGCTTTAATGTCTGTTTGAACTTTTTTTTTTCTTGTAAAATAACAACTGAAGCTGAACATGCGAACTTTGGAGGTAAATAAATGCTATTAAGTCCTTCACATACATAGTAGAGTCATTTGTAAGATCTCATTTTACTGATGTAAGTATAAAAGTATATGAAACACTAATTTTTCCTAGTCTTGTATTTTCAGCATAACTGAGGCAGATGATTCAAAGCGTGGCAATGTATTCGAAGATCCGAAGAAATCTGATGGCTTTTTGGCAAGCAGTGATCAGACAGAGGGTGAGACGGGACTTTGTGTTTCTAGATCTTTGTGTGTGCTAGCAATCTACCAGTGACGCAAGTTTTGAGAGATTAGCACTTTGAGTGTGTCTTCAGGAAAACACTTATCTTAGCGCTTATAAACATTATCAGTGAATCTGAACATTATCAATGCCTTGAGGACCTGTCTTTTATAGGAAGCTTACATATGACCAAGTATCATTGAGTGGGATGCCTACTTTTACTTTGATTTACACAGATGTGTCTTGAAAAACTCCCAAAATCCTAACTGCTACATGTGGTTTTCTTGTGTTCATCCAACAGATGTTCTAGTGGCACGCTTTAAAGTAAGGAGAGGGAAGGGGGACAGTCATACTAAGTTCCACACAACATAGCAAGCTTAGCTAGGCAGAGAGGAGAGCTTTAGAAAATGCTTATGACTCCTTAGGTGTTACTGAAGAAGCTGAGGATTGATTGAAGGATGACTGTGCAACAGATCTGGTCCTTCTTTGTTCACTTACCAGAATAAAAACAAAACTAGGCAGTAAAATGTATTAAAGTGTATTAAAATAAACAATATTATTGTCAATAAAATTATTTACAAGTTCTGGGGAAGGAAATTGTACAGAAATCTAGAAGCTGAATTGCTTTTGGATTTAAATGGGCATTTTTAACTATTCATCAAAAGGGGTTTTGCAAACAGGTAAAATAGAATAGCCTTTACCTCTCCTAGCAATTCTTCCACTTCCCTATTCTATCCACTGAAGTCCCTTTTTAAAGACAGATAGCAAAATGAACAGTGGGTCAAATGTTAATCAAGATAGTTTTGCCTTTTGATCACAAACTTGGTTACAGGGCACCATTTCAGGGCAGTCATTAAGGTCATATTAGTGCTTGTTTATTTGTACTTCTTCAATGTGAGTTTTGCATTTTCCCTGGCATACTTTGCGATTGAAGGTTTATAAAATATTCCATCTTTCAGTAACTGAACTCAAAACTGAGCTGGGACTGGTAACAACCATTACCCTTTCTAGGCTTGATTTGGTTGCTGTTATATCATTACTTCTTTTTTTTTGGTTTTTTTTCCTAGATAATTCCACCAAGTCTCAGCATTTAAACTTGGTTAATTCTCTCTTTTGAGCAAAGTTAAACTTCTTTACGGAACAGCTTATACCGTTAACTTATACCTTGTTAACTTTTATAGCAAAACATAAATTTGTAAGTTTACACTTGGCTGCTGTCATTCTATGTTACAGTTTTCCATTTTGGCTCAGAATGACTGCAAATGTAGAGCCAGACTTTCCCATGGAGTATGTGATTTCTTTGCACCAGTAATTTAGGTCCATTTGACTCCCAGGTGGCATATATAAACCCTGGAGGGTTGCTCAAGTGAAAAGGGAGACTTCTGGCAGGTGTAAAAGCTCCTGTCAACATCATACCAAGCTTTGACTGTCGCCTCAGTCCCTTAAGGTTGGTAGTAGCTGCTATAACTGCAAAGAAGTTCCATCATAGCTCAAGGGAGTGAGTCCTCTAGGAGTAGAAAGTTTAACATCTATGTCCCCTTTGGCTTTACCAAGTATTCTTCCCCTCTGTGTATGGAATAAAAGCTTCAAGACTTATGGATGGAAAAAACCTCAAGAGCTAAGCTTTTTACTAATGCGTGCAAGTCTGACATATTTAACTTTTGTTTTAAAGCTTCTGTACTATGCTTTGTTTACATGGTTGTTGTATATGCACAGAAAATATTTTGTAATTTTCAGAAATGTATTGCTCAACTACTGCTTAATAGTTCTGAAATGTCTTAACCTTTATCATCTTACAATGTGTAGTTGAGAAGAAGAAAGCTCAGAGCCAAAATAAGCATCTAACACCACTCTTAGAGCACATAGGTAGTCTCATAACTGTGTTTTGTATGTGTAATGTTTAAGTTCAACAAAGCACGCATCACAGCACATGACCATTATTTCTTCCCCCCTGCCATACACCCTCTTTAGGAGAAGGGGAAGCAACCTTTGATGTGAAGGCTGAGCCTATGATAAACACGTCAGTAGCTGAAATGGATTTTGATGAGTCACCTTTGAATAATACCAAAAAAGAATTGAGACTGCAGAATGCTATCCCCATAGAGAAAGAGCGACAGTGTTTACAAAGCAACGGCCGTTGTATTGGTCCAGGCTTTGCAGAAGAAAATACAGAGCCAGAGGAAGAGACCATGATAGAGATAGCTGGAAACAGCTACCTTGTTTCTCCCAATCTACCTGACTTTCATGACTGTAGTCCTGGTTGGAGCAGTGCATTTTATGGAGCTGAATGTTTTGATTCAGAAGTTCATAGTTACGTGAAAAACCTTGGAAAGCAGAAATCAAGTGAGTCACAAAATATAGATGCTAAAAAAGTGGTGAGTACATTGATTTCAAATCATTAAGATACCTCTTTACTTGCTGGTTAAAAGTATGATAATATTTGTTGTGTTATAGTGAGTTCAAACCCCCTTTCTTCTTTTAAATACTGACTCTCAAGTGTTTTAAAATCCTCGAGATTTGTGATGTCTTATCAATAAACCAGGGTAAGAGTAGTATTCCAAAATAAAGAGCACTGACACGAAATTGATAATCACTGACCTAGAACACATCTTCTCTCCTGAAGCTGACTGGAAAAGTACCATCTGCTGTACACACCAACCCCAATGGTGGTAATATTATAGAAAAGAGCTAAGAATGACTATGACCAGTTTGTATCGCAGGCTCTCAAGAGGTCCTCCCTGTTATGTGCTCTGAGCCCTTTTCCTTGATCATGGTGAATATCCTGACAGCTTCTCACTGTTTGCCAGCAGAATTGCACTTACTTGCTCGCATCTGCTCTTGGAGATGGCTAATCGTCATGATGAATGCAGCCTTGTGCCTTTTAAGCAGCTTGGGGGGCGTGGGAGAGCATGGGTAGGGAGGTGGGTTGTTTTAGATTAGCAAGGTCTTCCATTCCCTTAAAGATCATATTGATCACATTTACTTAATTTTTACATACATGCATCTGTCTATAACAAGCTTCAGTTTGTAAATATTTTTGTAAATATTTCAAGTCCAAAGCCACAGAGTGTGGATAATATATGGAACTGTAGAAATCTATATAGTTGGATCTGCTTCATGGGAAGGAAAAGGAAAAATTTAAGGAAATGCGTTGTTAATACTGGAAGACCTATCAGTATAGGGACACCTGGAATCTTTTTGTGTCCCTGAGAATGGTTAGTTTTCTAGTTTGTGTATCCTTATTATTTCCGCCAGACACATCTTTAATAAAGATGAAGCAGGAGTTCACTATTCTTGTGGATTTTTTTTTTACTGTGGGCAGTGAGTTGAATTTGTCACCTTGTTTAAGTGAGCTTGGCAAAGTAAAACTGAACAGCTGAGAACGTGGTCTAGACTTCTTTGTTTCCAGATAGCCAGTTTAAATCCTAGTGGATCTATTTACATTGGGCTTTGGTTTTGGGGTTTTTTTTAAGCACTGTGGCCTCACTTCAGTTTTCAGTGAAAAAAAAACCCAAACTATTTTTCTGTTATTAGGCAAGTTAAAGCCTGAATCACTGAGGATGTTCTACCTTTTTTTTTTTTTTTTTCTCCTTAATGTTCAGGTGTAAGTCTATAGGAGAAAATAGCATGAGAAACTTGACCTACTATTGGTTTGTGTAAAAATAAATAAATAAAAAAAATTTTTTTAAGTTGTCAGGACTGTCACTGTCAAAAATTCCTATTTCTAATCCTATAGGGCTGTTTAATCCTGTGTAAGCGTGCTAGCCAGAGAAAAATGGGCTTGCATAATCTCTCTTACTTGAAGGAGTAATTCTTGCCTGAAGAACAGGTTTTCACGAGTAAAGAGTTTTCCTAAGCATCTAAATAGATTTCTCTGTTTGAACAGGCAGTCTTTTTTACTTTGAGATTTTACAGACTACTCAGCAATTTAGTTTGATTCAAAAGGATTAATTATCTTCTGAGTTCTTGGCAATTGTTTTCTTTGTTTAACAGGCATACAACAAAAATGAAGCAAGATTTATGGTGCTAACAGTCTGGTTTGGAATTTGCTTATGAAATTAATGCATGCTATTATACGTTGCTACTATATGCATTAATGCATAAGAACGTGGCTAACTCAACAATCGTAGAGGAGGCTGGTGGATAAATAGTCATGAGGTATCTCTGTAGAATATTATATTGTGTTCATGCCCAGTACATTCCACTGGAGGAAGATTACTATTGATACAAAGTGCAATTTGTTCAGTTTAGCAATTAGTAAACAACTTATTTAGAGAGCAAGAGATCGCACATTCCAATAGCTGAAAAAGATGCATACTACTCTGAGGATAAGTGAACTAATCTTCCTTGTGTTATTTAAAATCAGTGTGAAAACTTAATGCCTGAACAAAAATGAGAATCTAATCTTATTCTGTCTCAGTAAAGCAGAATTAATGTATGTGATCTGGACTGCATGTGAGGCCAGGTGGACAAACAAGAATAAAATAATTATTTGCAGACAATAGAAGCTTGGTATCTTACATAAATAGCCTTCCTAATTTGTGAGATCCCTTTGTGTCCAAGTTACAAGGAATATAATTATATACTGTCATCTCCAATTATGAAGTCAAATTCAGTTTATATTCCACCATTTTCTTCAGAGATGATGATGAACAGAAGATTAAATACTCTTGTACAGCAGAGAAATGCTTTGAATGCATTGCAAAAGAAAAGTTAATTTTCACAAAAAAGCATGTATGTGGAGATATGCATATTCTCTGTTGTACTGTTTATATTAAAAAGTCTTGGTATACTAGAATATTCAGGTATATAATCTCAAAAATATTTTAATAATCTATTAAGTTTTCTTCCATATTTTTTATTTAAAAGTTTTTAAGTGTCTTCAACAGAGGATACTTTAAAATATCAGTTACTTTTTGGTCTTGTGGCTATTTTCCTTTCTTTCACTTACCACAGCATCAACAACTTTAATCTTTGTGCTGGCGGTACTGTAACACTGACTTTCTGTGAAACCCAGCTTCTTCCAAATCTGTTTAAAATAAAAATTTACAGAATCATAATGCTCTAATTGCAGCAATCTTGAACATTTAATCTGAGCAAAGAAAACCTTCCTAAAATCCTGCTGTTTTTCCAAACTCCATCAGTCATGACAATTTCTGAAATACGCTATTAGTAATGTTGTTGAAACGAGGAACTGTTACAACTTTTAACTGGTCAATGTATATAAGAAAGACAGGGAAAAAATATGAAACTGAAATTTATTTTTCTGCTGTTGCAGCAGTCAGGAGATGATGATTCTTAGCCATAAGATAATCAGTTATCAACATGTAGATGACAAGCAGCTCTACCCACCTTCTTTCTGCTGTCTCTCTGCTGCCTGATTCATCAAACCAAACACTACAAATCAACTGTGAAACTGTATGGCATGGTTTTAATCTCCATACCAGCAGCTGACAAAGACCAGTTCATATCTCATTTTGAACAATGTGGATTGATAGGGGTAGGATTTAACATTTATAAGTCCTTGTGTATTGTTGTACTTGGATGTAGCCAACAGCTGTATTTGTACAGCAAAGTGTTTTCAGCTAGTTTTATTTGATAATACGAACATTTATACATGTTATAATTGGAGTTCATGTTATTTAGAAAATAAATGTGGTCATTATTGGCATTTATGAAGTGTTAACACTATTAATGTGTAAACAATAATAAGAGCTGTGCAGATTTCAAGGGAACGATGCACTGTCTGAACCAAAATACTGAGAAAACAAAATAGTCTCAGTGTGAAAATTAACATGAGTTTTCTGCCAAAATAGAAGCTCAAAAAAGTTAATGATTCTAGTTGCCAGCTTCCCACTATAAAATCTAGTGGAGAAAATGCACGTCCCATATCCAGTCCAGGAGGACTACAAAGGCCAAAGGAAGGCTTGTAAGTGGCTTTTTCAAGCAGGAAGGTGGTTTGAGTCACTAGAGGAAAGTTCTGCCTCTCTTGCAAGGTAGAGCCATTTGTCTCCACCCTATCCTTCCTTGTTTAAATCATCTGTTACCTAGTTTTATTTCAGAAACCAATTCCTTGATTAACTGTAGTCTAGTTATCATTGTCTGGCAAGGATTATATCAACCTACTTTTTGCCCCAGGTCTCTGACAGATTTTTAAAAAGTCAACAATAAAGTTGAGCTGATTCTACAGCTTTGTGGTAAAGTGAGCTAAAGCAGTGTTTAGGAGTTGCTATTTCAAAGAGTGAATGTTTAAATATAGTTGGACATTTGAGCTTGACTACATTTGTCCTGATTAGTGGCACTACCCTTTCATAGGGATAGGTCTGCTTGGTCAGTTCAAGTCTAGTCTGCAACTGGAACCGAGTACTGAATGAGAGTCTAATCACACAACAAATTACAGTTTTGGAGACATATACATCTCATTAATACACTTGTCTCCAATGAAAATGTTCATATGATTCAAATGTTTCTTTATTCACCTTCTAAAACTAAATGTGAATTAATTTATTTAGTTTTTTTAATTTTGTATACCTGTAAGTAGGTTTGAGAACATGTAGGTTCTGGGAAACTCTGAGTGCCAGAACATGTAATCATATTTATGACAGAATTAAATATTCTACTATAAAAATAATTAACTTTTCTATTCTTCTGCTGGAACCTGTTGGATATTGTCTGCACCTTAGATAGGCTGTGATTTAATAAGATACAAAAAGTAAAATATTTGTTATATGATGAGCAATATTAATGATAAGATTAATCAAGCTATTATGATTCCAAAAAAAATGGTAATATGTACTCTTACGTTTGGAAGGAATGTGAAATAGCTAGCATAAAAAATAAAATATTTGTGAATCAAGGTGACACTTTCAAATGTCATAAAAATAACGCTTTACTGCACAGGTGCTTATCAGATAGTTCATTGTGGTTCTTAAGGTCAGCAAAGGTTAATCTGCATTTAGAGAAGTTAGTCCTTAGGTAAGCAAGTGTATGTCCCCTGCCTCACATCACCTCTAGTCCAGGAGCTGCTGATTCTGCAGCCTCATACAGAGCGCATCCAGGCAAACCACACCAAGTCCTTGCAGCACAGCAAGAAGGGAAGGCAGCTACCAGGGCTGCCAGTTTGCCAGGGGTATGTCCAAGTCTGCCCTCACAATGAGCAGAGCTTTTTTATTGTAGCCTGGTAGGCTGGCTTCAGTTCTCTTGCAGTCCCAAGCCTTCACCCTTAGCCTTTGCCCTTTTCTTCTTTGCCCCCACTAGGTTTCAATTACCCCCCCGATCTTATAAGCTACTTGTAAGTGTCTCCACCAAACTTGAGTGCACCCAAGCTGTGACTAGGACATTTCTAGTGGAGGTTTTGCGTATTCCGGCCACAGTTTTCCCTTTCCTATCCCTTTTTTCCTTTCCCTTCTGCCAATATTCTGCATCCTTTGGTGGAGGCACCCTTCAGCATGTGAAAAACTTATGCTTCAAGGACAGATTGGAATTTGCAATTTTCCCAAATAAGTAAAGTCACTCTATCATTACTTTGTTCCCTAGACTAAGGGATGTTGAATAGAAAAGTGGCCTGACAAATTAAATGTTCTTCAGAGGGAGAAGAACATTTGAATGTATAGCATCATCAAAAAATATTTATATTCTAGACCTACCTAAAATGGACGATGTTGTGGCAATAGACTGGGAATTTGCTACTGACTTCATTGCTACTCACCTGAAGTTATTTAGGGGACAAACCACTTCTGTCCGTCAGATTCCAAATGCCAAAAAATGGCTACTCTTTCTGATTTCCTTTTTGTCTTTGCAGTCTCTTACTCAACTTGGTTTCACTTTAATTGATGAAACAAAAACAAACCTTTAAGTAAAAGCAAGCAGTTTCCAATTCAGAATCTGGATAATAGCTTTTCTGTGCTTTCACTGTTCTCTGTGTGACGATTATGTAGCGGTAAATTTTTTAAAAATCCACAGGGCTTTTGTGACTCTTGCTGTTAATGAACTATGTTGTTAAACCTTTTGAGCTTTTCTGAAAAAGTGACAGTTTTTTCTCAAACCCAAATTAATTTCTAGTAAGTCCATTCCATTAAGGCTAACCTATTTACCAATCTGTTGTTTGATATGTTAGCTCTGAGCTATGTGTTTTCTGATCATTCTGCTGTGGGAGTTCTGTCTGCTGCATTCAGTGAACTTACTCCATTTAAAATGCTGTTTCATGTAACTGGGTCACTGGTAGTCAGCTTAGGACCCAAGTGCAAAAGCCACCACTTTTTATAAAACACAACACACAGTGTTTGTTGTTTCATAATAAATCAGAAGCTGAACCCAAAGTGGATGGCCCATTTTCATTGGTTGGTAAAATAATGAAACCTTTGATATGCAAACAATTATGAATGTTTACATTAAATTTGATATTATTGTGAGAAGCCAATATACTTTCATTTCTATCTATTGCTTAAGTTATATAATTCTATAGAAATTTAGTTTTATTTTTTCAATTATGTAAAATGCATAAATATAAAATATGTAAGTTGAACTTCAAAATTTCATATGTGCTTTATTTATAGAGCAGCTCTCCTGTCTGCCTTCTGACCTGGTTGTATAATATAATGTAATTATACTTGTTTGAAAACCATTGCTTTCAGTCAAACATTTAGTATTCGCTGCAAATATAGGTCAGCTGCTTAACAGAGCATTTCTGGGGTCTGCACTGATTTCAGAACCCATCACTTTTAATTCTGGATAACTTCTGAGTGTAACTGTTAAAAATGCTCTTGAAAACAACCAGATAAGTGCAATTATAACTAAAGGCATATTTATATAAACAGATTCAGAAAAACTTCAATGTGGTCTCATCATACACAAGCCAGCTCCAGTTCTTAAGTTGTAGAACTGTGGCATAACTAATGCTTCTCTGGGGACAGGCGATGCCTGCTGTAACTTGCCTGTAAGCACAGGTAGGAAAGGTATTTTTTCCTGGTTAATATCATATTCTTATCTGTTTGGATGTTCTTTTTTTTATACAAAATAATTCTCTTTTAAAACTTCAGTTTTCTACTAGAACCTTGCATTTTCCATTCTGATCAGAATCCTTTTTCTCTTTAAACAGGAACTAGAACAGTTGCTAATGATGGAGACAAAAAATTACAGAAAGACCATAAAGTTTTACCAGAAACTATTGCAGAAAGAAAGAAGAAGCAAAGGTAAGGTTACAGCAGCTTGCCAGTAATGAAATGGATGTGTAATACTTTTAAGGATTTTTTTCTGTAAATCAGAATCTTTGATGTTCTTATGCTGTGTGTTTTAAACCTAAAGGTCCTGAAACTAAATCTATGTTGCCCAAATTGAGAGGGCAGCTACAGGAGATGAAATCAAAAGTGCAGTTTCTTGAACTGGTGAAGAAATACATGCAGGCAAGTGAGACTTTATTTTGCTTGTGTTTCATAGAACAGAATCATAGACTAGTTTGGGTTGGAAGACACCTTAAAGATCATCTAATTCCAACCCCCCCCTGCCATGGGCAGGGACACCTTCCACTAGACCAGGTTGCTCAAAGCCCCATCCAACCTGGCCTTGAACACTGCCAGGGAGGGGGCAGCCACAGCCTCTCTGGGCAACCTGTGCCAGTGCCTCACCACCCTCACAGTGAAGAACTTCTTCCTTACATCTAATGTAAATCTACCTTCTTTCAGTTTAAAACCATTTCCCTTCATCACTACACTCCCTGTTAAAGAGTCACTCCCCATCGTTCTTGTGGGCCCCCTTTAGTTACTGGAAGGCTGCTATAAGGTCTCCCGCACAGCCTTTTCTTCTCTGGGCTGCACAAACTCAACTCTCTCGGCCAGTCTTCACAAAAGAGGTGCTCCAGCCCCCTGATCGTCTTCATGGCCCTTTCATTTGTCATTTCATTATTGCATCAGTGTAGCTGGCTGCTCAGGTCAGTATATGAAAAGTGAAATGTTTTGTGTCAAAGTGCCAAATTAAGTAGGATCTAAAAGAATTATTAGAATATAGGTAATTGCTACTAGTATTGTTTAAAAAGGAAAAAAAGGAGTTGTATGAGATGCGATTTGACTTTAAATTGAGTTGACTGCATTTCGTGTGGATTTTCCTCTTCATTTTC
Source organism: Sagittarius serpentarius (assembly GCA_034782735.1). Taxonomy (NCBI): domain Eukaryota; kingdom Metazoa; phylum Chordata; class Aves; order Accipitriformes; family Sagittariidae; genus Sagittarius; species Sagittarius serpentarius. The sequence continues at coordinate 25,340,206 of JAVKLA010000093.1, read as the reverse complement.
CGACGTTTCATTTTTTTATGGCTTTGCATCTTTGAGCAGATCATGTACGCAGAGCAGTGGGGTGTGGAATCCTGCATGCTGCCTACTGTCATTCACAATGAGAGAACTGACACGGTGGATGTGGCACCTGTGGATGAGCCGTCACTGCTTCTTTACTATAACACAGAGAAACAGCAATGTAATAATCCAAATGGGATAAGAGTTCTGCAGGCTGGTACACCACTTGGTTTAATGGCTTATTTATATTCTAGGTATAGTATATTTTGCACATCCTTAACTGGGAGTGGGTTGAGGCATAGTTGCTAATTCAGGAAAAAGTAGTCCTGTGATAAATCCTAGTTACTCAACATTGCGTAAATTCTCCTCTCTTGTATCAAGTTTAATGTTATTTCTATGAACACTTATTTACAGAAATGGGCATGGAAATGGCAAAAGACAGTCTGATAAGAAATAAGCCAAACTGCTAAGTTTGGGTTTGATTAAAACTCAAAGCATTTGATAATAAATCAAAACCTAATAACTTTAAACTTTTTTATCCTTTACTTATTTGAGGTTTTGCTCTGATAGTTGCCATGGAATCAAGGCTTTATGTTACCACCAGCAGTATAACAATTCTTCAGAACATGTAATTTGATAATTCTTGTTAATAGGATCTGGATGTGAAAAGGTGTAAGTTCTGTTTTACAGATTATTGCCCCAGTCCTTGGGACTGATCAAGATGCAGGCTTATCTCAGGGCTTAAATGGGGACAAAGATGTCCTTTAAGCTTCAACTAGGGTGAGGGCAGTGTTGTTTTAAGGTGCCTGAGCCATAATAGTATGAAGGATGGAAACTGCCTGAGAGACTCCATCAGACTTGTGCCACTGCAGAGGAAGCAACTTCCTCCCAGCTACTTCTCCCAGCTCATCCTGACTCTGAGACCCAGTTACTTATCCTGAGTGCTTCTTTTCCTGGTAGTTAATATTTTGCACAAAGTGAACAAATTGTTTCGGAATCAGAGTTTCCATATTCATCAAGCCCAAATTTTCAAGGTTAGCCATAAGCTGTCAGGGAGACATGACAATTAACCTCTGTTAAGACCTTGACTGTGCATATATATAAAAAATGCACTCATTTTTAATGTGTGTAAAAGAAGTATATTCTGTTGTTAAAGCAACTACTGCTCTAATTAGAGCTACAAGAAATATTTTCTTGCTTGAAGTATCTACTTCTTATGCTGCTGTTATAATAAAAATCTTTTAAAACAACAGCAAGTGAGATGATAGAAAAATGAAAATTAAATATGTTCTTCCATACTATTTAGAATTTAACTTTTCATAATAATAGAAATGTCAGAGTGGTTCTTCACGAAATTGCAAGTCAAGAAACTTTTTTTAAAACAAATTATGCTTTTAGTGTTGGCAATCACAATATTTAATATGAAAAAATAAAATAAAAAGGAATCAAAGTTTTATGTAGAGCTTGAGAATTTAAAATCCCTATTTATTCTTGATATTTTGAGGATTTTTTTGCTGTTTCTGTACTCTAATGCAAGAAGAAATTGTGTTCTTGCTTGTCTGAAGTTTTTCTTGTGCTTCACAGAAATGCATTTTTAGAAGGTTATGTACAGCAGTTTCTCTACACATTTCGCTATTTCTGCACACAAGAAGAATTTTTGCAGTTTCTTCTTGATAGAATCAGCAGCACTTTATCCAGGTACAGTAATTTCCTGTGAAAAATATTATCGAAGCACAGTTGACTTTTCCCCCCAATGGCAAATAGCTCTTTCTGAAGAGAGCTACTTAATTTAATTGAATTTTGATGTTTGTTTTTGTAAAACTCTCTTGACAAGTGAGAATGAAACTAGAGCAAGTGCTATTTTTGACAATGTGCTTACTTTTTTTCTTCTGAATCTGAGTCTTACTTTTGCCAGTTGTTCAGTGATGGGTTGTAAGTACAACCACAGCTTTATTTCCATATAGCCGTGGATTCTAGAGACATGAAACATAAGAATTTAAGATAGTACAGTCAATACCAAATAATACTGGTGGGTTTCTTTAAATGCTTATTCTCAAATTGGAATTGGATATCAATTTTGGTGAAATAAGTGCCTTTTTCTTCTCACCAGTGCAAGCCTGGATCCTTCCACATCACTTACCAAAATATGTAACCGCAGTTTCTACATCCTGCAGGCTTGGATTGAAGACTGCTACAGTGTAGACTTTGCAACAAATACCGATCTTTTGTGTACCCTAAAAGAATTTATTTCTTCCAAGGTAAGTCAGAATTTCAGTAGAAGCTTTAAGAAAAAAAAATCAATTTAAGTCAGTTATGGTATATGTAAGATTGTTATTACAAAAAACTGTCCTAATTTCAATTAAAGCAAAGTAAAAGAAAAATAATGCTATCTTTGACAGCTATGTTCAATATGTCTGATTTTGGACAGACAAGAATCTTACAGCTGTATTGTGTCTTGCTTATAATTTGTGGGAAATTGAGTTTGATATTCTGTTAACCTGTTTTGCATTTACAGGTTGCTCCATTAAATGGCTACGGTGAGCGCTTGTTGTCATTGCTTGAGGATGCTTCTGCCAGGAAAAGTGGCAGTGCTCATCAGTGCTCCAGCATGGACAGATGTGAAGAGGAGGGCGAGGAAGACAGAAAAACGTTACATTCTCTATGTAAAAAGCTCTCAGAAGATGTTTCCAGAAAGGCATGTCTTTTCTTCAGACTGCAGTATACAGAGCACATTTCCATATATTATTTTCTGACAAAAAAGAGTATCCAGCTTAGGGTCTACACCCTGGTTTAGTAAACTTTATGTATCTGCATTTTAAATTTTGTTTTGAAAGTATGTAAGGCCTAAACAGTTCTATAACCGTGGAAGTCATCTTAAGCCTTAATTGTACCCTGTAAGCTGTTTCAGTAATAATACATCAGAAAATCAAAATTGTGAGAGGAGTTGAACTCTTCATCCTTGATACTAGCACATGACTCATAGTTACTAGGAAATGTTTTCCCCCTTGTCAAACATTAATACTTTTTATTAGGCATATATCTTTGTAAGTCTATAAATATAGGAAAACAGTGGGGGGTGAGGAGTTTCCTGCTAGAACTTCAAATCTTGTAGCAAAAACTTGTCCAAATGTTTGTCTGAATTTACTGGTTCATACAATGTGCTAGTGAAAAGTAACCCCAGAAGCTGGAGCATACTGTAGGCTTTTCCTGAAAAAACATCTCTCTACAGAGTGACCAAAATGACATGTGGAAGTCAAATGTATCAATAATGTGCAAGTTGAATTTAGAATCAGCCTCTTGATAAAGGTGCAGAATTCCATGGGGTATAATGGGGATTCAACCAATAAAGGGCAAGCAGAATAGAGAAACATGGACATCTTTTATTGTCACTGCATCATAATGAAGGTGGAAGAAGGGAAAAGAATGGAAAAACAAGTATTTCTTTGGAAAGGGCTGTTTGATTCTAAGCAAAAAGAGTACAAGAAATAGAAAGAGATAGTAAGTAAACCATGAAATATAAAACTTCGTAATATAAACTATTTTATGGCAGCAAGCTTGAATACATAGAAGTTTTGATTGTTGGCTGAGACTTGGTAACCTCATACTCAGACTTATCAACCGTGTGCATTATATTAGCTTAAAATAGCAATGTTGAATAAACCAGTAAGTGTTGGGGCTGACCTTGAGGATTAGCTGAAGAGTTTTGCATCCGCAAAGGTGGTTCTCTAACAAAATGTTCCAGGAAGCTAAATCAAGGGGAGACAAAATGTTTGCTTTAGAGAAGTTGTAACTTTACATATTTTTTCCTACAGAACTTTAACTGGAAACTTTCCAAAGGTATGGAACCAATTGCACAATGTCAGAGAGAGCGACTGTACACTATTTCATCAGTTTTGCCAAAGCCATGCCATAACAGTTTTACAGAAGAATTCCCAGTCTCTTTTGCTAAAGCAGATGAAGTGGGACCATATCTCTTGATAGAATACAGTACGCAACAGCTTTGTTGTCAGCTGACATTACTGCAACAGGTACAAAAGACAAGGTTTACTTGAAAGTACAAATAATATCTATCTTCTTACTTTATACTCAGCCTCCTTTCTCTACCATTTCCCAACCCTGTTTCAAGCTTATTTCATACCATTTCATAAGACTTTGAGTTAAAATAATCTGTTTTTCTCTTGAAATCTCTGCAGTAGAATTTAGAATGGCTAATTCTATTCTTAGGCTGTGATCCCTGTGATAAATTTGCTGAAGGAGGGGCAGGGAGGGGGAACCTCTGTTATTTTTATTCCCGAGCACTTTAGAACAACTGCTAGATCTAACAACAGATATATCTTGCTCTTTTTGTTTAGGAAGTATTTCATAAATGTCATCCAGTACACTTTCTAAATTCAAGAGCACTTGGTGTTAAAGACAAATGTGTTGCTGTCCAAAAGTAAGTTGGTTATTTTAGCTACCCTTCTATTCTGTTGTTGCACAATAACTTACTGTGTTACACCTTTAATACATCCAGGAAGAGAGAAGCATTTTAAATAATATCTTTTTGACAGACTAGCTAGTCTGTTTACATAAATTTTTGAATTTCAGGAGATTTTATACACATGTATGTATATGTACCTATGCATGTGTGTCTAGGTCACATTTGCAAGGCGAAAGTGAGTCAGGCCAAAATATTTCTGAAGACTTGGGTTAGGGAAGGGTTGCTTCGGAGGTTTTGTTTTTGTTGGAAAAAATTGTAATGGTTTCTGAAACAGTCTACTTGATAATGCCTGTGCATATGTATATAAAATCTCAATGACCATTAGAGAATCACAGAATAGATGAGGTTGGAAAAGACCTCTCAGGATCGTGTAGTCCAACTCGTCTGCCTTGAGCAAGGTCAGCTAGAGCAGGTTGCCCAGGATCGTGTGCAATTGGGTTCTGAATGTGGACGGAGACTCCGCAGCTTCTCTGTGCAATGTTCATTTTGTACTGTTAGGCAGATGAAGTATCAGTATTCACAGATATGTAAGAATTTGCCTATAGTTATTAGAGTGGTTACCAACCTATTTAAATTACTTGCTCAATGGTAATTAATGTTTTCATCCAGCCATGTGGACCTAATTATATTTGCTTATGGTCTAGTTCTTAGATACTCGGTGGATTGAGCTGGCTTCTAATTAGTACTTGTTAATTGCACTGCCTGTAGTAGACTTTTCTGTCTAAGGATAGGGAATGAACACCTAAAGCAGCTCATCTTTTACAGATTTTTAACTGGCAGAGGCTAAATCAGCTGGTTTATACTGATTTGGGGTTCAGACATGGGACGCAAACGGTGTGGTGGCAGTATGTATCAGGCTTGATTTCTTATGTGGCTGCAGTTTTTAAGGAGTTTGGATTTCTGTCTGTTATTTTGTGTCAGACTGGATAGTTTGTTTTATTCAATAACAAGTGGTGAAGGTGTCTTTATGTACAAAAATGTGTACTGCATATATGCCTATCTTGTAATCGCGTATAATTATCTTGTAATTATAAGGAAGAAAAAGTAACATAGCTCACTACGTACTTTGTAAAAGATTAGAAAATCAAGACTGCAAGCGCTGCAGAATTATTTTAAATGGTTAGAAGTTGGCATCTTCACAATCAAGATTTTCTTTGAAAATCCAAAGTCAGCATGAATTATTTTTGCCTTTTTTTCCATTCTCTCCATAGAGCTGTTTCTACTGAGACAGTTTCACTTAAAGTCTGTAATCTGTTTCTGTCAAAGTGCATACAAGACCAGTACCTTCTACAGTTATTAAGAAATGCAGACAGTATCAGCACCTGGGTTGCTGCTGAAATTGTAACGTGTCACACATCTAAGGTTCGTCATTGTTTTGTTGTATTACTAATTATGAAACGGTTATTTATTTGTTATTGTATATGAGTTGCTATGTAGCAAAGCTGCAAAATATATTCTGAAATACACCTGTGAGTGGGCAGTTAACAATTTGGTTTGCTGTCACAAGGAGGGTCTTGGATGTCTCGGATGTTTTGTAGTAGCAGGTGTCAAAACCTAATAGAATGTAAGAAGTGGGTTGCCTGAGGAGAATAGATGTCAGACTTTAACAAGGACACCTCTGTGACAGAAAAGAGAAAACTTTGTGTTAGAGGAAAATGTTACTACACTCAACAATTTTGATAACAAATTCAAAAAGAAAATGCGTCTCTTTTTCTTCCTTCTCATTTAATTTTATTATGTAGATTTACTATATATTTAGTATATCTTAATATTTTTATATATATAGTATATCTTAATGTTTTTTCAGCTGCAGGTGAGCTTGTTATCAAAATTTCTTCTTATTGCAAAATGCTGCTATGAACAAAGAAATTTTGCTACTGCAATGCAAATCCTAGCAGGCCTGGAAAATCTTATTGTACGACAGCTACCAGTAAGTGTGGGACTCTGTTCTGTAACTATTTTGCTTAACATAATCTTGTTCCAATATGGACATTAATGTGAAAAAAAAAATATATTTTGTTTTATTGTAAGGCCTGGAAAATTTTACCTGCAAAAGTAGCTGAAATAATGGAGGAACTCAAGGCTGTTGAGGTATAGTATAAAGTCTTTAATGTAAAAATACTTCTTTGGGGTTGGATAAGATACAAGATCTGTGTAAATGGGTGCCTCTGCAGGACGAAAGCCATAGTTATTACTTTGTATTATGAAGGAGATTTTAATTTGATTTAAAACTGTTGACTCTTATTCTGAGAGTTTACATTAATTTTCATCTCAGTATTTCTCAAAAATGTATCCTGTGTGACTAAAAATCAAGAAAGACATTTCAAAGCAAGCTAGGGCATTAGATACACTTTTTCTGATGATTTCTGAAGGAGCTTTGTGGCTGCAATCTCTTATGAAAAATCTTAAATGTTTATTTTGTCACAGGCATTCTCTTACTGATCTATCCAATTTTGAATCATAGAGTGAAGTGCTAAAATACAATTTTGGCTGTGATTTAGAACGATTAAAAATTATGTATGAAGTATCTTTTGATTAAAGGTACTTTCTTTATTTCTCTACTTTAAAATGTTTGCCACCAGATTAATTCATAGTGTTGTGTTCAAATTCAGTGCCAAAAGTTAAAATTCATGACGAATAAATACATAGTGCTAAACACATGAAGTGCAGAACTTCTTGTAAAATCTGCCCCAAAACTTAACATGAGATTTATCTGTGTGCATTTTTAAACTAGGTGTTTTTAAAAAGTGACAGCTTGTGCTTGATGGAAGGAGAAAGATTCAGAACACTTCCAACAATTCCATCAGCCCATGTTTTGGCTATGCATGTCCAGCAACTTGAAACTGGAGGATTCAGAATGACAAATGGAGCTCACAAGTGGACTAAACTTAGGTAATTATTTTAATTATGTACGTGTGTCACCTAACTTTTCAAAATAGAATATTGTCTAATGGGCTAGTGAGAGCTAATGCAACATTTCACAGTTAGCAGTTTAAACAGTTTCAGTCATTTTGACGTCTAACTAAAGGGACATAAACTGTAGAAGAGAATGCTGGATGCCTTTGAATTTCCATTAAAGTTTGGGGGTTTGGCTTTTGTTGGGGTTTTGGGTGTTCTTTTATCAGCAGCAAAACATACTAATCTTTTTTACCATATTCTTTTTCAAGAAATATTGCAAAAGTCGTGAGCCAAGTTCATGCATTTCAAGAGAATCCTTATACATATACACCAGATTTAAAGCTGCAGTCTTACCTCAGGCAAAGAATAACTCATTTTAAAGATGCAGACATTTCTGCCTTGGCAGCTGACAACTGTGCCAACTTCCATCAGATACCAGCAGAAAAACATTCTCGAAAAATTCAAGATGCACTGCGCAGAATGAAGGCAACCTTTCAGTAATTATTTACATTTCATCTGTTCTATTCCAAGTGTAGATTGTAAAACTGGATTAATCTGACTTTATCTCCTGGACCAATTCCCAGCAAATACTTAAGGGAAGTGACTTAAAATAATATCTTGAGTTGAAATGATTATATTTCTTAACATGGAATTATGAAATGCTGACTAATGAAATTTGAATCCATGGCAACTGGATGACAGACCAAAAGAATAAAAATAAAAAAGAGAGAGTATAGATGAAAAGGATGATTGATTTTTGTCACTGTTCTTTAGCATAAAAAAATAATTAACCCACAAACAAATATCTAAAAAATACTGTGGAAATAAGCTAAAATCACAGCTTTTGTTGCAAAGTTGGCCTGGGAGAGAGAGTTCAAAATACAGTTCATTAAATGTTGAATATATTTTTATATAAACATAGTACACTTGCGTCCTGTCAGAGTGTGCATATAATTCAGGGACAGAGATCCTCTGCTATCCTTTGACTGTTGGTGTGTCTTGCTTTTATGTTGTGTATTATGAAAACTATAATTTACTTAAATAATTGGCCATCTTTTTCTTCAAGCATACTCAGGAAGGAGAGGCATGCCATGCTGCAACTTTTTTTCTTTTTCGTTTTAAAGTCATTGAACTAACCTGTTTCCAAATGAAAGATCTGAATCTAAATATTACCACTTTGTTGCGCTGCTTCTGCTCACAAGGCCTTGTGAAAACAGTAAATGTGATTCAATTGCTCTTTTTCCTGTATTTGGCACAAGAATCACTTTGCCAATTTGTGTACGTATGTACATGTGCACATTTGATTACGGCTTTTGCTCCTGAGGTTGCTTTTGTAGATGGCAGTGCTTCAGCAGCATTAAATAGAAGATAACTGTGTGAAATTTGGATCTGCAAATTGTAAAATGTTGGTGCTAACCTATTTATAGAGCTTATACTTACAAGACCTTCTAAACGGCAATGAAATGTGATGCTATTGCTAGGAAGTTTGCTGAACTACCCAAGTTTATGCAAGGCCAAAATGTTAAGGCTACAAATTAGTTACCAATACAAGTATTTCTACCAGAGGGAACAACAGTACTATTGTAAGAGAAGTGGGGAAGGGCAAGAAACAGCTAAAATGAACGCTGTCCTGAAAGTGATTTTCTAGAACTGTGTTTAAAAAAAAGAAGAAAATGTTTTGAGAGATGTGAAGAGCAGATGTGAACTAACTATCTCGGCCTGTTTTAGTGATGGAGGAAGATAATGATGTAGGAAACAGGAATGTGCACATCTCTAGTATTTTGCAAATTGTACTATTGTATTTGACAGAAATGCATGTGCACATGTTAAATTGTAGATTTTTCAATATTTAAGAGGAAAGCTTCTCCTTTTCTCTTGTCAATAATGGCAATATATACATCACAAGCCACCTGCTTCTCATCTTTCTCAGTCAAATACAAGGTATGTCTGTACTTTCCATTAAATACCTCAGTTACTTTTTCATACTAGTATATTAATACCAGACTAACTTTTGTGCTCTTACTGGTTTAAAAACCAGAGAACTCAGTCCTCAGCAGGGTTTTCTTGCATTTGTTCTACTTTTAAGGTGATTTATTTTGTTATTTACCATATGTAGGTTTAACACGTCATTAATTGTAGTATTCTCACTTACTCTTCAGGAAGTAAAAGGTGTTGCTATTTCTCTAAAAATTGCCAAATGTGAAAACATTTAATCTTTACCTCCTATCTTTATATGATACAGTGATTTAAGAATGTTAATAATAACCTTATCTTCAGACATACATTTCATATATTTGATCTATATGCGTTTATTTTAAAGAATTGTTTTTATTGGTAGTTATTTGTTTTTTCTCAGTTCAAAATTACCATTCACTTAAAGCCACGCCTTGCCTTTGAAAGACAGTAAAATTTAAAGTAGTGTAAGCTTTACTAATGTAAGAAAACTCCACAAAACTTGCTAATCACATGATCTTAATAAATTCATTTTATACAGTTGCCAGTCAGACTGTTGAAATTGCTTTTGTGGATTTATTTATCATTTATATTTTGCACTCATGATAATGAGCTCATATATTTCTTACAGTTTTTTCAGGATTTAAAGCAACTGCTACATCTAGAAAATATTATGTTTATTCTATGACTAACTGGTGCTATAAAAGAATTTAAAAATCATCTCGTCTTCTGTATAATGCTTCAGTCTATCAGACCTTATATTGCTATAAATGCATAGTATTGAGTTATCGTACTACTTTGGCATGTTTTCATCAATCAGATTTTGTATTTAGACAAGATTTCGTATTTAGACACCACCCCACAACAACAAAAAATGTAAATAGCTATTAAAAAAAAAAACCAACACACTTTTACAAGGAAACTGGTTTGCTTTTGTCCATGAGCGCTGATGTATGCACATCTTATGTGACACAGATTTCAGAATAAAGTTATGTCTCGCATGTAACTGTACTGCTTATTTATGATTAACAAGCAGGAAGGGTTGGGCTAAAGTTTTCTCTCTTTGTGGGGAATGGCCTTTTAAAAGAAAACACAGGACAAAATATGTCAAAGCAGCAAGTTCAGTTGTATCTAGTTGACAAAAAATTATTGGCATCAGTAGTTGTATTGCATAACTGAAGGACTATGCAGTCTGGCCCCATGTTTCCATTCCAATTCTGAATTAGAATGTTGGGAAAAAAGTGGAGTTTGTTCTTGAAGCCAGAATTGCCACCAGCTGTCCTAGTTCTTCATTTTTCCACACTTCCCTCATCTTTTTTTTTATGTTGTTTATTTTTCAAACAGTGGCCCATGGAGCTTCTGAAATGAAGTCTGCTCCTTGGGAGCCTTTCAGGTTGCTGTGTGCATTGCTGCTCTTTCTGTGTCCCTTTGCCCGTGCCTGTCCCCAGGACCCCTGGGGTTTTCAGGCCTCCTGCAAGAGAGCTGGGAGCTGTGTCCTAGTTACAGTAGCTGCATTTGAAAGCAGGTTTCCAGCTCCAGTACCTCCAGAAGCCTGCCAGGAAACAGGGATGAATTCAGTTGGATCCTGTGAACTATTCCATAGAAGCCCAAACCAAGAAGCTGGAAAATATTTCATGAATCAACATGGATTCATGATTCTGACAGATTTCTTTCCTTGGAAATTTTCCAACCACTTCTAAACTTTGCTTTTATGGTTTTCTGCATTCTTCCTTTATGTATTGTATCTGTTTCATAAGCATTGCTGAGACTCATAACTTCTGTGAGTATTGTATGTGACTTGCAAAGGATTAAAATTTTAGGAAATCTATTTCTAAATAACAAATTAATAAACTACAGTTTGAAAGGAGGGAAGCTAACAATAATTTTTCAGTGTTAAACATATGGTTGATTGTTTCGATCCTTCATATTATGATGAGGGAAAGAGTGCAGATAAATTATTTTTCTCCCTCTTGCTTAAATACAATCCAAAACATATCTGCATTTAAATTACATGTTGTGTTCTGTTAAGAGTTTTTCCTTTTCTTTTTTCCAGAAAATCATCTTTCTCAAAACATGTTTTATAAATAATTATTCTAAAATATTTATTGAGCTTTAGAAGGAGTCTCAAAGCATTGGAAACACACGTTTGAACAGTATTTGAAAACTCAAACCCCATAAATCAAGCTTAATTGAGTGGTCGTCTTTGGGATTTGCCTTACTAAGAGGCATTCTTCACCTATAAATATTTTTGTTTTCATTTCACTCTTAAAAATATGAATATTATAAATGAAAGAATTTTTCAGATAGCCATTGTAACGGCCCCCACTACCATTTGCATTATAAAAGCTTTTTCCCCAAGAGATCTTGTAATTATTTTAAGTACCAATAAATGACTAATTAGTGGTAGAAAATTCCATTTGGGTTTTTTGTTATTTCGTACTCTAATGACTCTCTACATGTGAGAATGAACAGCTCCAACTTTCCAATCTCTATTTAAAAATTCTTGCAGCAAAAAGTTTGAAGGAGCTTTTTATGTGGCAGTTTATAATCTAGCAGTGAGCGACAACACCTGTAGACTTGAAACTTTGATTTGCAGAATCTTCTTCCCTCTCTTTGCAGAGAGAAGCTCTTTAGTTTCTTCTGTTGCAATGTTTGAAGAAGGCTTTTAGCTATTATGTGAAGGTTCTTTGTGAACGACCTGGAAGTATGCCAGGACAGCTTCAGCCTGGCATTATTTTAGTGTGCTTTCTGTTCAGTGATACTTCAGTGTCTCACATGCAAGTGAAGTTGGCAGTTGCCATATTACATCAGGCCATTGCGGTGTCCTGCTTTCGGCTGGGATAGAGTTAATTGTTTTCCTAGTAGCTGGTACAGCGCTGTGTTTTCAGTTCAGTATGAGAAGAACGTTGATAACACCCTGATGTTTTTGGTTGTTGCTCAGTCGTGTTTAGACTCAGTCAAGGACTTTTCAGCTTCTTCTGCCCAGCCAGCAAGGAGGCTGGAGGGGCACAGGGAAGGTGGGAGGGGAGACAGCCGGAACAGCAGACCCAAACTG
>JAVKLA010000093.1:25244217-25300662 GCA_034782735.1 Sagittarius serpentarius | reverse complement strand
CCGCCCGGGCAAGGCCACGCCGCCCGCCGCCGCTCCGCGCCCGGGGATGCTGCCGTCCGCGGCCTGCCGGTGCCGGGGCGCGGCTGCGGGGACAGGACGGAGGGCGTCGGGGGCGGGGGGAGGACGGCACCCTTCCCTGGGCGGCCGCCGGGCCGCGCGGGCGGTGACGTAGGCAGCGGCCGCACGTGCGGCTGCTGTCCCCCGACGGCCTCGCGCGCGGCGACCGTTAGCCTGACGGCCGCCGCCAACGGTCCCGGCGCGCGACCCGCCCGCGAGGAGAGGCGGGACTCACCGAGGTCCGCCGGGCCCTCCTGGCCGCCGGTGCCTCCGGGCGGGGAGCGGGGCCGGCGGGCTGCGGCGATGGGCCGGGCTCCGCCGCGGCTGCTCTGGGCCAGCCACTCCACCGAGAAGCGCCCCTTCTCCATCTCTCCCGGCTCTGCCGCTGCTGCTGGCGGGCGGTCCCGGCTCACTGAAGCCGCCCTGGCTTCGGGGGCGAACATTTAAAGCGCCTTCCGCGACGTGGTTTGAAAAGGCCGCAAAGCATCAAATGAGGCCGAGAACAAAGGACCCCATTGAGAGGCTCTTTAATCTCCCCTTTCAGGTGATTGTTACATCCGTCTAATCGCGGAGCGCGGCAGTTAGCAGGACTCAAGGCTACCTGACCTGGCGCCAAGTTCAGCTCTTGAGTCGTCTCCTGACCACGTAGCTGCTGATAATGCCATCGTGGTCCGTGTTTTTTTATGCTGCCCCGGCTGGCCTCGACTCTTGAACCACGCCGTGGTTTTCAGTCTTTAGCTCCTGGTACGAAGGACAAGAATTGAGAAGGGACTGGTAACAGAGGAGGACATAGAGAGGCCTCTTTTATGAGACTTAAATTCAAATTTGGAGCCCCTCCTGCCTGCTTGATGCAAGGTTTGGAAGAATCCTTTTGCCTTTCTACCAGCAAAGGAGAGTGACTCGAGGTAGGAACAAGTAATCTTCCCAATATGCCTATGAGTAACATGCTGCTCTGTATCAAGTCAGGGTGGGTAGGTCTTGTTTGAACTAGGAGTTACTTGGAAAGGCGAGGTTGAATATTTTTGACTGCTGTCCGTGAGGCAGAGTGCTGCAATCAGGACTCTCATCTTCCTCTGAAGTGTGAGATACAGTTATTAACTTCAGTTCATGTGGTATCAGGGATTTAAAGAAGTCTTCAGGGAGAGAAGATCTGAAACTAGATCACAGTGGCGTTAGCATGGCAATTTGTTAGGTCACTTGTAGAAAGTAGGGTGAGAAGTTTTGAATTATCTAATAGGTAGTAGAATGAGTTAATTGTTATGAATTTACTTAAAAATGAGATTAAGCTATGGGCAGTTATGTTTCAGGATATTGGTCGGGATAAGAAACAGGGAGAAAATGACTAGTTGGGTTGAATTTATCTGTTCATGACTTAAAACATGATCTCCTTTACCTGCACCCCAAGAAAAAAAATGTGTGCATTCCGAAGTAAACAGTTCTGATGTTCTTGTAAAGCAGATCAAAGAAGAGGAGTGTAAACTCTGTTCAGAAGCAGTCTGTTCAAGGATGATTCAGATAAGGGTGAGAAAAGAACCACTTTTACGATCTGAAGTGGGCCTGGGATGGCACGGTCCTTATCCTCTGCAAACACAGGCTAACACATTTACAGGTTGTTTCAGTAAACAGTCACTACTGCTTGAGTTTATACAGTCAGAGATAATGAACTAGCTTTCACACAGAGCTGAACATGTTTGAGACATGTTAATTCTTAGACTTCAAAGAACCTCATGTCACCTTTTATGAACAGTGATGTATTTGTAGTGAGATAGCAAAAGTCAGATAATGCTACACTTCTAGCTCCTTTTCCTCTAAGGTTTTCTATATTTTCTCAGGCATGAATATTATTTCCTCCCATAAAATGTAATGGAATTTACATGCTCCTTTGTTAAGTGTGCTGAAGCATGGCATAAGTAACGAATTTTTAGACGCTGATTTTGAATATTCTTCATATACATACATCTGCAGCTATAGAATCTTTTGTTCTCCGTGTAATAACAGGAAAAATTCGCTTGAATATCCATCTGGGTAGTCAGTTTTTCTTTTTTTATCAGCATGAAATTTCTAGGAGGTGACTACATAGGCTTCGAAGTAAAGAAATGGCTTTGCATATGTGACACTTAGGGTTTTACTGAAAAGCTTATCTGAATAGACTAACAGAGATGGCAGTTGCATTGTCCTCATGTGTTTCTAATTCCCCCCACAGCAATCTACAGCTTTTAGAAACAATTAGGATGCAACTTAGAATTTACAGCTTTCCTTTTTAATGAAAAAAAAAAAAAAAACCAAACCCCTGAAAACCGAACTGAAAAAAACAGAAATCTGAAGCAGATCCTTTTTCTGCATTTACCAGATGAAAGCAATCTTAAAAAAAAAAAAAAAAAAAAAGGGATAGGAAGGAGGCTGTTGCTAAGTAGTCTGCCTTGACAACAATCAAGTCTTGAACCGCAAGTATCACATTATGGAAAAATTACTGGGAAATAATTCAGTGTTCAGGATGATTTATCTGAAATGGACCATTACATATACTTTTAGTTAGCTTGGTTCCTAGTCCTACAAACCTGCAAATTAATCCCAGACAGAATAAAGTGTGGTCTGGAAAAATGATAAAGTTATAAACAATTTCTGAAGTGAATCGTTGTAATACATTTAGTGTTACAGGTAACATCTAATCAGAAGGATCAGTAACATATCACTCCTTTATTATATTATTGTTTCTAGTAGTTAAAATTATTGTGCTTATTTTAATAGCTGAACAAATGTTTTTAAGCAACAAAAGGATTGCCACTATGATGTTGGGTTTTAAATTTGTATTTTAGTGTTAAACTTGTGGGTTTGTGCTGTTGGTTTTATATCTTTTAAATCCTTCAGTCATTGATCATGTTGTTATCTGACTAGATTGGAATAATTGATTGTACAGCTTTTAGAGGAAAGGCTTTAATTTCAAAAGACACAGGAAGCTAATATATTTTTGTAGTAGACCCATCTTTCATGCTATAGTTAGACTGGTGAGGCTTCCTTCCTACTTTTTTCATGGGACTGAAACACTTGAAAATCTTTCTAGAATTTCTGTTTACATCCTCTGAAGTATTTTGGCTTTGAAATTGTACTTGGGAGGCTAGGAGTCAGGATTTCCATATTGCCCAGCTCTTCTTGAAAATCAAATATTTCTTTAAAGGGTGGTGGTGGGGTATCTCCTTTGCTTTATCTGCTGGTGATAAAAACTTTCATAGATTTGTGTCAGCGTTGCTCTGAGAATTTTTGTTGCTGAGGATATTTTTGCATTTAATGCAATAACTTTAAAAATTATACTAGTAGTTCTAATTAGTAATTGTAAACTATACAGTTAGACATACCATTAAGGACTTTTGCTGCTTCTTGGGTAAAATACAATGTATCGACAACAATATTGTTGTGGTATAACTGTTAGCAGAAAACCGTGTGCAGATATAAAATGAAAGTGGCTCTGGTGGCTGCCCATGTTTTAAATACTGGCCCGCTTATTGTAAACAGAAGTAGATGACATAACGACTGAACTTTCCTGTGTTGGCATGTGACGGCTCTATAAAAGATGTATAGTGTTCTCCTATGTTAGAAACTCAATATGCATTTTGTGGGGGTTGGCTTTTTTTTTTTTTTTAAGGCTTTTGGTATTATTTAACATGATTTTTTTTTGCAAGATCTTTCTGTTGTATTTCTTTTAGCTGATATTTAAACTGGAACTGTTTGGGTTATGGGGGGGTGGTTTGGGTCCTGACTCATAATGAACTTCATTTTTTGCCAGACCATTCTACCCTGCAGTGTTGGAACAAAACTAAATAGGGAGCTCAACAAAACTACAAGAGGGGGTGTCAGTGTCTGTGAAGGTGATAAACACAAGAAAACATGCTTGAAAGTGAATTACATGTTTTTTAAATGCTAATGTTCCTGCATTGAATGTTCTTGTGATGATTTACCTAAGATACAGAACAGGCTTGAAGCAAAGCCCCCATTCAAAGGACTTTGATGGAGTGATTGTAATGCCATAAGCGACCATCACATGAGAGCAATTACAATTTAAAGGGTAATTGCTGCGTGTTTCTGGTTAGCAATTAACAATTGGCAGGTCCTGTGATGAAACATTTATCCCATCTTGCATTTATTATTAGCACTTTCTATGAATCTATAGACTATAAAAAACATAATGACCAAAACTTGGAGTGTAAATAGTACGCTAGAGAAGTGTAGTGGAGGTGTAACTGATTCACATTTACTGTTGCCTCTTTAACGATAACCTTTCTTGATCGATATCTCAATGGTATTACTTATAGATATGTTTTGTCTATTTAAGTCTCTTGATGAAATAACTTTACGGACTGTCTCATAGTAATCGTGTTTAGTCATTGCATCAGTTGTGAAGATAATTTCCTACAACGTAACAATTATTCTCAGGGTATTGGTTTGTTTATGGAAAACATGAACGCGTGGAAGCTGTACTAGGATTTGTCAGTGTACTAGGATTTGTTATTATACTAGGAGTAAAGGTATCTAAGCAATGAAGAAACACTGGAGATGGGTTAATTTATTGAATAAACATTAAAGACATTCATCTGATAAAAATGTTACGTACATTCATTTCTACCTCATACAAAGGGCACACCTAGCTAAAGGAAATGTGTTGAGCAGAACTAACAGCTCTGCTGTTGAAGGGAGTTGTTTCACTCCTCCTCTCTCTTTCTGGGTGTGCTTTTTCCCACATGCTCTGAGTTTAGGTAACCCTATGATCTATCAGGGAGTCCATTTGGGTTTCTAGGCTAGCAGGAAACAAATAGGAAAAAAGAAAAGCAAATGGCTTTCTGACAGCTGGGAGAACTAAACCCACTCACTGAAAAGTTGGGCGATCTCTATAACTTGCACAGAGGAATGCTTGGAGCACGGAAGGGAAGAGAAAGAAGCAAGATGATTCCTTTCAGAAGCGAGTAGTTTTGTTGCTCTGTATAAATAAATCCTGGTGTCTTTACAGTCAATGGCTCAGTACAGTTACTCACTTTCTCCAGACAGACAGACAGACAAAGGTAAGAACTGGAGTGATGTACAGATGCGTATGTAACTCACTAACAAATAAATAATTATTTTTGAATATGACTTTAACTTTCATGGCTTCTTTTTTGCCAGCTTTTCGAGATGTTCTGATTAGATTCACCCTGTAGTAAGTTCTCTGTTCTTTGCTCCAGTAATTTATCGAACTGAATGCTGCTTGCTTGCACGGGTGCAAGGCCTCTTACGATGGTGCTGAATTACGTCACCTAGTGGCACTTTGCGGTACTCAGAACAGAATCTGTTAACGGGCTAAAAGTTGTTCAGTACTATACATCTGTGATTCAGCAATAGTTGAGTAATAGCTTAATTTTAATAGTGCATTGTGTTCCAATAAAAGGGTAGTTCATTATTGCTTTCATGCTCCCTCTGACAGTGGGTAATGCTTTCCTTCCTTAAAGGATATCATCTGGTAATGGAAAAAAATACTTTTAATGCAAAACAATACTTTTTTAGAATTAAAATTCAAGTAGTGGTTAGTCTTAATTTAACCCACTGGGCACATTATAAGACACAAAAAATAAGAAAAAATGCAAGGATATTTGTTTAGAAAACTTGACCCATCTGACAGGAAATCGGTCCCCGACAGAAGAAATAAGTTGTTTGATATGTCATTAACCTTTCCTCATTGTAAGAATTTTCCTTTCTCTTTCTGCTTTCCCTTCTTCAACTTGACCTACAGCTTCCCTTATCTACTGCTGATAAGGCTTTGATCCTGCAGAAAGGAGGAGGAGGTTTCTCCAGAAAAAAAAAAGTAACAATTTATAGGGCCAAGCAGATTGAATTCAGACTGCATTGTAGTGCATGTTTTATGAAGTAGAGTTAAGACTGTATGAGAAATTCCAGTATGTTTTGAATTTTCATCTCCTAGTAGACTGCTTCATATTTACAAAGATTTATTAAAAAAAAATCCACGATGTGGATATGTATGAAAGCTCACTATCAAAAATGGTAAAAGATACATTTCGCTGACAGGAGCAGGCATTGTAATCCCAAATTCTGAAAGGGGTTGTGTTATCGAAACAGGTGGCTTGCAGAAACAGAAGAGGACAGAAAAAAAACCCCTAAAGGCCCCAAATTCTTTCCTCTCAGCAGTAGCTCATGTCTTCCCACATGCTCCATAAACACCCAGCCCTTTCTTTCCTTCACCTCTGCTTTTGTAAACCCGGTCTCCTTTGAGCTGACATGCGGGCTCTGCTGTCGGTCTCCACCTCGGTGCAGCCGCCTCCTCCTTTCCCCTTTCCGCCTTTGCCGGGCGAGTGTCAGCAGGGGGAGCGCCGGGAACGCGGCAGAGGCTGGTTGGGCTTGGGGGGCGCGGCGGGGGACGGACACGGACACGGACGGACAAAGCTTCTGGAGAACGCTGAATGTCAAGACAGGTCGTCTCTGGAGCCTGTGTGACATCTAGTTGGTTTGACTTGGCTTTTTTTTTTGGGCGGGGGAGTACACCCAGGACTTGTTAAAAGTTGGAACAGTTTTCGTGAGGGAAAGAACAGATACACACCTAATACTTCTATGCTGCGTGTCTAGTCCAAGTATTGAAAAGAATTAGAGCTCATTAATTAAATTGCCATATATTTGTTTGATATAGTAAAAAAAAAAAAAAATTAGTCCCAAACTGTGATATTTTAAGTCGAGTATTGAGTCAGGCGCTTCCCCCCTGCCCCTATACACATGCATGGCGTGTAAATTCTCATTAAACTGCAGTTCTTCAGAGGAAAAAAAAAACAGTAAACAAAGAAAAAAAAAGAAGTTGTTTTGGTGGGTTTTGTTGTGTGGGGTTTGGTGGTGGTGGTGGTGGTGGCGGTGTTTTAAACCTAAACCCAAGAATTCTCCTCTTTCTGGATGTTTTTGGTAAGAGTTAACTGAGGGACAGAAAACTAGCCTGAATTGGTGCAAGGTAAGAAGGAGGAGGAAAGTATGAGGGACTGTTCCTTTTCAGCATCAGTGAGCTGTTTAATCTGCTCAGTTCTTCATACAGAGCTGCACCTTTCTTGTTCACGTCTTGTTCACATGTAGTAATGAAACTGACCTCTTGGCATCTTAAAAAAAAAAAATGGAAAAAAGTTTTATGTAGATGCTGGAACACGAATTTGAAGACGTAGCTTTAGTTTCAGTTAAAAATGAATCTAAATGTTCATGGTACAGTAGTATGTTGCTGCTGTGTTAGTATTTGCAGCAAGATACTGCATTTGGATGTACAGACCATGATTCCTTACTGCTTTCCCATTGTCACTTATGCCATTGCTGACAGGTAGTGTTACAGATTAATTAAATTTACATATGTCAGTGAGTTTTCGAAAAAGGCAGAGATGAATGTATTTCCCTCTAGCTAAATCTTGGCTCTTCTCTCTAGAGCAAATCTGTCATGGGTATTTGTGTGTAAGAGAAAGTGAGTACAGAGAAACTGTAAACACCTCTTTCCTCAAAATCCAATTCCAAAGACTTTCCCAGGTGTCCCTTCCAGCTTCAGCAACTTCTGCTTCTCTTCATTATATTGATGCAGCTTATTTTGCAGGTAGAAAAAGAATCAGATCAGAGAACTAATTCCACTGGGAGGGGGGGAAGTGGAATTTTTTGTCTTTCTTCTTTTCTCTTTTTTTCTAGGCAGGTTGGTTCTCTGATCTAGTTTAAAGCTCAGATACAGTGAGGCAAAAGTAGGAATAGGGTGTCATAGGAACTGCAGGATACTGGTCATGTAATGCGTGTTAATACTAAATATGAGGGCACGATTTCTGAAAAGAAAAAAAAAATTGTTCCCTGTATCTTGTGAGACTATTGCATGCAGTGGTAATGAAAAACTTTGCAATGAAGTTGATTTAGTCTGACTTCTGAGAGGGTTTTTGTTGGATTGTTTTTTATATATTCACATACTTTAGATGTAATTGAATCCCACAATGTTTATCAGTATCTCCTAACATGTAAACTAAAGAAGAGATGATTAAGAAAACAACTATTTCTAAGTGGCAAAATATACTAACCAGCTGAAGGCTAGCTTTTCTCTACCTGCCCAAACTTGGCAGGATTACTTGAGAGTTCGAACTCTGTCAGATCCCAGAGACTTGTTTTGAGGTAGTCTTATCAGCACCATTGAATTTCTCTTGCAGCAATTCTTCTCCAGAAAATCTAGTTTCTGCTTCCAGTTGATTTGTCTGAAGAATCTGTGCTCCTTAGAGAACTGTTCCACAACTGTAGGTGACCTTCCCTAATAGCTTACAGTGCTGTTGCACTTAACCTCTTCAGCTTCTGATTGCACACTCCTGCTCCTTAACTTTTGCTAGGACTGACACTTTTTGGATTCTTCTATTAGAGGAAGTCTTATTCAAGCGTAACCCACTATCATGACAGAAAACTGTGGTTTGGTTTTGTGGTGTTGTGTGTTTTTTGGTTTTTGTTAAACTGGTGCATTACTAAGTTAAAGTCACATACCGAAGCATTTGAAAACTGCCACAGGCCATGCAAATTCAGGAAGAGACTATCAGGGCAGAAAAATGGGATCAAAATGTCACCCCTATTATCCTTTTCACCGTTTTTAAGTTGTAAGTGATTACAGAATGCAAGACCATAACAAATAGGAAATTTTAGTTGGCCAGAAAGTTTTAAAAGTGTAGGCATTGTAACTTAGATTAAGCTAATTCCTTTTCTGCTTGTCCTAGTGCTGTGCTCTTTATTTGGAGACAGTGGATTCGTTTCATAATATTCACTGCATTAATACACAATAAATAAATTTTTTCAGTATAGGTTTTTTTAGGTAAACGTATTTGTTCTTCAGGGTGCCTTAAAGCATTTAAAAAAAACCAAAACCGAACAAAACCTCCAGAAGTATTAAGGAATTACCTGAATTATTTTTTTCATATGTGTTCACCAGGTGTTCCTACAGATAAGATACTGCATAGGATAACTCTGTAACAACTGCGATATTATACTTTGGGAATATTTTAAGGCTGTTCTGCATTATGAAATACGGATTTTTCAATTTGAAAAATTATTCTAAGAAGCTTGAAATGAAATTCTTATTCTAGGTGCTTCACAATTTAACCTTTATAGTTTTCTGTGCTGTATGTTTGGTTTCATCACCTCTGTCACATATCTATTGCCTGTCCAAAACTGGATGGCTTAAGTGTTTTTTATATGCAGAAGTGATAAACACCCTATACTCTGATATGTACAGCAGTATGCACCTTTTCTTTTGGCTGTGGAGGTTTGTGTGGGGAGATGAATAGACAATGCAGTTAAAATTAGAAGGTAACTGTGCGTGTTTCAGACAAACGCACCTTCACATGGCTGTTGCTTTACTGTAACTGTAGATGGGTAGTATAGGACTCCTACATAACATTCCTGCTCTGAAGGGCAACGTGTGTAACTAGGATTTCTAGATGATTTGTCCCTCCTGAGTGATTTCTCCTGATATCTGGGGAATGCACATGTTTACATGGTTTATTGAGCTGATAATTTTAATAATTTATTTTTATAATTTTATTCCTATTTATAAAGTTTCCAATTTTAAACTGTTCCCAGCTGTAAAGTCGTATGCTTGTACATCTGACTTCAGAATTGAGACCTCCAGTTTTTTAAATTAGCTTGAAGTATCACATGTAAGTGCAAGCTAATATTATTAATTTGTGCATAAAATATATACCATTTATCTAGTTCAAAATCAGTACAACATAGAATCTTGAAACAAATCTTGGTTCAGATGAGAGACGATGGCAAAAAATTTCCAAAACGGAAAATCCACTCCTCTACAGAGGAGCAATTGTACAGCGTGTGAAGCATGATGTGATTACACTCCAGTCATTTAATGCAAAACATTGGTGTTAGTTGTAATGTAACCAAAGCCTGGTTTTTAGTAATCTTTGTTTTCTTATAGAATGATTATATTCTTCTTATGTTTCTGCTGATAGAAAGAAAAAGACCCTATCTCTGGGGAGAAAAACTCGAAATTACTTTTAAATGCTAAACTATTTAATTTTACTAGATTTCCTTTTGTAGTAGAGGTAGATTTGCAATGCTTTAGAACAATAAATAATCAAAAGTCCTTCCCAACTTGGTGCTTCACTCTTTGTGCAACTGGTGTAGTGTCAGTGTTCGTCACTGTCTTGATTCATACCTGACTTAACTTACTTTATTTTAGTAATGGACATTTTGTACTTTTATCTGCAGATAGTGGTAAGTTCACATGTTCCCCTCCCCCGTGTCCCATTTTTTTCCCTGTTCCCCAAAAGTTATATGAGAAATAACAAACGGAATGAGCAGTAGGAGTATATTTGTGCAAAGGAATTTTGCTAAAGCTCTCACTCCCCATTTAACTCAGGCAGTGGTATAAACTGCAATACAGTTGTTGAATAGTGAAATCCATAATACTGATTTTCTTTGTATTGCAATTTTCTTTGCATTTTTCCAGCCCTTCATTTTACTCCACTGAGTATTTACTATTCAGTAATGTGGCACGTACCTCTCTGTATGTTATATTCATCATACTGCTTTGTCAGTTCATCTTAACCCGATGTTTTCAGGAGGTGAAAAGGACATTTGCAGCTAGGGTTCTGCCTTTCTAGTTAAGCCTTACAGAATGGGATCCTCCTGTCCTTAGGTCCTAGGTGTACTACTCCCACTTAAAATAATTATTTTTATGATAATTAGTTTGGATCTTACATTGTGCCACAAAGAAAAAGGGAAAAGGTCTCTCCACCTGCACTTTAACCTTGTCTTTTACTCTCCCTCCTGTCTTATTCGGGAAGGTGTTTAAGCATAGGGTTGTGGTTTGTGTTTGAGAGACTAAGCACAGACTGGATAGAGGTGGAAAAGCCTGTAGATAATCTGTGCTTCGCTGTCCCATCATTGTCGCACCCCTTCTCCAGATTTGCTAGCTCTGCTCCCAGTATCTGTCCTGAGTTTTACCTTTTCTATGTCCTGTTGTTTCATCACTTTATATATACTTACAAAGACTGGTGTCTTAGAGTCAATAAAAAAAATACGGAGTTTGAGAATATTTAGAGGTATGTTATGGTTTGTGAAGTTTTGACTTTAGTCATGAAAGCTAGCATCAGTAACCAGTGGTACTTAAGAAGAGTGAGAACTAGATTTGCACTCCTCAAAGGATTTTAAAAACATGAAAAAAAAACCAAAACCAAAACATAAAAAAAATTTAAGAGGTGCTTGTTTATCAGTTCATATACACCCCCTCCCCCAAGTTTTTGTAAAAGAGCTGAAATCATTCCCGTAACACAGTGAGTGAAAGTAAACACTGTGTTTCTTATTTGATTTTAGGTAGCTTATCTGATTGTTCTAACTTTCCTTTTATAAAAGCTGTTTGCCTTGCTATTACCACATTTGATATGGTTGATCTCTGGCTTGATATTTTTATTGATTTCACTCCAAAGTCAAACACTTTGTTTTCTTCTCTTTTTGGTAACAGTTGAGATGACATTATTTCTCCTATTAGTTTTTAATTTAAACTGTGTACTGTCTCTTTAAAAAAAAAAAAAGAAAAAGCATCAGTTGTAGTCTTGTTGCATAGGCCTGTGGGAATTGTTATAGGTTAAGTTATACAAGAGATGTGTTAAAGGTAAAATATACACTTTTTTGATACAATTGCATTTTTTTTTAAATTTTTATATTAACATGAAATCTCTGTGGAATTTGAGAAACTGTAAGTTATATGGGGGTTTGTCTCATCTATTTATATTTTTGTTTGGTTTGTATGGCTTTTTTTCACATTTATGTGCAGTAATTCTAGAGGTTCCTCTTGATTTTAATGACAATTATTAGATTTAATATTTTTTATATTCAAAAAATCCTTCCTTTCTCTCACAAGTGAATTAAGTAATGTATTGTTTATGTACTTCCAACCCCTTTAGCACAAGTTTTGATATTAAATCAGTGAATAAAGATACAGTTGGGTATGCAATTTTTAATTGCCTTTTAATTTAAGAAAAAAAGTGACATGTAAATAGAATAGTCCTCTGACACTGTTATGTTACAGGTAAATGAAACAGTAACCTCTAAAATATTCATTTAGACTTGAATAGTACAGCATAACAATAATCACAGAGTAAAATGACTTGTAATGTACCTAGTTTTGCTTTTTCTAAGCACATAGCTTTACAAGACTTGTTAGAATTTGTGATGCAGGGTAACGCAAACTTTTGATCTGTGATGGAAACATTAGGTTTTTATTTGACATGGGGTATGTACAGTTACATTGTTTCATAATAATATTTTTTCCCCCAGAATTGATGTGATACATTGATATTTAGAGTAAATAAACGTATTGGACAGAAACATAAAAAGTGTGTTTAATGACCATTTTTCTACTGAATGAAAAAAACCAAGAGATCTTCTACACTTCCACTTCCAAGATACCTGTGAGTGAAAGAAGAAAAAAAAAAATTAACGTTTATTATTTGATCTACTATTAACTGTCTGATTTTTTATAAAAGAAGAATTTATAATGCCACACAGGCAGGAATCATGTAAAAGGTACTTAGGCTCTTAAAGTCCCAAGAATAAAGAGTACATTGAACACAGCCCACTTGAGTAACATTTGCATGACTAGGCCTTACGCACTGGAGTCAGCACTAACTGAATACAGTGAAGACTGACTCCTGGCAACTGAGAGATAGGTCCAAAGAGTTGCATTTTTGCAATTTGTGTGACTACATTCCCATTATTTTCAACTGGGTTTTATGGGAATATGGACTACGGAAGTAGCTTCTTAGCAATGTGTATATTTTAGACGGAATATTAAACCAAGCGATGTATTACATACAGTAGTTAGATAAATGCTTAAAATACCATGCTTGTGATAAATCAGGTATTTAGGTTGAAACCAACATTCAACCATTATGTCAGAGTAAATAAAACCAGTACCTTTTTATTCAGTCTTTGGTTAAGTGAGAGTTTCGTAAACTAACCTTTCATTTCTTCATACATCTGTTTTCTTTGTACATTTCTACAGTCACCTTGGCAATGCTGTTCCAAATGAATCGTGAAGTACCTCAGTTGCCCCATTTTCCCATGCCTTATACCTCTTTAGATTCAATTCTCAAAGAAGTATATGCATAGGAAAAAGGAACAACGAGCCAGATCAAGATCAGCTAGACCTGTGGCAAGAGTAAACCTGGAATATAAATGTATAGATTAAGGACAATAAAAATAAGTTATATTCTTTACACAGTGCCTTTTCTTTTGAACTGTAAGGCTGTTAAAAACTAGTGCAAGCTAGAACAGAGGTTAAAGTATGAGACAACTAACATTAATGCCTAGAATTCAGCAGAGACTTAACAGTATTTAGTATGTTAAGAATTCATCAGTGCAATCTCATTTTTTTAAATACCTAAAAGAAAATGTAAAGTTCTTAGAAAAAATGAAGCTACCTCTGTAGAACTGACCTGAAGATGAATTACAAGTCAGTAACAATATCCTGTTTTCAGTACATTGCACTACTGCACAATATTTAAAGGTTTCTTATTTAAGAGCTGCAACAATACCTATTTGAATTACTGAACAAATGCATGAGAGAAAAAAAAAGTTTATAAATTACAAAATACTGTAAAATCATCTCTACAGAAAACATTAAGTCTTACCTGGTTAGCTGTCTGATGCTCAAACTGCAGTAACTTCGAGATGAGATGAGAATTTATGCTTTGCTCAAGACCTTGAAGAAGTATGAACAATACAGTGTAGCTGTTTTCATAAGTGATAATCGGTTTGCCCCTTGCCAAGGTCTTTGCTGCACCTGCAGATAGGGTGCACAAAAAGCACTGCTTTGTAAAACTGCTGAAAACATGGAAAGCATCATTCATGTGTTGGGGGAGGTAGAAATGGGAGTGCAATGGACAACAGGACTGATAGGAATAATTAAAGTGATGGCTTGAAATGTGTGCTGAGAATGAGAATTTATCATCTGTGTTTTCTTTCACATACGTCAATGGTGTTTGGAAAATGTAAGTCTGGGAGAGGACTTCTCGTTCTCAAAGCCTGTGCTGTGTTTTCTGTCTAACCCCCCCTTTCCCCAGCACACTTTTTTGAGAATTTCTATCAATGTCCTTCACTGCAAATACGACTTTACTGGGGAGATATCAAGGTCTGTGTACAAGGCTTTCCTCTGCTTATCCAGGCACCAGTGAGACTCCCTGCTGGGTGCCAAGGCTGGGAAACATCTTTCACCATAGTTAGTCCTATTTGCTAACAAATTCTTTAACCATTTGTTTTCAAGCTGCTGTCTTTTTTTTAGGACCTTTATTATGCTATAACACTTGATGTCCTATGTAAAGATGATCTATTTTATATATTAGAAGTCTGGAGTGATCAGCTAAAATTGTTTGGAATTGGTTCAAATTAATTCAGAGAACTACAGTATCACAAGTAGCCACAAAACTAATTGTTACGTGCTGTTGTTTCTTTGTAAGTTTAGGCACTCCTGAAATTCATTGTGTGCTCTTTCAGTGTCAGAAAATTTGTGAAAGTTTCCTTAATTTCCTAATTTTCATTCTGTAACCTCAGGTTCAGTTTGTTCCTTCCTGTCACAACAAACAGTCATTGCGTTCTGATTTGTGTACAGTGCCTTGAAATAAAAAGATTCCTGATTTTAGTTTAGGATGAATCTTTCCTTAGATTTTAAGAAAAGATACAATTGATTCCTTCAATTTTTCTTCAGAGAGGTTCTGTGCTTCCAGCCTGAAGCCATCCTAGTTATGTCCTGAAAAAAGTATTGTATGTTTTGTTATTTATAATGTGCAATATTTACTTCAGCTGTGCTGGGCATTCTGCCTTCAATCAGACAATTTTGTCACCTGGAAAGAGAAAACCTATCCTGCACAAAACCAAAAACTATTCACAGCAGTTCCGAACAACTGCTTATACAACAGACATGCTAGAGGAATTGTCAGTTTTGGTTTTGGTATGTGGTGTTCCGATAAAGAGAGAGAGAGAAAGAGGGTCTTTTTCCTAGGAGACTGAACACTAAATTGCTGGATTAGCAGCTGGAATATAGGCAGTGCTTATGCTTTAGTCTTGAGTCCTAGACAGGCTAACGTGGGGTGAAAGCATCACCAGACTCGGGAACGTTGTGTTTTCATGTTAGATGGTGCATGAAGCTTTGGTTAAGAGCTATATCCACAGAAGACCGTAATGAAATCTGGAGTGAGATCTGAGGCTTCCACCTTTATGAACGAGAGTGGCTTTTCAGATAAGAGTTCTCACTGAGAGTGATAGGATTGCTTACTTGTGTGTGAAGGAGCAGTCTCTTGATTTTTGTGGTTTATAATTGGTATAACTTATTTGTGGATTGGGTAAATACCTGGTACAGGTGATTTGTAATTTATCACTCTCTCTTAAGAACACAGTCAAAGCTGGTTTTGATTTGGATTGCAGAATTAAACCTTTATTAAAATAAGTGTTTTATTCAGAAATACAAATAGAGCCAGTAACTTCATTAGTTTTTTCTAAAATTTTGAAATGAACATGCTAGTCAATTTTTGCCTTTGGTGTTGAACACAAAGAGGTGATCTGATCCCTTTTAACCTTGAGGCATGATTTCTGAAATGTATTCCATTCAGGCATTTCTCTGAAAGCCACATAAAGTTGGTAGCTTGTGTAAAATAAATAGCCTGAAATTTTAATGCATACAAGGATTGATGTCTCCAATATTTTATGTGTTGTTTGTGTAATTTGGTATCATAACTGTTTATATTTAACAACCTTTTCCTAGAAAAAGATCCATGCAAACTTCATGCATATGTGTAGACCTGTGGATCACGGCTGTTAGCTGTTGCTAAAAAAAAAAAAGAGAGAGAGAGAGAGAGAGAAACAGTCAAATGCATTATGTAGCACTGATGTATCTTAGAGGATACTTGTTGTTTCAACCTCCTCTGAGCTGTTAGAATTAGTGGGACTAGAAATCCCAACTACCTTGTGAGGTATTTTCAGAAGGGCAGATTATAGTTCTTGTGAAGCTCTGGAACACGTTTTTTATCAGGTGCACCGGAACTCTCTCTTAGCTAGTGTCTTGAACAGTGCGAAAGGGACTTTTTATTTCATTTATGGGCAGTTGTATGTATGTATGTGTGTTTTTGCAAGGATTTATTTCTGGGCCTCAAGTTGTTTTTTGCTTTGGGAATTTTATTTTATTTTTTATTATGACATATACAGCTTTGTATAGAATTTTCATTTCAGTGTTTCTGACTTTGTAAGAAATTTAGAATAGACTATTTCAATTGGAAGGGACCTACAGTGATCATCTACTCCAACTGCCTGAGCAAGTTAAAACATGTAACTTGTGGGAGAGAGGCTGAAGTGTATTGGAAAAAGCCTTACTTGAAATACCACGAGTGTTTCCCCTAAGAATAAAGGAAGTTGAGAGTTGGGGAGGGGGGTTTTGGTTACAAACTTTTATTGGGTATTGCTGAATCTACTTTTTTTTCAATCAAAAATTTTGTGTTGATTTAGACTGCCTGCAGGGGTATACAGCTATTTGGCTTTAAGTCGCTGCTTATAGCCCCCCAAAATAAGAAACTACTATATTACTATGACCATTTGTAACTTCTAATGTGGATATTTGGAGGTACAATGCCTTGTTAAAGCTGAGGGCTGGCATGAGTTTCTATTTGCCACACGAAGTCTCAGTGGAACATGCAAGTGAGGGCTGAAGAAAGTGTCTGACAAAAATTTCCTTCATGCTGATTTTAAGGTAAAATGGTAGGATACCTGGCACCAAGCAAGCAGAAGACATCTTGCAAAGGTTTGCTTTTACACTGAGCAACTAATAGGATGGGAAGAGTTCTGTGTTCCAGGACAGTGGACTAGAACATATGGCTAATGCATTCTATGTATGTAAATTCTGTCCTGTCAATATCCAGCTTCCCTACAAAGCCCAAATATCTGAACCTTGACCAGGGAGGATAAATCAAAGTTTCTTAAAACAAACAAACAAACAAAAAAAATGCCAAAAACCAAAATACCCCAAAAAACAAACCAACAAAAACCCCACAAAACCGTCACCAGCCTTCCCCCTGCAGAGCTACACATCCCCTGCCTCTAACCTCCCCTCCAACCCCACAAAAACCCATTAGCTGTCTATTTATTATTAAGAGATGATTCACTAGCTTACTGTCCTCAGAGAGACAGGATCATGATAACGTTAATAATATCTTTTGAATAGTTTAACGCTGTAAATAGCTACAGAGGTGGAAAAGCAGTCATCCCTCAGTATGTGGACCTTGCTTTTGCAATGATTTTGCAATGAATCTGGATGGCATTACCTGTGGGGCAATGCTGGTTATTTTACATGTTTGGCAGACTCGTTTCTGTATTCTTATGCAGCTCCACAGATGGGTGATTGTAGAATTGAGAGAGCTCTCATGAAAGTCTGTCATCAACCTCCCTTTAGCTTCAGCGTGTGTGTGTTGAGCAAACATGTCCAAACCAATTCCTACACTGACTGAACAACAGCCTGGATAAATCCATACACTTTTTCTATTTGAACCTCAGTAATTCTATGTGGTATATCTTACACTATTTTTTAAGTGGAACTAACAATTCATTTTGATCACTGGAAGTGGTGTTTTAGAAGAATGCTTGGTGTTCTTATGGTTATGGAATATAAATACAAAGATATATATATTTGTCAAGGCTAATGAATCTGAAAAAAAGCCATCACCATGTTCTTGGTGTTATTAATTTATTGACCATTGCCCTGGGGAAGAGGGAGAGTTCGGCATTTTTAAACTGATATTTAAAATCTGATTCAATTTTGCGCATTAGGGGAGGCTAAAACTGAACTGTTACTGAAGTGTTGATGCTGGCCACTCCCTGCCTCGCAAGTGGTATCTCTGAACGAAAATGTAGTGCTCCGTTATTCATGTGTTAAGTGGTCCGTCTCAAGCATGTGATAAAGGTTGCAAAATGCTTTTGCATGCAGGTATCTTCTCCAGAGTATCAGTGAGCAAACAGGCTAAACAGCTCAGTAGCTGAGTCCCTTGTGTCCTCAGTAGGACAAACAACTTGTTCCACAGCTCGCTGGAAAAGATTGTTGAGTTTATTGTAATGTTATGACTGGGGGGGATAAGCTGCCCCAAGCCTCTGTATCTCTACCAGATATGTGCAGTGGAATGAACGCTCTACAAAATGGCTTTACATTACTAGCTTCTCAGATCTGAACTATGTCTTCCTGTGTGATCTGAGTGGATCACTCATATTAATTCAGCAATGTAGGTATACTCTTAAATAATTTTCATTTTAAGTCCCTGAAGATGCATTGATTTAAAGGGGAAAAAAAAGTCATGTTTAAAGTTGAGCATTGGTAGAAGTATTTGAACCATTGGTACTTTGTACTTCATTAGAAAGGAACATGTGTGAACAGTTTTTAAAATTCTCAATGTGTCTTTGTTTGCAGGTGACTTTGCTGTCTTCATTCATTGTGCTTCATTTGTACACTAATTGAAGTACTAATGAATTCAGTGTAATACTAGGGAATTGAGCATGTTCAAAGTTAAACCTCACTATTCATGTTTGTGGAAATCTAGAGGAAGATATTGGTGGAAGCAAATCCTTAACTGGGGCAATCATAAATCTTTCTAAAGATACAGTTTCTTGACGTTAGCTGAGACAATCTTAACAGTTCACTGCTGCCTCTTTGCTTTCTCTCAGAATCCCAGCCACATGCTCCTGCTGCTTACTCTGTGCTGGCTCTGGCTTTTGGTGTACCTCTCCATAACCCAGCTCAACTCACTAAATAGTTTGCAATGAAAGATTAATTCAACAAAAAAGGTAGCTTTCGGCCAAATTAGCAAAGTGTAGGGAAAAAGAAGGGGAAATAAGGACTCCCCATTTTAGTAAAAGCAAGATCGACTGGCCTGACTGCAGAACCACACCTTCAAAGTATAAATAGCCAGAATAATAGTAATTTTTCTGTGTCTTGTCTCAGGATGGTGTAACTGGTAACTGTGTGCAATCCCCGCAGACTCAGTTTTGTCTCTATTCCAGTTGGAAATGGAGTAGATAATGTATGCTAAACAGCATAGCGAAATCAAAGCCTTTATTACTGTTTTATTTCTCTATTGTTGTAGCTCTATGTCAGTCTGTCAGCTGAAGGCCTTTTGTTAATATAAAACATTAGCAAGTGTGGATCAGCTTCACTGTCATTTGTTTGCCTGAGCTCTTATTACAGGTAATGCAATAGTTCCATATAGATCACACATTATTATTGTTATTGGATAAAATTTTAAAAAAAGAATGCATTTCAGATGCATGTGGAAAAATACCTACATGTTAATAAAATGTGACTATTTCTTTTACCTGTAAATATGTGGATTGGCTCACAAGATTTTGATTACTTTAAGCATTTTCCTGAGTGATTAGGAAATGGTGGTAGCACATCTGAACAGTCTGTTAGCCTCAAATGCAAAGTAACACACCTCCTGTGGACCGGCTCCTCAGCTGGTGTAAACGGGTAAAGATTTGTGGGCTGAAATTTTGTTGATTCACAGCAGCAGGTCTGAAAGGTTTTGTGCTGTACATTGAACAAAAGTTCATATTTTAGTATTTAGGAGCTTGTTCAAACTTGAAAGATGTGCATTAATAAAACGGATTTCTGAACAAATAGTACTGTTGCTACATCTAGTCCTTAGTTTAAGTTTGAATCTATTAATTTTGTCAACAACTAAGCTACCTGTGTCCAAAAGCATCACCCTCCCCAAATTAAAAAAAAGATGTACATGTTTATACTTAGAAGAATAGTTTTATTTCAGTAGAATTACTAATGTGAGTAATATGAGGAATGGAACACCTTTTCTTGGATATGATCTGAAAAGTAGAACATTAAGGTTTATACAGTTAATTTATGTCTTAGTGTTTGACATTGTGACTAAGATTTTTTTTTTTTTTTTAGTCTGTTACACAGCCACATGGGGAAATACTTTTGATCAGGTTTAAGCAAATTCTCTTTAATTACTCAGAAATAGAAATGGAAAAATACCGCAGCTTACCCTACAATGTTATCACCAAAGGTGTACAACATTCTCAGCAATTTTGCTACCAAGAAGCATCCTATGTTTTTTTTTCTACATACTTTGAAGTATCAGTATTCCCTTTAGAAATATAACAGATGGACAAATTCAAACAGGGGCCTTGATGAAACATGAGAACTTAATTTAGCTTTGGTACAAGTTACTGATATCAAACAAGCTGGGAAAGAAATTAGCGAGGAGACAGAATTATCTTCTTACCCTCCCAGAGGGAGTAACAGCAAAATTAACCTTGAAAACTTGTTTGGAGAGCATTCTTGTGAAAACAGCATGACACAATGTTAAAGTTATGGATATGAGGAGGTCAACAGTTCTTAACTGATTATGGGCAGTTACATTTCATTTACTGTCTTTTTAAAGTAATGTTACAGCAGACCTATTTGTGCTAAGATTTCTAAGTGCAAATACAGTATCTTATTTTCTGTAGCCTGATCAAAGGATTTGTTCGATTATTATATTGT
Source organism: Sagittarius serpentarius (assembly GCA_034782735.1). Classification (NCBI taxonomy): domain Eukaryota; kingdom Metazoa; phylum Chordata; class Aves; order Accipitriformes; family Sagittariidae; genus Sagittarius; species Sagittarius serpentarius. The sequence continues at coordinate 25,280,045 of JAVKLA010000093.1, read as the reverse complement.
TCACCCCCCTTCTTAAAAGCAAAGTTTCATTCAGGTATCTAATTTGAACATGTCAAAAATACAGCACCCCAAACTTAGTCAGGCTTAAAATTCTTGCTCCTGCCTCAGGCTCAGTTTCAGATAGTCCACAAGATTCAATAATTAAGTGGAGTAAGAATAAAATTCAGACTTGTTTGATATATTTGAAGATCTCTTTTTCTACTTGTAGCAACCTGCAGAAAAACCATCAACCATACATTCCATCTGCTATGATTAGAATTTATATTTCAGGACAGGAGACTTTGCTAATATAATGTTTAGGTCAGTAGGACATGCTAACTTGAATGTATTTGCTGTAGACTGCTTGCTAATCTTTTGTGGTTGTGATAAACAGTCTTCTAGTCTATTTTTTAAGAACATCTTTATTTTTTTTTTAATTTCTGTTCATTCAGAAATAGTGTGTCCTAGGGTATAATTTTGGTGCCTTCATTATATGTTTTCAGATCTTAGTTTAAATATGGTTATGGAATAATTGATAGCTAGTGTTATGGGATCATTGTTATATTAAAACCAAAACTAAAACAAACCATGAAGCATTGCATTTCTGCTTTCAAAATAAAGAATTTTAACAAGTACTAGCTAAATGTGAACTAAACTTCATTTAAATAGCCTTTACTAGGAAAAAATACTCCTATCATGTTCATTATCTCACAGTAACTAACACATAATAATTCTTAAATAGATTTGGTTTTCTGTAGTTTCCCTAAAGTTTAGTGGTTTGAGGTAAATTATTGAGGTATATATTATGATGAAATCAGTCTGCTAATTTATACGAAGAATGTAAATAACCATATCAGTGTTAGAGGTTAATGTGTCAGCCAGTTTATGACAGAAGTACATAAATTTCCATCTTCATGGTGAGAAGTACAGGTATGAATGTACCTGGAGACAAGACAACAGACTGCTTTAAGCTGAGTAAAAAATAATAGTTTTCCCCTAAGGTTTCTGTCTCTAGAGGCAATAAATGTTTTGAAAGTACTTATTTTGAAAGTTACCTTCTATATCAGAAAAAGAAATGAAGTACCTGCTCAGCTTAGCAGCAGCTTTTTTCTCCTGAGTGTTGATGAAGAACAGACCTTCAATGAGAGGTACTTGGTTTTGCCAGTCTGATGTCCTGAACAACACAACCTGTTTTGGACTGAAAATGTAGAACATTTCAAATTCATGGAACAGCATCCTTCAGGTGTGGTTCTTTGATACTGCTGAACCAACTTAACAGTTCTCTGCTATTGAAAGGTAAAGTCTGTTCTTCTGTATTTAGAAATATAGCTGCTATCTGCTTTCTTTTGTATTTCTGGTTTTTTGGGCCACCTCCCCCGCCAGCCCCCCAAGTTTGGTGTAGAACACAAAATTCCAGGATCATTGATAACAGCTAAAGAAAAACATGAATTCAATAACAAGTGAAATCCACACTTCATTAAAAACTTAAAGAAAAAGATCATTAAATTTTCAGCCTTTCTCACCATACAGAGTTCTTCCATTACAAACTGAGTATGTCTACACTGAGTTTAGGTTCTTTCAGCATGGTACATATCTGTAAATGTAGCCAACAGCAGGATCCTACAAGGTTGCAATCTGTAACCTAATTAGAGGTAAAAATTCTTGGGACCTGCAAGAAACCTATTAATAAACAACTGAGACCAAGGTACTATGAAGCTACTAGTGATTTTGAATGACTCCTCTGCACCTGCCACTAAGAGGTCCCATTTCTGAAACAGTCTTAATGCAGAATTTTCTTAATGAGGTCTGATTTTTAGGAGCATGAAATTTGGCACATGTGTAAACGAAGCACTTATGTTCCTAATAACTTCTGAGAAGCTTAACCCAGAAGCTCACTCGCTATGATAAAAGAGGCTCCTGTTCAACTCTAGGAGCTACTTTGGCTACATAGCAGATACTCAGCAGAATGACTATGGGCCATGTTTTGTGTGATCATGTTTATTCTGTGACTGTTTCAGAACCATTTAAACATTGTGTTTGGCTGATTAGCATATTTTGTGTGTAGAAAAAGTTTGAACGTATTTTATTCTATTCTGGAACAATACTATTCTTAAAAGTCACCATTTTTGTTTAAATTAAAGTTATTAAAGATATTAAGTGTTTATAGGCTTGCAGAAGGCATATAGAGAAACTGCTGTATCATATTGCACTAAAAATGTGTTCTTTCTGCAGATCTGTGATTTAACCAGTTCATAGTTGGTTTCTTTTCTTTGGGGAGTCTTTAAAGAAAATAATGAATTACAGCGTAATATTTTTCTCTGCTGCGTGGGAGATGGAACCTGCTTTGAAGACTGAAGTCTTAAAACTCCTGTCTGGCAATTTGTTGATCGTGAACAGTTTTGCCATTCTGATGAAAAATAAATTTCTCCTGGTGCATTCCAGCACTTCATGAAATAAAGACTTCATAGTAGAGAGCATGCAAGTAGAAAGAAAGAAAAGGACAACATAAAGAACAAATGAAAATGACTGGATGTTATATTTAGCCGGGGTAATATTAGATTAGCTAGAAGTTACTTTATATCACCGTGAAGGGGACAGAGATATGAAGTTAGGAAGGAGAATTATCATGAATAAATGCATGAGAATAAATGCATTTTAGAAGGATTTAGAAGTTTCCTGAGGCTTCTAGGTGTATATTCTCTCCCTTTGTATCAGCGTGACAACTGCAGCAGCAAAAGGTCCAAAATCTACTTAGTTAGATTTCCAGGTTTAGTCTTGGCTTGCTGAAGAATTAGAGAAAATTATATTCCCATTTAAATGTTTTCCTCACTTTTAAGGACAGAGTAATATGATGATTTGCCCTTTTGACGAGACAGAAAGCTAACTTCATACATGTGTAAATTTGATCACTTTATACAGGGTATGTGAAAGACAATTGTATACTGAGGACAGACAGAAACAGATGGACATCAGGAAAAAGTTATGGCTCTATTGAAGTAAAAAATATATTTTTCTGATAGATGTATTTAGGCCAGAATTTTGCTACAGATGTCCGCATGGATTTGTTCAGATCTGTTTTTACTGTCTTTCACACTCCTGAACCTAAGGGTCTCCTGACACTTCTGTAGTTATACAGACAGACAATTTTTTCTTTTGCTTTGAGGGATTCCCGTAAGTAGTACTGGGTAATGGCTCATCTGTCCCAAAAGATTAATCCAGTGGAGGATTGCACAATGGTCTATTCTTCTGTCACTAGTTGAATTGTGATAGACTTCTTGCCCTTCATAGCAGAGTTGTGAGCTCTTAAAACAGAGAAAGAAAACAAGGAAACTATTTCAGTTTGTGAACAATGTTATCCGTGTCTGGCAGTATCTGTGGCTAAGAATATCTCTAAGCAGCCTCTGTTCCATCTGCACCAACTTTTGTTTTGAGAGGGAGACTGATAAACAGCAAAAAGAAAAAAAAAATATTTTTGTGCAGTAAGCATTCACTCTTTAAAAGTTGTTTCAAACCTTAACTCTTTATGACAAGTTCTGAAGTATGTTGAGTGACCTGTGTGTATCATAAAGACATCAGAAAAAACGTCTAACACTATGTTGACTAAAAAATTAAGGCAGAGTAAATATTAAAAATGGTTTCCTGAAGAGAATGGTTTTTTTCATCCAGTTTAACTGTGCAGGGTTTAAAGACCTTCCAGTAGTTATATCTTCCTTACTCTTTTTTACCTAAATTTTCACTGAATTTATTTTGAAAAGGTTTATTCACAGAAAATGAAATTCCTTTTTCAGTATATACATATATTCAAATCCTTATTTTTACTGAAGTATTTTTAAAGCTTGTCCAAATGTATACAAACCAGAGCTTTGATAACACTGACTTTTTTTGTGGTGAAAAGTTTTCCTTTTTTGCAGAAAGGACTTCTTAGATGGAAAACATTCTCATAAGTAATCTATTAATAATCTCGAAAGCCATTTATGTTATGCCCTTGCTCCCAAACTGTTGCAAAACACTTCTCTAATCAGACTCAGAAATACAAAGGTGAAATGTAGGACTACACAAAAATGACCAGAATTACTGTCTAAAAATTACTTTTTTTGATTGGGAATATCAACATTTTCATTTTCCAATTTATAGCCAGAAAATGCATCTTATCAGACAATGCAGTGGAAAGATTTGTATCTTCTTGTTAGAATGAACTGTCTGTGACGATGTTAAGCCTTAGAAAAGAAAAACCTCTTGGGATTATTTTGCTTTTCTCCCCGAGTTAAGATCTGGCTTAATTCTGTTTTGATTCCCGCTTCCCTGTTAAAATTATACTAGAAGGTGCTCTGAAACTTATAAACTATGATTTGGTTTTGATGCAAAACATTGCAAATGAGCTGGAGTTCATGGAAATCAAGGCAACAAGAAGCCTTAGAAGGTTTAATATGAGGTGATCACTTAACAGGCTATTAAGTTTTACCCAGTCACCTCTGCTTTTGAGCCTCATAATTTTGTTTTACCATAGTTTATCTTTCAAAAGATTACCGAATTTTGACTGAAATATCAAAAGATGGGACCCATGTTTTTCTTGGTGATTCCGCACACCTACCCACCCCACCCCCAGTTAATGAACTTGTTTAAAATCTTGATTTGCATTTCTCTTTTTTCAGCTTCTCATTATTGGTTCTTGTTAGGTTATTCCTTAGGAATTAGATAATTCTCTGCTATCTAGTATTTTCTCTCCATAAAGATACTTTGTGTTGCTCTGTGATGACTGAAGCTCAAACAGCTCCTCTGCAGCTGAATTAGAGAAAAAATAAGACATGCATTCCAGCTGATCACTGACAGCTGCAAAGTTAGAAATGCAAACCAGTATTAGTAGTTAGTTCCAAACTTTTCAGCAGAAAACATTTTTTTCTCTTTTCACAGTATATTACTTTTCATTAAAAGGACAAGGATTTCAGTATTTAATCCTATTCAAACAATTAAAAGTTTCATTGTCTATTTCTGGCAATTGTCATATGTAATGTATTTTCTAATAAAAATGGAATGATGAATTCAGAAAAAGATTAAGGAATTAATTCTGAATATTCATTTCTTTTAACTACTGCCCAAAAGAGTGAAATGGATAATTGTGGAAGGTGATAATGTATAGTCATGATGTGGTCTTTTTAAATGGTTATTTAGATGGGAAATTATTTAAATATAGACTGAGTATTCTCTGAGTGCCTTCGTCTTGTTTTTTATTTGGGCCTTGACCTGGTTTCCAGTATTGAGAAGCAGCATTTGTGTGTAGTTAAACAGAAAGGTAGCTATTTTGTCATTCAGTTGAGTGTTCTAAGATCAAACCAATTTTGATCCTACCAGTTAATTTTATAATTTTTCAGATACAGTTTGCCAGATGACATTACTGAATGAAACAATTAAGACCTGCTGTTTTCAGCCTTGTTTTATTTAGATGTACAGCCATCTGAATTTTAAGAGAAAACTGCCTTATGGATGTTACCTGAACTAGCAGCTGTCCAGAATTTCTCAGTTCACCTCTCATCAAGAAGGAGAAATTCAGAGAAAAAAAAAAAAGGTAAGGGGGGGGGAAGCTTTTTGGGTAATCTAGCTCTGAGGAATAAAGGCAAAGAAGTAATCAGTATTTCAAAGAATATTTACAAGGGGGTGCTTTCTCTTGTTGTATCCCTCATGCCATTCTAAGAGAGGAAGAGGCTGCTCTGCTGAACATATATCAACTGTTGAATTTATTTCATTTTTGGTTTTGCCAGGAATCAGACATTTTTGGTTTTGCTACGACCTTTTCTGCACCAAAATTCAGTGTAGTCCTTTCATGTTGTTACTGTCCAATAGTGTCTGACTGTACCAAGGAAATAGTTTAGTCACTCTTGTTTCAGGATGGATTTGCATAAACATTGGAGCAGGCTGCCCAGAGAACTTGGGCAGTCTCTGTCCTTGGAGGTTTTCAATACCTAAATGAGTAAAGCCCGAAGGAATTTCATCTGATCTCAAAGGTGACCCTGCTTTGAGCAGAAACCTGCACCTAGAGACCTCCTTACATCTGTTCCACCTGAAAGCTGATCTTTGTGGGAGTGGTGTTAGGTGATCCATTTTATGTGACAGGGCTGTAACATTGACCTGTATCTGTAGGAGGAAAGGGGTGCATCTTGAGATTGTTCCATCACAGTGATCACACTTGAGTTTAGGCTAATCATTTTCAACAGACCAGTGAGAACTTGTGTTTGAAGGAGAGTGAATTGTGAATTAACCTAGAGATAGATGGTCGCAGCAGAGCTGACTTTTTTGGTGGGCTAGTTCAATAACTGATTGCTGCATGTCCTGAACTTTGTAGCTGAACAGTCAGACTGCATCTCTAATGTTGCCAGCTCAAAACTTTTCCGTTAATAAAATGAAAAAAGCAAAGATGATTTGCCCCATCTTTTATTTTTGAGCACATTACTTCCAAACTAGAACAAAAGTCACGGCATTTAATCCGTTTTCTTTTTGCAATTGTTATGTATAGCTTTGCTTAAAAAAAAATCAGATTCATAACAAAAAAAAATATTTCCATATACCTTTGCCTTATTACTTTTTAAATACGTGAAGATAAATAGCCATTTGTGATAAGGTAAAATTGTTATTGTGATTGTGTTTGTAATTCATTTTTATCGGAGGTTATAAAGACTGATTATAGTGGGTATGTTACTGCTGAATTTATAATCTCATAGGTGGTTATTTTATCATTTTTGGCATATTGTCTTTATAGGGGCTTAGTTGTAACAGATTTGACTTTATTACAGCAAATAACGAATCAGTTTAATGAGATTATACTATTTTGAAACCTGACATTTAGCTCAGTCTCATTTTTTCAATTAATCACAATATGGTAATCTTTTTCAGCTAAGTTTCTTCAATTATCATTAGAATGAAATAATTTTACATGCTGCTGAAGCTTGCTATTGAGAAATTCAAACTGTAAACCTCAGATAATTTCCCAGTAGCAGCAAAGATTAGTAGGGTGGGCTAAATACTGGCTTAATACTCCCCACTTACCTTCCAGTTGTCATTCTACCAAATGATGCCCCAGTTCTATCTTCCAGTGGCCCTGTTCTGTTATCATTGACCTTATATCATGTCCTTAATTCAATAAAGATTGAGGTAGTCAAAAACATTGATGAAAGGGAAACAGAATGAAAAGTGAGAATACTTTATGGAAATATTTTTTGTTACTTTGGGGAGTTGGGGCGGGGGGTGGAAGCATTTTCTAAGTTTGAGGGATACTGCAATTGAGTGGCAAACTAAGCCAGTATGGTGTCTGTGGACTAGCCTGGCTTCTCCAAGTGCCTTGGTTAAACATTGCTGCTCCTTTGCTATGCCAGTTTCAGCGTGGCTTGTTTGACTTTTTTCTTTTCTTTTTTTAAGCACAATAACCCATAATAAAAAGTATGTCAGTAACAATGAAAAAATGAATGTCTCTTAATCGTGACAGTACACTGGTTCGACAAGCACCAGAACTGGGGTACAGGAGGGAGCAAGACTGTATAGATGGCTTGGAAGTGGAGCTAAATCTTACCAATAAGCAGGATTTGGAGGCACAGTTTGAGGATGAAATTACACTTCATGACTGATGTAATCTAACAGCTTGCTTTTATGCGAATGGGTAAATTCTTCCTCAGCTGTTCCTAGCTGCATGATCCCACCTTTTCCCTCACACCAGCTCTAGCACTTAACTGATTGTGTGATAAATTGATTCAAGTCTTTAAATCATAGACAAACTATTCACTTTCTTTTCTTTGTTAGGTTATTTTTCTTCTGGTTCAACAAGTTGAATTGACTCAATGCAGGGTATGATGTGTGGGAGAGCCAGAACAAGTGGAATGTGAAAGGAGAAAGAACAGTGTATATAGTCAGAAGCAGGAAGAACAAGATCCCCCCCTTTTGGTAGTGACAAACTAGTAAATCATTTCAAGACCTAATGTCTGACTTAATCCCATGCTGTTATTTTTTTGCAACAGCCCACCAGATGTTTTCATAAAAAAATAATTCTTAGTTATCATCTTAATTTCATTTCAGAGTTAAATACTGAATGTTCTTTTTTCCTGGACCAGTTCTGGCTAACACACTGATTTGAAAGCACCTGTCTGGTCAACTTTGCTAGCTCTGGCGGTTTACAGAATTTGTCAATAAAATTCCCAGTATGAGCATGTTTTCTGCTTTCTATCCTTGCTTTGATTTCTGACACTAGCAGATGGCTTCTTAAAAAGATAATTTGAAATGCACACTTTTCTATCACTTGAAGTCATCGCTTCCTTTAGATATGATGTTTAACTCAGTGGCTCACAAACTAGCGTAACTTAGAATTGCTAGTGGTCCATCAACTTAGTTACTTTGACAATGATCCAGTGAATGCAAGAAGTCATAGGTGTGCTTAACAGCATAATCTGTGCATTTAATTAACAATGTGAACACCTCTCTGTTTTCAGAAGCAGCATTTTCTTCCAGTTTACTCGAGTGGTTGGAAATACGTATTTTCAATGTCTGACTGTAATACGGTAGAGTGTATATTTATTAACGGTATCTAAATCAGAAGAGATTCCAGGAAGAATGGAAATCCACTGTGCAGAATACAATGTCTGACTTGCGTTTTCTTCTTTCCAATTTGCATGGTTAGTATTATCAGAGGTACATTTGCCTGATTGTATTGTTACAATGAGATTTATCTAGGAACAAAAAGCTGAAAATCTAAGCATGAAGCCAGCTGGGATTTTGGAGCTGATTAGAATTAAGTGAGCTAGAACTGAGGTTCCTTCTATGTGTGATGACAGGATTACCTGTGTGCTAAATTATACAGAGAGTTAAGTCCAAACTCAGAATTAAATGTACATGTTTGTTTTAACATTGAGAACTGGAAAATACAGGAAGACGTTTGGTACTTGGAAATATTCAAACAGAATATTCATTAGCTCACAATGATAATGATAGTTAAAGTGCTTAATATACAAGTTTCTGCTAGAATAATGGACCCAAGCATTACTTAATTTAAAGAATGTCAACATTCCACAGACTGTGTGCTTAACATATGTGGGCTAAATACTCTGCTAAATTGATGCTGATGGGTACAGGTTCTTCAAGAAAGTGCATATATAATCACTTTTGTGGCCTTATTATCCAGCTCCCCATATCACAGACTTTAAAGCAGATCACATAGAGTTTGTTCAGCTGAGCTGAAGAAAGTCTTGTAGAAAGGTTTTTCTGTGACAGAGCTAGGGGAGGTACCAAGGAAAGACATCCGAATGAGTACAAAAACATGCCCTAGAAGTCAATAGCAGTACTTGGAGAAACATAAAGATCAGCCTGTGAAGAAAAAATAGAGCGCACTGTGATTGAACCCTCAATGCTTGATCTGTGAGCCAGGCACCTGTGATAAGCTATGGTGAAATTCTGAACTGTCCCATGGTAGAATTGTGTGGGAAGGCTTTTTGTGTGCAGTTCAGTTAACAATTGAAACCAAATTTGAATATGGTTGATGTGATAAAATCAAGTCTGAGATTCTTAGATATTGGTTTTGTTTTATTGGGTTTGTATTTCTTTATGTTCAATGCACAAATTGATTTAAACTCAGGAGTACTATGAATTGGATGACCATGTAGGGAAGTGAGATAATCTGACAAAAAAAAAAAAAAAAAAAGTAAATGAACATAATTACAGAAAATCACTTAGTAGTTTGCTACTTGGGAAGTAAAACCAGATGATTATAAAACTCCATCTTTTAATATGAATTAAATTGTCAATTTGAGCTCTAGCGAATTCTTTAGAAGGATTAATCTTGATTTAAAGACATCAAATCACAGACAAATAATAAATGTTTCTTATAAGCAATTTACCTTCATGATTAAGATCGTATGCCTTATTCTCATTTGAAATTCAGCCTCCAGTAATATCCTAGGAGTCAGTTTTTCACTCTTAAGTGTTTTCTCACTTCATGGTCTCATGTTAGGTAGATAGGAGACTTGGGAAGTGATTAGTTTTCAAACAAAGATGGGACACTTCCTGTTCACTGAAAAGAGGAAGAGATTATTTTCATAATTTATATTCATAGAAATTATTATGAATAATTTACAAACAAACACTGCAGTCATAAATAATCTGGCCTGTTCAAGGGAAATTTGCCAGAAGAGAAAGAGCTGAATACATCATGAACTACTACTATGGCTCTAACAGTTTTCTTGTTAAGCAAGTACCTGGGTCTTCCACTGCATGCTTATAGGAAAGACAGAAAAAATATTAACTTTCAAAACTGAATATATAGATAATTGCATACCAGCATGGGGCATTACATTAGCAAGTTAATGAAGCATAGATTTTAGAATGTCCTGCACCTTTCCAAATACATCTGATGCAATATAATTTCTAAATTGAAAGTGTTGAAGATTGTCAATTACATCACTAGATGGCAGTAATACCAAGTGAAAGGAAATAGCTATCTAAAGTATCTCAGACTTTTATTTTGAATTTAATCTCTTAACATAAAATCTAGATATAAATGTTAAGCATTACATTCTGCTATGTCCAAACCCAGGTCACATATAAATTATGATCATTCATAGGTCTGTTAACAGGATATAAGATAGTACAAAAAAAGCATTTGCAATGCTTTCTAAGGCTTTGAGGATCCTATTAGAATCTTCAAATTGTTCTATCTAGTCAGTGTTTAAAAAAAAACAAACAACAAACACAACCCAAGGATAAAAAAAAAGTCAACAGACAGGAATTTAAGTGCCCAGTGTCCAAAGCAGCTGTTTCTTCCCAGATCTCAGGTGCTATGCATAGTATCTCTGTGCGTGTGAGGGACAAAATAATGTTACCACTACCCTTTTCATATATACTTTAATAACAGTAAAGGTTAGGTAAGGCTCAGCTTCGGTCTCCTTTGCTTGTATGTGAATAGTGCTTTCATCCACAAGCAGCAATTTGAAAGGAATTAATCAGCCTGAGTACAGGTAGGAAAATCAGCCCTTGAACTTAAGAAAATGACTCTTTTGCTGCCTCCAATGACTGCACCAGGAGCAGATAAGTAAGAGCTGTTACAACAACCAAGCAGGACACGGCTGAGATTCAGTCCCAGGTAAACTTAGAATCAAAGACAAATTCTGGGCTTTCCTCCGTGTTTTCTGTTAACAACATACGGAGTGCTGAGAGATCTACTGATTTATTTTATTTTTTTTTCCCCTTCTCCCCTTCTTAAAAGAAGAAATACACTGACTAGTGTATGTTCCCAGACCCAAACCAAACTTCTTGAGAAGAGCTGACCTCAGGCAATGAACCTGCTTTCATATGAGCGTAATGACCTTAACAAAAATGGAAGTGCAGCAAAGTAAGCCTTTGAGTGGACTTTTAATAGCAGAAAGGCATTCTGCCAAGTTTAAGTTAGAAGGATCTACGCATCTGTTCCTCCCCTCCCCCTATAAAAAACCAGTATGTAATTACCAGCATTGAATCTAGCAGCAGGAAGTAACGTTTCACTGAGTTTCAAAATGCAACTTGACTAGCCTTTCAATGTCAAATTTAAAGCTGTGAGAGCTCAGGAATATCTGCCAGCTCAGCAGACTTCTGGGTTGGTTTGCTTAAAAAAAAAGTTTTTGCTATTCCTTTTGCTATCATTAAGATGAACTTAGTTAAAACAATCAAAAAATAGAACAAATTTAGAATAGCTTGAGGTCCCTATAAATTAGAACAACAAGAGATTAATGAGGATAAAAAACAGACTAGAGGGAGAGGTTCATTTGTTTTTTATATTTAACATCTATAAACAAAACTCTTCTTACACAAGAAGCTGGATGTCTGAGCCCCAGAACCTGTACTGTAATTCTCATTTGCATTGACACTGCAGTTTACTTTGAGGAGGAGATAATTTTGTTTATATTTAAATATTATGAACTGGTTTTGTGTTTAAATATTATAATCTTGCCATGCATCTGTGACCATAGGGTTTTCGTTTCTTTTGCTTTTTACCACAGTCTTTGTTTTAAATTTTAATGTTCATACTTAAAGATGAATGGTCTGTTCTATGTCTACCCTAATTTGAGTTATACGTTGCACTATCTTTTGCTTTCCCATGACAGAGGTATGAAGAGTTTTGCACTATTTATTCAACTGTTGAATTCCCCACTGGCATGGGCAAACTGTAATTAGTAAGATTAAGCCAGTCTGCATTACCTATTATGTAGAAATTATCAGTGTAGACATGCATTAGTTCCAGAGAAGCTGTAGAAAAGATTGACATGGCATATTTTCACGAATACTTTCACCATCAACACTGCATGAGTGGTTCTAGTCCCTGACCTCCTATTCCTACAATGAATTTGTATTTGCCTGAGATGGACAGTGTATACACTCTCAGTGTATATTGGCCAGAGAGAGAAAGAAGTATCTTTTCTAGTATCTTTTGTTACTTTTATGCTAGAGGTTACTTGTATACCATATTAAATAGAAAAACTGAAACATGTATTGTTTTACTATAAGCACTGACTCTCGAACCTAAAGTAATAAACAAAACCAGTATCTAGCATATACTCAGAAGTAAATTTTCATGTTGAGACTTTACTTTTTACATCCATTGATTACAGGTTTTTTTGCATTGCTCAAAGACTGAATACCCTGGAGTAATAAACTTTAGGGTTCAAAAGACATGGGCTATTAAGATTGGCTGGGTGCTGAATTTTAGAGTAGAATACTCACCCCTTCCTCCAGAGGAGTTTCCTGGATACAGTCACATCTTTTTCAGTCATATAAAAGACAAACTGAAATACAAATAAACAAAAATTGCCATTCAAAATGCAAGTTTCATCTGCAGTAAAATTAGACTGTATAATCTTTCTCCTAGTGCAGTCCTGTACAGCATGCAATTTGTGATAAAAGATGGGGAAGTAGCAGAGAGACTGTAAAATCTCCCATCCATTGCCACTCAGCTGCAACCATTCATAGGCATATATACATACATAACGGAGATACTAGTTGTTGTAATCTTCCCATTTCATTACCTTTTTTCTCCTCGGTCATTTCTGGTATGTGTTCAACTAATCAATTCTTGCTCATTTTTTGGTCCAAACCAGAGAAGTTAGCCTAGAAGACTGACCTCCATATTTTCACATAAATTGAGCTGTTAGCAAGTGTTGACATGGCACAATGCAGTACTATGTAGTTGCTTAGATCTCAAAAGCACTATAGCTTTAGATGATCAATGTTTTCTTAGGCTCATTGCTTTGCTGATAAAGCAGAGTAAGTTGCCCAGGGCAGAACAATGCAGTAATTCATCTCTATTGCATTTGGAACCTGAGTTAGCATGGATGTATCAGCACAATCTTGCATTCTTCCATGTAGGCCGACTCTCCTGATGTGGAAACAACTCCTGAAATTTTTCACATTTTTCTGCCCTGAATGAGTGAAATCCTGGCAAGGAAGAAATCAATAGCAAAAATTCCTGGAACTCATTGCTGTCAGGGTGTTGCCACCAGATGCCAATTTCATTTTGTTAGTGAGAAAGAATAAAGTGATATCAGGTGCATGTCTTTTGAAGCAGAGGTAGGGTCAAAAGCACAGCTCTGTGTTTTCTTTGCAGGGGAGTGCAAAGAAAATTAATGCTTGGGTATTATAGTCCAGGAAGTTTCTGTGTTTCTGCATAGAAACTTGGTTTCTTAGTTTAGGCACCCAAATTACGTGTTTCATATTACAGCATGTGATAACTCCTGTTAGCATGGAAACTGCAAATGAATTTTATGTCTGTTTCGCTTTTTTCTGCCCTGATGATTACACACACCAGCTATTTGTTATCTATTCTGTTTCTCTACACTGTCTTCCAGACTATGTAAAATGTTCTCTCCCTTTATGGAGACCTTCACTTTTTCTGAGGTTGAAATTTCTTTAAATCAGTCTAGCTGAAGGATAGCCTTTTAGCTCAGGTTCAGCATCCTATAGGCTCTTCCTATAGCTTTTAAGTTTGAAGCCAAGTCCTTTATCCCCCTGTTACCTTGGAATCTGCCTGCTGGGGCTCATACTGTGCTTGCAACAAATTTGCATGACAACGTTTTTTCTAGGGTCTTTACTTTTTCTTTTAGTACTTTAAAGAAGGCCAAAAAATTGAGAAACACTGTGCCAGTTTAGTCTTCCCAGGAGAAAACTTCCTTATTCCCTACAAATATTGGTGACTGGATGTTCATGTAACACAAATTTCTTCTTGCTGTTATCTTCATTCATGTTTGTATACCTTATTTTCTGGCCCAGGAAATGGGCTGCAGAAAGAAACCATTACACACTTGATGCCAACTGCCTGCACTGCCTGTCACTGAGGGAACAGGGGTGGACAGAGCGTAACCTATGGTGAAAATAAAGGAAGGTGAGACTTGCAAGTGGGAGAAGGTAGGAGTTTGGCTTGAGCTGAGCCTGGGGAAGGGGGAAGAAAGATGTTTCCATAAGTGTTTGTTTAATTACTTACATTTTCTTTTTCCCAATACCTGAATCAGTGATTAGAAGTTTGTGTTAACTGGCAATAAGTTAAATTAAAAATAAATTCCCTGAGTTTTAAGACTGCTTTGCCTGTGACAGTATTTAATTTCTTCAGATCTGGAGGCAAAGTTCACAAGGAAACTTGGGCTCATAAGTTCCGCTATACTTCCGTTTTGCTGCCTAGTTTGCCTAGGAAATCCCAGTGGTACAGAGTTGGAAACAGCTGGGAACAGCTATTTCTGGATACTCATCTGAGAATAACTTCTATCTAGTTTACATCCTTGGGCCAACCCAAAACTTTGTCCTCTTGCCAGGTGAAAGAATTATGAGTTTCAAATATACTCATGTGTACTTAGTTGTACTCTTAGGAATTGCCTCAGATGAACTTTCATTCTATAAGTGTAGTACGAAGTTTTAATCACCAGACAATAATTTTCTGTGTGAAGTCTAATTCTCCAGTGGTTTGCACCTTGTGTATTAATTTGCACATATGCAGAGTGAAATTAGGTGTTAAATGAAACCAGTCCAGTTCGGTAACAAATTGCATACCCTTTGAACAGGTGTTAAATTAATGTGATGAAATGTAAAGAGTAGGGAATTGAGCCCTTTGTGGCAAAATGAAGTGATTTTGTCCAATTGCTTTCCCAAGATGTGAAAAATACAAAACATCTTTTTGCCTGTCTTTATAACTATTAAAGCATCTATGTGTATCATCAGAGTATACCAGCCAATAACCAACAATTAGGGCCTGAAACTGTCATCTTTCTCTTTCTTAAGATATTAACAATCAGCACAGTAATAGTTCTTCAAAGAAAATATTTTCATTTAAATAACGACAGTTCAATGTAACCATCAAAATTTTTGTCAAAATAGCTTTTTTCTGAGATAACAACCATTGATTACTAAGTGGGAGTGGTATCCTGTGGCTTCCAAAACTAATATTGACTGTATTCTCATGAGTAAATTGCACTAAACCCCAATTTTCGTCTGTACTGTTTTTAATTTACCATTTAATATCAGTTTAGAAATCAATACTTATTTTCAGTAAGTATTTACAGAATCGTAGAAATATTGGTTGGAAGAGACCTTTGAGGGTCATCTAGTCCAACCTCCTGCTCAAAACCAGACTATTGCCAACTCTAGATAGTCAGCTAAGGCTTCTTAACGCAAAAAGAGAGCATATAGGAGGAGGAAACAAGAATAGGTGCCAAAGGAAGACACTATAAAGCTTTGCTTAGGGATGAGATCTCTAAGGCCAAGCTTAGCTGGAGCTAAAACTAGGTAAGGACATAACTAGTAGCCATAAGTGATGCTACCAGTATGCCAGTAACAAACGGAAAATGTAGATTTGTCGATGAAAGGGTCTAATTCTTTATTATGCTATTTCTGAACCTTTTCATTTGCCTGCAGTTGACTAAGCAACAGTATAAGCATTCCTGATGGCTAGATTCACAATGCAGGATTGCATTAATGAATCAAATACAACTACATTATTTTAGCTAGTTGTTTTACAATCTGGTTTTAATTTGCAATATCAAGTTCTGTGTATGTCAGTAGAATCAGAAATGGATTTTAAAAGTTTTCCTTTTCCCCTATTCCTCCTTTGTGACTAATTATACCTCAAGTTATAATAGCACTGTACATCAGAGAGGAAAATGTCATTTTTTGTCATCGTGACAGGCACTGCAGTTATAGAAGTTGTATGTTTCCTGTTGATACTAGGCTATAGCTCATGAAACTTCAGCTGGTTACAGCTAAGTCAGTGGAACTATGTGAATTTCCATCAGGTAAGGATCTGACCCTCAAAAAAACCCCCAACCAACATAAAACAAGCCCCAAGTTGCTAGGTGATAATGCATTAACAGATTTTTATTTAGACTTTTGGATATTTTCTCATTAAAACAATTAAATCAAAACAAAGTAATTCTGATGCTTACAAAGTACTTAGCATTCAATATGATTGCTTTAGTAACTTATTTTTTCCCCACTGTCTCAACTTCTCTAATTAATTTCTCTTCCTCTTGTCTGCCAGTAAAGGTCCTTCCCCATCCTTAAACAAGAAGGTATCCAAACATCCTGTTTGCTACTCAGACTGCATTTTCTTTCTAAGTGTTTTCTGTGCCAAAAGAAAATGAGGAAGCAAATTCTCTTGGAATTTGGAAAGAAAGCATCTCTTCCTTTGCTACTGTACTTGGAAAAGTTTGAATTTCCCTGTGAGGTCGGTATTGGCAAACATGTTGAATTATTGTTAAAAAGGAACCCCAGTAGAGATTCTTAAGTAGCTACGGTTTTCTGTTGTGAGATTGTTTCCATCATTATAGCTCAAGCCTATGGGAAATGACTTTCAACAGTTTTTGTGTGCTCACATGTTCTCGCTCTCGCTCTCTCTCCCCCCTCTCCCCCCCCCCCCTTGCTCATGCTCTCTCTCTGACGCTCACACACTATTAGCCTGAAAGCTTTGAATAATAAATTATTGAAACTGGAACATGCATCTGACAACAATAAGAACAGGTTTCCTAACTGAGTATATCTGTCCTTCATTAAGGACTAAGGTATCCTGTCTGTCTTCTAGGTTTTGTGGTGTGACTATTTAACGTTTATAGCTGTTTATCAAATACGATTTGAAGTATATACACTTCATGTGTGTAAAGTGCTTTAGATGAGTGCCCCAAGTTCCCATTCTCTAACAGCATTCTATCGCCAATGACTTAATGATATCAGTTGGTTAGCACTTAATTCTGTATTCTTTATTTTCAGCCTATGACTGAAATAGGGGCATGATTTCTTATCTGTGCATCATGACAATCAAATATACTTTCAAAGCTTACAGTTCACTCTCTAGTTTGTCCTAAAAGTGAAAGGCCAAAAATATTCTGAACAAAGAAAAGCAAAGAAGTCATGAACGAACATCCTTTTGATCTTGTAGACAGGAAAGAAAATTAATTGGTAGAGCTACCAAAGGTGGACATAAAAAGGGAATACCACTAGAAAAAGCCAGCTGAACTACTTCAGCTAAACAGTTGGTCAGTTATTTATAAGACTAGGCTGCTAGCAATAGTTTGAAGTCTTCAAAGGGATAATGGCCTGAACTTTACAGATGCTTGAATTTGCAGTGTTTTACTAAAAGGAAATATTTTAAAAATCCAAAAATAAAGTATTAAAAATGTTAGGACCACAAGTCTATTCTAGTTAAAACTCTTGTATTTTGCTGTGACTTTAAGTGAAAACACAATCAAGTGTTATGTTGCCTCTGGTGATTACTAAGTTGCTAGTACTGTATCACTGGTTAAATTAATTCTGATAATGCCCACAACCCTAGTGCTTATATTGTTCTAAAACTACTTTCAATATGAATAAATGATTGGAGCAAAAAATTGCATAGATATTTAGAGGACAAATACTTCTAAAAATGTTATTACACCCAGTACCATAAAATTACAGATTAAATGCAGCAGGTTTTCCATCTGTCATCTAGAAGAAGTTTATTAGTTCCGGAGTTTGCCATGACCAAGAGCTGTCGTTCCTCATCAAGTCCAGCTCTGAAACCCCAAAGCTCAGACAAGACAAGGTGACTGTCTTGTCAAAAAGTCCCTGAGGGCTTTTGGGTGATTATCAGACTCTGAAGGGCAGCCTAGTTCTTCTAGATGAGTAGCTTCCTTGAGGCCTGCTTTTCTGGGAACTAGCACAGACCTGCTTACTGTGGGCTTCATAGCAGATTAAAACATCTTTCCAAGAGTCAATCAGAGCTTTTAAATACACACATGACAACATAACTTAGAGGAACTCTTGGCAGAACTCGACAGTTTGGTGTCATTTGAGTATTTGAATGAAGATATTGGTTGACGTGCAAGCAGAGTAGAAACTGCTGCCAAGACAAGGTTTGGACAAAACTCCTGTAGGTATATTTTACAAGGCGTCTTCATAGTGGGTAATCTTTTCAAGTGCATTTAGATTGAAGGAAAAGGAAAGAACAAAAGGGATATGGAAGACTTTTAGCCTTCAATAAATTCATATAGGACATTGGGAGAGCAAGAGAACAGACACTTTGAAAATTGTATCTGTTTAGGGCAAGAGTTAGTTGGGGGTGGGGGATTTTTTTTTTTTTAACTAACTCCTTGAGGAAACAAGGCTTACTTGGTAATGCTGTCTCTCTGTCTCTCCATCTGGTCATTGCACTCATAAGAACATTTGAAATGATAGCTACTTTCAAGCAAATCTGAAATATGCTTAAATTCCTATGAGATCTGTGGAAAATGGCACTTAGATGCAGGAGATTTATTCAAAATAACGTCCCACTAAAGGAAAAGCAGGCAGAATACACCTGGTTCTTTGGAATAAGGGTAAGGTTCTTGTGGTGAGTAAAGCTTGGTAGGGGGATCAAAGGATACAAACTCATAGGAAGGCTCCATTACTTCTCCTATTTATGAATTAATTTTATTTTTTCTTTGAGAAGACTTTCTTAAATTCTGTGCAACAGGTAGAAAGGAAACACGTAAACTTTTAAGATCACATTCTTCATGTTGGAAAAAAATTGTCTTATAAATACCCTTAGATATTTGGTTGTCTGTAAATTCAGTTTTGGACTGTATTCCTTACTGCCATGTTTGGAGACGGACATTTCTTGGAATAAAATTTTGAGAAATACAAACTGTAGTGAATCATACTATTAATGAAGTCAAAAGGTGCCTGAAATGTTTATCCATTAACTAGTTCTAAACTGGTTATTGTATTTTTATAGCCTTAATACAAGCTTATCAGAAGCTACTGCTATTATTTGCCTAGAATATAGAATCATAGAATAGCTCAGGTTGGAAGGGACCTTGAAAGATCATCTGGTCCAACTTTTCATGGGAAAGGGAGCCTAGATGAGATTATCTAGCACCCTGTCCAGCTGCATCTTGATGGGGACTCTACGATGTCACTGGGGAGGTTGTTCCAGTAAATGATTGTTCTCCCTGTATTAAGCTGTGAAATTTCTTTGAATTATTAATAATCTGCCTGACACACCAAGAAGATCTTCCAAGGTATTAAATGAATTTCTTTCTGTCTAGTTAAAGTCTGATTAGCTAAGTCCAATTATTCCGGTTATTACAAAGTTTAATAAACCTGTTAAATCCAAAGAAATCTATATTTCCAATTTCCTGAATTGAAAAGTATTAGATGAAAAAGAGATTTATTTAATGAGTTGGAAGGTTTGTAGGTTTATTATTTCTGGAGTGAGGCTTGAGGAAAGCACAGAGGACTTGAAAGTAAGACATGAAAAAATTGAATTTAAAATAGCGTCAGTTGTTGGTAATACAGTTATGTTTACACAGTAGGAATAGCTTATTAAGGAGATGTGACTGTTTCCAGCCAGTGTGGAGTAATTGGCTTGAGTAGCCACTTGATGTCATCCTGGTGCTATAAAATTTGTCTAAAAAACATTTAAAACCTTTTGATTCAAAGACAATGATTGCTTTGGTGAACTTGGCTCATCTATATTCCTAAAGATTTTTTCAGTTCTTTGCAAACCTTTGCTTCCCCCTGCCCTGCAGTCATGCAGAATCTGTTTAAGAAGCTTTGTGATGGAATGCTTAGTCTCTTCTTTTTTCTTTGACTTGAAATAGCTGCAAATTTTTCAAGAAAATGTGACTCACACTTCTCCCTCATGTAACTAGGTTGATATCAACAGTCACATTACTTTGGCCCCAATAATCTATGAATGCTATATGAAAAATGTGTAGGAAATCTTTCAAGAGTTTGAGTGATGGTTTCACTTCCAAGATCATTCAGCTCTGTTATGCCACCTCTGTCCTTTTTTGTGACCAACAATAAAACTTTACATAGACAGTGAAATTGTTGTCCAGGAAAACTTGTTCTTTAATGTTTTGTCCTTGGCATCCAACTTGATATGAAGAAGTAAAAGGTGTCATTTGATCATTGTGCATTTCTTTGGTGAGGAGGGGAGAGGGCAGAAAGGATGTCTGTCTCTAAACTTCATAGGATTCAGAACAAAATTTTATATGGGCTTTGTGGGACCTAATTTTCTCTGACACTTTTGCCAGAGTAAAATATTCCATATCTTTTGAAGTATCTTTTTCCTATCACTCTTCTTCCTTCCACCTAGGAATCTTCCCTAGATTAAGTAATTTTCTACTTCTTTTTTAATTTCCTATGACTTGTTTTTTTTCACTTAACTCATTCTGTTCTTTATATTTGTTCTTGGTTCTGTGACTCTTAGGCCTGTATTATCTGTCGCACAATTCGCAGTATTTTCCCACAGTACTGTCCTGGAGGTGTAAAACACTTGCTTTGCCAGATTGCCACTTTGTTTTCATGACTACTTTATATTTACAAGAGATTACAAGTTTGTGTTGTCATTTGAAACTTTCACAAATTCTACCTCATTGTGTAATCTAGAAAATCATTTACAGTCTATAAACTGATAGAAGAACATCTTGGCTTTTAAGTTCAAGGAATGAACAAGTGCGTGCACAGGTTTATTGGTAATTTGAGAAACCTTGTGTAAGAAACTGTTGCTCGTATTTCTGTCCATGTTTGTGGTCCCAGTGCCTTCTCTGACAGCTGCCTAAGAAAGATAAAGCTGAGACTGAAGGAGTCCAGATAGGTGTTAAGAAAGTGATTAAAGGTACAGTAGTACTTCTGTAGGAACAAAGAAAGATCGAAAAGAACCAGGATAATTCAGTCTGAATAAGGTGAATAATAGGGATTTGATTGAGGTAAGAAGATTAGTAAGAAATGACTACTGTCTTCTTTTAGCTCTGTAGGGAGATCGAGTGAAATTAAAGGACAAGGGGAATTTTTTTGCTGGAGTATAGTAATTCATTGGCATTTGCTGTTTCAGGAGATCATTGAGACAAGTCAGGAGCTGATTGTAGCTGCCTTTTAAGGGTTCATTAACAGCAATTAGTAGAAATTTTTTCCTTTGAGTACTTTGCAGAACACTACTGAACAAATCAGGTACATGTTCAAAAACAAGGACCTAGAGCACAATGGCATATACAAAATAGGAGGTATATGAATTAAAGAGAATACTTCTGTTTGAACTCCCGCAATTATTTATGGCCACAACAACTTTTTTGGTTGCTGGAGTGGGGATGAATATGGTTGTTTTCATCCAGGTTTATAGATAAACACTTTTCATTTGCTCTTCTCATTGACAGCAATTTGGATAAGATTCATCTGTTCAAACTTGAACACTTCCAGTGTAAATATTTGCAAATGTTATCTCTTTTGAAGATTTCAGTGAATGGAAATAGATACTTCTAGGGCATAATTTGTATTATCTTGCATAGATGTCTAAAATAGGTCAGATCAACTGTGTTCTAGAAGTGAATATTTTTTCCCTTGCTACATATTACTTCTTATTGAACAAATCTAGACAATAAACTTACATGCAGGTACCTACCATGTAAGCATCTAAAGTTAAGTGAGATGAGACTCACACTGATCATTGCACACAGTTGCTCACACGTCTTTTATAGTTGCAGCCTTGCAAAATGTTAAGAGGGATTATCTACAGCCTCTCCTGCTTCTACTAGGTGTCTCCATTGCATAAATCCTTCTATGTTCACTCCTGCAAAAGTGCTATTACAAAATCATACAGCTTTTATTATCCTCGGTGATGGGTTTCATCAGATATTTAGGGAATTGGTCCTCTGTTTATATTACAAAGTTTTAAAATGGGACTATTTTCTTAGCTCTGCTAAAACCATTGTGCACAAGAGTTGACTTTTTTGTGTTTTTCAAAATTCAGACAATAACATGTTTAACTGGTGTAAAGTCTCAGTGACTTTCTAGTTGCTGCTAATCCACATGGAGTTCTCATCTATCTAATGACAGTCTGCACATTGTAACTGCATTTTGTAAAATATACCTCTGTTCCTGTAGACTGGGTGTCTTAAGATTGAATCTCATTTACACAGTAGCTCTTTTTTGTCACCCTAGCCATCAGGAGAAACTCGGAAAAGGTGTAGATGCAACTTGATACTACGTATTTTGCCTGAATGTAAGTGCAGATGAGAACCTGGCTTCTAAAGGAAGCAGATGGCCAGCTACCAAAAGCATTTTTAGTATCACTTTGATCATATTAGTTCAGACATGCGTGGTTACTTATCTGTCTACTTTAGGTTTTGCGTGTGTCTGATTGCCTTATAATCTTGAATGATTCATCTTCACTACGCTTCCATGAAATAGGAACACCGCATTTTCTAAGTGGGGGCAACCTGTGGTTGTTCCATAGCGCCTTATGTACGCTGGAAGGAGGGTGTTTACTCAGAGCACTATTCCATTCTTCTGATTGATGTCCTACAGAAAAGCTCTGGGATCCAGGGAGGCTTAGGTAACTTGTCCAAGACTGCACAGAAAACAGAAGTCTTGCTATATCAACACTTTGAATACTGTTAGAGCTGTGTGTAGATGGTTATTAATCTGTTATTGCAAGATTTTACCAGCATTGCTGAATCTTAACTTTTTCTATACTTCAGTACTTTAGAATATTTTTCATCTCTCAAGCAAAAAAAGTTCAAAAATCTGGCATATGTAAACTTAGCTAATTTAAGCATTTAGATGTCTTTAAATGGTTAAAATTTATGTCCTGGATTAATAGAAGTCTGAAATGAGATAAGGTTTTCTTAGTCCATACAAAGGAGAATGAAAGCAGAGAAATGACAATTTGATGTATGAGAAGCAATATATGAGATGTGACTGATAAATTATCTTCTGATATGTTAATGAATTCCAGATAGAGAAGTTGGCAATAGGATGATTTATTGAGATTTTAATAAAGTAAATTAAAAATTGAAAGGTGATCTGAGTGAAAGAATCCACAGGAATCTTTTGAAAAAATAATTAGGAGTTTGAACATTTAAAGAGGCTTTTTATAGACATAGACCCTGATATTCACATGTACACACATTTGCATTTTAAATAGATACATCTGAAAAATCTACTGAGCCTACAGTCAGTACCAGTTCTCCTTATAGTTACATAAAAGTAACAAATTTTAAAATACTTATTTAGAAATAGAAATATGTACTGCACTCTCGCGTGTGCTAAAAAAATCCATATTTAGTGCTAGACTCTTTTCGGCCACCCAGAAAATCCGGCATGCCTGTTTGACACTGATGAGTAAAGATAATACACAGATGCAAAAATACTTGAACAAATTAGATATTTGTGATTAAAACTTAGCTTTACTAAAAAGGAAACAGGTAGGACTTCTTCAAGGAAAACTAATTCTGAAGTGCTATTTTTTCTATTTTGCTTTCCCACAAGAAACATGAGCAACTACTTGTAAAAAAAAGTAAGAAACTATTGCTGTGGCAGGAAAAAAAAAGTAATTGTAGCTGTCAGCTCAGACTGCTAGTCATTCTAATTAAGTGGGTGACACTTACACAGCTAAGGTGTATCTTTAAAATCTAAGAACAGCCATCATGGCTTTAGTTTGTCTGAAAAATGTTCTTATTGGCTCAGCATCTGATTCAACATGTTTCGTGTTTAATGTTCATACTGTCATTTTCTATCATTAGAAGCATATTATGTAAAAAGTTTGAGACATCATTCTTATAATACAGAATATTTCTAAACCTATCAGTATTCTGTTTACACTACACTGAGTATTCAAACAGTATGGATTAATCTTGAGAGGAAAAAATCATCTGATATATCTAAAAACAACAATGTAACAGATGAGACTCAATGCACTCAAATAATATATTTACATATAATACATGAGAAAAAGTACCCCATTTAATCTTATCTATCTAATGTTCTCCTTATGTGATACATCAATTTTTCCTTTACTGTTTAACTCACCATTTCTTTTCTCTTTTAAAATAAAGATCTATTTAGCATTTGTTGATCCCCACCCCAGCATCTAAGTAAATCTGCATCTTACCACAATAAACTTTAACTTTTTCCGCATGAAATATGGGCACTGTTTTATATGCCCCGTGTATGACAGGAATGCTTTTAATGTCAACTTCTACTGTGGGGTTTGAAATTTGTCTCAGTAGAGAAGCTCTGTTGAATGTCTGCTTTTGGAGTAAATAAATGCATGTCTTTTTCCCTCTCCCTTCTCAGATGTTCCCAGTAGTTTGATTTCCTTCCCTCCACCCCCCCATTATTGAAAGACATGGATGCATTGCATTTAAGAAATTTGGAAGAGAATATATTTTCTTTGTCAAGGTTTATCAGTAGATTGGACTGATAAACCACTACTGATACACTGCTACAGAGAAGAGGCTACCTGTCCCCGGGGATGTTTTGCCCGTAGCAGAGGTATAGGCACAGTATGGCTGTGTTCTGTCTGCACAGTTCAGGGAGCTGCTTAGGGAATAATGCAGTCTTTGTGACTATGTATTGATTGGTGCAGAATTATGTACGTAAAGGATGCTAACAGCAGTTCACATCAATAGAGGCATTGCCTGCAAAGGGAGTGTAGCTTTTTTATTTAAAATTCTATAGCATCATGTAAAGAGATTGTCCCAACAGCACTTGTCTTTCCTTTTTGCAAAATTTTCCCTGGTTAAACATGCATCCAATTTAACTACTGCTGAAGGAAGTCACAGTAAATTAACAGCTGGTTGGTAAGCCTGGAGCTTCGAAGAGAAAACTGCTCCTTCCTCTTTACAAAAAGCTTTGAAACAATTTAGTTTCTCTTCAGTTATTTGGTCACAGTGATTGAGGTATGGATAAATTGAAATAGATGTGAATTGGATGGAGAAGAGATTAGGATCTACCAGCATATAGTGCTGACTTTCAAAGACTTTCACATTGTAATTTTTTACAAAGTGTCAGAGTACAGGTATTTGTTTGAGGATAAACTAAAAGATTATCATGAAGTTGTTGCTTCCCAGCACTTTAAAAAATTTGATCTTTCATTTGTTGATGGGTTTATAAATACAAACTCGATGTCATCCCCATTCGTAACAGACTTGCTAACTTCTAGGTGGTATTCATCAAGAAAACACAACCATGTTGGCTATCAAATTAGGCATTTATTAATTTATGTAATTTATACTTCATTCTCGTACGCAGAATGCCTGACAGTATTCGAGCATGAATATAGCTCTAATCTGATTTAACTCCTTTCTTGCATAAACATGTAAGAAAGCTTCATGAGTGAGTAACAGCAAAATCCACATGAAACATGGATTGTAAGTAATCTAAAGAACAGTATAGGGCAGAGATTGAAAATTTGGAATTTCGGTTTAAGATTTGTTGCACAAATCTTCTTAAAGAATTGCACATCTCATTGTAAGGAAAAAAGGACTGTAAAGAATATGTATTACTGGTTATTATCAACAAAAGCATATATCCCCTAGATTAAAAAAAGTAGGTGTTCATAGAGTTTGATCTAAATGTTCCAAGTTCTTACCATGAGCCAAATTCAGATTAAATTAGCAGGAGACTTTGGCTTTGAATTATGCCATTTAGCATAAAAAAAAAGAGGATCTGATGAGTAGAGGGCATCCCCTGTGATTTGTAACTGTTTACCTTACCACCTTTTTGTGTCATCTCCTCTCTGATGCTGTAGATCCAGATAGTTCTCCAGCTAATTAGCTAGAAAGAGGAAGTGTGTGATGAATCTCTCTCCAACTTTGCCAGCTTCCATGTTTGAAGTTCAAGTGGCAAGGTAGTTGCTCTTTTTTCCTCAAAAGTTTCAGCTATTGGAAATTTGGGAATATATTAGTGCAAGTATCTTGGCTTATTATTTTTTAATTAAAGAAGATGTCTATATTTTCTGGTTGTAGAGAAAGAAAAGCACGGATATGTGACACTGGAACACCATGAAGGCTTAAAAATGGAAGGTAAAATCAAACTGAAGAGTATAAAGAAACCTGTAATTTTTCTTTCCTTCTTCTATTTCTTTGGGACTGGCTTATTTTTCTAAGCCACCTGGGATGGCAGATGGTGCCAGCATACTTTTGAACCTAGTTATTTTCTTGTCTGTTTTTGCCTAGCATTGTGTCTCACAAGGGGCTGGTTTGGTTCCTGTACTTATGTGTAAAGCACAGTCTGACTTACCAAGAGTTTGAGAGCAAGATGGCCTGAGGTATCATTAGCATAATCTATATCCAGTTGCAACTAAAGAAGACATGCAATTGTTTTCCATTTATGTGACTGAAGTACGTGATAAAAAGACGAGATTAGCTAAGACAGAATCCCTGCAGATTTAACTTCTCATGACTGGTTCAGGCAGGAGGTCTGAAGAAATTGTTATTTCCCTAGGCCTTTTGCATTGTGATGAGGTACCGTTTCTGCAGGCCAGCAGGTTATGCAGTCTACGTGCTGTTACTGACCAGAGGCTGCAGTTCAAGGACCTGTTAACTTTATTGCGATGAAAATGAGATCAAGTTCTGTTTGAATTCCCTGATGATAGTCACGATGCATATCTTTGTGAAATGGCAGACAGATTAAAGAAATACATGCAGTACATTGGGCAACTTGCGTAAATGATCTGTTGCCTGCAGCTGGTTCACCATGTAGTTGTGTGTTACTGTTAGAAGGAGAGATTAGCAGAAGGGAGCGCGACTCTTCACAACGTTTTGCTATCTGTCTCGGCTGCCTGGTAGCCCAAGGTTTAAGATTTTTCATGTTAATATTTAAAGTCCCAAGAGGATTGCGTCCCAAGTGCATTTTTGAGCTTCTGACGCTCTGTATTCCATTTCAGTCTTGACGGTTAGGAGAGAGAGATTCTGGGCCTGAGGGCTTTCTGAAATGGAATAAGCCGAGAGTGTACAGTATCTTTTCCTCTGGAGTACTGGGTGTGTGGATTGTTTTCCCTCCGGAGCTCAAATCTGTCACAAATTTAGTATATTTAAAAATATGCTCTCCACCTATAACCGGAAAGCTTTGTGCAAAAATATTTTAGTTGTAATTATTTCACTGTTAGTCGATATGATTTAAAGTAGCAGACTATGGACGAAAGACTGCGGAAATGTTCTAATCTCATTAAAAAGTCATCACTCTTGGCCTTGGACACTGCTTATGAAAAATCATTAATTTGACCTTTTCAGCTTACTTCCTAGTGTTTTTGAGAATTTTTGAGAGGCTATTACGCTTGCTTATTTTAAGTCATAAAATATTAAATACTTCAGACAAATAAGATTTTTATGCTCTTCACTTGTAAAAGGCACAAAGGGCAAGCTACTAAACAGGCTGAGGCTCTTTTGCTAACGGTATCTTTATTACTCTCTCTGTATTTCATATGCCTGTCATGACTACAAGACGAGTAAATCCAAATTCATCCTCACATCCACTGAAATTCTGACAGGTTTACTTACCTTGAGTAGGGTATAACTGTGTCTGAGGTCCTACTGAAGACACAGGTAGTGTGAATAAAATAATCAGAATACAGGATATTCAAATCAGTGGTCCAGATCTGCAGTCTCAGCTCAAGTGTTACGTCTGTTACAGGTAGGAGTGTTTTTCTGGTCAAAGGCTACAGAATCAGTCTTCCATTTGTTTTGTTTATTTTGATCTGCCTGGCAATTATGTACCGTAAATGCTAAAATGTTTATTCAGACTTTTCTATTGCTCTTACTTTTGGCACTGTATTATACTATGTATAAATTGGTTAGATATAGTTCTATAAGGTTTTTCAACCACTACTACACTTAAGTCAATTGTGTAAAGTTTGGCAGTTGTTCTTGATACTGCTGCACTCTCATTCCTTGATATTCAGAAAGATCTAAATGATCATCAGTGAACAACAAAGAAATGGTCTGTGAACACAACTTGGAATCAGCAGCAGTAAAAAAAATAAAATCTTTTGGTAGTTCAGATAAAATGCTTTCGGAAGTAAAACAAAACTATTTAAAATAATTGTGTTACTGTTAGTGTTGAAAATACTGTCTATTTATTTTTTGAACTGGTGGTTTAATCAGCACTGAAGGCATGTAGGAAAGTTAGAATATACTCCGTCATTTGGCTCAGCTTTTAGCAATTATACATGTAAAAATAATTACTATGGTACTCTTTTTTAAAAGCATATTGGGCTCAAGTTTGTGATGAATGAATCTGCGACGTGTTTTCCTGGCATTTTTTTAAAAATTGAATTAATCCAATATTAATTTATTTTAGATGTGCCAGAAGCATCATCCTATTACTAATAAGTTGAAATAGACAGCAGGAAATGCAGGTCCCTTCCTAGCACTGCCAGAATGCATCTCTGTGTGTATCCAGCAATCTGGGTGATATGTTGACAGAATGAGGCCAGCAATGCAAATAAAGGAATTCCTCCCCCCCATCTCTCCTTGCAGTTTATTGCTTGTCATTGACTAACTCAATGACTAGAATTTCTACAGAAAAATCAAATTAAGAGAGAAACAGGTTCTATATTAGCATTACTATCAAACGTTTAATTTGTGTATTAAGTGATGAGAGTATTTATGTTTCAGAAACTACAGTTATTTCATTTGGCTTATCAGCCACCTAAGACTAAAGTAGCATTCTCTACGTATATACATTTTGGGCTAGATCCATAGCTACAAATTAGTTTTACTGCAGTCACTGCAGCTAACTAAAGTCAGTGCCACTTTACATTAGTGGAGCACATGAATCCATGCTTCTGTTAAATATAAAATAAATACTTCTCTTTTAAAAAGGAAGGTGAAGTTTTTTCCTGTCCTCCAAAAAATATCCTCAATCATTATGCTTTTTATGTGTTAAGATTAGCTATTTTGTCTTAATTGCTTGCAAGTATGTAATCTGATTCCCTGACATACTAACACAGCACAGAGACAAAATTTATTTATTTTTGACAGCCATAGTATATGTTTCAGCTTTTGCTTTTCTTAGATCAGGAAAGCTCAGTTTAAGATCAAAACTATTTATTCCATGAAAGAGAAAAGCCAGAATTCATTAATAAATGAAAAAAAATATAGAGAAGGATTTTTATAGATAGAGAAGAAAATCAAAGATCGTGGGTGACTGGCAGTGAAGTTGCGTTTATGGGAAATAAATATCCTGGGCTTTACTATTAAAGTGAGGTAACATAATCCTGTTGCCTTTGATCATAATATACAGATGATCAGGATAGGGAGTTGTACAAGCATATGAAACTGTACGCAATACTTATTTGATAAAAATGAGTCACGGACAAAAGACCGTAAGAAGGTAACAAGCTTCTGAATTTTCTGGCTCATCGTACCTAGTAGATACAGAAAGCTGGTTTACTATGTTTTATTCATACCTTTCTGGGTGCCTGTGTTTAGAATAATTACCATCTGTGACAAGTGGGTTTTTGGACAAAAATAATGGAGGACCCAGTACCTAGTAAAAGAAATTAAACAGGGCTTCCGAAGTTAGTTTGCTGTTACCAATGGAATACCCACTGCAATTTGGCAAAAATCTGTTGTGCGGGTAATTTGAGGGGAAAAAAGGCACCTAACCGCTCATTTCCACACAAGTACCCTAAGAACTGGAAAAAAGATTTTTCTCAGATTGAAGCCTGAATGTCTGTTTGATGGAAGGGGGGGAACCACTCTTCCCGAACGCACAAAAGATGGTGCAAGCAGTCCTTTGGATGGCTGAAGCAGCCCTGATCTCTCTCTGTGTTATCTGCAGCACGCAGTACTCGGTGTGATTCAGCAGGTTCCCATTTTAAGTGACCGTAGTTTTATTTCATATGCCATTTTTTCCACTCTTGTGGAAATGTAAGACTTGGCTATCACTGTACCTAATCTTTCTGTTTTTAGTGCAAGTGATTAATATTGTGAACTCTGCCCATATAACATTGAAATCAGCTGGCAAAAATGGTATTTGCTATGAAAATACTTTTTCAAGGGAGAGGCGGGAGGGTGCGACACAAGGTATAGAAGAACTAAAAAGAAAGTGAATGGTTTTCTAATGCTGCTAAAAATGTAGTAACTTTTGAATGGTAATTTCTTATTTAAGTCACTGAAACCACAATATTTTAACTTCGATGAATATGAATTTTAAAATACCAAGTTTGTTATTAAAGTAGTGGAGGCTTTCCCCCTGCCCCTAAATTAAAGGAAATAAAAACACACAGAAAGTTTTATTTTTTAAAAGTATGAAAGGCAGTTTACTTGAACCCTGTTCTGCTATGCTTACTGTACGTAAACAGGCCCTAAGTATATGACCCATTAGGCATTTTTTTCCAGAGAATCTGTTGATCTGTTTTATTCATTTTGTCATATGTACACGTGACAAACAACTTCAATCACATAAACGTGGGTTGTCTGGCAAACACATAATGGACAAAGCTTACTTTGAATCTGAGAATACAATACCCATTGTCTGCAAGGTGAAAATATTAAGAGCAGTATATAGTGCTAGCTCACAGAAGGTGCCTAGTGCATGGCCTAAACAGGCGTCAGTTTACTAACGCAACGAATAATAAGTTACAGATAGCTCATACTGGAACTGTTGCTCCTGGTTCAGTATGCCTTCAACACGATCACTTTAGTGCACAGCCATAGATGCTGCTTGGTTTTGTTTTAGACTGAGTGTATGTTGCAGGCTGTGTATGATGCTTGAGTGCGTGTGTAACTATAGCATATGTCTGAGCCTTTAATCTTCACTCAGGGCAGCAATGCACCCCCTGCAGTTTACAGTGTTCCATCTGTGTCGCTTGTCTTGAGTTGTAGATTTGTATCTTAGCAGAGTATAGAAAAGGTATCTTCAATCTTCTAATGACAGTTGCACAGCATTTTTCTAGGCTGACAGTCCTTGTCAAATCAACAACAGAACCGCTGCATCTACTGCTGGTAATTTTCCATGAGGAATTTAAAAATGCCCAACACTTAGCGTAGAGAATTGTTACTTCCCATCCAATTTGCCTTAGTAGCACTGCAGGATTTCACCCAAGGACAGACATAACATATTCAACCTGTTCAACAGTACTGTAGTATTCTCTAATAAGATGAAATACAGTGTTTTGGAAATGTATATTCATGTATGTCTCTAATAGCCTAATGAACACAAAATTAATTCAGGCATGTAGAATACCTAGATAAATTCCTGGAGTAGCACGTTGCTTAGTCCTGTGCATTGTCTTATCAGGCCAGTCATAATTTTCATTTGTAACTGTGCCATATTATGTCAACAAATATTTAGTAGAAAAGGGCCTTCAGCTCAGGTTTTATGGCATTCTGGTTGCTCTTGCCTTATTTTTTCCTATTGCAAGTTTGGCTGATACATTTCTAATAGAAAGTTTACGATGGACCAAAATGTTCACATCAAAAGAGTTAAAAAACAAGAAAATCTTAGCCAGTCCGAGTGGCAAAGGGAATGGATTCTTAATTACCTGTGCTTCCCTTTTATTACTGCCATCTGATTTAGATCTGTAATCAGTGCTTTAGAGTAACAATGTATGAGTTTAGAGTAACACTCTTCAGAATAGGAAAAACTATAATATAGTTGTATTATCTAATAAAGAGAGAAAAAACACAAAGAGATTGTTAAGATATTATCAGTCCCTATATAAAAATGTTCTTCACTGAGAACTGTAATAAACAGAAGTAATAGTCTTAATTCTGGTATGGTAACTCTCTACTTTTATTGCAGTGTGACTCAAACCACCTTTTTGTCTCAGAGGAAACAATACAAAACCAGAGAAATGTCCTTTCAGAGAAAAACTATGCCACTGGTAAAGAGTTTACATTAAGATGTTTTTCTTTAAACACTGAGAGGTTTTTGTAATGGGACTAAAAGAACATACAACATAAAAGTGTAAGACCATTTTTCATCAGAAAGTAGCCTTCATAGTACTTCTTGCATGGGCTAATACATGAGATACTGTACGTTTTACATCACATCTGTTTCACCAGGAAAGTATGATTTATGTCAGTCTGGTTTTAATCTGTTGTATTTTCCCTAAGTAGCAGATTCAACTTCAGGTACTAATTTATACTTTGCAGTTCCGTTAGTATCTTGGCTTCCAATAATTTTTCAGGAATTGTGGTAAGCTCATGTCACTGTTAATTATCCTTAAAGACATGACAATTCCTCTATAATCACAGAATGATACTACAGAGTCTTTATCCACTGTTGGTTCTAACTTTTAAATTTGTTTTATAAAACAGCAAAACAATTTAGTAAGTCACATTGAGACTTGAAATATCATTGAAGTGGAAATTATTTGGCCAGTAACTAGATATTGGCCATTAACTACTGGTGATGATTAATGTTCTAGTCAAAGTATTACTGATTTTAATTCCAATGTGTCCGTTAATTTCTATGATAAAATTCAAGCTTTTGAAGGAAATGAAGGATCAGGTCCACAAGTATGGATAATAATGATCTACAGGAGTATGATCTTTAATTAAATAATCTAAATGTTCCTGTCTCTGCAAGGAAATATTACTGTGACTGTTGTTACTGTGCAACTCTTACTATGAATCAAGGTATTGGAGTGTGTGTGTCTCTCTCTTTTTTTTTTTTTTTTTTTTTTAAAAATTTGGTCGTATAAAAAAAATTAATAAGTTTTATTTTTTTTTTTTACAAAATATATTAGACAAAAAATTATAGGGATTATGAGAATATAAAAATTTTTGTCTAGCTCATGAAAGCACCTGAATTGACAAAGGCAAAAAGCAGTCAAACTTGCTGGAAGCAACCCAATTTTTAAATTTCTTTGATGTGCTCTTGAAATGTGTATGAAGGCTGAAAACTCTGTATGCAGATGTGCTTCCCTACAGTAGTCAATCTAATCTTTCTTCAGTGCATTTAATCGGATTATCTATTGGCTTTGTATCAAAAGGATACTGAAGGAGTTGGTGTGTGGCAGCATACAATGACGTGCGCTAAGTGTATGCCCTCTGTAAAGTTCTCCCCAATATTGCCTATGGATATTCAAAAAATGTCTCTGCTTTCACAGGTGTTCTTTAAAAGGAACTGTAAATGCTCTATCATGGCTAAGCTGAGAAAGAAAAGACCAGAAGTCAGCCCAAGGCCTTTGAGCAGCTGGATACCATGCAAAAACCCAACCCTCTTCCTGGTAAAACAATGGGGGTGAGTGCAATAGAGGAACCTCTTTGTTTTCTTCCCATTAATTAAGTATTAGGAGCTTTTGGGGGCAAAAGCCTAGCTCTTAAGTTTCCCAATGCTTTTTCTTTATGTACTATAGGTAATATACATAGCCCGTATAAAAGAAAATACTACTATTAGACTCACCTAAGTATTGAGTGTGCTGCTTATTGTGGCAAAGGCTAAACTGATCCAGTTACAGCTGCAGTTGCTTGATACTGCTAATTCTCAGTGATATTAGATCAAAGCAACTATACCTATGGCATTTTAACTAAAAAAGGAAAGGAACAGTATTTAAAGTGAAAGCTTAATATTTGTGGAATGCAAAACAACATCAAAGAGCTGCTCAAAGCATCATAAATTCTGCAGTAGTCTTATACGTGTGACTGTATCTTCTGTTTCAGATGCTCCCAAAAACCTTTGAAAAAAACCTGCATGATCCCTTTAAGCAACCTTACCACATTAAATTTTTTTTCTGAAAACACCTCTTGAGTATCAGATAATGAGATAAAAGTCCTTTGATGACCAGTTTGGAGAAGAATGGTTTATGGTGTGCTATCAGTTGTGGAAATTCATAAAAGATATTTGTGATTTTGTAAATTGAGAACTGTCTTATTAATAACATCTTTAAACTTATTCTGAGCCTCCAGTTCTTTCCAAAATTTGACCAGTTTTGAATTCCAAGTGCCCAAAACTGAGTACTTTTTATTTGAGTATTACGTGGATCTTCTATGAAGTTGATGTGATCCCTCTCCTGAGGATGCTGGAAGGAGTGTTATCTTTTGAAGACAGTAAGAATGGAGAAGGTCAGGACTGCATGAGATAATATTTTTCAGACCACAAAATGAGAAACTGATTGAAACAGTTTGTAATGTTAAATTATAGTCTACTATATTTATTGAATTCTGTTATGCAGAGGTTAAGTTGCATCTTTGTAGACCGTTTACCAAAACAAAACTTCAGATGAGAATCTTGACTTGTGTAAAACGAAACCAAAGCAACCAACCCCTCACCCAAATTATACTATGCATAATATATTTCTTCTGGTATGAGTAAATTCTAAAATGATCATTGAATTAATTCTGTCAATCAACTCTGTCCTTCCCAAAAATGCTGAGCAGGAATGAAGAGTGCTAACAAATCAAGTAGATACATGCATCACTAATCCATACAGATCAGCTTTCCTTGAAATGTAAATTCCAGAAAGGGACCTGCATTTTCAAAGATGCATACAGCTTCTGCCAACTGGTATTCCTGCATTCAATTCATTTAAAGATTAGCTGTAAAATTCAGAGAAGAAAGAGAAAGACTTGATGCCTGCAAGCATAAATATAGGAAGACATTAGATTTTTATTTCTTTTTTTTTTTTTTTTTCCTTGGAAGCCTATGAAATTGAATGTGACAAATTGACATATGAACTCTTCAGTTACTGGCAGCTACCTGAAACCTTTGTTAAAGTATACCTTGTTTTCAAATTAGCTTCTTGCAAAAAACCAAAACAAACCAAACACCCTCCCACCCCCCCAAAAAACCCCAACCTTACTTAATACTATTAAATGGAATCATCATTGAAAAGAAGCAAAACAAGAAGAATATGGAAAGTTTTGGAATGTATAGGAAAAAGAAAGCAATGCTGAAAGAAAAACTACAAGCTATGATAAGCTGTTGGTATGTTGCTACCTTCAGTACTGTGTTTCTGAAATTAGTGGACTGGAATGAGCTTCGTTCATCACTGAGATTGCATTGGTCAGAAAGAACAGGCTATGTTAAACACTATAGGGAATCTGGATTCAGGGCTGCTGTTATCTGATAAAAATGTTGTGCCCACAGAATACAAAGTGTTCCTCCAATATAAAATCACCCTGCTGATTCAGAGTTCAGAATTTTTCTGGCTTAACTTTTTACTTGACAAATGACAAAGAAGGTATTGTTAGGCTACACAACTGTCATTATTACAGTTTGCCTATCCAATGTCCTTGTGTAATGGGTTTACATGGCAAGGTTTTGGTAGCGTGGGAGGCCGCAGGGGCAGCTTCTTTAAAAGTTGCTAGAAGCTTCCCCTGGGTCTGGCTTTAAGATGGACCTGCTGCTGGCCAAGGCCAAGCCCATCAGCGACGGTGGTAGCGCCTCTGGGTAACAGATTTGAGAAGGAAAAAATGTGCTGGGGCTCAGAAACTGCATCTGGAGAGGAGTGAGAACATGTAAGAGAAACACCTCCGCAGACCCCCAGGTCAGTGCAGAAGCAGGGGCAGGAGGTGCTCCAGGCGCCGGAGCAGAGATTCCCTGGCAGCCCGTGGGGAAGACCCCGGTGAGGCAGGCTGTGCCCCTGCAGCCCAGGGGGGCCCACGCTGGAGCAGATCTCC
>JAVKLA010000093.1:25200071-25244117 GCA_034782735.1 Sagittarius serpentarius | reverse complement strand
GTTAAGTGATCTCTCCCTGTCCTTATCTCGACCCATGAGCCTTTCATTATATTCTCCCTCTCCTGTCCAGTCAAGGAGGGGGAATGATAGCGCGGCTTTGGTGGGCACCTGGCATCCAGCCAGGGTCAACCCATCACACCTTGTAAAGATGGTGTAAGACCAGCATAAATATCCTGTTCTTTGGCTAATTTGAAGGAAATGCATCTGTATTTCCACACCTGATTCAGATCAACTTGTACTTCTGAGTAGTGCCCAGACCTGATCAATATTAATAATTAAGAAGCTACAATCTCAGAAAATGTGGAAGTAGTAAACAAGAATTTGGGCCATCTGTAGAAAACAGGGCTGTAGTAAATAATCATACTTCAGAAAGATAACTTCAGATGTTAATTATATGCTAATGACAAATAAATATAACTTCTCTCGTATATACACATACAAGTAGTAGAAGAGATAGAGAATAAGATTTATTATATTATTTTTAACATTCTACATTTATTGAGGGGATTATTTGATGGAGGCTATTTCCACATCCTCTGGCTGGGTCTGATTCTGTCCAGCTTCAGTGGAATACTGCTACCTGCCTAACATCTAAGTAGCCCCCTCATAAAGCATTAGAAGCCTAAAACCTAGTGCTGCAATACTTACCTTTTAGCCGGTGAAGTGGAAGACTGAATCCCACATTAGGAACATAGGCTCCTATAGGCTGCACAGTAGCTTGGACAGGACACAGATTCAGGATCCTCACCAGGGGTAGGTGGAGTTTGACCCTGCAATGCTTGGAGTGGGCCCACGCAACTACAGCTCACCGGTGTCCTGAGAAGCTTGAAGAGGAATGCACGTAATGAACGCTCCTACTAGGGGGTGCACCCGAGTTTCTGGATTGCAAGGTACAATTTCAAACAAGCACATCTGCATCTGTAGTTCTATCTGGCACCATATTTAACATTTCCAGTTGATTTTCTTCTTTGGTATTGATATATAATAAAATGTTTACATGAAAAAGGAGAACAGACCAGCACAATACTGTGCAACAAAACAAATAATAAAAATTTAAAAAATTCCTTATGCAGGGGTATAGATGGATGTGGTTTTTATATATAATCTAAGTATGTCATACTTAGCAAACACTGTGTCTGAGATATACAGTATAACAAGATGTTATTTTAACCTTGAGAACATCCCATGATCTGCATTAGAAATGACAAAATAAAACCACTCCATGCTTTGGAGGGCAAGCAAATGATTTTTTTTTTTTTGGACAAGAATCAGTGTGCCAACGGAGGTGTGTAAACTAAAGCCAGGAGAGCAATAGAATAACTAGTCACAGAACACAACCATGATTAATATGGTAGTACTAATGAAGAGCTTTTCCATTCAAGAGCAAAGTGACAAAATTTATATAAACAAATATTTATACAGTTGCTGATATTAATTTTTTTGCCTTTTTTTTTTTTTAGTGTATAGACTAACAGTGTAAATTGAGGATGCCTGGGATACTTTAATCTCCTTACATTCAGAACTCTCACTTAAAGCTTCTTAAAACAGTTCATATTCTTGCTTTGATTGGAGTTTGTTGGGTTTGTTTGTTTTTTTTGCAAACCCAAGATAGTAAGAGTGTGGTTTAATACTAATGATACACAGACAGGGATCTTCTAGTTCACCTATTCAAAACCATAGGTGAAATAGATTCCTTTTGTTATTAATTCATTAAGCACTTTGGCATATTAACAGAGGATGAAGTATTTATTGGAGCCACTACATATGCCCCTGGTTTAACATACAATTTAACTTATTGTATGAAAAATTCTAGAAATCAACACTACTATCATTGTGCGTCATATAAAAAATACTAACAACAAAAAATACAGAACAGTTAGAATAATACCATTTCAAATATTTACATTTTTCACACTGTTAGAAGCAGTCATTTTTTTCCAAAACAGCACAAATCTTGTAACAGATATGTATGTGAAATAAGCCCACTGAAGTGAATGTATTTGCATGATGAGAGAAAGAAGATCGGAATATGACTCACAGTAATCATACAAATACGAGCAACTTATTTTTCCCAACATGAAGGGTACCATTGCAATGAGTTAACAGATGTGTTATTCCAGTGAAGCATATAAGCAGTATGTTAAGTTCTCATAATACGAATCTCTACAGTTTAGAAAGATATATTTGAAAGAGTTTGTTTCAGGCCCTTTTTAAGAAACATTGATTCCAAATGCATTAATGCCAGTCAAAGGAATGATTAACCATTCTGTAAAATTTTGCGTTGTGCTCTCTGAAGTAAGAATACAGTTGCTCTAAAACAGTGTTGTTAACCAGAGGATGGGGACGCCCTTTGGATTCATGTAAACATCTCTCCCGTCCATCACTTCTAATGCAGTAGAATCCCTTGGTTTGGTTAAAATAAAAATTAGAAGACATAATTCGGGAAGGAAGATTTAGAAATCTTTCAACTTTTTGTAATTCAGGAAGAGGGTCCTTGATTAAAGTATTGCCATCCACTATGTGAATCTGATCCAAACTGAAATGCTTAAGCCACTTTTCCATATGAACATCATATAGACTTCTCTGAATAGCTTTGTATTTAGTATTAAGTGCTCCATTCTTAATAACAATATCTTCAAAAAGCTGAACAGGCTTGTGGCTTTCTACTCTGTTGTAATATACTTGGGTATAGTCAGATATAACTCTCTCAGTGGGATCTCTTAGAATGAGAAGCAGTTTAATGGAACTATTCATGTCATGAATTCTTCCTGGAGCCTGTGGTGATGTAAAATAGCCTGGTGTTTTCTCAATTGTAATTTGATTTCCGTAAGAAAATGGCATCAGACTTCTATACCAGTCTATTCCTTTCACATAATTTTCATCCCAGTCAAAGAAGTGGACTTCTGTAGCTGCTACCACAATATTAGGATGAATATCCAACATTTCCAGCAAAGCCCTTGTCCCTCCTTTACGAACTCCTATGATGATTGTCTGAGGTATTTGTCGGCTTGTGCCAGGAGGTCTTACCTGTGCCGAATAGTGTTCACTTTTATTGCTGAATAATCCTACTTGTGACTTCAGTGTTTCCAACAGTGCCCCATTCTCAACAGGAGCACCCTGAGCGTGAGCCAGCAGAAGATAAGCTGACACTAGGAGGAAGGCCATGTGGAGAGGAATAATTAGTTCAAGATGATGTTATGCTTGACTAATGAAAGAGTAGGTAAGTCCCCTCTCGAGTTGGCTGGCAGAACCCGTGGCAAACACACAGCAAGTTTCTGAAGCATCTATAAAATAAAACAAGACAAGTCAGTATTTCTAAACCCATCACCAGCTGGAAATTCAACTCACAATTCAGTTCATGAATCTAATCTGTGATCTCCACAAAAAATTTATACCGAAGTTATCTGTTTTCCCTGACTTTATTTCAGAAGAACAAAAAAACCCCAGTGTGGTTTTCTTCCTTAACTGTAGGTAACCGATGATGGATACTAACCCTTCAACAACTCTTATCTCCTCTAAGCAGAACATTAGAATTGTTTACGTGATTTTAAATTCCTGGCCATTATTTGCTTGCTTTGACTTTCCTAGTTCTCTTCTATATATACCATACCTAATATTATATTAATAATACCAAAGCATTTCTGAATGTCAATAACTTTCCCTAAATTCCCTGCTAGAATAGTATATCCTAATCTAAATAACAGCACTGGATGGTGGTGCATCCATTTGGCTTCCAGTGAGCTATGGATCATACAAAAAAAGGTTCTGTTTACTTAGACACAGAAAACAAAGCACAGATATAGGCAAAATTTTGGAATTTGAACCCTTTAGAACAGAAAACTAACAGTGTGGCAAAGCAAGAGTGAAGTGTCTGAGTTGGATCAGTGTGGGAAAAAAAAATGAGATAGGATGGATTCTTTGCAACTATCCAGGTGTTGTGACGAGTAGTCACCTAAGTGTTGGGAAAATCTTGGCAAAATCAAATCTTCAGATAATAGTCTGCAGTTCCTCCAAAGCTCTGTATAAGAGATACCCAGATGCTTTCTGGGCACCTAAAAACTTTTGCAGGGAAGCAAGTCTGGTTGGAGCCGGATACCTTCTTTTTCTTAATCCACGTAGCATACAATCATTTTAAGGAAGTGGTGAACATTAAATCTCTTAAAAATCTGAAAAAAAGCTTTACGCTTGCAGGTATGTGCACGTGCACATGTAAGTGAAAGAAAATGTCACCGTAACTGAACTGTGCTGCTAACATTTGAAATCTCTTGGGTAACTCATATACATTATTTGAAATAGATCACTAACAGATCTGCCATCACAATAGCAGTGATGAAAAATTCAGATCAACGCAACACCTGCACTGCAACCACTATGCTTGGATTGCCTGTTTCTATGTCTGAAAATCTTACAGGACAAATCCTCACTGAGAGGATTCTTGGACTTCATCCCACTTCCTAGCAATTATAACATTTTAAGATTTGTAGGATAGATCTATAACCTTAACTTGTTTTGTTCTTAATGTAGAGTGTGGAAACAAGCCATTTCATGCAGTGAAGCAGCAGTCGTTTTAAAAACAGTAACTGTTTTTGGAGTCTATTTGAATTATGGCTCATATTTTAAAGTAGTCTCAGAAATACTACAACTTTAGCTCCTTTTTCAGTTCCACTGTCAGTTAGTCTCTTTCTTTTTCTGAATATATTGGTCATGGTACTTTGCCTCTTACAAATGACCTTAGAAAACACAGCCAATTCCCATTTGTCATGGCTCTGAGGAGCACTCAGTATTTCTATTTAAAAATTGTTTACTTTGAGGCTTACTTTACAGACTTAAACATTTAACGTAAGAACATTTTTGATAATAACAGTCTAGGCAATGTAGGAGATACATTAAATCTGTTTTCTAAATCTTATTAAAACCTACCCCAGCTTCTTGGATATCTAGGGAATGACTCTTTAGCCTGAATGAGCTCTAAACACACAGATAGATAGATAGATAGATAGATAGATAGATAGATAGATAGATAGCGAATATTAACCCTTAAATTGCCATGTAAAAAATAAACTATGACCTTTAGTGAGTAAATCTGTGGAGAACATTCCCTGTTATGTCCAAGCAAGACCTAAAGGGCAACTGCTTCTTCAAAAAGAGCACAGCTTCAAGCAGGTAAAGTGTGTGTGAGCTATACGCTTAATAAATATTGGAGAATTCCAAGTACAAATTGGCTTTGTAATCAGAGACTGGAGAAAATACTGTTCTCCTTTACAAACCTGAAAGGAAGTTTCATTTTAAAGGTCACAAGCTTTTTACTAAGAACTTACGTGGAAGCTCTATTTAAAGTTCTCCAGAGCAGGGAGTGCAAGCATTTCTATGGCAATTACAGGAAGGAAGAACAAGAAGATATGTTTATACCAAAACCATCTGTAGTTACGTTTTTCAGAATGACTGCTCCTTTGGATGGCAAGTTTGGGAAATGGTAAACATGCTATTTAGTGCTGGTAAGGAATTAAAATGCATTCTGCTATAATGGCAGCGAATGCTGGTTTTGAAAAGCTCTCACATAATGTACAACACTGACCATGCAACTTGAGGCATCACACCGCTGATGACTCCTGAAATATCGGCCTTCAAATGTTAAGCATGTTTGTAGGCAGTGACTCTGCTTTAATAATTTCAAGCCACATTTTTGGTGATTCACAAGATTCCTAAATAGTCCATTCTGAGTAAGGATAGAGGTACGCGTAAGATGGTTTTGAAAACACTTCCTCTCTTCTCTGAAGTAGGACTATATGGCAGTATGGCTGGTTTCCAAACCTCTGATGCCAGTAGGCTGGGATTTGGCGGGGGGACAAGGGAGCAGGAAACAGTTAATCTTTCTTTTAACCTGTTCCAAAACCCCAGTGTTAATTTCCATTCTTGTAATCTTCATTTTGAAATTAAAATACTTTCAGGAAGTTTGAGGAATTGTTTTTGTAAACACCTTACAGTTTTTTTCAATTTACCTTTTTTGTGCTAATACACACAGCACACTATACATTATAATGTGTATATGCCTGTATACATTAGATTACAAGCACTTTGAAACTAAGGCAAGAGCAGCCCAAATGTCTGCCAAGCAAGAAATGCCTCTCAGATACCAAGGTGGAGGCATATAGTTCATTATCTAATTTAAATTCCAGAACTATTCCATCTTGAAACAGTTTTATGAACTGATTCTCAACAGATATTTTAGGCAATTTTATTTAACCAGAAAGAAAATTATTTTTAGAGTTTTTGAGAGGAAGTATTCTTGAGACTAACTAGGTTAATACCTTAAAAAAAAAAAGATGGGGAGAGAAGAAAGAAGGAATTTCTCTGAAATAAACTAAAACCAGTGTAAAAAAAAGATACAAAAGTATTTGAGACTGGGGACTCTGCAGCAATACAGACAGAGGTATGTTCTTCCTAGATCTGGTGACAGATGAAAAAATGCCCAAATTCTTTTTTTTTTTTTTTTTTTTTTTTAAAAACCCCAACACACTAATATTGTTTTATCCTTAATTAACTGATAGTTATCTGGTTTCATGCACCTAAGAATGAGGTGCAAATGCTGTCTTTCAACGAAGCCTGAAAGCTGAATGAGAACTTCATAATTACAACTAAGGAAAGATTGGTCTTCCAAAATATTCTCAGGTTCACATGTGATGTAAGTGAGAGTCTGTTTAGCTTACCACCTGAAATCAGCAATTCTCTATAAAACACACTTAGAAAGCAAGTAACAGAAGAGATTCTGCATTTTCTATGGACTAAAGTATTAGTAGCATTTTTTAAAACAATTACGTTATTTTAACCAGTTTGCAATTAATTAATTGCTTTATATAGCGGAAATTTCTTAGAGTCATTGCTAGAACAAAACCTTAGCCAGGAAATACTACCAGAGATAACTGAATTCAGAATGTGCTGTAAAACTGGTGCCTAAATAGATCAAAATTTCCTTTGGGAGCAATTCCATCAGAACAACATTCCAGCTGCAGCCTAAGATATTTGATTGATTTTGATGAAGCTCTAAGATGTCAGATGCTGTGGTTAGGTTATAATTGCTACATAAATGTAAAGGTTTTAAAGATGATTTATCAAATATAATTGGAATGTTATTTGAATAATTTTTGTGTTGCTTTTCTGCCGTTATGCAATTAAATGCACATTTTTAGAAGATATGAACTGCTTTTTATAATGAAAACAATATATTTTACATTGCTGCACTGCACACTCTTTGAATCTCAGAGTATTCCTAAGAAATTAACCCCATGATACATGATCAGAATTATAGTGCCTTACTACATGGGGTTTTTTACTATTATTTGGTAGTGTTGGTGTTGCTTAGTAACATAAGGAACATCAACAGATATGATCCTTATTAAACAGAAATTAAGTTCAGAAAGAAATCCATGCTGCAGAGAGGACTAATTAAGTAAATAATACCTTGGGCTTTTGTTTGTTTTACTTTTTTAAAACCTTAGACTAGACTGAAGATGCTAATATGCTGGCTGAAAAATCATTTTGATATCGCAGAAATTTTCTAAAGACCCGTACCTGCTGCACTCTATTGTAAAAAAAACCCCAACCTTCTAAGTGCCATCTGATTTATATTGCTTCGGGGTGAAGTACAATATCATAGGATAAACCTAACTATATTCTTATTATTACTAATTTATAATATTATTAACTCCTAATAATACTTTCCACTGGCTGTAATGCTTTTCATTGGGGAATTTCACAGCATTTTGTGTTAATGAACCGTCTGCATGCTATTAAGGCACCATTCTCACCTTACAGGAAATTGCAGCTGACCAACCTATAGACCC
Source organism: Sagittarius serpentarius (assembly GCA_034782735.1). Taxonomy (NCBI): domain Eukaryota; kingdom Metazoa; phylum Chordata; class Aves; order Accipitriformes; family Sagittariidae; genus Sagittarius; species Sagittarius serpentarius. The sequence continues at coordinate 25,236,276 of JAVKLA010000093.1, read as the reverse complement.
AGTTCAGGAGTGCAAATGCTTTGGAAAGTCAGGGTTAATGTGATCTGCTCAAGGTCATGGAACAGGTTTATAGTCCAACCAAGAATAAAAACCCCAGGGCTTCTAATTCCAACCTTGTGCCATTTCATGGCAATCACTCACACCTCTTGTGGTAACTTATACTTGGGTTACGTGCTGAACTGAAAAGCAAAGACAGTCCTCAATGCTTCAGCAAAGATTTGAGTATTTTTTGGAATATGGCAGTTTCTTCCCACTTGCTCCCCCCCACCAACTGAAACAAAGTACAAACTCAGGATTTTGTTGTTTCAAGGTGTTTGTGCAGAAATACTCCTGTTTGCTACTGAAAACTACAACAAGGGGAGGTGGTCAGAACAAGTATAAGAAAGCACCAATTTTTGTCTTCATTTTTAAACATATACTTGGATTAAAAAAAGTGTGCTGCTTTTCCTGTTTATTCCTATTAGACATCAACTCATCCCAACACAGAGATCAGCCACTGAGAAGAGTACAATCCAAATGTTTTAAGGCTTACTGGCTCACAAATTTGTAACAGCTCAATTAATTGTATCTCTATAATTAAGAACATCTCTAATGCCGACTATAAAAAAGCTACAGCAGCCTAACTGTATGCACAACCAAAGGACATGTAAGGTGAACTGTTTCAGAAGGTTTTTAAAAGAAAACCACAGCGTAATGACAGTTATGCCAGTGTAAAGTATCCCTATACAGACTGGCTTTATGTAATAAATAATTCTAAATAACAACAACAATAATACTATTCTAAAACTTTTCAAAGATCTGAAATTAGGCTTTTTTTTTTTTCCTTTGGTAAAAGTAGGTCTAGTTATATAGCAATAATAAATGCAGATCTGCTCTCTGTATGGCGTATACATTTTTGAGAAAACAGGCAAATGAATAATCCAGCGCATACCGGATACAGTACTTAATACAATCCAGTATCAATTTATTCAAATCCAATAAAGCAATGAATAATTCTATTAAATCTAAGCACTAAATGTTAGAAGTAATACAACCATCAAAAGTCTTCTTCATAATACCTTAATTCTGCTTTATAGAATCGTTTGTGAAATAAAAGTACATTTAAAAATACTTGGCACATGCCCAATGGTTGAACAAAAAAAGTGTCCTCTTTATTATGAAGTGAAAGGAAACAAAATTCAGCTACTTCTATCCACACAGGTCAGATATGCTTAGACTCAGTTTAGGAGACAATGAGAGCACATTTCCAAGTGTGAAAAATTTAAGATTTTGAAAAAGTGTCCTACATCGGAACAGTTGTGAGCAGACCTTAATTTTTTTACAAGTAGTGCAATTACTTCAAGTTTATGTTAGAATGAGGTCAAGTAGAAACAGGTGCAACTGGAACTGGAATGTTTAGAGCTGTGTCCTAACAGTTTCAGTGAGATTTGATTCAGAAGAATCCCAATTTAACTGTTCCATGAAACTGAAGACTATGTGTGAAAGGACAGTTATCCCAGCACATGATAACCCTTTATCTTCGGACAGGGCATTAAACTATTCTGCTACACACATTTACTCTATACTCCACTGCCGGATTAAGTGTAATAACTAAATAACATTCCCATGATGGTGTTACTGGGCTTTATCAAAATCTGTTTAGAGAGGTTAGTCAGTGTCCATGAATACACAAAGACTGGACATGAAGAATACCTCCCACCTGTAATCACAGAAAATGTCTGATGCAAACTGGAGAAAGCAAGAAAGGTTGAGTGTGAGTAAAATAACGACACTGGAGTTTTGTGAAAGAGCTTCAAGTTGAGCTCCACTGGTCTTCGGTTATACAAGGAGCAGAGGACTAAGAAAGTGCAAAAAGGACCACAGATCCCAGAGTCACACAAACATTGCAGCAGTCCATATTGCTGATAAGAACATTAAAATTCTTGTACGCACTTAAGAATTTTGTTCACTTTTGTTTTACTCAAACTATGGACACATTTTTAACAGAGAGAATTAACAGTACTAAGAATTCTTAAATGAGGCACTACCTAAAAAAACATGATGCCGCAGACTGTCCCAAAGTGCTGTCAGCTGTCCTTACAGCTCTTCTAGAAATGAGAGAGTCTAAAGGTGTCTCTCTTTAAGCATCAATATAAAAATGTATGTTATCCCAAAGAAAGACAATGACATTAACATTTTAATGTCCTAATATCAGCAGTGAATTTATTTGGATGAAACTTTTATAATGAGATTGCAGTTTTATAACAGCCAACAGTTACTACCTTACAGGAATAAAAAAAAGGAATAAAAAAAGAAAATAGCTATTTGGTGAGTAAAGATAGGAGCTGCAAAGTAACAGCAACTGGCTGCAGGCTTCCCTTCTGCCAGGTACACAGACTACAATGGATAAAAAGGAAAGGTAAGAAAGGTTAGCATAAACTATAAACACATTAAATCATTGGCAGGTGATATTAGCAGATAGGAGTTTTGAAAAAAGTTTGCTTCCCTAAGGCTAGTATTATATTTTCTAATTCCCTTTTCTGGTAACTCAAGATAGAAAATTGCCTGATGATAATATGACTGCAAATATATAGCAGTACCTTATATGCGGTAAAATATACAGTATAAATACACTAATATATTTCTGAGCTAAATCTTCTACAGCTGTAGCCTACGTGTTTATATCTTATAGTATCTTTGAAAAATATCTACACAAACCATCCACATAAAAGTTACTGAATTACAATTTCATAAAGGCCCTTCATACGTTCAGTCCATAAAGCCAGGTACATTCTAAGCATACCTCTAAACAGACATAAAAAAAAAATTCTGTTCCTATTAAGATGTAAACCATAGACAGTGGTCAGATTAATACAGATGACAAGGCCAATTTTATATGTCTAATCACTCTACCTATCCTATTAGCATATTTCAAATGGATCACATTATCATTTTTCTTGAATTAAACTTACACCTCTAATTGTTAATTATGCCTCAGGACTAACATAAATGGAAGTAACAAAGGTGCCATGCCAGGTATTCAGCCAAATAAGCAGTACCTGTGTAATTATAAAAGTGTAAGATGTTAACGATGTGTGGCTGATAACTAGCTTTTGTGTTTATTTCAGATCTTACTAAGGTAAAACTTCAACTTCTCTACCTCTGGCATAAATAATGAATATTATTTATTTGCCCACACTCATTGTCACAAAGAACACCTTAATACTCACTGATGTTTAGGAATTAAAACTAGAATTTGTTCCAGAGGATTTAGGAGAGACCTGTCTTTCAAAGGAAAAGATTTCTCGGAGGGTCAGAGACGGCAACAGAAGCATTCGATAGGGATGAGGGCAGGTTAGCTCTCTGTTGTACAAAACGGCAAATTCCTACAGGACATCCGTGTCAAAGAGATGACCCTAGAACCTGTTATGCTCTCTTGTAAAGAGCACAGCTTCCTGACATTAAAAAAACCAAAACCAACCAAACCAAAAAAATAAACCCCTGCTAATCTGAACCAGTGAGGAACGTAAAGCATTACAGCTTCAAGGACTCCAAAAAGGGAAGGCTTTGTCTCACAGGAGAGTTTTTCTGGGCGGAACTTGTCAACAGTATGCCTTACGTTTTCAGCACTGCCCCAGTGAGGGGTGAGAGCACTCCAGGCAGAGCTCATCAGACATTGGCAGCTGCATGGGGCACTACCCAGGAGAGCCAGGAGTGACATGTGAGGAGCTGGCCAGGGAGACAAGCCACAAAGCAGAAGTCTTGCAGGCAAGGAGGCTCCTTTTGTCCCCACCTTGAACGCTCTCCCACAGTTAAGCCCTTCAGCCAAGTCTGCTGAGCCAAGGTCAGGCTCTTACCCTTGGTTTGTATCTTTTCGGAGAACTTTTCCCAGGTTCTGGCATTAGTCTCTGGGAAGTAGTTATATGATGCTGACTGATAAGAATTGCTGTATTGGGTCCTGTATAATTGCTGTATTATCCCCATTATACAAGGCATGAAATAAACTGATCCTTCTCTTGGTAGTAAGTGCTACTATCCAAAAATCAGCAGACTGGAGACCTTCTAATGTAAAATTCAGACAATAAGAGAAGGAGCCAACTTCTTGGCTCAGGAATATACTGAAAAGCACAGGCATAAAGTGAGCTGAGAATTCACCCACAATAAAACAAAGCAGCTGAAAGGCCCATCAGAGTTGAAATGATCTGGCTTGTAAAGGATGACTGAACAAAGTTTAAGAAGTACTTCATTCCTGTGTGCGACCAAAGGACATACTTATTTTTCTGACTACAGCTACTTCTTAAGTACTTGGTATTTTTAATAGTTTTTAGTTAACTCAGGATTGTGAAACTACTGCAGAGGAAAACAAAAAACAGCCCAGGAACAATTTTTTTTTTTTAAAAAGAGTGACTAGAAAACAGAAGATGTGAGGGAATATAAAGAAGCTGAAAACATAAGTCATCTAGACAACTGATTTAAGGCTGAAAATCTAATTTTGAAATTTTGGGTACTGGCATAGGCCCTGATGAGAGACAAGATCAAGATAAGGATCAGAGGCAAAAGGCCTGAGTGAGTATGACTTTGATGAAATAACAGGATTTGCAAAACTAAGAAAAATACCCAGTCCACACTGAGTTTAGGTATGCTGAGAGACTTTGGGCATCAAAGAATCCAAAATTATACCAAAAAAAGCCTCATAGTCTACCTTTCCTCAAAGTAAGTAAACATGCAGAACTTGCAGTCAGAGATCACAGAAAGCAACTGCCTAGCAATTCTTAAAACTGATTAGTACAGAAAGTAGTAAAAAGGCAAAATTCTGTCTCACACTGGTAAGCAAATCTTTGCTAACAAAGAAGGTAAATACAATACCATAACACAGAATAGGCCATTAGAAAAGAAACAAATAGATAATACTCTTCTTGAATAAAAACTCAATTAATATCTTCAACATGTATACATTATCGAGTGACATGCATGTTGAACCCAGCAGGCAGCTGCAGAGACAGGAATGAAAGCAATTGAGGAAACATTTGAAAACGCCTAATAACCAGAGTACAACATAGAAAACAGATATTAATAAAATGGAGTTGGATAGTGCTGAATGTAAGACTAGGGTATCTTAATTCTCTACATAAATGGTGGTGTAATCTTTAAAGAGGTTGAGCATCCGAAGCTTTTGTATCTCTAGGATGGCTGAGAACTCCACTGAAGGTCGCCTCTTCTCAGACACTAATATTATATATAATAATGTATTATTACTTAATATATTATATTATTATTATATATATCATTTTCCAACTCAGCAAGGTGGAGGAAGCATACTCAGGCATGTGTAATGATTCTCTTGCAAACATTTGCAGACTACCTATTTGCAGCTGATGACCTATGTCCAAACCTTGCACCATTTCAGAACTTTACATTTTTAAGAAAACTCACAAACACACAGTAATTCGGAAGACTAACATGAAATTTAGTTAGAGAAAGAGGAACTCTGCTGAAATTCCAGAATTATTTATCACAACCTATCCGTCCTCCTACTCTCAGCTTTTAGTATCTCACTGTTTGATCATTGATACATAAAGTGGTTTGCGAAGCATAATCATAATACTACTTCCCTCCAGTCCAGTTTGTGAAAAATGTATACTTCTATTTAAAGCAACATCATGTTTAATTTTGTGGTAATAAAGGATTTTTTTCTGCATTTTGATTATGAATGTTCAGTCTTCTTATCTTAAATATGTGCTCATAGGGGAAAATAAATCTGGATTTTAAATTTAATTTGTAACTATAAAATATGGAATATTTATTTCTGTTTATAGCATGCTAAAAAAGGTAATGCAAGTAAGCAGTGTACGCTACCGGTTATTGATGCCAGCTCTGTTTTAAAGCAACCGTAATAGCTTTTCCTCTCAAGGGAGGACAGTATTTCTTCTAGAAACTGTAAATGGTATATATTATTTTACATTTTTAATGCTGAATTTTCATCTTACATTTGTAGTTTGACATTTCTTGGCTAAAATATTTTCACACTCATGTCCCACTTATTCTTTACGGCATCTATCAATTTAAATACATTTCAAGCAAAAAGAACATTAATATTAAGAGCAGGTTAAAATTCTTCCAGAACCTTTCTGTCCGGGGGGGGGAAGTCTGACATGGATGTACTTGGAAAGCTGTCACACCTACTGATGCCTTAAAGGGAATTGTAGTCAAAATAAAAAGTCACTTACTCTGAGCTTATAGATAATAAACGGTTCAGAGCAAATTTCTGAGATCAGAATGAAGCTGTTACAATCAAACAACATTGATGTGTCAGTTTGTGAAAAAAGAGGTTCAGTTATTGAATAGGAAAGAGTCTCAATTCCTATACTATGGAGCATACCAAAATTACATAAGAAATTAGAGTAGTACGTCACAAACTTTCATAAAATGAAGGTATTTTCCCTGACATAATTTAAAAAAAATGACTAATTGTCATTCACAGACTGAGAATGTTTCAGAAACAAAGTTTCAGTCAAATTTAAAAGTAGCAGAAGAAATAAATAAACAAGTCCAACCTATTTCATAAAACATTATGGCTCTGCTGTGTTCTTAAGTATGCAAGAGAAATTGCATGTGAAGTATTTTAAATTAGAACATGTAACCAACTTCTACTAAAGCACCACAAATCTGGTTGTGAAAGAAGAAAGGAGTGGAGAAAGCAATGGAAGTTACAAAAAGCAAAAAATTAAGCATCTGTAGGCAAAACCATGTTATTAATCACTTTAACGACCAGAGTTAGGTTCTGTATTTGTGCAAATACACACACACACATATAGAGCACATAGAGAAATAAAGAACAGGCAGTAATAGAAAATAATGTAGTCAGATTCAAGAATTTAAATTACTTGGGTTCATGAGCAACGCAGCTGATGCTGATAAATGTAGATTATAAAAGTTTATTGCAAAGAGATAAATGTGTATACACTGGAAACATGAACAGCTGTTCAAGCACAGAAGAACTTAGATTTGTTACAACATATCAAACCTTAGGAAAATTTAGATTCTACTATAGTGCAGGTATGCAGGAAGGCAAAAGTGGTAAGGATGGTATCATGGTTGTGATTGGAGTGAACATAACAAAGTGAGATGGAGTTTGAATTTACAGTTGATTACATGCTCTCCAAGTAGAGCAACCTTCTCAAACTCTGAGATTATTCACATGGGGAGTTAGAGCTCAGCAGCTAATGTGTTTTAAAATTTACACCTCAGCTTTCTTACAAGTAATTTCCCCTTGAAGACAAGCCTTGAGGGTGAAATTTTTCAGAGGCATTTACACTGGTCTAATTTTAGTCCCATAGAAGTCAGCCAGAGAATAATTTACTTAGTAGCAAAGTTACGAAAGTTATGAAATATTCCTCTCTCTTCCTCACCTTGTGCTCTTCAGAATTGTGTTTCTCACCTTGCAGTGATATTACAAAGGCAAATCCAAATACCTTGAATGTCCAGGTGATAGAAAGGTGGAGGCAACCATAAAACGGATTCCTTAAGATTGTAATGGTGAGTTGCATTGCTACAGCTGAACAATAAAGGAAATATTAAATCACTATGCATGTTTAGAAATACATCCAGGTGTTCTGGAGGGATTTTAAATTACAGAGCTGACAAACTATCAAGCAATATCAGCCTCCATGCACGTTGAAAGATAACAATTTCAAAGCTATGAACAACACTAAAAATAAGTCACGGTCATTGATATAAATTGGGAGAAATTACCTTGAAAAAATTAAGAAAATGGAAGGGAACCATAATATGCTAAAATTAAACCCATTAATTTAGATTACCGCCCCCCCCCCCAATATAATCCAACACATATCCCTTTCTGCTGAGCAAAATTTTTACATGGCTTTTATATTCCATTGACCATGCATGCTAAATAGCATGGGGAAAAGAACAGGTTGACATAGTTTTCTTGACCTTTTGACAAGGTACTTCATTATTAGTTTCCAGGTAAAAAGCAAAGATTCAATGTGGATTAAAAAAAAAAAAGCTCAGAAACCAAAGTGTAGGAGTGCGCAGGAAATAAATCTTCAGCATCCAGTTAATTCAGAACCTTGCACCGTGCATCTCTTCAGAAAAAGTTACAAGCTGAGACTTTCAAAGGAGTCTAAGGGAGCTTCAGTTACTAATTCATTTGAAATTTGAATTTCAAATTAGAGATGGACACCTAGATCCTTCAGACTTCCTGGAAAGTCCACCCTTAGGATTCTTTGTGAAACACTCAAAAATCTCAATGAGAACGTCAGCTTGGTACACAGTAGTGGACAAAGGCAAGCCCACTATTAGTATGCAAAAGCAGCGAGAGAAAATGCCAGTACAAGTTTAATGTGTTTTGGTAAACTAATAGTTCAGAGTGACTAGGAACAGTGTGTTTCATTCTGGTCAATCTCTCTCAAAAGAGTTCAGAGGTGGCTGTCAACAGAAGATTGCAAGCATAAATAATTTGTTAAAATAAGGAGACAGAAAAATACACACATCTTTTGACTTTCTCAGGAGTTTGTACTTTGACTGCTACACTAGACAAATGAACTAGGATAACCCTTGCTCATCCCCTTGCAAGTTCAGGAAAAACATGTTCCAGTGAAACAAAAGGCAATGAAATTAAAACTGACAAAGTTCTATGCGCTGAACAATGCACAATTAATTTAGGAGTGTCACTGCCACTAAATATTACTGAAGATCTATGTAACGCAAACAAAAAAAGAAAGAACAGCAAACAAAGAAAAAGGACATTTTAAGCTGTATTTCAAAATACAGTATTTAGTGTCTTAAATAAGCAATCGACTATAAAACAGATTTTACAAAAGCTCAAGGGGAAACAGAACTCAGTTTGAGAAATCTGCACTTCTGGGATCATAATGACTAGGGCACAGACCATATAAAATATGTAACTACTTATTTTATTATGTTTTCCAAAGAAATTTCATATAAATAAAGACTAAATAATTTGTAACAGGTTTGGATGCATTTGTTTACTTTACTGATTTACGTGGAAAAAGGGGCAGAGAAAAACCTCCATTTCTGACTAAATGACCATAGTTTCCACTGTCATAGCTCAAAGCGCAGCTTTTCATGTTTCACTAACTTTAGTGAAGACCAGGAACTATACAATTACAGCATACAGTTTGACACTGATATTAAAAGTATAAGTAAAGTTGGATGACTACAGAAGACAAGAAAAAGGACAGCAGAATGACAGACTAGAGTCACATGCCAGAGGAGAAGAGGCTGTAAATATAAAAAATGAAGTAAGCTAACAGAGAAAGGTAGGAACTCAGATCCTTCTATGTATTGTAAATGCCAGGGCACAGAGTAACATGATTAAGTGATAGATCCGAAACTGTTGTCTTGTAGCAGTTTTTAATGAATCTGAAGATGTTATACCATACAAAGAAAAACCTAAAAGGGTACATGGTAACAGTCACAGTTCATTTAATTGCAGCTCGTAAGTCATGTTTTCTAGATTTCTGACCATTCTCACTGATCTCTGGATTCTGTTGCTTCATATCCACACAGATCATAACACTGAATCCTAGGCCACTTTCTGCAGATAAGACTTCACTAACACAAAGAACAACCACCTTACTTGGCTTCCAGACTATGGCCCACATAAATAATCCTTACATTCTTTTTTGCATGGATGGCATCAATTTTTGGACAGTTTCTAATCCATTAAATTCTGCGAAATTCTTCTGTGCACCACTCTTAGCTAGTCAATAACTCCACACTTGGGATTTGTACAGTTAAACATTTCTATCTATTTCTACTTGTACGTGTCCCTATTAAACTGCAGTCTATTTTATTCAAACCATTTCTTGAATATAGCAACAACATTTGACACCCAGTCCTGTCCTCCAGTGAGCTTCTGCTCTGCCTTGCTTGGTGTCACCTATGTCTCCTCCATCATCTAGGTCATTAATAAAAGATACTGCTTATTGTTTTTCTGCTTAAAAATTGTGTAGTCCAATGTAGCTTTCTGCCAATAAACACTGAACTCTATATCGCAACTCTCATTCAAGACGTATTAAAAAGTATAGGATTTAAACACAAGGCAGTAGTCGATATGTGACTAAATGCAGAAAAAGAGATATGAATATATGCATTAAAATATAATTAGCCATGAAAGAAACATACTTTCATGTAACAATAACAACAAAGATCTAGAAATGCTATCCCATTCATCTCAATGGAGATGTTAATTTCAGATTAAGTCAAATTAAAACACACGAAAGAAACAAAGCTAGCTCTCTGTCTCTGAAGCTACATGCAAACTGAAGCATGTTTGCATCTTGGCAGCAGTTTTAACTGAAACATTTGTTAAGCTTAATCTAAGAAAGGCTATACTTGGTCGGAGCAAGCATTTCACTTGTCCTGTATACCCTCTCTAGCAGTGACCCATCATGGACATGTAAGGCAGTGTACAAACCCAACACAGACATACAGTGATTTTTTTCCAAGCATAATTTCCCAGCCTGCAGCGAGTCTGAGTTTCAGTGGTTCTCTGAGACAGAATTATTAGCTTTATAGTCCTTAACAGAAAATACCATTAACTAGTCTTATTACCTTTCGAATCAATGTAAACAGCTTGTGGCAAGGAGTTCCATAGCATAAGTATATGAAACATGAAAAAATACTTCCTTTTGTTTAACTTAAACATACCACCTACTAGTTTCATCTAATGCCCAATGTCCTTGCAGTAGAAGAGTCAGTGAACAATATCACTCATAATCTATTTACTCGCCACTCATGAGTTGATAAATGTGTCATAGCCTCCTTCAATTTTCTTCTTCCCAGACTGAAAAAATGTACTTCTACTTGTTCCTTGTTTGAAAGATTTAATCATCCTTTACTCATCCTACTCATTCCTTTCTTTACCTTTTCAAGGTGTGGGTGCACCACTGTGACACTGCTTGTAACCATGAAGTTTTCTGTTCTATTTCTTTCTAAAAATTTCTAGTATTAAATTTGCTTTTTTTTGACTGCTACTATTTTCATAGTTCACAGTGAATACACATCTCTGTGAATATATAATCTTACAGTGACGTTCTTGAACAGTAATTGTCAGTTCAATGTCCATTCTTGGGCACAAAAAGGCACGCCCCCCCCCCCCCCCCCTTTGAGAACTACTTCACATTTATGTACCATGAATTTTACTTGTCACTTTATCACTCAGTATCACTGAGGTACTTCTTTACAGTTGCCTTTCATTTCTCCTATTCTGAATAAGTTAGTATCAAATTTTGCTGTATAAAGATAGGCTTCCTGTTCCTGGTCCATTTGAAACAATGCTAGTTATGTCTTTACCTTATTGTGGTTTTATGTTCTATTTGTGGTTTTTATGTTTCTACTATCCTTGAATAATGGAGTAACAGGCATGTCTTCATTTCTTATACACTGATTTGCTGGTGCCTCCTTGTAAGAAGGTTTAGCCAAAATCTCAATTTTCGAACAGACTAAACATACACCTGTTAGAGATGTACCAAAAGTAGCTGAATAGAGCCTTTTAAGATATAGTTAAATGTATTAAAATAATTCAATGGAATCTTTTTGCATTCTAGAGGATTTTAATTTGGTACTTAAGTCCAAGACCAAAACCAAGCAGATGGTTCAACATGCTAATACACTGCTTTGGAAGTGGTCTAGATTAAAGTATTCTGCAGTTCACTTGTTGAGATTTGATGATGTTTTTGCAGTAAACATCCTCTACAAAAAGTATATGATACCAACCCCACCTGCCAGTAAGAATTATTTCAATATATATTATTTCAATAGCTTTGGAAGAGTTCATAAGAATGGGTAAAATAATGTTAATAAACCCATAATATCTTTACTCTTGACATTTTATTATTTGGTTAAGACTACGCAACTTCTCTGAAATCGAGCTGTAACTCTATGCACTGCTTATTCCAAAACACTTAAGCACACACCTGTTTACAGTAAAATTACACCTATCATTTACCTATATCGAACTATTGTATGTTCTCCATGATCTTTATCTCTCCTATTTAACTTGTTCTGCACTCTTAGCATTTACCTTCATGGATTCACCTTGCTCCTTTTGTTCCTGCACTTTATTCCTCTTTCCTTCTTTTTCAGTTCTCCCTTTCCCCAGTCCCACCTATTTTTGCCATTTTAATTACTGTTAGAATGGCTTACACCAATGCTGCTCAGCACAGTTTATTAGCAAATCCAGTTTTCAGTTGCATGCAAATTTGCCAAAAAACCGTCAGCTAAAATTCTCCACACTTGGGTGCCTGCCCAAGGTGATTTTTTTTTCTTGAAAATGGCAACTTACTGAGCTGAGCTGCTTCTAAGAACGAAGCTGGGGAAAATCACATTGTTCAGGTTATGAAAAAAAATATACAGCAACTTGCTCTTTGAGAAGCTCTGGTGTTTTTTTGTTAAACAGGGCTTTGTAGTATGACAAAGAATTGTCAGCATTTTACTGAGCCCATGAAAATTTCCCTCAAATTTGGCCAAGTCACAGAGTTTCTATTAATTTCTGTTTATACCCACACAACATCTTTTTTGAAACCTGGTTGCCAAAACTCTCTCAATCACCCATTGCACACAGCCTGCTCCACCTTCCCACAGCTTTTTTTACCCCAAACCTGCCCCACCACTCTGCACAGCAAACTGCCAGGCCCAGCAGGAAACTCCCATCGTGGGCTCAGCGCTCCCTGCCTGGCACCCAGCCTGTGAGGCAGCGGTCACACTAAAGTGCACTGCAATGAAAAACTGCGCAGCACAAGGGAGCGTAAAAGTCACAAGGGTGCTGAAGAAGCCAAAAGGAACAGACAGAAAGGGACGAGATACTTGGAAAGGAAGACCAGATGTGTTTCAATAGTACCAGGACCAAAAAGGAGCTGGAGGCTTAGGTGTTTGTAACCACCAACGGCCCTTTCCCTACAGACTCCAAATGTGAACCCAAGAGAGCGAAACCCTTTCTACAACTAAGAGAGGTTGCAAGCTTTTTGGTTTTAAAAGGTTATACCCACATTTTTCCCTATTTTATTTTTAAACAATTCTTAGATGTAGTTGAAATAATAGGTTAATTTTGAGAAACATTCAGCTTAAACTAGATGACTCACCTGGAACAGTTTCCTCTAACAGCTGATAACTGGGGCATTACAAAAAACTGAAAATATGATGCTATTAATGTGCAGTATGAAATACAGGCACCACTTCTAGCTTCCTCTATAGGACACGCACTTGCATATAAACATTTACAGACCTGCCCTTGCTAACACCTTGTTTGACCACTTCTTTTGAGTTTCCTATAGGCTTTTGAGTGAATCTACTACCTCGACCAGTGCACTGATGCCTGCAAATCCTGAATGAACAGCTTCCTCTGATGTGCAAGAAGAAAACAATTATCTTGAGCATGAGCAATAATTCAGATATACATCTAAATTCACTGCACATAGGATGCCCATGCACTGTTGTTGGAAAATCCGTAACAATAATATGTGAACTTCTGAGTTTTGCATTCCAAATACTGACCAATGTGTTGCTATTTAGAGGCATTATTAAGACACAGATAAGAGGTCTGAATTTATTTTTATCACCCTGAGCTTTCCCTCCTCTATCTCTACTTCCACTCGTGGCCTCCATCATGTATGGCATTGTGGTAATATTTCAGAGTACCAGCTTTGTGGCTGTATCACATTTAAAGGTTCACAACCCTTCCCTCCCAACAACACACACGAAACAATTTACTACTAAGCACAACAGAAGAAGTGAAAGAGAGCAGAAGGACTAATAGTCTGAGGTATTCCTATATCATTACACAAAACAAAATAACAAATGACAAAACACAATTTAATCTTTAATTTCTGCTAAGCAACTGTTTGGGATTTTTAAGATAGCACCCAAATTATAGGTAACTTCTGCATTTATGGTTTTATAGACAGTGGCATCTCCACATTCCCTTAACTACCTCTGTAAAAGTAATATACAGGTACCTAAAGGTTATCAGCAGTCTGTAGAAAAAAGTACATTACTGTCCAAAAGAGTTCTGTTTTATAGAAGAATCAAGAAAGGAAGAAAGTATGCTTCAGAGAATTAGTTAATATAAGGCATAAGAAATCAATTGAAAGGTGGAGCACACCTACATGAGAGACATATATACCCCAACAATGGTGAAATAACTAACAAAATGCTTGTTGTATCTGCCCATACAATATACTGCCCATGCAACAAAATTCATACTGTATGAATTTAGAACATTAAGTATATCCTAAAAAGAGAAAAGTTGAACAATTATTTCTTGGTGGTAGTCTTGTGTAGCAGGAGTAGTTCCAAGATCTGTCTTATCCAGAAGCTACTTTAAAGATAAGACATCATGAAAACTCCGTTTTAAACATAAAAAGTCTTTAGGTGTCTCTTTAGGATCTGATGCCCAGTGAGCCTTCTCATTTTCTCACAGTCCTTTTGCAGTTCTGAAGAAAGAAGACATTTAATCCAACTTTGAATATTCTGAAACCTGCTCAACTTTACTGCCATTTCTACCCTGAAATGGAAGCTTTCAAGGATTTGTTTCTAGGCCCATTCTAACAAAAACTGCCCAAACCAAATTTGTGTAAACTGATTCTTCTTTATATTGCAAATAAAATTATACCCGCACTGAAACTTTCCTCCCCCAAACCCCTGAAGCTTATTTACTAAGGACTTACTGTTTCTTTAACGAAGTTCTTATTTTTGCTATGCAATGTAACTTCTTTTTTTTAAAAATCTAATTGGTGGTACACTGGCAATTTGCTCCACTAGCAAACTCCACTGAATGTTCCGAATAAAATGTATGAACTACAACAACTGAAGTCAGTGAAATAAGCTGCTCAGTATACTGGTCATAGGTAAAGTTTGCGTAAAATGGTCACATATAAAATTTAAGTAGATTAATGCATACAGATTCAAGGCTCTTCAGAAAGTAAGGAGGTAATAAAAATCACTGAGTTTGTTTCTCCTTTCTTAAAACAGAAGAAAATAGTTTTTGATGCTATTAAAATGTTAGCAGTTTTTGCCTTTGTCAAGAGTATTGCAGTATTTAGGGTTCCAGTGTTTTAAAAAGCATTAACATAATACTGACTTCAGAAAAAGAAAGAGTGCTTACCTGTTGACACATAACATTTTAAATGTGCACAGCTGTAACCCTTTTCAGCATAAGATAAACATTAAAAGTCTCTAATGTAATACACATTTGAAGCAGAATCCACAAAAGACCATTTGGTAATTCACAACTTATTTCTTGAAGATCAGTTGTCAATATCTCAACTAACTTCTAGATCTGCATTTTCACTTTTTCTCTCTATTCAAGACATGACTGAAGAGAGATATCAAACTCTTAGCCATGTTCTTGAACTGCAGCACACATTAGAATTCCTTGAGGTAAAAAGGCCATGCTTAAGTCTAAAAGTGTTTGCTTATTTTATCAAAGGTTTCATTCCCTAACAAAGAAAACCAAGCAAAATATGTATATAATTATTTCCGTATCATGCTGCGATTTCAGCAACATCTTCTTCAGTTGACATATCTTCCACATGAAGTCCTAGAATATTTTAACTAGATTGTTGTATTTGGCACTTGGACTTCACTTCAGCAAGTATAAACTTCTAGGCTCACGTTAATAGCTTACTTTCAAAACCCATTGAAATTGCTCACACATTCTTAAATACTTGATTAACTGTCACAAATGAGCACCCAGAACCAAAAAGGCTCAAACTAGTCATGTTCTATAAAAATTAGATTCAGAAATATATACACAACAACATTTCAGGACTCACAGAGATGGAAATATAGGGCAACTTTTTCAGAAATTTCCAGTATATTTTAATGTTTCAGTTCTAAATAGACAACCCTTAATATCAAAGTCCAAATTTCCACAAATGCAAGACTTCTACAAATACAGCCCATATTAACAAGAGCAGCGAGTTACACATCACCTAACTATGCCAAACAGCTAAGAACAGAGGCATATAAAATTAGTAAGTGCTTTTAACAATATGTTTAATATTTTTCAAGGCAACAGAAAATATTTTCTCATATTATTTTCTTTGAAAGTGAATATTTGCTTATGTGCTTACCATTATCAGCACTTATTATTTTAATATGTCTGCTCAGAATAAGAAAGTTAATCATGCATGTAGATCTGAGGTAACAAACAGCTTATGTTACCTACATGTTACCAGTTTTTAATCTTACTGATGGAAAAAGGTATGTAGTATGACAAATAAAAGGAAATGCTTTAGTCCCGTGCTGCAGGGACTTTCACTGACCTCTTAACTATTCCTATACTAAACTGCTACTTCATTTTTAATGAGTGTTCTATAAATGGAGTAGTTGTCTGTATTCTGAATCTGCAAATATTGCAAACATTTCAAAAAATGGGTCAGTTGCAAAAACCTAAATACTTTCAGACCATTATTATACAGTAGTACTTAAAAAGCATTCTCAACTAATGTTTTATAGTAGACATGTCTTTTCAAGAGAGAAATATTAAATAATAATATCAAATAATATTAAGTTAAACTTATTCATGGGGAGTCCCATCACCCAAAATAGATATCTTCAATTGACCAAAACCCAAGAAACACTGACATATGCATATGAACAGATATAAATTGTTACTAGGCTTGAAAGATGACTTATGGTTAAGGCATACTTCAAGAGTCAAGATATCAGAATTCTGTTCTACCAGTGAAACTACTGCTGTACTTTCGTAAGAGGTTTAATTTCAGTTAATTCTAGCAAGCTTAGCCTAGTTTGGATGAAAGAAGACACACTGTGTTTCTCATACCAACTAAGTTATATTAATTGTAGTTACAACATGTACTGGAAATCACTGCTGCAAAGCCATGTAAATTCCAAAGTTTTCAAATTGATGTTCCTTCTGCAGAAAACCAAAATTGAAACATTTCAATGTTTAACAAAAATGGTATTTCATTAAAATATGTTTGATGAGTCTCAGGACACTAATCTGGGCTCTGGGAGAACAGTCAAGTACCTGATGTGTCTGATTGAGAACTGATTTTCCATTATTAGACCACACCACTTCAGGAATAATGCTTATGTTTTATCCTTCTTGTCCACCAGCTTTTCCATCCTTTTCCCAAAAGAGAAACATCTTACAGAACAGCATACCTTTTCAACTCCAGTTTAATTACCACCTGCCTTCGGTTTTCAGTTTTTGAGCCTGGGAAGTTGATAATAAATTGCAGGCATAGCTGCATAGGCATAAACATTGTTGCTGCCATCTGCTGCCCTCTATGGTTTTGAAGAGTTCTAAAGGTAACTGTACCACTCCATCAACAGGACAAGGCATACAGTAAGAGGCTGCTAACATACATTCTTTTATGAACTTCACAGAAGAACAGTTTGAACAAGCATGTTACTTGTATCACCACTTAGTAAATGCTAACAACTCTACCAAACCTACCATCATTGTCTGGAAGAAATAAAAGCAGTGTTCTTCAATAAATGTTATTTCCTTGAAGCAGTCTACCTTTAGAATTCTAGCTCTTTCATCCACAGTTACAAATGCACAAATGGAAAATTTGTGGCACAAGACAATCCACTGTGTAAAGCAGTACTTGTCACTGCAACACTTTTACACGCCTTAAGATCATGCTGAACTTAATAGGAACTGTGAATCTTCAGCACCCTGCATGGTTGGGAAGTACCACTCACCTCTCCACTGTCAGTTCTAACATTCAGGTCTCCTCTCAGGCAATGCCAGTCTTTCCTCCTCATAAATTCATCATAAGAATACTTCATCCTGTCTTTATGGAGGCATTCCATTTAAAGCATATTTTAATAAGAAAGGTTGATTTAGCAGACTTTCAAGTCTCGATCTATGCTACTTTGCTTTTATCTCTTCCTTGCACTCTGTTCTTTATCAGTCTCAAGGTAGATCTTAAAATGCAGCATCCAATTAAATGGTATTTCAAGGTTCCATAATTAATTAGAAACGATTCTCCTTTCCTTCCTACTTATACATGAATCCCCCAAGCTTAAGAAACAGGAGTGGGATAAAATAGTACAAATAAACTTTTATAACTGAGTAACTTTTATATACCTATCTACAACATGTGGCCTCACAATGCCACAGAATCACAGAAAACTGAGGTGGAAGGGACCTCAAGAGGTCACTCACTCTGCCTCTCTGCCCCAAGGCAAGATCAACTATATTGAAACCATTCTTGACAGATGTTTGTATAACCTGATCTTACAAAATTTCCAGTGATGGAAATTCCACAGCTTCCTTAGACAATCTACAAAAATACAGTTACAAATTGCACCTACTATTCGATGTAGCAAAAAGTTCTTACTGACACTGGTCTGCAAGACTAATCCTTTGCCAGTTTTGATGCACAACAAGGCACTCTTGAATTCATACAGATAATAACAATGCACACTTATCTCTGTGACTAGGCATACCAAATGTATGTTGGTTTTCAATTTTATAAAAAGAGAAATTCTGCATAACTGATCATGAGTGCTCTTAAATTAATGTTACAGAGGACTTCCTAATTAATCAAGATACAAATACACTGCATTGTCCAATACAGTGTAATTTGTGTGCTAAATAAAATTATGTATCTTATTTTCATATTATTTGTATACAGAAGGATTGAGATGCATTAATGTACACATATATATGTATACACACACATTCCCCCATTGGTGGGCTATGATTTAATACAAACTTATAAGGCAAAGTATTCCTAGGGGACCTAGGTCCATTGAAGCCAAAGGATCTAATGATAAACAAGTTAGCACCTTGACAAATGAGGGTTCTATGGTCAAGCCAGCTGGTTCTTGACACTTGTCTGCATCCTGACTTGCACTGAAGGGTCAGTATAACAGTTTATTCACAAACATGATTTGAGAATCCCAGTTGCTTGTAATGAGAATGTAAAACTAATTCTCTACTACATAACAAACAGCAGAATTTTATTTGCAAAGGCATCAGTTCTTTCCAGAATTTAATACAGATTAATGAAGGTTTCAAATTTTTTTTTCTTTTTTTTTTTCTGCTTTTTGAGAATAATTTTACTAGACAAAATTTTCATGGTGGTAGAGAGTGAAAGAGCTTGCTGTTATGGGAAAAGGATTGCTTTAAGGCTTTAGTATTGATATCAGAAGAAAACAGTACCAAAAATAGATCCAAAACTATTTTGAAAAGTGGAAAAATGAACAATCTCTTTTTTTTGTTTTTATATTCCCTAGAAAAAAGTTTTGAACTTGCTGAGTTAAATATTGACAACACTCTACCAATAAGTGTGTGCAGGCTTTTTCAAACAGCTGGAACATTATCTATAGATTTTTGCAGGTTCACAAGCCCTGTGCTCACATTTCCAGTAAAAGCTGCTGTCTAATATACAAAGCTAAATGCCCCAGGGAGATTGACGTGAACATATTTTTCTGCTGTTTTAAGCACACCAGCAGTAATTTGTTGAGTTTACATCGCTTTCTTGTCAATACCTGCTGGTCACAGTTGGTGAAGAAGCAGTCTCTCTTATGATCTGCTTGCTAATTAAGCATGGCAGTAGCCATTCAGAATGAAATTTTCAACAACCTGACACACAAAAGGAAAGAATCACATGTATTCTCAGAAGGCTTCGATCTTTAAATCATTTGGATTCTGTAGTTACTGCAACTTAAAGATAACAGAAAATACTATGCCAGATTAAAATGCAATTTTTCTGATAAACTATAACATACTGTATGTGGGATGGATGCTTTAATTTTCTACAACATAATTCTTTAAAAGAAGAAAAGTTAAAAGGGTTTGAAGCTATCACAATATAGGCCAAAATTCTGCATTGTCTTCTGCTTCTCATTTTCTTCTGTGCTTCATAATCTATCCTTGTCTGTTGCCATCTTCCGTTTATCATCATCCAAGTGTACCTTATTTCTGTTGTCTGTTCCTGTACTTGCAGGAAGGACTGCAAAATTTTCTCTTATGGTGCTCTTCAGCACACAAAACATCCTAGAAAGTATCAGCAAAGCTACTTCATTGCGCTATTTTAAATTCTTTGCTTTCTTGGCCTTCAAAAGCTAGTTGCTCCTTTGCGGAATGTCTACCTTCTAACATCTCCTTGTTTCTTCATGTTACTCCTCCTTGGTTTATATCCATCTGTTGTCTCTTAGTTTATGCTTAGATTATAAACTCTCGTAGGCAGAAGTCTTTGGCATTTGTACAGCTGCATCCAGTGATGCTAGGCTTGAATTCCAAGACACATTGTAATACAGTAAATTAAAAAAAACATTAGTTTTCCTCCAACAGTTGAGATTTCACTATTTTGTTAAGCCCCTTCTGTGCAGGGAGGACAAACCTGGAGTGACTGGTAACCAAATCTTACTACTCATCAAGAACAAGCTGTTTAATCTGAGTAGGTAATAAAATAGAATACACCAGTAAAAGTGAATCTTTTTTGAGAGAAATCTTCAGATGGCAAAGGCATTAGTAGAACTACCAGCGGTGACTGAAAGGCCTCTTCCCACTCAGAGCAAAAACTCACTCCACAAGGAACAGTATCCTAACCAAACGTGGTTTTGATCATTTACAAGCCATACCCAAATTCTTTAAAAAAATTAGAATAAATGTTTCTTTAGATCTAGTTTGTGGTTGCAACTTTTAAGTTCTTGTCCACCTATGCCTTATATTACTTCTCTAAAAATTAACATTTGACATAATTGTAAAGAAATGTATGTTTTGCAATTTTGGACAAGAAATAAAGCAATAAAATACAATTTTCAAAATATCCTAAGGACAAGAATGCAATAGAGGATGCTGCTTGTTAAGGCAACTGGCACTAAAAAAGCTTAAAGTCTAGTACTTTAAAAATCTGAAAAGTGGAGGACTTTCCCACACTTCTGGTAACAGAGATCAGACCTGAAACAGTAAGCTTCTACTAGCTACTGAATTGCCTTATCCACATTAGTAAGGTAATAAAAGGATCCACAGCTGCTATTGGCAACAATGGGTCATGTTCCAAAAGGAGAGAGTTAGTGGGTGACAAGTCAATGCACACAGAGAAGACCTCAGTCCACCACAGCAGACTGTTTTAAAGAAGCAACTGTGGTGCACCGCTTCCCACTATATATAGTCCTGGTTTTACTTTGGATATTGCAGGAGGTGAGGTAGGTCTCCTGCCCAGACACTGTCTGGTGCTATTAATATCTACTCTGCTCAGCATAAGTTCTATAATATACTTCTGTTGGGAAAAAGATCTGATATTGTTATTGTAAACCTGATTTTGAAGAAAATAATACTTTAAAAACTACACAGACTTTATTTTGAAACTGAAATAATCTTTTTTCCATTAGTGACAAACTAAAGATCCCCCGGGGCAGATAACAGAATAAAAAGACTTCAGGAAAAAAATATATAAGATTTCATTTTAAAGACTGGTATTTCCCTGCCCTTTGGTCATTTTATTTAGTTTCTTAATAGTAAATGAGGTTGAGCTACTAAGCTGCCTGGAGAGAATACACAGTAGAGTTAAATAAAGATTCAAAATCCAGATACAGTGAAAAATACATTAAAAAAAAAAGTACAAAACCTTTTTAATTAAAAAGTCTTCCAAAGAGTTAGAAAGCCTTTAAACTTCAATTTGATGAAGTTGTACTGAAAGAGAGCTCCTCCTGGTTCTGATAATTTTATTTCGCTTTTCCACTGTAAACTTTTTTTTTTTAAATACCTTGTGATTTCATTGTTATCTATTCTTTGAAATGCACGTCTTGACTGAAATTTTGGTTGCACCTACAATGAAATATTTTCTGCTGTGGAATACCTGCAGCATGCTGCCAATAATGACCCATGCTGAGAGTCAATCTTCAAGTTTTCACCTGTCTGTGAGTAAAATGACTTGAAACATTCAAAGACAAGTTGCCTTGCTGCTCCCTTTCCCCAAATATTTGCCATCTCAAAGGAAAATACGAGCAGAGAAATGAATGTTGTGGTAGGTGAGGAGGAGATCCAGAAATTGTCTTTTAAAATTAAAGAAATCAAATTCAAATAAACTGTCAGAGGGTAAATGGTCCTTTAAGAGACTTGAGGAGGGCTCCTTTTCAGAAGCTGTCTGATACAAATTAATTAGTGTTAGAAGCCTGATATTCGGCTCCATGAAATTCCTTCCTCTCCGTTCAAATCAGACTCTTATTAAACCCACTGAATAGCACACTAAATGCAATAACTTAATGAAATCTCTGGGACTTTCCTTACCCTGTAGCCCAGCCCTCAGAAATCAGCAGAATTTTTTCTGGCCAGATGAGAACAGAAAAGGCCATGGTGCCTTTCAAGACATGTATCATTCATCTCCCCTTCTCCCATTGAGCATTTCCTCCTCTTGTGATCTTGGAATTCCACAGAAATTGTCAAGACATGAAACTGAAGAAAACCTATTGCCTCCATGCATTTAAGACAGTGAGTCTCTCTGCCAGGACATGTGAGAGGGAAGGAGCAGCCTGCACAACAAAAGCAAGGTGATACCAGCTTCAGTCCCCTCGTGTTTAAAGCACTGTCTGCTCTGTTTGAATGGCAGCAAGACTGCCGCAAAGCCCTTATCAACTTGTAGGATTTATATGTGTATTTTCAATAAGCATTTGTAATTTCCATTTGAAAATGGTAAAGTTCAACTAACAATTGTATTACAAGAGTTTCTAGCATAATGTGATTTCTGTTTGATTATAAAGACAGTACATATAGGACACATACAACATCATGTCACATATGGTCAGTTAATTAGTTTCTGAAGTAAAGCATGATTAATCAACAGAAAATGCCACGAAAAATTATAACTATGCCATTTGCTCTCCAAGAAATATTTAGCTAACTTTATGCCACATTCTTGGCTTCCAGTGATTGCTTCTCAAATTGGCGTACTTTGTTGATTGTAACTGTTGTCCTCTGTGAAATATATGTTGAAACAGGTAAACATAAAATGACACAAAAATAAAAAACGGAAGAAGTTATTTCCATAAACCAAAGTATTCTGGCTGCATCCTGCTGAAAGGTCTAAAGATCCACCTAAACTACACCACAGACAAAGGTAAAATAGGAAATGTTACAGTAAGCAATGCTGTCAAATGGTAGCCTCACACATGAAATCTGGTATCAGAGGACAAAGAACAAAAAGCCTTTGAGCTCCCTGCAACATCAACTGCCACTTAATAAATATCAGTATATCACTAACCATGATTTAAAAAAAATATGTCAATAAAAAAAGGCCACAAGAAAGCCACCTATTAAATTTAACATTTTTTTTCTATTTGAGACTGTTGCACAAAGGAATGTTATCTCTGTGCAAAAATCCAACACCATTTTATGAGGATGTAAGAAGCACACTGTTTTGCACAAAGCTAGTTTTGCCCTGAGTAAGAACTTTCTGGCATAAAACTAAATTAAAAAGAACAGATGGTTGCAGGAACATAGTTAAAAAAAAAAAAAGGAAAAAAAGAAACAGATATCAAAGTATCACCCTCTCTTTCCCTAAATTTTCCCCAAAAGAAGTAGAACAGGAAGCTGTAAGAAGTTTAGATCATCTAATCCCCATAAGATTTGATCCAAAAACTAATATACCAAACACTTTATTTATGAAGAAGTGCCAGATGCTCAGCATGGGCTAACCTGGACACTGCTAAATGGTCTAAAAAGTTTTTACGGGAAATTATTATTTAACACCGAATTCATCAAACACAGTTCGGTTGTGAGTCTTACTTTGTTCTCTACCTGCCCTGAAGACAGGGCATTGCTGGCATTTGTTTGCCTATGGTACATTTCCAGAGCATTTAAAAAAAAAAATGGAAAAAAAATATTGTTAGGTAAAAACCAAGAAGTATTAATAATGTGCATGAAAACAAATATTTTTTTTTTTAAATATAAAATTCCTCACTTACAGTCATTCAAGAGTTGTATTTGTATAGCTCTCAGACAGCATTATCTCTGGAGAGAGCATGGGATTACACTTACAGTCTACATCTGGGCTTGTTGAAAACTGACATCTACTAGCATAAGGTATAGTTTATAAACAAAACAGCCCCCTAAGAGCTAATGTAAGAGCTACAATCATAGCATCATTAGCAGGTATACATGAAGTTGCCATGTATGCTCACATCAAGCTGCAAAGTGCACCAGCAACAGCTTCAATGCATCCTACATTAGAGCTACTACACGTATGTACTCTTTATTGCACGCAAAGTAAGTCTCCTCCCTTGGGGGAGCAAACTGTATTTACATCTTTGTAATCTATATAAAAGCTTAATGGCTTCTGTAGCCTATGTCTGGACACCGGGATTTACTTGATTTGACCTCAGTCCAGGATCAGATGAAGCATGCCTATCTATGGATACTGTGAATATTTCCCATTAAAACTGACACATCTGTGAATATAACATGGAAAAGTCATGAAATGTCAAGATATTTGAGCAAACAGATAAGCTTAAGGGAAGATGTTGCAAATTCAAGTGTGAAGTTAGGTTTGGCTTGAATCTTTTACTTGTATTTAAAGGTGTGTAGATTCTTTTCTGCAGTTTAATAATGAGTTGTTTCATATGCACAGTCTGATCATGAAGGCTATGCTTAGTATTCTGCAGTAAAACAACATTTTAATGAAGTTATAAGAATATCAATTTCATTCTAGTCTTTGATGCTCTTAGAAACAATTATAAAGCAGCAAGAATTTCAGAAAACAACTGAGTATTATTTAATCAGAGATCAAAGTTACGAGAAGTGGTAAAAGCATCAGAAGTTTCTCAGAACAGCTGAAAACCCTTTACATCTGACTAATTAAAAGTACAGTTATCTATAATTCTAACAACGTAAAATATGGATAACTCCAGTAATAATGACTATAACATCTATTCTGTGGCATGTCTTCAGGGCTTCAAAATAACAAACGAGTTACAGGTGTGAGTTAGGATGCTATTAAAAATATTGACTCGTGTTACTTTACAGAATCTATAATAACTATTAAGAGTTTTTTTTGTGCTACAGCAGTGTCTGTACAGGTCACTGCAGGTGGGAGGAAACTAAAAAGAAAAAGAAAACTTGAAGACTGGGATTGAAGAATTGCAATTAAAGTGTACTTGGTATCATTTCATGTCTAAAATATGTAATCTTCTAGCTAGCCCTGCACTGAGCCATTGCAAAATACTTCAGTCTCTAGTAAAAGTGATATATTCATCAAGCTTCATCAAACATTTTTTAGTTTGAAAGTTGGTAAGTGAAGGCGTTTTTGTAAATATAAATAAAAGATTACTGTGGAGTTATCTAGAGGGAAGCCTTGTTTATTGACACAATAAGCACTGTTCTTTACCACTGCTGATACTACTAAATCACTTTAGCAGTAAAGTTGCTATTCAAATTTAGTTACTTGCGTGGTTATAAACTGTTGCCTTTGTGCATGTATCACGTTTCAAAACAGATGACTAAGTGAAGCAGCTCAGAATACTCTGATGTGCTTGTCACACCTTTAATGTAGCTCATTTTTCTGAAGAATAGATTAAGGAAGAAAAAGCAAAATTTCAAAAAACTTCACTTTTTTTAATTTATATTTATCAGACAAGGAAAAACAGCCTAACTACATTTTATTTAGGCTATTAAAAGGTGCATAACAGGAAGTTTATATATTTATTTACTTGTAGAACTGTTAGGGATCACTGTAACAATTACAGCCACAGCACTTCATTCTCAACTAGACTTTACCAGTGTCTGTTAGTCCACAGCATGGACCCATGTGGGACTCATTGTTACCAAACTGATGAGTCTCAATGTGCTATGTCAGTTTTCAGTACCACCAACTGCTCACACACATAAACATCAGGAACTAGCAGGTCCTCTGTAATGCTGTATGCTGTACTTCACATCTGTGCCTACACTGTCCTTCCTGATTTTCATTTTAAGAAATGCATTTTCAGTTTCATTGCTGTGTTACCAATTAGCAAATGCTAAAAAGGTGCTGCCTGAAGCCATATCCAGTGTCCCAAAAGGACAAGCTGAGGAAGAGAGGGGCAAACTAAAAACAAGTCAATATAAAATGAAAAAAAAATTTTTTTTTACAATTCGAAACAACGCAATCTGGTACAATTTTACGTAGTGTCAATGGGAAGCAGGATATATTGTAATATTATTGTATATGTATATATATTTCAATTTTCCTGAAAACAAATCCTAAAATTTAAAAATAAATTATGACATCTGGAGAGAGATTGTGTTATTTTTAAAGTGATAGATGAGATAGAATTGAAGCATTCTTTAAAATAGAGTTGCAGGTATAATAGTAATTAATCAGGATGGTAAGAGGCAGGAAAAACTGTGAATTAATGAATTAATGATTTTTCAACTCAGGAAATTTTTTTGTTTCTAAAAATATTTTTACAAAACAAAATTGAAAGAAAGATGTGAACAGGGCTTCTATGACAGCAGCTTTGGGGGCAGAGACAGTATCTAATTCTTCTGTCTTTGAAGAAACAATTAGAATAACCATATTTCAAAAAACATTTTAGAAACGCAGAAATTCATGTTTAGGTTAAAGACATTTCCTCAAGAACATCTGTCTCTATATATACCTGTCTCTAAACCTGAGTACATGAATTTGCATTTCCAGTTAATTTTCTGGGAAATGCATCAAAACCAAAAAGCCTGAATAAAACCTCATTTACATGTACATTTAAAGCCCAGGATAGCAAAGCTTTAAAACTTAATAAGTGAAATGATCAGCAAGTAATTTCCTAGCAAAGCTTATCAATAAAGGAAAACACCTCACCTAACACAGAGTCACCATACACAAATATTAAGAGAACAACAATGAAAATTCACCTAAAAATATGTTTCTAAAATCCAAAGGCAATCTTATTCTATCTCAGAGCATGATTATGTCTTTCATGGCTGAAAGAGGAAACTTGACAGTACCAGAAATGCTTCTGAGCCATATTCGTTCTTATTCAAAGATTGTTTATACTATTTTTTTGCAAAAACACCTTTATCAAATCACTCCACTACAGATACAGATTCTGATGCCTCTTTAAGTGACTAAATCCCAAAAGTTAGACCCTTCCAACCATCAGTTTCATACCTGAAATATAATCTAGGCTGTTGAGACATATAATACCTCATTTTGAGAAGTTCCAGTAAAACTGCAGGTTATTATTACAGTGATAGTTTCTCTAAGCAGTTGGCTTAACTTTGTATACAACTGCAAAAAAAATTCATTTTGGAAGATGTCGCTTACTCCCACTCAAGGCAATGTGAAGTCGACCCAGATACCCTTGGGTGCTAAACATACACAGGAGTTCATCTCAAAAAAACTCACACCAGAAAACCCTAAAGAATACTATGGCTAGTGAGGTTTTGAATCTATGCAAAACAGTCGACTCCCACAGGAGCTGTCTTAACATTACTACTTTGGCAGGGGAGGGATATATGACAAGCATACCAAATTTTGGGGGTTTTGTTACTCAAGGAAAAAATGAAAACCAGAATAGAGATACCATTCTTAATGGTACCAGTAGATTAACTGTCACTTTCCTAGCCAAGTAATCAAGGATTAAAGGTTTAGCTTCTGAAACAAAGTTT
This sequence comes from Sagittarius serpentarius, assembly GCA_034782735.1. NCBI lineage: Eukaryota > Metazoa > Chordata > Aves > Accipitriformes > Sagittariidae > Sagittarius > Sagittarius serpentarius. The sequence goes on along the minus strand of JAVKLA010000093.1, from coordinate 25,208,684 downwards.
TTGTTTCTAGTTTTCACTATTCCCACAAAATAAAGTCATCATAAAACCCTGCCATCCAATTTACTGGAGGCAGATTTCCTAATGTGAAAGTAGAAGCCTGACAATCTTTGTGTGAAAACTTACATGGCAGACACGCTATGATAGGAAAATGTCAGTGTAAGGTTTTCTTTCTGCTGTCTCTGCATTTATATTGATTTGCTTAGTTTCCCTAGGACTACTTCACAGGTGAGGAAGTGATCAACAGACAGAGCAAGGCTGGTCTCAAGGAGTATTTCTTACATAGCTCTTTGCCTTAGGACATGTCACTAGTGACATGCAACATATTTTCTATATATATATATCAATTAGCCAGACAATAATATGGAATGGCTGGTTAAAAAACAACAACAACAACAAAAAAAAGAAGTATTCACAGTGATTCTCTCTTTCCATTTTCATCAGTTAAAACATTTTATACTTGTAAGATGATAAGAGCTAAGATCAGTTTTTTGGGTGGCACAGAGTTGAAAAATTTTCAGTCTCATACTCAGAAGTTCTATCTACTAGGACAAGAGGCAGGAACACTTGACCTGTCTTCAACTAAGTCTGTGAGAGGAAAAAAAAAAATTACATTTAAAAAAAAAACAAACCACCAAAACCAGAAGCACCATCTATTGAAAATTGCTTTCCTTCCCAGGTTCCAGGAGGGCAGAGAGCTCTTTTGTAAGGAGGAGACAGGCATAGACGGGCATAGAAGGAATGCTCCCTTCTCCCTAGATCCATAATTTAATTGAAGAGTTGTTCTTTAGGTATTTAAGTTTGCATGAAATGAGGATCTTCTGTGCAATCAATGCAGATAGCGTACCTATCTTAGACAGCTGAATCGGTCTCTGAAGCCACCAATGACTTTGGAGAGCCTAGGCTCCTAATTTTAGCTTTATTAAGTTGTAGGGCACAAACAGGGATGTTTGTGTAATCACAACATGGAAACCATTATCTCTGACTACTTGGCTTCAGCATTCTGAATTCTAATGGATCAGCATCACCTAAATATGGCTCTTGGCATCATGAGCTCCAAGTCATTCTAGCATGAGATACAACTCCCCAGGTTTACTTTCCCAAATAAGCTTTGAGACATACAGAAACAATCCATACCTAAACAATCTTCAGTTCACCTCTAAGGCACTAATGGATTTCTAGCAGCCCAGAAAGCCAACTGTATCCTGGGCTGCATCAAAAGAAGCGTGGCCAGCAGGTCAAGGGAGATGATTCTGCCCCTCTACTTTGGTGAGACCCCACCTGGAGTACTGTGTCCAGGTCTGGAGCCCTCAGTAGAGGAAAGATATGGACCTGCTGGAGCAGGTCCAAAGGGCCACAAAAATGATCAGAGGGACGGAACACCTATCCTATGAGGAAAGTCTGAGAGAGTTTGGGTTGCTCAGCCTGGAGAACAGAAGGCTCTGGGGACATGTTATTGCAGCTTCTCAGTACTGAAAAGGGGGCTTATAAGAAAGATGGGGACAGACTTTTTAGCAGGGCCTGTTACAATAGGACAAGGGGTAATGGTTTTAAACTAAAAAAAGTGTAGATTAAGACTAGATATAAGGAAGAAGTTTTTTACAACGAGGGTGGTGAAACACTGCAACAGGTTGCCCAGAGAGGTGGTAGATGCCCCATCCCTGGAAACATTCAAGGTCAAGTTGGACAGGACTCTGAGCAGCATAATCTAATTGATGTCCCTGCTCATTGCAGGGGGGTTGGACTAGATGACCTTTAAAGCTCCCTTCCAACCCAAACCACTCTAAGATATCAGTCTTATTTCATTAAGGCAGCAAAAAGTTGATTATTTTTCTGAATCCTACCTTGGGCCCAGAAATCTCAGCCTACTGTGGTTGCTGCCAAAACTTCCTAGTGTCACCTGTCTCTCACACAACTATTAGTCTCTGTTGCAACATCACTGCGTTTCCCATTCTGAAAAGCACTACTTCATTTTCATCAATTATTATCTTGAGTTCTCTGTCACATCTGCTGTATCACAGGACATTTTCTTCCTAAGCTTCTTAGTGAGTTCCTTAGGCTGACAAAATAATTAGGATTTGTGCCAATGGTGAATTTTGAGTCTTGTAGTAATGTCAGGATTTTGCCCAAGACCCTAATCTCAATCTATGATCTGACCAGAGACTCTGTTAGCAATGGCAAAACAGGCTTTTCCAATTGACATTAGCAGCTAACTCTTCTTTTTGAGTGCAGGCAACACTGGACATGAATAATAAAGTACAAAGTTGATGCAAAGTCTGTATAAGATGTCCACAATGAATTCTGATGATCAAGTGAACTAAGAAACAACTAAAACCACCAAATGCAGTAGAAACAACTTTTTGGGAAAAAAAGACTAACTTCTGTACACCTTACTTCCTGCTGGCATCAACTGCTCTGTGTACAGAGTGAAACAGTACAAACATCTTCCCTGTGGTCAGAAGTTTTAATTCTGATGCTTACTTTTACACTGTAGTTTATTTCCTTTACATCTCATGCTTCGTGTTGTGCAGGAGTCTAACACAGGTGACGCATTCTGTGCTTGAGTTCTGTCTGATCAAGGTAGCATGGAAGGATGGTCTATGCACAACAAAAGCACTGGCTCCAGGCAGACCATCTTCCAGAAATTTTCCTTCTAGATGAATTAGTGCATTAATGCTGAATCACAGTAGTAATAGCAGCACAGAATGTTGATACTTCAGGATACACGCTTGTCTGCAAATAAAGGACTTAAAACACCATCTTAGAAATGCTGGCAATCCCTCAATATACACTATTTTTGCAATTTAGTAATTAATCTGTAATTCTGAATATCTTCAGTTACAAGCCATAAATCTTAAAATGCTTCTAAAAATCTGAGTGCATTTTCAAATTACTTTATCCTACGGAAAATTTAGCTCACGCTGAAATTGAATAGTTATCTTAAAAAAACAAGACGACCGTTTTGGTTTGTATAGCTAACAGAATAAACTTCTACTTGCCTTACTTGCTTTATAAAATCTGACAGATACATAATCAAAAAACAAGAATAATTTTTGGTTATACGATGACTCAGAAGACTTTACCTTTTTTCCTGTTGAAACAATAGGAACTGATTGGAGACATAACCCACAAGTTTTACTGACATGCTTAATGTTACTGAAGTAATTAGACCTAGTGCATTCACAGAAGGAAAGAAGAACATCAAGATCTTTTATTCTCATTTCAACAGATACATGCTTCTGAATAAAAGGCAATTAATCAAGAACATATGGTTTAAAAAAATTTTCTTCCAACAGAATTTTAGCTATTGTTCAGTTGGCTTCACTTAACTTGCTTCTCATCTCTTTATCATCTTGTAAAACTTACTTATCTATATCAGATTATTTGAGAATATTTCCAAATAATTAAAAAACCAAACCCAAAACTTCCCACTCTAGACCTCCCTCACAGTAAAAACCTGTTTTCTTCTGTTCAGATGGAATTAATGTGTTTCAGTTTATGCCCATTGACTCTTATTCTGCCACTGGGCACCGAGAAGAATATGGGTGGTTCTTTGCACTCTCCAATCAGATATTTATAAACACTCATAAGGTCTCCCTGCACTTTCTCTTCAAGCACCCACATCTACTACAGAGAAGATTAGACACATAGGATGAATTGCCTCCAATACCTTTTTGCTATCAGAACCCAAAAAAGGAAGCCAATCTTCTGAGTGAGGCAGAGTACTTAAACATCTATAATGCTACTGTTAACAACAAAGGAGCTCGCCTACAAGGAGGTCATCACAAGAGTGGAGCCAGGCTCTTCACAGTGTTGCATGGTGGGAGGACACAAGGCAACAGATGGAAGCTGAAACACGAGAGAGATTCTGACTGCATATAAGGAAAAGTCTTTTTACTATAAGGACAGTCAGACATTGGAACAGGTTGCCCCAAGAGATGGTACAGTCTCTGCCCTCAGACATTTTCAAGACTAGACTGGGAAAACCCTGAGTAACCTGGCCTGACTTCAACACTGACCGTGTTTTGAGCAGAGGGCTGGACCAAGATAACCTCCTGAGGTCTCTTCCAACCTGAATTATTGTATGAGCCTATAATCTATGACACAAGTATTCACAATTTGTTTTTAAGGACCTGAATAAGGTCTGAACTAGCTCTACCACTGTTAAACCAAAAAAATCCAACCAGAACACCCAATATCTATGTTATGGAAATATACATAATATGAACACAACACACTCCCGTAAGAACTGCATGGGAATAGGAAAAAGGGTCTTAAAGTAGAGGTAAGTAAGAGAAAGAGATGTTAAATGCTAATGCTGTAGTAAGTTTTCAGTACCCCCACAAACAGTAAGAGTCAAAATGGTACAGGAAACAACACTTTCAGTAGACACACATTGTTACCTTGCACATTACCTATGCTGTAGATTACAGACTCTCATATTTTTAAGCCAGTCTAGATAAAAGACTATATTACCCACAGTTTCAAAATTATCTATGTTTATAGAACAACATAAAAAACCAACATCCCATTCTAGAAGAATTAATCTCTTCCCAGTTCCAACATGACTAAGGGGTTTTTTTGACAATTACAGTTCTTGTTACGGAGCAGTTGTGTAACAAACAAGTCATATGCAAGAGGCACGTTCAGTCCTTTCCCATCCAGTATCTAGGCTGGCTTCTCTGACATTTCAGTGGAAGCAGGTGCAAGTATTTCAAAAGTGAGTTAGAGTGCACTCTGCAGATTTAATAACTGCTTCCCCAACAGACTAAAGTCCTCCTGGTGCTCTAAAAAAATAAATGAGAAAACTGAAGTTCTCTAGAGATCCCTTGGGACAATTACTCAGATCAGAGATGGAATGCTTCAAAGCATGATGAACTTGTTTTTTCCGTTCTTATCTTGATTATTTTAGCAGGAAAAGAGGTGGTTCTTGCTAAAGGTGGGATCAGTTCAACTACAGCTGACCTAAACAGCTACATAAAATTACAGTGTTCTCAAGGTTTCTTCTGATTAAGGAAAGAAACAGATGATGGAACTTGGTGTCTGATGCAATCTTGCTTATTTACAGAGAGTGTTTAAGTTCCAGTTTTCTTAGCACAACAAATCACAAGTAGGCAATTGTTTTCTGTTTCTTACTACTCACCTTCATGTACCGTTCCATCTAAAGAGCTCTCACAAAGCAGTGTCTAAATTCACACTTTTCGTTTATGCAAGTCATTTATGCAAGGTCATGAGCATTTGGCTCATTTTCACCTTTGTGTCATTTCCTCATTTCTCCCAAGAATTATTCAGCAAAACCCCTCAGCTACATGTACTGTTACTTTACTGAGTGACACACCTTTGTTTGGTGCTCCTTAACTGAAAGGCAGTGGCTCACCAGCTTCAGTTAGCATTGTTACAAATAGACTTTAAATTATTCTGTCGTCCTACCTAAGCGTGAAAATTAGTGACCCCATGCTTCTTCAGGGAAGAATTCAAACAGTATACACCCTTAAATACTAATGCACTTTTACTATTTTCCTGACTGTCCGCTTATGCAACTGGTCTCAACTACTATGACTGTAGTATCCAAGAACTGCACTAAATGACTGGATCCATTTCTGCTTTTTACTGTAAAGGTGTAAGCAATGAAAACTATGACCACTCTTCTGTGACACTTCTGTTATATGAAACTGTTCCTTTGTCAGCTTTCCAAAGAGATAATTTTTTCCTTCAGTGGGATCCTACTCTTACTGTCAACAAATTCAAACAAAACATACAATAAAGGAATAGGGGTCCTTTTTAGAGAGACAAGAACTAGCTGATACAATCCTGTGCCGTGCTATGCTAATATTCTACTCTCACATTAATCTTTCTGACAAATAGAGGGGAAAGATAGCATATACACCAAGACGATATATAAAAAACTAAACCCAAAGGTTTCAATTTAAGAATTAGAACGTCAGGGTGACATTTAGGGCGTGCAAGCTGTCTTCCATGAAAAAACATTCACCATGCTTGGGAAAGAAAAAAAAACAAAAAGAGGGAGAGGGATAAAAGGGAAATGGATATTTCACTTCAAAGCAAATAGCACGAATTTCAAGCTGAACAGATGTTATTTCCTTACACTAGCCTCAGAAATGACTGAACACAGAATTCACTTAAGATGACTATAAATGAAGAGCAGGGAAAAAAGATAAGCATCTGCCACAGCCAACCCCCCCCACTTTCTAATGTTAAAGAACTGAGTAAGGGGGGGCATGCAAGATTAACTTCACAAAGTCAGTTTTGAGTGTCTCAGATTTTATAACGCCAGAGTTAAAATTGCTCCTTTGCACCACGGATGTTTTACAATTTCTTTTCTTCATCCTACACTGTCCTCAAAGTAAGACACTCAGGGCAGGCAGACAGCATATATTTAAACTAGAATTTGGCCAAGGTTCTGGGACTAAAACGTTGGCTTAAGGCTCTGTCCTTCCTCCATTCTAACACTGATTCAATATCAGCACTATAGCATTATCACGTTCTTATAGCACCTATGTTTTTCTCCAGGAATTGGCTATCACTGCTAGAGACTCTTAATTTCTAACCTCAGCTATCTGTCGACACATGGCTGCAGATGGATTTCAGACACCAATTATCTGGATGATAAAACACTAGCTTTCCACAACAAGGCTCTACAGTTGAGCCCTTCCACACACAGCTGCTGGCCAACTGTTGATTATTCACAGCAGAAAGCTCAGCTTTTTCACTGACATCCAATCTGAGCCCCATCTTTTTGATTCACCAATAAAATCAAGCCCAGTAGATGCAAAACAGACTCTCAGTTCTTGCATTTTCTGCACCAAACGCAGAATCTGATGAAGGCCGAAGAAGGCCATACTTAGAAATGGAGCGCAATGTACAATCACTTTTTGGTCTGTTGAGAGAGGCAGGCAGGAAAATGGATGGCACTGGGCTCTGCAGGCAAAGACAGTCCTCTTTTATATTGGTGTCGTATGGAGAAACTGGATTACCACGTAATAACAAATCCAGTGAGCACAGACTAAGAGTAGGATAGAACCTAATTTATCACTGGATTAATCCCAGACATTCCTTTTACCTAGACTCCATTAAAACACGGACATCTACCTTTCCAGCCTATTGTTCAACGTTTCATATTCTTTGCTCTCCCTCAGAAAGAACAGTATGTGAAATTTTTTTATTATATTCTATTTACTCTCTACTATCATCTTCAAAATAACAGTTTCACATGCGGCTGGTTAAGCCTGCTATTTGGCAAGAAGGTACAACAGTATTTTTAACCTGTCTGCATTTTCACTGGGAGATAATGGGAATATATGACTTGAGCACACGAAGTAACTATTCTCAGACAAACACACACAGATAGGATCTGAGGTCACATCAATATAATAAAACTCAGGAATATTAAACCAAATTAAATCTAAAATATATTGATCCAAGAGTACACATATTTCTTAAGAAATAAAATGGCCATTCAGTGAATACACGGAATGGAGACAAGGAAGAAGTGTTATGTATCTATTGACTTAATATGATTTAGATAAAAATGTTCAGTTTATTTTTGAATGCTCCCATGTATATATGAGTTAACAAACTTCTGTGACTTCATCTTATTTATATACATAACTCTCCTTTTTCTTTTTCCCCAGCTACACTACAGCTGTACTGAAACAGTACTTTATACACCAGGTATTCTTCTAACAGGTCCTTCTATCCCTCTGCTGGTCAGCACACTCCAAGATTTTTCCATTCAGTAGATAGCCTCCATTTTAATCTTGCCCCAGAGTAAAATTACATATCTGCATTTAACTACATCTGACAGTTATTAGCCTGAATACTTATCTAATCTAAGTCCTTTTGTACAAAATGCAACTGTATTGTTTCTTCCAATTTATCATAATTTGCAAAGTTGGAAGCCTTTCTTTCAATACCACAATCCAAATATCACCTAAAAGTAATTAACCATTTTCCCTATGCCAGCTCTTTAAAACACTGTTAAACTGAAAAAAATAAATGTCAATATATCACTTTTCTTCTGCTGAGGTCCTTTTCAAAATTTGATATGCCATGGGCTTTTTTTTAAAAAAATGTTTGTCTCACTTAACTATTAATTGAATATATGGAATGTACTCCAGTATTAAACAAACAGCCCTCTCAAAAGTACACAATGCAAGCTCAATTTAAGCAACTGTAACTTCAACACATACAGCTCTATGGCTTTCAGCAGAGCTAATGTTATGTTTGCAAGTACTCATGCTAAAGTATCTGGTGAAATCTGACAATTAAACAACACTGTGTTTCAATTACTAATGTAAAGAAAGTCCACTACCTAAGTTCAGTGAAAAAACATCATTAGAGTAAAGCAATTTATTCTGTTTACTTATAAGCAAGTGTATGAAAAAGGATTGTGAACATATATTAAAGTACATGAATATATAGGACTAGATTCTTCAAGCATGAAGACAGAATTTGAAAAATTGACGCCTTTAAAATCAATCTGACTTTCAGAAACATTAAATATCAGTTCTCCGTAAACAGGTGTCCTGGTTTCGGCTGGGATAGAGTTAATTGTCTTCCTAGTAGCTGGTACAGTGCTGTGTTTTCAGTGTGGTA
>JAVKLA010000093.1:25185273-25199971 GCA_034782735.1 Sagittarius serpentarius | reverse complement strand
ATCCCACTGGGTGGGGGGGAGCGAGTGAGCGGCTGCGTGGTGCTGTGTTGCTGGCTGGGGTTAAACCACGACAACAGTTTTTTTTAATGTACCATTTGGTAGAACAAAACTGAGAGCATCCAAAGTCACTAGCCAGTTCTGAGACTGTGCTGGTAGTAGCACGACTGGACATTCATATCTCTACTTCTTTATTTCACTCAAGTGTACTCTACTAAATAGACGGCTTTGTTGCCATCTCAACACTTCCCAAGTCTTTTCCCCAAATAGCGCATTACAGCAAATCAGGTGATTTCCAGCTCGTGCATTGCAACCCCGTTTGTCCAAGGAACTCACAGGAAGCAGACACTACACAGCCTTCTTTCTTGGATGCTTTTGGCACACATTAACATAGCTCTCCTTGCTTTTTTGGTAATGCCAATGTCACCATTCTTCTCTAGCTGTCACAGGAGGCATTCAGGAGACAATGGGAAATGAAGAACAATTGTATCACCTGGAGGGATCTGAACATAAACCTTCCACTATACCTGCCCATCCATTTTCAGATGCTGGAGGAAAGTCAGGAAAACAAGGTCCATTCCTCACTCATTTTGGGCAACTATTTCACTTTGCAGGCATTAACTAACTAACCCAAGATCAAAGCTGAAATTGTCTCTGAGGCAACTGCCCTTAAAGACAGCAAGATCTGAGATGCAGTCCACTTCTTCAAGGGAGGGATATGGGCACTATGGCTGTAATCTTCATCTTGTTAATGTTCAAAATAATAAAACAGTTTCAGTGTAAAGGTCCAAATCCAACATTCTACCACAAAACATTCTATAAACAGTGTGGACACTGCCAGCAGGTAGAAGATGTGGATTCAAAAGCATGTAGGAGACAACCCAGGTTTCAAATCCTGAATGAGTCCTATGCTTACATATGCTGTGCTACTAAATTATATACTCACTGTCATAGCCAGTAGCTACTACACAGAAGTGAATTATAATATACTGAAGATCACTTCAGAAAAAATTAACTACAGGCATCCATATCTTTTGGCACCCAGTTACTTCCAAAATTTTTTACTTTAAGACATGACAAAAATGTCCCATATCTAAAGTTCATTTATACCTAAAGCTGGTCAGCCAAGGATTTGTTCACCAAGAAATATGATGCTATGCTCTACAGACAGTTTCTGCTGCATCATAATAAAGACAAGTTTCTCAACATTAAATGAAAAAAAAATTATGTATTTACCCAGTGCAACGTATAAGCAAAATGTGGCGAGACAAAGCTCTGATTCTGCCCAGTTTAGTGCAATACAAATACCAGGTGAGCACCCAAACCTCTGAATTACTGATTTTGTCAAAATACAGGTGAACAGGTAGAGTTTTGACAAACTGGTGTCATCCTCTGAGAAACATTTCAGAAGAGATTTCCATCCCAAGCAGCACGAATCAAAATGTGCTGTTCAACATGGTTTGAGGTTTCATTTCAGAACTCATAAAACCAGATCTGTGAGACTGAAAGATGGTGAAGAATGACAAGCAGAGAGCAAAAACAGAACTGGAAAGCAAGTGTGAGGAAAAGAAAATAAAAAAAAAATTAAACAAAAAAAAACACCACCAAAAAAAACCGCAAGCACAAAAAAAAACCAGAGAAGCCAGAAAAATAAAGCATAAATAAGTGTCAATGAAACCACAGACTTAAAGGAAAAAAAAAATCTGAAAAAATAGATTGCATAAAAAGAAGTCTGCACTAGATATTGATTACACTTAATGACAGACAACAGGAAACAGACAAATGAACAAGAAATCAGAATTCATAAGGAATGTAAAAACTTTAACTAAAAAGAATATGTGACTAAGTTACTCTGAATGTTCCTCCCTCTTCGACACAGAATAAAGCATCTTCTGGAAAAAAACAAAAGAGCTGCATTATATATTAAAGTGTGGAAGAAAAACCTTATCATCAGCAAAGAGGTGGGCGGGACTTTCTTCTGCTGTACCTGCCTGAATAACGCTGAATGGGCCTTAGAAAGGATTGTCTAGTTATTTGGGGGGAAAACACTTATAGCCCTTCCCATCTCCCTCAGCCTTCCTAAACTCATTCCCTTGACATTAAATAAAAAGGTACCAATTCATAAAACTTCAAATAGGCAAAATGTTTTCCTTATGACCTTACAAATTAGATTGCAATATTCAATATTCACTTTTCAGAGCCATCCCACATTAAACAGGAATGTATTAAAGCTAAGTAAGTATTTACTCAGCATCAAAATTAGAGTAAGTTAGACATTGAGAGGTCAAGATGGAGGTATTTTATACTTGGATACTTAGTAAACTGCAAGGTAGAATTCGTGTTCTGAGGAATTCTGAAGCTTCAGTAGTAAAAGAAATTATTCCACTCAAGAAGCAAAATTTCTTAGATAATTTGGAGAAGGGGAAAGAAGTTTTACCTAAGTTCGCTCTTAAAAGAAAAGAGATTTTCCATTAAGTTAGGTGAAACAAACTCCCCGAGCTATATAGATTTCCTGCTGCCAGCATGGTAAGCTCTGCCTTACAACTGGGATACCTGGGACCTGTAGTTCCCTTAAAATCAGAAAGGAGTAGGAAAGACAGTAATTCTATTAGACAGAATTAATATTTTCTCATGAAATATTAAGCTGAAGTAGTGTGTCAACAGATACATTCCCTCCAAAAGTTTCTGACCAACCCTACACTGATACCTAAAATTCCTTCATGCCTTATGAAAGTAGATTTTTGAGTGGTAACACCAAGCTTACCTCAATTACACTCTGCAGTAGATTTACAGCACTGTACATGAGGCATACTATTCATACGATTCGGTGAAGACTCATATTGAACATCTCTCATTCAACAGCTATAAAACCAAAACTTAATTCTGAGTCTTACCCAAAGCTTCCTATATATAACAACTCACTATGTATGCTTTGGTTGCTCCATCTGTTTAAAAAAATAAGATTATAAGAAGATTGTAAAAATAAACTTTGTTATAATCTTATTATCCTCATTAAAATCTACAAAAGAAAACTGTTGCTATTATTAACTGTGCACAATGAACACATTTCATGGGACCAGGATCAACAGCACGTGACTGCACAGTCAGAGACTGTGTCAAAATACTAATACTAGATTCATAATTTTTAAAAATTACTCTGCAATCCTAACATTCTTCTTTCTCTGAACCATTTTAGCAAGGAATCTTTTATAGACAAATGCAAAATCATCTCCATCAAAACAAATACTTGCAATTTAAGACCTAAACAGTTATTTCCTTCCTCACATATATATACACAAATGATTATTTCCATGTAATAAATGAGAATACCCTAGGATCACAAAAAGTAAATTAGAAACAGCAGAGGAGCCCATAGTTGTTTATCTATAGTATAAAGTAGTATGATCAGCTTGTACAGGAATAACATGTTAAAACATGTATAGTATTATTCTACAATCGGCCAAACAATTAATTGCGTTAATCAGTATATATTATATTATCTGATTTTTTAAATGGAAATTTTACACTCTGAATATTAGAGTTTTTACAGAAACAAAACAAAATGCTTTAACAGCATTTCCTTCCAGTGCAAGCTAGCACAAATTTAAGTATCTCCCAGCAGGCAATATAGAGCTATGTTCGATGCTTGTGTATTTGTATTGGCTTCCATTTGATTAAAGGCAACTGCTTCATTATAGAAGCAAAGTAGAGCAACTCCTTGGAATATTAAAGCACAATATTCTGTGCATATGACCACACAAGGATTCAAAAGAAAAGAGATACAATGCTCTCTTCTGAATACCTGATCACCTGACTTTGAGAAACAACTCTTTAGTGAAGATTTATATTATTTCCATTTTCTAAAACCCCATATGTAATGATCGTAACAGTCCTCTTTTCAGAGTTTTGAAATTCCTGTTTTCTATCACTGGCACTATTTATGCTATCAGGATACAGGAGATGAAACACAAGCATAAAAAGCCAGCTATCAAACATTTAAATAAATGTCTTAAACTTCCGTTATTTTGCTGAGGTGAGATTAAATAGAAGGTGAAAACAACAATCAGCTCTCTAACCTGCTAAAGAGGCCTAATCTCTCAGGACTTTTTGCAGTGTACAGGCATGGATCTTACTTTAGGATCCAGAAACTTGGAGCTAACATAAGAACGCAGTAGAGTATGAAAATAACAAGCCTTTTCTTTTTCTTCATTCTCCAGTGCACATGTCAGATTTTGAGTTTAGAAAACCCTAGAAGCACAAAAAAGTCTATGCATTGTAAGGATATTTCATTAATCTACTATAGGAGGGGAGGAAAAAATATCACAGCCAGAAAATCAGTGATGCACAGGTTACCAAAACTACTGGAAGACTCAACATTTAATAAAATAGAAATCAGAGCCGTAAAATGAAATTCTGTGCATTAAGTAAACAGATTAAAAAAACCCAACAAAACACCATCTAACTAAACTGAGCTATTTATTTACAGAATAAACTAAAAGTAGCATGTGGGACAAAGGAAGCAGTCGGATCTTTCTGAGACTGACAGAGCCTAATGTTTGGGGATTAGGTCTAAAAGATGTCCAACTGTTGCAACCTAGAAAAAAAATCTTAAATGCTTATTTCATACTGCATCTTAGGAATCTATCACTAGAAAGTGTCAAAGTTGACAATTGCAAATCATCTTCCATCTTAAACTTGACAGTACTTTCCTTTATAAATGGTACAATGGGAAACATGGTGGTCTGGGAATTAATGTGAGGCAAGTCGGGAAGATGCTTGAGAATCTGGCTGTTATAAGACATGAACTTTTTTATCCTGAGAATTATCTATGTTTCCTTCATATATGACAACGTCACAAAATAAAATATTTCATTACAGTATCTCTGTAAGGCTGATTTTAAAGAATTGTCTAGAAACAATAAATAACAAATTCTGAAGTTCCGGTCAAAATTTAATTTTTTGCATTTTGTGTTACAAACGATTGTTTTTCTGCAAGGCTTAACTGCCTTTAATTTAATGCTTCCTGTATCAAATGCACCAAACAGCTTAGCTGAGTAATATGCCATTTTTATGGCTATGATTTTAACTAGTTAAGCCAAGGAAACAGATGACAGCTACTTTCTTTTTAATCTTACTGTTGAAGTAAAGCTGTAAACCTTTTCCTTCCAGAAATAATCCTCAAACTGATTGCTGTCAACTGATTGCTGGAGGGAAAGTCTGTCAATGAAGGAGGGTGGAGACAGGAAAGACAAGCTCCCCCTTTCCATGTGTAACCACCTTTCCCCAAAAATGGAAGCAAAATCTGACATAATATTTGTAAACTGAAGATCTATTCTGTATGAACCTTTACAAAATTGTTCTGTATAACAGCCAACACATTAATTCAGGAAAAACTACATCTGACTAGACTCCATTATCAAAGAGACATGATGTTATTCAAATGTTCAGAATGAAACCCTGTATCTTTGTTCCTTAAAATGAAAGCGTATCTTCTAGGAGCTGATTTTGGATAGTGAGGGATATAGTCTGCCCTTTATACACTTCAAACAAATTTGTATCAAAATTTAAACTCCTATCAGATTTCTAGGTCTAAAATATTTGCCCTATACTGTTCATTTGTAGATGACCTACCTGCTTCAGAGGATGTAATGAAGATCATTAATATCTATAAAGAGTTTTGTACCTAGTAAGCACTATATAAATGCTAAACTATGACAAGGGCAGAAGTAGCCCAGTTTCTCTCCATCCAGAAACTAAAAAGTTAAGCTTAGTATTTGGATTACTTTATTCACTCATGTCTCTGCTAACAAAATATCAGTTAGTGGAGATACTGTTATTTATCAACACAATCTATCTCCCTATTACCTTGCTTCAAATTTTTTTCAGATATTCACTAAGATCCCATTGTAAATAAATACAATCTTAGAACACATTTTCTATGGTTGATCCCTGCAAAAAAAGGAAAGTCTTCTGTATGCACTTTATACAAAGTTTAATCAGGCATCTTTTTTTCCCTTTCAACAAAAAGGTAAGACTTTACTTGCAGAGACTTAAATGTAATACACAAAATGGCTGGTTAGCACTCTGAAGAATCATCATAGGGAAAAAATATTAAATCATTTTCTCCATTGTTCTGCAGGTAATGTGTAACATTTTACCTAATAACTGTATTTTTTATAGCACCAGTTGAAAAGGATTTGCTCTGCATTTCCAAGTTAAACAGATGTACAGTGTTAACAGGAAATTTTAGACAACAACAAAAAGAAGAAAAAACAAAACCAATTATTTTTCTGAAATTCAGATGAAGAGCATATGCATTTATATTGATTTTGGAAATAAAGGCTAGAGCTGTGTACTTGCACAGATGCCCATTAGCACTTTTTCGATTCCTATCTGTTCACTGCAGCTTAGATCCCAAGAGCCATTTCTCCCCAAATTCTGGAGGCATCCTGAGATGCCTCAGCATCACACAGAGAAGTAAAATTCTTCCATTTTTCTAATGGAGTTCCTACAGGATGTGAATTCAGACTCAAATTGCAAAGACTAGATTGCTTCTCAAAATCTGTGTCAAGGTATTAAGTTGAAAGTATAGTTAGCTCAGCACTGTGTCCCTAGGACACCATACCTTCATTTCAAGGAGGAGAAAAAATAGAATCAGCAGTTTCAGTGTTCTAAGTACTATCTTTTGCACTATTCTGTAAATGGAAAGCTTTCATTTGATGAAAAGGTTCCTTTTCCTTACTCTTCTATGCACACACACACACACCAAGAAAATACAGCTTTTTAGCTAAAAGCAAATGTACCAGTGACTTGATAAGCCAACAGAAAACTCCTTCTTTTCAAGCAATATTGAATATTTTCCTGAGACAAAACAGCCTGATCCTAGACCAGGCTTAAACAGAGCACTGAGTATCACCCTAGAAATCTTAAGCTTTTCTTATAATGAGGGCAGTCTACTGCCTCTTCTGCTTGCTGCTGCTGGCAAAGCAGGTGACTGTGGCATAGCAAGAGCAAATGTGGAATATAGATGCAATTCTTCTCAAGTTTTTTCACCATGTAAGTCAAGCATATATTTAAAAGCCCTTGCGTTTTTCTAATGTAAGTTACACAATAGCTTCAGCTGAATGAAAGGCCGTTTAGGCTTCATGAGCTTCAGCCATAGCCTGATCAATTCACCCCCATTTCATAATCAATTTCAAGACTACACATTTCAAAATCTTCGTAACTGTATCAAGCCCAGAGGGTCCTTCTCCCTTAAAAATGAGGAGGGGAAATACATTTTATGCAAAAAATGCAGTGTCAGCATGACATATAAAATAATACTCTCCTGTGTCAAGCACACGGTGCGGGTAATTCACACTCATACAGTAAAACACAGACAAAAGGACAACTGTCAGTTAGTGTGTGTGTACACACATGTGCCAGTGCTACTAAATCAGAACAAAGGATGATGAAAAGACATTTTTATCTGATAATTATCCTGGCCACACAGCAGTAGTAATCTGCATTATTACTGATGAAGTATGGAAGTGAGGTGAAATGAAAGCAAGTGGAATGGCTGGGCTCAGAGGATTGTGATCAATGCCATAAAATTCAGCTGTAGGCCAGTTACTAAAGGTGTACCCCGAAAGGTTGATATTGGGGCCAATGCTGTTTAACATTTTCATTAATGACCTAAATAATGAGATTAAGTGCACCCTCAGCAAGTTGGCAGACCATACCTCATTGGGAGTAGTTGTGCTGCCATTCAGAGGGACCTCAACAGGCTGGAGAAGTGAAGTTCAGCAAAATGAAACGCACATTCCTCACCCAGAGAAGAATAACTCTGTGCACTAGTAAAAGGCTAGGGACCAACCACATGGAAAGCAACTGGGCAGAAAAGGATGTGCGAGGTGCTGGTGGACAAGAGGTTGAACACGAGCTGGCAAAATGCCCTTGCTGCAATGAAGGCCAATGCCCTCCTGAGCTGCATTAGGGAAAGCACTGCCAGCAACCTGAGAAAGGTGATCTTTCCCCTCAGCACCAGTGAGGTCACATCTGGAGTACTGTGTCCAGTTCTGGGCTCCCCAGCACAAGAAGGACATGGGCATACTGGTATGCATCCAATAAAAGGCCACAGAGATGATAAGAGAATTGGAGTATCTGTTATATGAAGAGAGGCTGGAAGAGCTGGGATTGTTTAGCTTGGAGAAGGCTCGGGAGGGATCTTATCAGTATGTATAAATACCTGATGGGAGGGTGAATCAGACACAGACAGACTCTTCTCAGTACCATCCAGTAAAAGGACAAGAGGCAGAAGGCATAAACAGAAATACAAGAAATTCCATTTGAACACAAGAAAAAACATTTTTCATGTGAGGGTTGTCCAACACTGAAACAGGTTGCTTAATGAGGCTGTAAAGTATCCGTCCTGGGAGATACTCAAAACCCAACTGGAGATAGTTCTTGGCAACATGCTGTAGGTGACCCTGTTCTGAGCAGGGGGATTGGACTAGATGATCTCCAGAGATCCCCTCCACCTTCTCAGTTCTGTCATTCTGTGGTTGTATCTCCATTTGATCTTTTGTGTAAGCAGCTCCATTACATATGCAAAGGCAAACTACTGCTATTTGGTATGATAATGTTAACGTCCTATCCTGAATTTTCAATGTATCACTTACTTACATGACATACTCTGCTTTCTTATCTACAATTAAAAATTTTAAGTATGAAGTAAGAGTAATACTACACCATCATATTTCCACTGAAATCTTGTTACACTTTGGGGATTAAGCAAAATCAACACTAGTGAAAGGTTAAAAAAAAATTGCTATGTCAAAAAGTAATAAAAGTAAGATTAATGCAAAATACTGTTTATAGTTTAAAAAATGAAACATTTAAAAAATACAGTTGTTTCAATACCACACTTTAACTTATTTAATGAAAGGTACCTATATTCTTATTCCAGCTCAAGTTATTCAAGCCATTGCATCACATATGTCCTATTAGTAGCTTTTCCATTTATTTCACATTTCAGTTAGAAACATCTATTTTGTTAATACGAAGGGCTTACCTTTCTTCCCTAGGCTTAAAAACTTCCTAATCTATTTGTTAGTTTTAGCCAAGGGGGCTTAACTGATTTTTTTTCCCTATAGAAATTTCTTCAGTATTTGAACAGAATGGATTCTTACATTAATAATTAGAAACTTCAAAATATGCATAAAAGGGTAATCGTTTTTTGAGGCTACAGACAGAGGTGCAGTCCTGCAGCAACATTATCAAGGGATTCTAGTCAGTTCCACAGTTCCCATTCAAAATTTTGTAGGCAGCAGGAAGACTGAAAAAGCTCTGGTAACTGTCACTTGTTTCACAGATACCAGTACAAATAAGGACAGGATTGAAAATAGGAACCTGCTTTAACAGACAAGAAAGGTCTACAAAAAAAAGACAGACACCCCAGCAAAAAACAGAATCCTGGAGAGATTCTTCACTTTTGAGGTTGAGAAAACTTGGTCATAAAACCGCGAAAAGGGCTTCAAAGCCCTTTCAGCAGCAAGACATAATTTTCTTCCATGGAGCCACATGAACTGTCTTCCTAAAACGATATATAGAGAATTACAATATCTTTATATTATTTCAACAAATTTACTCATCACAAACATAAGTCAGTCTGTTATTTAACAGGATAACCTAAGTAAATTTAAATTATGCAGTCACAGTTACTACTTTCCACTTCTATAGTACATTTTCAGTAATAATTCAATGACTTAATTTTCAAGTGTTGCCCATGTCATGAAAATCCCACTATAATCCACTGCCATCCCATTTTTTTTGTTAGGTCTCAAGAGAACACCATCTCAGTAGCTGAACAGAATGGACAGTATTTGTAAGGGGGGAATGGGGAAGGAAAGAAGCAGTAGGGACACAAAGCTGACCTCGGAAGTTAAACCAAGTATTTAAAAAAAAAAAAAGTGGATCAGTCCCCTGATCTCAAAGACAATAGCTTTTCAGCTATTAAATTATGCTTCCTCCCTGGATTATGAATGGATTGGCCACAGGGTAGGGAACTTACAAAGGACCTAGTATCATCAGCAGAAATCTGTCGGGTACTACTCCTTCTAAACAGTGAGTAGCAAAAAAAAGATAGATCAAAGTGGAGAGTATATTGGAGAGTAGCAAACGTGGTGCTTAGGTGTAAGAAGAGTGAAACAAGTGACCTAGGCAATTGTTATCCTGACTTCAGTGTATGAAAAACGGGGGTTTCTTTTTTTCAATTAGAAGGTAATTAACAATAAGGAGGACAATTAAAAAAAATCAGGGTAATTTCAGCATAACTTTAAAAAGATGTATTAGTCTGGAACAAATAAGTTACATTTTAAAAGCAAATATTAAGGCAAAGGAAATCCAGAGTCCAATCTCTCCAGATTTCAGTAAAGAATGTGACATTGTATCACCCAGCAATTATTTACTGAGTTGGAAAAGTTAGGGTGTAACACAAAAATAAAGTGGATATAAAACTGACTAATGGTGACATATTGAATGGACTTATTTAAAATCTTTCTTCAGACTCATCTTATTTCACGTCTGTGAACCTGACAAAAAACAGAAGTGTTTTGATAAAAACTGGTTACAGGAAGCACTCGATACAGGGCAGGCTCTTGCTAACTCACAGAAGAAATTGGGAGGACCATGGGATAGGCATGTTAGAAATGGGAAAACATTAAGCAACCCTTCAAAGCCACATGATTACAAATAGCAGAACTTCTATGATTACATGGTGTTTTATCATCTGAGAGCAATAGGAAAAGAGAAATCACACACCCATGTCTAATTTAGTGCAAAAATATTAAGCCAACCTGGCACACCTGTAAATCAAACTTGATCTTCACCAGTATCTGATAAAGTATTTTCAGCAGACCAAGTGGAGCATCAGCGCTATTATTAAAGACTTTGAGGAAACACTTTAGGTACAAGGTACTTGATGTAGGTGAGGTACGTTCAGATGCAGGAGGATCAAGTTACTAGGCTCCGTATCTTCCTATTTATTCTGTTTTACGAGACAGTTTAAAAGGTGCTTGCTCTGCTTGTTTGATCCTTGCACACAAAAGCTGAGGAAGGCACATATCAATGTTTATAATTTACTGAGGGCTACACACCATGGAAGGAGTTGCTTTTAAATAACAATCTTGAGATACTAAAAATTAGGAATCAAAGCATGTATTTAGGCTGGCAGTTCAAAGAAAGTTCTAAGCATTAGGAGAGAGATATTTTGAAACATCTTTCCAGAGAGAGCAACAGGGCAAAGTACTTACCTGGCTTTAAAGTAGACTGTGGTGACTTTATGTCTGGGACTAGATAAGATTGTTGCCTAACTCAGAAAGGCCTTTTCTTCAGGCTTGAATTACTACTCCCTATTCTGCTCCCCCTCTTCCCAGTCCTTTTGTTCCCACTATTCCCACTAAAGTTCAGCTGGGGCTATGAGAGGACTACAGGCAATTTGTTAGCTTTAAGAGAAAACAGTCATAAGACTTAAACCCCTACCCCTCTAGCTTACATGCCTTTATAGAATATTGCATCAAAGCAGATGACTAGAAGCTCTCCTTGAGATCAAAAGATTTAATCAGCAACTAAACAGAGCACTGCATTGCAAACATACTGAAATGATATTGCCTCTTTAGGTCTTCATTAAATATTTGTCCTCCTTGCCAATTTAATGGATTCCCAGTTACTATATAAACAGCCAAAAAAGAAATTTGATTGTACTCTATGCATATACACCTCAAATGCTGGTCCTATCCTTTCTACATTGATGTTGCTGTCCAAAAACTTCACATAAGCTTCTGTTAGGACATACAGCTACCTGCGCCCCTAGTAACATACTACTTCTATGTTAATCATTGAAAAACCTGTCCAAAAGTTTTTTTACAGCAGTGTGTAATTCAAAAACTGCTACAGAAAATAGAGAGGGCGTATTCACATGACTACAGATACGGACCAGGTGCCACATAGTTATTTGTATAGCATTAAGAGAATGTTAAGCAATGTTGCAGACAGCTAACTTGTCTCCATTCAGCTCCTTTAGAAACTATGTCCATCAAGGAACGTGTGGCACTATGGTTTCATGATACAAAAAGCGTGTTCAACCTGTCGCAAATGTTGAAGAGGTAGGTGGGTCTGTCATTCACTGAAGTCACCAAGCCCACAATCCATTGTATCAAACACAGTCAAGTCATTATTGTAGGCACAACAAAGTCAGGTGACTGTAAACACATTTCCCTACATCCTTCTGGCTGATAAATGATTTTTTTCATTTTAGGTTAGAAAAGAAGCAAATGCTTTTCCAGAGTAACTTGATCCACACTTTGGCAGCCAAACATAAATTTCACTTAAAATATACACTGGACTGAAACTTAAGCAATGACAGATATTGTTCAAACCCCTAATTTTTCAGAACTTCCATGTTATCCATGTATGTTCTACATAGCCAGAGCACTGGCCAGAACAATGCTGGTTACACAGAAAAAGTATTTCTATTGCAATGCTATCTTAGACCAATAAATGTCCACCACTTAGTATACTTTGGCCACTTTGGGGACTGTTGTTCATGATAGCATTTCCAGTTAGAGACAGAAGAATCAGAGAAGAATACAAATTGCTATCCTGTCCAAGTTCAAAGATAAAGCTAATGAAATCCACCTTTATTCACTGTTGTCTGACCTCTACCATCTCTTTTTCTGTAATAACCCAAATGCTCAACAGAATCTCTTTTAATTCGTTTGTTATAGATTAAACCGAGGCGTTCACCTTAAATGTCATAAACTACTGTACATGTGAGTATGATTTAGTTTAACAATGACATGCAGTCTTGGATTTGACAGAAAGACTCAATTTCAAAATGTTTTTTCCCCTCTTGACTAGTCTCCTTTTAAATTTTTGTCTTTTTATTTCCAGCTTGTGCTTATTTTTGGCTCCCTTATTTTCTTGCTGTAGAACAGTGATACGAAAACTACTGCACATACGCTTGTTTTTAAAGTAAGCATATTGAGTGGTTAGCCTAGCTCATATGTTCTTGCTTACCTCATAGATTTCTGGATTATTATTAGTTTATTTTACTAGTATAGCCCTCTTTTGCCACACACGTACACACACTTTTACAATAAGCTCACAACTTATGAAACTTGCAAATCATGTGCTGCTGAAGAACACAAACTCCTTAATTCCCTCATTCTGATGACATGGCTTAATGCAATGTAGAGTCTCCATCTATAACACACAACCTCTTTTTAATCAGAAAGCACTATTTTTACATAATTGGAACAAAAGAACTTAATATTATTTGCCACTTAAGAGTACTATCAAAAATATGTTAGGCTACTAAAGCAATTAAGCCCAATCTAAATTAGTTCCATCCGAAATGACAAAACCTGTCTAGTTTTGCTAGCAACAAAACTAGTCAAATATATGAAAGTTCACTGATGTCAGAAAACTAAAGTATTAATAATTTCCACAATATGAAAGCATGATCTTATGAGCCTAAACCCCCCATTTCCTAATTTATGGAGAAATACCTACTACAGGAATAAATAGCCCTAAACACAAACATCTTACTGAATAGTAGTTCTCCCCAGTTCAGCTCATTTAACAGGCAGGTATCAAGAACTATTACAGTATTGTCTTAGAGGCAGTAAGCTAAATAGTTGGAAGTAGCTTATCACATTTTTAAAGTTTTTTTTCAAAGGACGGAAATAATAAAAACAGACATCACACAGCTTTTAGTAGCTGTAGCTGAGAAAGTCAACCTTTTCAATGGGAGTTGTGGTCTCCCCTAGTCCAAGTTTCCTCCATTCTATAGCTCAGAAAATATGGTTTTGCACTGACTGAAAACTGAAAGTAAAATTCAGCAGCCTGGTTATTCTCAGTCTTTCCATGTGCAGCAAAAATAAGAGAACATACATGATTCTAAAGCACCATCCTTATACTGTCAACCACTTCCAACTCTGCAGGAGATTTCAGGCTATAGTGTGTAAATCATTACTACATGCTCTAATAGTACTTGCTATTTAACCAGGAGAGAAGAAACCCCCCCTCTAGAATTACAATAAATAACTACAGTTTAGTTTTAAATGAAATGATGTAGTTTATATCTGACCTGAGTTTCAGTCTTTTCCTAGTGGGAAATATAAATTCAGCATTTGGATACATAATCCTACAGCTCTCAGAAGCCGACTCCACCGCGAACACTTTACATGATTTATAGCTCTCCTCCAGATCCAGATGACAAGTCTCGGCGGAGCAGGTGCAACGGGGTATTTTTTCCTTCCTTCCGAGATCGTTCCCTCGTATGTAAATTAATTAGCAAGTCTTCATCACTCTCGCGTAAACGGGGAAGATGAAGCTAATGGATTATCAGCGTTTAATTTCTCACACGGAGCGGGTGACCCGACAGCCCGGGGGAGGGAGGGGGCTCGCTGTTGTTACTGCCGAAGCCACAACGTTTTTGACAGCGTCAGCGGAGATGGAAGTGAGCCTGGATCCCGCAGAGTTATGCCAAGAGAGCAATTTTTAAACCACGGGCAGAATTTGAGGGGAACCTCGGCGCCGCGAGGCGAACCCCCCCCGCCCCCCCGCGCCAACACGCGCATTTCTTCCCCCCCCCACCCCACCCCGGCAAGTTAAAGCTGCCCTGCCAGCGCCGCCGTGCCCCCTCCACACCCCTGCCACC
>JAVKLA010000093.1:25168402-25185047 GCA_034782735.1 Sagittarius serpentarius | reverse complement strand
GACAGCCCGCTCCACGTAAATGCATTAAGAGCAGCCACATCATGATTAATTCATCAGTCCCAGTGACCAGAGGAGGAGGCACGCGGAGGGGAGCGGCGGGCTGAGGAGAGGCAGGGCGCACGGGAGCGTCCCTTCTCCCGGAGTTCAACACCACCACCCCCCTCCCCCCGCCCCCGGCGCAGGGCTCCGCCAGCGCGGAGGGAGGAGAGGGGAGGCTGCCGCCGAGCCGCCGGCTCGCCGCGGCTGCCCGTGCCCTGCCAGGTCTGAGGGAGGGGAGGGCTCCTCTGGGCAGGTGACCGGGCGATCTGCCCCCTCCGCCACCACCACCCCGCCCTGCCCCGCCGGCACCCCGGGCTCCCCGGCCGGCGCGAGCCGCCCCACGCGCCTCCCGCGCGGGGAACCGTTAGGGCGCAACGGGCGCGGCACGCGCGCCCTCAGCCCGCTGGCAGCGGGACCTCGCCCGAGACGCGGGCGGGCAGCGCTCGGGGAAGGGTGAAGTAACCGCGGGAAGTTGCAAAGGCTCCACGCCACGAAGGGGATTTCAGTCGCCGCTCAGCTGAACGCCCGGGGGATTCCCCGGTTCAGTGGGAAGCAGGCCGCGGTCGGGAGGTGCACCCCTCGCTTGTCCTCCCGCTGCCAGCGGTCCGCCAGGTGCCTTGGCCGTGAAGGAGGGCCGCAGAGCCCCGAGCTGCCTGCTGCCAAGCACGGAGGGGATGAGCCGGGCAGTGCAAGGATCCCCGCCGGCAGAAAGACCACTGAGCATCCCTGTGGCCGTGACCGTATTAGCAGGACAGGGCTCATGTGCACAAAAGTATCCAACCCCTCCCCGGCCTTGGTAAAAACAACTGTTGGGCCGCTTGCCAGTTGCTGGAGCCAGGTTTCTCCATGCAACACGCCACTGGTGTGCATGTGAGCTTGCTTTGGTCTGCTGAAGCAGCAAAACCGACTTTCCCCAGTCCTCTGGCGCCGAGCTCGGCACGGGGCTTTACTGCCCTCTCTTCTGAGGGGCAGTGCTGATTTCTTCAAATACCATTTCTTTACACTTGCAGTATGCTGGGCTCGGAGTTTCTTCACAGCAGGGGTAAGAAACCATTCAGATTTAAAGGGTTTCCAACCAGCTATTAAAGGCAGGAGCCCCTTTGCATTTCTCTGCCTTTATTTTCCACTCCAAATATAGGTAGAAGTCCTGCAAGTCCACCATCCCCCTCCAACACTTACTACCAGATGTACTTAGCCTGCAACACCAAGCAAGAGACACTTGCTCTTCCAGCCATCTTACCTTCTTAGTCAGGTAGCTCCCTTATTGAGTGATGAAATTTGTATACAACAGATGATTTATCACCTATTTATTACCTCCTTACCTCATCTATAAACCCAAGTTTGCCTACCTGGTAGCATCATCATGCTTCAAGGGACTGTTTGAATAGGATATTACCACAGTTTAACAATTCTTTATTGATCGTGCGCCAGAAGCAAAAATTTCTGCTGTCACCTCTTGTGGATTTTAGATTAGCAAAGAATTTTCAACCTGACACAGCTATATATAGAGATTCCCAAGTTTCAAACAGAATTCATAAGCTTTGCATAGAGATCCCCCAAATTGTCACAAGGCCTTAGTTAGATAATCATAGGCAATGAGGATTAAAGCTGTGCAAGGAGGAAGAAGAAAATAAAATGAAAAAGTAGAGTGCTTTTGTGGGGAAATTTTATTTACATGACACTTTATTGTTATTTTTCCTTTCGCATTATGCTGTAGATTTTGTGTTGCTTGTATACAAAAGAGTAATTACTAGTAACTCCACAGCTGAGGTTGCATTGTGGCTTGCACTTACAGCAGGACGAAAGTTTCTCCGTTTAATACTTGAATGCTTCCATTTAGACTACACATTTGGCACACTAACACTTGAGAATGACAGCCGAGTTTTCTTTTTAAAATATTTATTTGCCTTCCACAGAGAAAAATCCTAATTGTCCTCTTTTTCAAAATTTTCACATTTTCTTCACATTTGTAAATTCTGAAGGTTCCCATGTATATTGCAAGCCATTCTTACTGTAAGATAAGAATACATGTAAACCCAATTTTAAGCTTTAAAAATTAAGCATATGAAGTCATCCCATTATTTGTCACAGCCCGATTAAATTTGACAGAGATTTGGCAGAGAGCTGTTTGATTTTAAAAGTGTGTGTCTTGGATGAATATTCTGATGAAACGAAGTTTTATTTTAACTCTGGTGTCTGTTTTTCAGGTGGATTTAATTTTCTTCATTGTTTTCTGACTGATTCTGGCTATATCCACCATATTACTTCATTGCATTTAGTACTGGTGTTCCAACATAATCACATAATATTAGATTGAACTGTTCTATCTAGTTTTTATTGAAAAACAAATCAGTTTGTCAGAATCAAAAGTTTCAGATGAGTACATCAGTTTTAGCAGTAAAAAGTAAAAAAAAGTGGGACTTGAGTAAAACCTGTGAATCACCAATCCAAAACTCTTTGCTCTTCAGCAGACTACATTATCTACTATCTTCTGTAATCCAGTGGTTCATCTTAAAATCAGTTTGTTTCACTGTTCCTACTAAAGGCAGTGTCTGAACATCACTCCTCTGATTAGAAATTGTCTCATTTGTTTATTTCTCAATAAAGTTCTTAAATGTTCATCTCTTCTGTTCACCATTTGATGTATTTCTATACAATACTCAGTTTTGATTTAATTGAACCAGATCCTCTCTTAATCTCTTTTCATAAAACAAGTTCTGTATTTGCCTGATGATGTCTGTGACCTATTACAGTTTGAATTAGTGTGTCTTAAAAACTGATGGACAGAGTTTTATACGTGGCATTCTAGTAAACTCTTACTAGTAATGTGCATAACAGCATTAAGTCCCTTCATCTCCGTTTAAACTCTAATAAAGTTGGGATTGGCCTTACTTTCTTTCATGACTTTCCTATGTTGATAGCTTATAGCTCATCCTGTGCTCAGTACTAACAACAAATTTTTCTCATGCTGTACAATTTTTGACTCTCAAACTACCAGATTATACCAAAAGTTTTTCCTCAGGCTCTAGTGCATAATCTTGCATTTTGTTATCCTGTAATATAACACCATTTCTTGGCTCCGATGTCTCATGTGTGCTGTTGACAAGTTGGGAATCAATGGTAAATTTCACATTTTCTTTTTTTCTAAGATTACTAGTGAAGTTATTAAGAGCTGCTGAAATAATAAGACTGATTCTTAAAGAATCCAGCAAATTCCATGTCATGCATTGATCACTTTTCAACATAAGCCCTCTTCCTTTTGCAGGTCGTTATCCGCTTCACAATTTTTGTACTAGTTTTCATCTCTTCCATTTAAACAGTCGCCCATTTACAGGCGCCTGCTTCCAGGTGGCTAGCATTAAACTCTGGAAAAAGCAAAGGTGTTAAATGAGATGGTGGATGAGGTGTCCTATGTTTGTGACAGAAGGATAAAGGTACAGTATAATTAAAAGGATAAAGGAGAAAAACATGTATGGCTAGCCTGGTGAAAGTCCCGTCCATCTGCTGTGCTAGATTTCCTGCTTACAAATGGCTCGGATTATGACTCAAAGAAAGGGGGAGAAAGGACCTATTTTCAATGCTTTTCATTTGTTTCTTCTATTTTTGGACATTCTTCGGATTCCTTATCACAGAACTCAATTGCATGGGCAATTTTATTCATGAGTCATCTCAGTGACTTTTGTAGAGCTATGTACCTATAAAAGTATTCAAAATTTCAAAGCCTGGATTTCTTATATTGTTTTTATTTATTGAAGTACAACTTTATGTTTCTACTAAATGACTAACATCCTTGCTGATGCCTTATTGGTATTAAAAGATGGACAGATTTATTACATATGGATGCATAGTTCTACTACTGCAACAACTGAATTTATATGGACACAGATTCATTGGAAATATTTCAAGTAATACGTGTGTTCATATTGTGGATCACTTCAAGTTTCAGTGCTGTCACATCTAAACATTTAGTCTTGGTGCATCTCTATCAAAGACTTTGGATGAAATCTTGGTCACACAAAAAATCAAAGAAATTCTGCTAGTTCTTTTCCCAGCACTAGGATTTCATTCACTGGATTTTCTCTGAGGGCTCACTGTATTTGGCATGAAATTCCTAATTACAGTAGCTTATATAAAATATAAAGATGGAAGTTTTCTAGATCTTTTTTCTAGAAAATTAATTATATTTAAGGAAGAATATTTTATGATAGAATCAATCCTGATTTAGTAAAACTACAAGCAAATTATAGTAGTACAGCTATGTGAAATATCCCTGGCCTGAAGGCCATATGACATTTTCTTGATTCAAGGCTTAATACTTAAAGTTTGGTCACAATTATTCATCCACTAAGGTTCATGAAGTTGATCTGATTTACAACTAATTCTGGCCACTACACAGAAACTGTGGTTTCAGTTGAATTATGATTATTTGTTTCAGTGTGAAGCACAGACTAAAACTCAAGGCATAAAGGGTGTCTTTTGCCTTGATTTTCAATTAATTTTTAAGTGAATTAAACATCTGACAAATAATGGGGCAGATCTACCTTTCCCTACTCAAGTCACTGGAGTTCACGAAGAGTGAATTTGACTGAGCATTTCCTCGTTCTCCAAAGACCTTTTCTTCACAGCTTTATAACAGAGTAAGATTGTCTAGACAAATGTGCATTTCAATCTGCATAAAACTTACAGGAACTTTATCATATGAAACCTCAGGGCTTGACATAAGCGGCATCTGGCATTCATTACAGTGCCAACCTTTGAAATACTCCAGAGAAGTGCATCTTCTCTCATGTTTATTTAATAATTGAGTATTGTAATTACTGACATCTTAATTATCATTAAATGACTTTTTCTCACCGAAGTCATAAAGACTGTTAGAAATCCTTATTAACAGTAAAGCAATAGACACAAGTTACTGAGAGGACATCAGTGCTGTTGAAAGATGACAAATTTATTTTCCAAAAATGGGGCAATTCCGTCATTCCTGAAGGATTACTGAGGGCATTGCAAACAAGTGTATATAATTTTTGAAGCCAAAACACTTTGCCGTATACTCTATTTCTGATTTTTAAAATTGCCTTTGATTTTAAATACCCTCACTCATATGTCCATTGCGCTGCTCTAAATTGTGTCACCAGAGGCACTGAACTGAAGAAAGAAAAGAGAGAAAATAGGAAGGGTGAATGAACAGTCACAGCAAGGAATAAGATGATCCAAAAAAAGACATTACTCCAAATTGCTAGCCCAGCTGAGTTGTACCTTCTGCAGACTCAGAGCGGACTGTAACTAAAAGTAAAATTGCTTTTGTAGTTCTTTCACCCTGAAAACAGTCCTAAAGTACCTATACACAGCTAGGGTAAGTCGCAGACAGGGCTGGTGTCTACAGTACACCATCTCTGAACGTCCTCCTGAAGCTGTGCAATTAGCCAAAGAGTAAAGCGTGTTGCAGACTTGCCCTTCAGAACGTCGATGCATTTCCTGCTTCTGGAGGAACAGACATGAGATCACTGGAAGGAAAACTCACCACACCACAATGCGGAACCAAGACCTTTATTGTTTTGCTAGCCCTGAAGTTTCAGCTGAAATGTGGCTTATAGTGCTGTAAAATTATAGGTCAGGTAAACCTCATTGCAGCTCTCGGGTATAGCTGTCCCTCTTCATTTAAGACAGATGTAAGAAGTCATTATGCTCCTCTGCAGAAACAAGTAGATGGAATGACTGTAGTCTCCAAACCCCAAACACAATTACATGTCTCTGTACAAAACAAAAGCTTGAAAGAGCCAGCTTAGAATGTGAATGAAGTGGGTGGAGTGGTTTTGCTGTTTAAAGCAGGAAATAAATACAAGTGAAACAAATAGGGGCTATGTATGTAGGACACAGGTAAACATGCAGAAACAGCCAGTATGTAGAAGGAGCTCATGTCAAATAACTGCCAAAGAACAGGTACCAAGAAGAAAACCTAAATGGGTTTTGGGCTGCTGGCACAGACTGACATGGGTTGAATCTCTGAAAAAAATAAACTTTTTCAATATGCATAATTTCTGCTATGCTCAAGGAAACAGGATTTTTTAAATGTTGCTTTTCAGAAACAGGACTGCACTGAAAAAAGATCAATCTCTATTAACAGTTCCTCCTTCTAGTGGGAATAGTCTACAAACCCCAAATTTTGACCAGCCGTTGGGCACAATAACAAAGCTGTGTGACAGCGTGATAAATCTCAAATGTAAATATACATGCTGTTATTAAAGTGATAAATCTCAGATATAAATATACATGTCATTATTAATTGATTTACGGAATTCCCACCTCATATTTTCAGAGGTACACCTTCCTTTAAGGTGTTCATAAGAATTATTTATGCTTTGGGAGCTGAAACTGGTATATCTAGCTATCATTCAAATACCCCAAACATCTGCTAAATCAAAAAGACATTCCTATACAGGAGAAAAAGTTTTTAATTCTCAACTTCTATGTGAAGATTTAGGTGTCTGTAACCTCCCCAACACACCTACATCCCCTCTCCAGCAAGTCTAGGAAAAAATAAGAGAGAATGTAGGCAGGTATCTTTTGAATTTGCTACCGGGAGCCTTGAAAAAAGCCTAGAAAAGGAGAGAGCCTTCGGGGTAGTGGGCTGACAGTGGCTTGTAGGAATCAGTGAAGGAATACTCCATTGCCTTGTTCAGGGAAACAGGATTTTGTAGTTTCTTGTAAACAAATAGGATCAGCTCAAAGGAACAGCTGTACAAGAGGACAAGCTGTCAAGCTTTGACCCACTAAAGTATGAGTACATTCCTGATTAATACAGACCAGGAAGGAGTTATCTCAAATTATCTTTCCCAAAGCAAATCTGGATGATAATCCAGATAGCAAATGATTAATTTTCTCAGTGCACATGTGACTGGTGACTTCATTATTAATCAGTGGGTTTCTATACCTGTAAATAAATGAAACAACTTATGTGGAAGACGCAACACACTCATGAATGAAACATTCCCAGTGTGAAAGTATGAAACATAAGTGTTTAAAATGGACACCTTTGGGCTTTCTAAATCTCACAGTATCAGTAAGGACTCCCAAACTCTTTAAGGTTAGCACCCAAGTATGGAATACATTTTTTTTTTACTTTGCTATATAAATGTACAACATAGTGTATAATGGCCACATTAGGGCAGTTGGTCATTACTGTAAATAAAGTAAGTATAGATGTTTAAAATAAACACATGTATTTTATTCAAGAGCAAAAAGAACCATCTTGAAGAAGACAACAGTGATTGCTCAAGTGCTCAATACACAAAAAAATTCTGGCTGTTAAAAAAGCCTATGAATGCCACACTGCAACTGCTCAAAGGGCCAGTACTCTCTCCAATGTATAGTTCATCTACTTTCCTGTCCTTGGCCACTAGCAGATGGTTAAAGACTATAAAAAGTGTGTGTACCAAGTGGTCCTTCCAGAAGAACATTGTCCTACCTCCTGGCAATAAACAGTGTAAAGGTTTTCTGAAACAGGTTCTGTACAGACTTTTCATGTTTAATAGCCACTGATGGACTGAATGAAGAAAGAACAACATAAGAGATGATTTAATACTTACTGAAAAGGAACAGTGGCAGCTACTGAATCTTCAGTGCCACCACATACAGCACCCTGGGTTTTTCTCAGAGGTCTCCTATCTAATTACTCACCAAGTTCGACCTGCTTAGCTTGTGAGATCTGACAAAATCATAGCCTGAGGTGGAGCAGCTGGGATTTAACTTTTATTTATAAAACTTAATTAGGAAATTTTTTTTTCTTTCCATTTTTTCCAGCTCTTCACTGTTTAAGTCACATAACACCCTACATATGCACATACAAACACATAAAACAAAGAGTAAAAGCAAACCACAACAGTCAGTGAAGTTGCTTGCTCTAGAAATAGCAGTGCCGGCATTAGCACTTCAAAGGGAAAAGCTATTTTAAAATTTAACTGCCTGGCAGATGCAGCAGATATAGAACAGGAACCAAAGAGAGGTAAGGAGGGAGAGAGAGTAGGAAGAGGAGAAAATGAGTGGGGAGGGATAGGAAAGCAGATGAACTGTACATTAATTCAAGGTAAAAATAGCCAAACTCTCTGTACTGGCAGTGAAATGCTGGCAACGTGGAACCCAGTAGCAAAATTCCCATTGACTTCAGGGGAATCTATCTTTCACTCTGCATCAACAGTTTCACTCCTATGTGACACACTACAGTGTGTCAACACAATTCCTCAATGTATTTATTTCCTTTTAGTACATAGTTGCCAATCATTATTCTACAGTAATTCTACAAATATTGTGAAGTCCAGAAGGAAACTGATGCTCACTACTGTTTTCAGTACCAGATTGGAAAATCAGCACAGAAACCTCTTGTTTTTTATGGCATAAATTGCTATTTACACCATAAATAGCCATTCATGATATATTAAGCTCCTGTATTTTGAAGCAACTGGCATAGAGTTTCAGCCCCCTGATTCCTGGGATTTGTTATCAACTACTACACTGCTGAACTCCAGATGCAATAATGATTTCGAAGGGAGAGATTTAAAACAGTATGTTCAGTCTGTAATGCAAGATATATGGAATGGTTAGTCAGTCTACATAGATGCATAACTGATTATTCTTCAGGTTGAAAAAATATTAATGGAAAAGTATTTTATATACAGTCAGTCTGATTGCTGTGGTAACACTGAATAACCTTAGCTGGCTCATTAAATCCATCTATGATAGAATTTTTCCTTTTTCTGTTCTTTGCCAATAGTAGTAATAATCATGTAGATAAGTCATTAGACTATTACAGCTTTGTAATTTACTCTTATATCTGTTCTGAACAGACTTCAGATAGCACAGTTAAAAAGTTACTATCCCTGCCACTGTTGTTCCAGAAGATTGTTCAGGTAAAGTGCATTACAGCAAGTATGAAGAAATACACCCATGTCAAAATAATTTACAGGACAACCTTTGCCTTGATATCAGCAGTCCATTTTGTAAGCACTGCATGATATCATTTCACATGAAGCTTTGAAGGAAGGAAAGGACTTCTCAGCGCTCCTAAAACCACTATGGCAGATGCATGCACTTTTACAGTGGGGAATCAAACTCCATGATCAGGTAAAGTTTTGTGAGTGGCATGTGGGAAGCGGATTCAACCTCAGAACTCCAAATGTATCTGTCTTGTGGAGAAGCTCGGAATGCAGGAAATGGCAAAGGGTGACCCATGAACTTATGGGATCATAGCTGAAGGACTGCACTTGGTCCTTTATAAGGACTGTAAAAAGATGATGGAACTTTGCAACTTAACTGAAGAAGGCACAATTGCAGCTTAGGCTTTTTTGGCAAATGATTTTCTCTCTTTTTCATAAGCAGGAAAACAAGAACAAAGCAGTCTGTTAAGAAATAAGGAATACCTTACCAATTTTGTTTGTTTGTTTTCCTGAATGTTGCATTTAAACTTAGCTTTGTTCATGTAGATGCTCAGAAAACCTTAGATGGGGATTTTATTTATCCAGACATTACGGAATGGTCATTATCCTCTTATCAGGATGAAAACTCACTATGATTTAAGAGACAACAGTAAAAGATACAGAAGAGACTAATGCAAAGAACAGAGTAAATCCACTGTTTTCAAAGGAAAATGTGAAGTCTTATCAATCAGCCAAGTGAAACAGAGACTGATAGATGATTATGTTAATAATAATAATCATATCCCATACCTTCATCTTATAGACTCCATCTTTTACGTGTTTCCTCCTGCTTACTTCTCCAAGTCTGTAAAGTTCAGGCCATTTAAAGTTCCTTTATCTGTATGGTTGGGTTGACAGTTCTTTAATTAAATTTAAAAAAATAGCTGTTTTGCTCTATGGCCTCAAATATTGAAGTCCTTGGCTGAAAAAAAGGCTTGGTAGCAGATAACTCTCAAGGAAAAAACATTTAAAAGGAGATGCCCAGGGTTAAAAATAAAGATATATATCTAAAATGCAACATATTTAATTCAATGTATAAAATCATTTGGCCTTCATTTTCACATATGTAGCTATAATCATGCTGGGGTAAATGAATCTGAGGAAATATGGAAGGTTCTAAACATAAAATGATAAAAAAATAATACTTGTTATACTTCTAAGTGATCTAGTTACACTTTGTTCAGCTCCGAAACTACTTTATAGGCTGACTCTATTTTATAGTTGCCTGGAGACTGAATCCGCTACAGCTCCCTTAATACATTGCAGATTTCAAAGTTAAGAGTTCTCAGCTCCTTGAAGTCCTCCTTTCCCGTTGAAAACATTTTCAGTTGTTTACTCATGTATCATGAAATGGACCTCTCACGTCTGTGCCTACATTTGTAGAAGGCAACTGAGACTTTGCCACTGACCCAGGACAGACGAAGTTGAAAACATTCGACTAAAGTGTTTAAGATTTGCATCACAAAATCAAGATCGATATGTCTTTGTTTGAGGCAAACTGTCCTTGCCTGTAACAGCCTAACTACAAAATATCAGAAAAGAGGTGAACAAGCAAATACACACTTTTCATAGGTGGGGAACTGAGGAAATGACAGTAATTAAAACAAAAAATGGTGGCCCCTGACTTCATTTATTTTTTGATATTTGGTCTCTTGGCGATAGTTTTTGATATTTCAGTTAGATTTTTTTCTTTATCAGTGTATATATATTAATTGGGTCATTTTAACACATCAGAGCACTATGGGATATTTTAATTAAATGGAATCCACTTCTCTTGGAGTCTAACCCATCAAAGAAGCTTACTCAGTAATGATTTTAGTCTTTAGAAGAACAGGTTGACATTAAAAGAACAACTTACCATACTTGTCAAAAAAAGAAACCACCTAAAACAAGAAAATAATGGTATCTGTATTTTGATGTTAATTATCTCTTTTGTTGTGGATTCTACTCTCAAACAATAAACCTTATCTTCTGTTGAGCAACTTGCCTTCAGTTTGGGATACATAACTCATGTCACAGTCAATTCTTTCACAGCTGTGCCTGTAACAGTGGAGACCTGCTTAATTAGACCTCCCTCCCAAAAAAACCCAAAGAATAATTGCATTCCTGTGGTTTTAGGTACGACATAATGTTCTAAAAACAAAACAAAATGCATACAAACAAAATAAACCCTCTGCTATTACGACATAAAGCTTCATAGGCAAAGGCTACCATGCAGGTTAACACAGAAAATAATAAATCTGTTTGCCTCAGAAATTTTCGTAGACAGACTTAATTGCTTATTAACTCTACAAGTAGAGATAATTACAAAGATTTAAAAATATGCCTTCAATTTTAACATGTCCAACCTATGCAAAACTGGGGCCCGATTCTTCAGAGTGCTTTGTGCTTTCAAAATCCAGCTGATGTTGATGTGGTAACTGTAGGTACTCATACCCTAAAAATATTCTTATACTAAGTATATACTAAATATAATAACTAAATATAATATTCTAATATGAAGTATTCAGTATTTGAGACATCAAAACCAGAGGCACCTTTTCAAAATTTTTTTTGGTACAGCAAACCTCTTTTTGTGAACTCTCTTTACATAATCTGGGTCTTCTGGTGCCATTATACAAGCAAGATATAACAAGCACAAAAAAACCCCCACCGTCCTAAAAATTGTTTTCAGTCATTCCCTAGCTCAATTTTGCTGGTTTTAAATAAAATGTTCTTTTTAACTTCTTTGAGTTCGCTTCCAAGAAACGGTTCCCACACTCTTACTCAGATCAATCCTCCATAGAAAGCATTCTGGAGATTCAAAAATGTATGTGCAGTCAGTTGTCACGGGGGATCCAAGATTGTCACGGGGGATCACAGCTGTTTTGGGGAGCAGAATGGTGGTGCATCCTCTGGAACTGCCATGAAGGTTTATGTTATAGCATTCTTTTAAACAGTAACTGTTCTAAAATAATTTCAAAGCAAGCAAATAAAAATCTACAAGTGTTCTATGCTCTACCATTTATTCATCAGATCTGCCACTAATGGCAATGATAGCTTTGCATGTACGTAATTTGTTAACTATTTGTTAATAGAGATGTTTTAACTTTATTAAACATACTTGGAAAACATAAATATAAGAAGTAAAGTTTTAATTTTAATTTTTTTCTCTGGATGCTTGAGAGTCTTGGATATGCAATGTTGTCCTATGTATCCAGAGGACTCTGTATGAAAAATCTCCAACAAAGGAAGTAGAAATCTGATTAGAACTAACTAAAAGACTGAGTCCAGGCCTACTGAATGACACAATAGATCAGATGATGTTAATAGAGCATATATCTACACCATATTTTACCACCAGATGGAACTTCAGCCTGCCTACGTTTTGAGCCGATTACAGGAAACCATCTTCAAAACAGAAGCCATGGATTGCTGTGATATAGGGTGTGTAGCTATGCTTAGAGCTGTGCTACTGAAGCTCTATAGCTGCTGGATGGCTCATATTTAGTGAGAATTGGCTCATATTACTTCAGAGAACGGGCAGGCAGAAATCATGTTTGCCTTTAAAAGCTCATATAAATATACCTAACAGTGGAAGAACAACGAACCTCAGAGTTTTTGCTGAATATGACCAAAGCTTACTTGTCTTACCATGTTTTTTTTAATCATGTACCTTATTTTTCTATCTGCGAAGCAGGCATCAAAGTTGAAAGTAAATACATTCACATGGAATTTTGGTCAAGTTCTAATTTGGGTCATTTTGCTCAATTTATTCACAGGTGTTAATTTAATGATGTATGCAAAACCGTGATGTAAAGCAATACTTAAAATAGAAATTTTTAAAAAGTAGATTCCCCTCTCCCCAAAATTAGCCAAGTTAGCAAAGGATAAAGTGATACTTTTCTTTGATATGATATACAATTTATGAGCCAAGTACATATGCCATCTGTTGACTGTTGACAGAGACTAGAAATATGACATTTTCAGGAACATAACAGCAATTAGAGTATTACTAAAATGCATTGAATACAATGGGCAATTATGTAATTATGTAGATAATCACAGAAAACAAGGTATACTGAAGATGCATTGGTTATTTGGTTTATGTCTTTAAAATCTGCACGATTTGCAAAAACTTTTGTCTATTTAGAGAATGCGAAGGAACATTTTATCACTGTGATTCTCAATGCATATTTTATAACAGTGTTTCAAAAGTGTTTGAGCATGAAGGAAAAAGGGAGGTACTTCCAAATATCTGCACCCCAGGTCTTTCTTATTAAATGAATGTCTAAGTTTTCATTGGTTCCTCATAAGTGCAGTACCTTTCAATAGCATAGAGTATGATCTATGGGACTGCAATTCACGTACATAAGACAAAGGGAACCAAGATACAGGATGCCGGAGTGATGCATCTAAGCTACATGCACAAGACCACTGAAGTCATGACAAAAATTGCTTCTTGTTTGTGGGAGTACCGTGGCTACTTCTGGACCAAGTGGCCTATCAATAATAGATTAATGGTCTTGAGTTTCCACATCCTACTAGCAGCTGTATTATATAGCATGCTTGAATTCTCAAGAAAACAAGATCTGATTCTGGGTAGAGTTACTGCGTGGGTGTAGAGACATTTGGATCTAAGGTATTAGGGCAGGTACATAACTAAGAAGGATGTATCTCAAACCCTGAACAATCAGCGAAGTTCTATGCTGGAAAACCTTTCATTTGTTTTCAAAGATTAATACATTAAGAACATCTGTGGTGAACTAAATGGGTGAAATCCTATTCTCATTTCAGAGAATGATAACACTCCCCTTGACTCTGCCAGGCAACGCTGGGTACAAGTACCAAGCTGTATATTCTGCTGAAGAATACTGACACCTCATACCTGTTGTTAAGGCTTTAAGTTATTTTTGAGTAAACAATTGAAGTGACTCAACATTTATAGAAGACAGAGCATGTGAACAAAGTTTATTTCTGATTTTGGCTAGAAAGCCATGTGGCCTTACAAAGGACAATTATTCTATCTGGCCCTCGCTTCTTCATCTGTAATCTCTAAATAAGATTTTCTTCATCGCTCTTGTCTCCCTAAAGTATCAGCTCTTTGTGGCATGCAACATCTCATACTGTGCAATTGCACAGTCTCCAGCACAATAGAAACAGCGTTAGATGGGCCTTGCAGGCATTTAGGTCCTGAAAATGTACACTCAGCTTTGAGCATGTAGAGGTATGGATTAAAAAAACCTAATTAAAATGTAGGCTTTAAAAAGTTATGCACCCGTACTCCAATATATTTTTCATAGGATTGTTGATTTCTAAATTTGTAATAACCTTACAATACCTGTCTCTTATGCATATTTGATGTGAAACAATACCTCTAATAGAATAGTTGAAACGAACTGTAGTAAGTCCCTTTTAGGTATTTTTCCACTTTGCAAAGTGGCCAGAAGTTGCAAACTACAGATTAGGTTCATTTAGATGAGAAGAATTTACATCTCAAGGCAAAAATAAACCGTCCTAAAGTTTAGGGGAAAGAAGGAGAGATTTTTAAATGTATTTATTTCCATTTCTATCTTTGTAGTTCAGCTAATTAAACCATTCAAGTTCCAAGGCTGTACTTTAACCTGGTGGGGTTTTTTTTTCTTTAAGACTCCTGGGATCTCTGGGAGGGATCTCCACAAAGAAACCTTGCTGATTCTTCAAGGACAGCTTCACGAAGTCAGAGTTCTCAAATATTGGCCACACTATTCTGTGGTCAAGAAACACAAAGAAAAGCCCTGCTTATGAGCTAAGTTCCTCTTTTTGATGGTCTGCCCCTGTAGTGAGACCTCATTGTCTCTTCTCCCCTTCTCTGGAACAGCTGGTGTCAGGAAACACTTTCTGTGTCTTCCCTTTTTTCCTGGCCTCAGTATCTTGTCAAACTCTAGTTTTTACAGCTGCATTGGCAAGGTAGTACCTTGGGCCTGATAATGGTGAAGGATGTGAGATAAAGGTTCATGAAGAAGCCCAAGAAAATCCCAAATAACTTTTATGACGTATCATGTCAAAGCTCTGTTCATATGAAGTTTCAGGAATCTGTCACAAAGCACTCAACCTCAGCAGGCTTTGATGTACCTTCAGACATTGTCCTGGCACAAAAGCTTACGGTGAAATAGAACTTCCTTGCAGCAATTATTTTCTGCTTTGTAGAAACAACACCTCAGAAAGACTCCCAAGAGTGAGCTGATGATTGTGTGGTCTTTTTCTTGTTAAAGTCAGAGTCTTAACATTTAAAAGTTTTTAATAAGCATTTTAGTATAGTTTGCTAGCATGGAAGCTGCTCATTATGAGATAATTGTTTCAAAGAGTTGCTGAAAGTGCTTAAATGTTAAATACATGCTACTGTAAGCAAATATTCACAAGTCTTTCAAAACAGATGTTTGAGAAATGGTAGGCTGTCTGCTCATGGTAGCACTACACAAAGGATGTGAAGAAGTGGGATTTAATAATAAATATGCTCACAACTACATGGATGCTAATCCACAACATTTCTTTTTTTTTCTTTTTGATTAAATGCATAAGACAGCAATAACCCTAATAGTTTTTATAAGGCCAAGTTTACTGCAGACACCAGTAATTCCTGGCTTTCGTCTGTTCTCTCATTCACCTCTCTGCAGCTTTCTTACCGGCTCTCTCATGCCTGGGCAAGGCCCTCCCAGTACCAACAACCCCTCACACCCCTTGTTTTCTTCTGTCAGCTAGTGCTCTGCTTATTTTCAGTCTTTGTGCACACACCCTTTTCCCCCTCCCTTTCTGTTAGTATTTGTTTGGGAGATAATAATCTCAGACAATTGCAGAAGAAATACTAAAGCTGAGATTCTGCCAAATAAATGGCAAAAACTCCATTGGCCTCTCGCCTTTTGTTGTTTTTCCTGATACGTCCCCAAATCAATGGCATTCTGTTGATTGATTCCTAGAATATTGCCTGGTATTGACTGGCTAGGACATTCAGCAGATACTGCATTACAAACAGATAGACATGTTATTACATTGTTAATCTGGCTATACAAACTTTAAGAACTGGTATTTTTTACTTTCCTATTTTTACTTTTTATTCTTGTAGTTTTCAGTTGGTTTTTTGTGCTACCTTGTTTACAGCCAGTTTTCTTTGGCAATCTGATATCTGAATACCATATGGTTTTATTTATGGTGGATATGTTTGCTAGTATTTAAATGTGTAGCACATCATAGTACTTTGTGGTCATTAAGGCATCTGAGGGAGAGATCTCTGCACTACTAAGCTCAAAACCTAGGTAACACCAACCCTTATACTTGTACATATTACCATTACAGCAAAAACAATCAACTGCTAAATGAGTGTCACATTTTTCTCATTAAATAGATGGGCTTTCTGATCTTAAAGCATTGAACTCAAGACTGAAACAGAACTAATTGCTGTAGTTCAAATCTGTTAATTTATATCGCAAAGGTCCAAGACAGTACATACATTACTACAGCATTATACCTAGCCTGAGCTTATTTTTCTACTTGCCGAAGCTGGAGTGGTTTTGGAGATTTTTTTGGGGGGTGGGTGGGTGGGTTTGTGTTGTGGTTTAACCCCAGCCAGCAACTCAGCACCACGCAGCCGCTCACTCGCTCCCCCCCCACCCAGTGGGATG
>JAVKLA010000093.1:25148681-25159487 GCA_034782735.1 Sagittarius serpentarius | reverse complement strand
TCCTCCCCAGGCCTGTAGCGTTGCTGGGGATTTTTGTGGCCAAAGTGCAGAACCCAGCCTTTGGCCTTATTGAAGCTCATACAATTAGTCTTGGCCCATTGATCTAGTCTGTCCAGATCCCTCTGCAGAGCCTCCCTGCCCTCAAGCAGATCAACACTTCCCCCCAGCTTGGTGTCCTCTGCAAACTGACTGGGGGTGCACTCGATCCCCTCGTCCAGATCATTGATAAAGATATGAAACAGAACCAGCCCCAATACTGAGCCCTGGGGAACACCACTCGTGACTGGCCATCAACTGTAATTAACTCCATTTACTACCACTAATTTACCATTTTGCATCATATTTTAGAGGAGAAAGTGATGGGAACAAAAGTTGGCTAATATATTACCTCACACTTGGGCTTTCTGCACATTGTCTTAACAATTGTGATTTCTGCTATTATATATACACTATAGGATCTGTATTATCCTGACAACTCAAACTTATTCAAAATTCTCTGTGCCTCTTGCTCTAAGAATTTTAGCCTATTCTTCCTACAAGGTTCCATTTTCTTAGAGAAAACGAAAGTTACTGAATTATCCCAGCTACTTCAACAGTGCTTTGCCAGCCCAGCCTTGCTTGCAGGTGCCTGTGAAGGATTTGGGGCAAGGATCCTCGGTCTGCCTAAACTCCATACAGGAAAAGACCCCAGATCATCTAAGTCATCCTGTTCTGATCTTTGACTATACCAGCCTCTAGCACAAAGCTGCTCGAAAATTTATTCCCTAATATCACCACCAGCTGGGGATTGCCCCATGGCAGGGGGCTTGGAAATAGATGATCTTTAAGGTCACTTCCAGCCCAAACCACTCTATGATTCTATAATCTCCAACTCCTCTTGGCAAAATTTTGGTCAGCCAAGGATAGGACCTATTAATTCAGCTCTTCATCTCTTTGCTGCTGCCAGAACAATGCAAAAGGTACAGAACCAATCCTGTTCTTTTCTTGGAGCTGGTTTCTTCTAGGAATGCTTCCAGGAATGACCAGAAAACTGATCATTCAGGAGATTCCATTAGACCAATGGGAGATGAATGGAGAGCAAGTGGTTAGTCCTGTAACTTCCAAATTACCTGTAGCCCTCTCTTTTGGACCAGTGAGTGACCAAAGGTTTCATCCATGATCTCAACTTCCTATTTAATCTTCTTTGATTCAGTTAAAAGTGATCAGGGAAGAAAACATAAGTGAACTCTCTTCTCTCTCTCCAGCATCTTTTTTCTCCCTTCACAGGCTAAAGACCCAGCTCCAGCAAATAAAGTGGAATTTATCATTGTTTTGCTCCCAAAAATGCTCCCCAATGACAGTGCAAATGGGATTACAAAAAATACTTCAGATTAAATATAACATTCATAAATAGTCTAAACCCAGCTCCATATAAAATATTAAGTCACATTACTTTTATCATTCATATAACATACCCATTGGTGTTTTCATTCAGAAAGGTTAACAGCATACGTAGGATGAAATTTAAGTCACAAAATAGTGACAAATGCTATCATCATACTTGTAAATGAATACGGTAGGCAATGCTGAGATGAGTGCTCTTGCCTCTTTGCATTTCCCCACTTTACCCAAAGCATTTACAATCACAAATTCTACTTTTCCACTCATCTTGTTTAGGCTTCTTCTGTAATTATAATTGTATAGATGAAGGTAAGCTTTCAGTGTGAAAACATTCTTACAGCAGTTACAGCATTGCATTCATTAGAAACATGGGCTCATATTAGGAA
Organism: Sagittarius serpentarius; assembly: GCA_034782735.1. Classification (NCBI taxonomy): domain Eukaryota; kingdom Metazoa; phylum Chordata; class Aves; order Accipitriformes; family Sagittariidae; genus Sagittarius; species Sagittarius serpentarius. The sequence continues at coordinate 25,157,721 of JAVKLA010000093.1, read as the reverse complement.
ATAAAAACAAAATAAATTTATTTGCATTTTCCTTATGGAAAAGCAAGTGTTTATCAATTTCTATAATAAAGTTCTTGTAGTTTTCTCAGTTGAGTTAGATACCTAATTGCCATTTCTGCCTTTGAAAATATTCCAGTAAAGCCTTGAGTAATCTGCCTAGAGACAAGGTATCATATGTAAACAGGTAGAGAAAGACATTTAGTTATCATCTCTCCGTCTCTATATGAAAAGCAAAGCACATTGGCATCTCTAGAGAAAGAAAGAAAATAAGGACACTGGAATCGAACTTGGCTTAGTTTCCTTTGTGGACACAAAAGTATAGCGTGCTTCATAAAATATGAACAGGTCTCTGGAAACAGTAAGTGCCTGCTTTTGTAGGAATTTAATGTAACAAAACAGCATAAAACCTTATGGAAGAGGAAGGTGATATTTATTTTAAATAAAACTGATTCTAGTCATTCACACTCATTCTCTTGGATTTCACTCACTTACATTCTTGTATTTTCATACTCACCAGTACCAAGATGTGTGTATCTCTGGTCTGGCCAAGATCTCTGGTCTGGTCAAGATCCCTTGTATGGGCGTGGAGGACAAGTGATGGCTGGTATCAAGACCTTGCTACATCTCCTAGGTTCCTCTTGATGCTGACAATGAACTGGTTTTTGGACTGGCTTTTTAACTCTTTTACAAGTCAAACAATTATAGCACAGTATTTTCCCTCGGAATCTTGCTTACTTCGACTTCTATCATTCTGAAGCCAGGTTATGGTCCACTGTCACTGTTTCCTCATTTTGGGTATCTGCATGGGTACAGTCTCTCTTCCTGTTGGGATGACAAAGGGGAAATGCTTATGCAATGGGCTGTAAGTATGTTGCCATCTTTCTGTTCTCACAGTGAAGGTTATCTGCCGACAATTCATCCATGCTGTGACCCTATTGAACCCTTCTAGTCTTGCTGCAAAAAGACAAATTCCTCAGTGTTTACTGGTTTTAATGCTATCAGTCAGCTCATTGTTTATTGACACAGGCTTTTCTTTTTAACCTTTACTCTATATTGTTTCTTGTGATGCTTTCAAACTCAGACATTTTAATTCATGCTAAATGCTAAGTTCACACTAAATACTAAGTTCACACTAAATACTAAGTTCTAGTATTTTTGTTACAAATCTTTCTACTTGGCTGCTTTAACTTAACAGGTGATAATAATTTTCAAAAACCTGAATCTCATTCTATGTAGTTTTCAAACACAGGTAAGTATTTAGATAAAAAAGGAGTAATCTTCATCTTAACAGACACCTTCACAGCATGTGTGCAGTAGTTATCTTTCTCCAAGTGCACATCAAAACACAAACCTGCCTGCCTTCAGAATCAAACAGACAAAAAGACACATCTCTCTGACTCAACCTCATGCAGTCACATTAAACATCACATGGCTTCCTCATGCCTTTTCTCAGGATGTGGAAGGAAAGAGCAAAAAAGGGAAAAGGATCAGCACACAGAAGCACTCCCCAGGACAGAATGACAGAATATTTTGCTCTGTGTAAAATTTGAACTGCCGCTAACTGATAAGAGGGAAGCATTCTCCTAATGAAACTCTTAATGAAGTTACTTAAAGATATGATCAACCAGCTTCCTGACTTAAAAAAACGCCAACACTTTAGATATTTGGCTAGTGTTGTGACAAATCTTTGCTGATTTCAATGGTTTAGGAGGCCTGAATAATTCAGAATCTGAAACAGTACCGCTTAATACCCAAGTACTGCCCCCTTTATACCCGTGTCCAGGGCCAAGCTAATGGAACAACATAAGTATGACTATTGTTTTATTAACGATTTCAATTTTAAAATTTACATTTTTCCAAACTACTTCAATATTGTAGACTAGAGCTCTTTATCTTTGATGTATCATTTAGGAATCTTGGGACTGATGTCCATATGCATTAAAAGACAGCATATCAGGTCAAACACTGTGTATGAATCTACAACAAGGTATTAGCCAGTGATTACTTATTAGGGGTTTCTTGTTCTCTACCACAGAACAAATGAAACGGGAACCATTATTTCTCACATTTCATACAAGACTACATATATGCACGCAAGAGATACCCATCTATCTATCTTGTGCAAAGAAAATCTCAGTAATGAAATAACCAAACAGCAATATTATATGCATCATGTGATCCTGCACCTAAGTTCCTCTTTGGAAGGGTGCTTGGGGAGAAAGGGAATGAGGGAGGCATGGTTTCTCTTCCTTTCCTGTTACTGTAAGGTCTAATACACAGTGCTGTGGATGGCAGAGGTTGCTGCAGGGTGCTTCATTCTTTATGTTGCTTATGCTTTTTCATAATTGTCAAGGATGCCTAGGGCTCAGCATAGGCACCTCTTCATCTATTTGTATGAATTTAAATAAATACATAGATCTCACAAGTCTGTGACTTTGCACTCTCCTGAGACTTTCTCCCTATTGTTCTTCATGAAATGTGCATTCTTGTAAGCTGTAATTCAGAACTATTTTGCCTGTGTGCATTTGTTTGCGTTCTGCAGCCGTATGTCAATTTAGCTTAGTTCTGAAGATGTCTCCATTTTAAAGAACATGGGATATTATAAAGAGTATTTTTTACACAATGTCTCCATGGACAATTTTGGCCGACATCCTCTGAGGTAAATGGAGGATCTATGAGGGACATTAAAGAGAATGGAATGAGAAGATAGTGCTTCTGTTTTTCTCTATACACATATCATTTCCTATGGTGAGACTACTGAAAATAGGTTCCTCCAAAGCTTCTTATGCCCCTACAGAAATGCAGAAAACCCAAGAATGTGATATTTTCCTGAGCAAAACACATTTTTTTTCTTTTGTTCTATTTTAAAATAGACTCACAGATGTTCAAATTATACAAGGGATCCTGATGACCTGCTGTGTGGTGCTCAGAGAAGCAAAGTCCTGTTGCAAAGTACATTTGATCACAGCCCAGAAGATAATTCTCTATCCTATGAACCTATCTAATATGAGAGGGTAAACAAAATTCTGAAATGAACATTGTAGAAGAAGGGGTTATCGTTAGGCTACCTCTGTCACCACCAGGAAGTTCTACTTCACTCAAAGGTGCTGAAGGATTCGTCACAGAAGAAAACATGAGATGCACCATTCCTTAGTGTTCCTGTAATACAGTGGACACTATGTTCCTGCTGGGTCAGCAGCACAGATTGCCTCCTCCGAGTTAACTGCATTGAAACAAGGCATCACACCCAGCAGATTTAATGGTGGCTCAGCATTGAAACTGAGAGTGGCTGGGAAATTCGCACACATTTCCTTCTTTTTCATTATTTCATTTTTTTCAACTATCAGTCTCCCACAAGCCTTACTAGTACATTTACTGGTTCCAAAGTTTCAGACTAGTTCAGTGCAATAAATCTGCTGCACATCTAACATGTTTATAGAAAAGGAAAATAATATAGAGCAGACCTCTACCAAGACAGTAAACACTAAATGAAGAATCAGAACAAATCACTTTCTGTAGAATTATACAGAAACGAGAAGAGCTTAAATACAAGTATAAAAAAGCTTAGGACATCATTCAATAGACTTTAACATCTATTATCAGCTTAGATAATGAAATTTTATTTCTGTTTAATTTTAATATAGGTCAAGTAAGTGAGCTAGAAGAGATAATTAAATAGTGTGGCAGTTTACTTAAAGAAAAAAAACAACAAAAATTAAAATTCAGGCAGCCTGTGGTTTTGAAGCTGGGTATTTCATAATGATTGCCTTTCTTTTGGGGACATATGCCCACGGCTGTCACCTTAGTGTTGCAAAGTAAGGCCTAGAGCAACAAATGAAAAGAAAAGTCAGTGTAGTAAGAGACTGCAGCTAATAAATATTTGATCAGATACACAAATTCACACAGTTTGATAATGCCTTGAGGAATTTGCCATAATTTTATTAACTCGTGCAATGTAAATGTATGATCTTATGTTTCTTAAGAATCAGCAAGACAATAAACAGCTATTAATCTCTTCAATTTTCTTCCAGAAGTAGATATATCTGAAATACTATTGGACTTATATTTGTGTGGAAAAAAAAAAAAGAAAAAATACAGAGAGGTGGAGTATAGAAGCTACAGAGTCATTCATGCTTTTCTGAAGAATTATACATTTTTAATATGGGAATAAAAGATGTTTTTAACAATTAAATTACTTTGCAAAAAAAAAATCAGTCTTAAAGTAGAAAATATCAGCTGCCTGGAACAGAAACATCTCTGAACACTGTTATCTTGATTATTTAGATGTTAAATACTACTTTAACAAAACACACACGGGATAGCACCCATTGAACTCAGGAGTAGCTGGAAGAGTAACATCATTCAGAATCAGACTGTACACCACAAAATACGTTTTTCATAGTTATCTTCACAACACTGTGGAGTACTAAGATATTCCTGTGGTGACAGAATCTTTTTACAGTTTCTGTGTTACTGGAGGCCAGATAGTGCTCCTGCATATCTTACCTTGCTGCAAGGTAGTGATCGCACTGAAATGTATGGGCCTGCTATGAGACAACAGTACTACTTAGATTGGTCTTAAGAGAAGGAACAACTGAGTGTTTCTGATAGAGCACACATCATTACAGAAAGATGGTGAAAAAACCTGCAGGTGTTAGGCAGCAAGGTGAGCTTAAAGAAAGGATTTTCTTTTACTGTTATATTGGAAGTAGAAGTCTTTTCAGACTTTACTTGTTCATTAGTTCTTAGGATGGATTAGAACTTTGGACTTCTCGTTAACTGGGGGAACCTAGGGAGTCTTGGCGTTTAATGTGGATTTTTCGGTATGCCTTTAAAGATGTTCAGTAGTCACACATACAGTGATATTTATTATCCATATCATGTCACCCTGTACCCTTGTAGTTATTCCTTTATGGGGGGCTTTAAAGAGGAAAGATCTTTCTTTTTAGCCATTCTAAAATGTAATCATGAACTTAAACACGTTCCAGTCTGAGTAAACTCACCTTAAATGAGCACAAACAGCACATAAAAAACATTCATCTTCACATTTCTGAATGATACGCTTTTCTGCCTCTGAACCCTGTATAGTCCATGTCTGTAGGAAGCAACATGGCAAATGCTCCACTTCTGCAAAACTGAAATTGCTGTATGTGGCTGGACTTCTTCTTACAAATCAGATAACACTGGGAAATCCTAAATGGTGTTAGGAAGAATTTACTGTATGAACTGGTGTATGTGCTAGAGAGTTTTCATACGTTTCAAAATTATAGTTTGTGCTATTCAATCATAGTTAGCCACATGACATTTTAGAATTTTTAACATTTTCTCCACAGTGTCTTAGTCACTGAAGCTGTGGGCAGAGTATTGTAATTTGTTAATTTATGGTCTATGAAATTACATGAATACATTGACTCCCACACTGAATTACATGCATTTTTTTCTCCAAATTGCACCTCTATCAAAACAGGTATTAGCACAGGGGACCTTAAAGGTACTTTGTTTCATTGTATGGAAGGCAAGTATTTTAGGGATTAATATTGACAAAAGCAAATTGCAAACACTGAAATATTTCTACTCCTGTTAAACTTGCACTAAAAAAAAATCTGTCTACCCATGAGAGAAGAAAAAACCAACAAATCTGGTTCTATTGATTGTCATGCACAAAGGTAAGGAAGAATTAATGCAGATGAAACATTCCCTACTTGAGCTGCGCGAGCTTCTTAGACTCTAATTCTCACAGATTCCTGCAGATATTTATGTTGGTCTCTTTGGGGTGCAGGTAACAAATGATACATTTAAAACCATTTTTTCCTTTTTTTTAAATACAATGTCTTCATATTTTGTCTGGGATCAAAATTTTTTCAATCATATTCCATGTAAACTTTGCTTGGCTTCATGAATTTGGGGTCCACAATTTTTGATAGGCAAGTATTATGTTAAAGAATCTGTCTTGATCAGTAACCTCAATTATGAAAAGGAATGATTCGATATTTGAAATGTACAGCAATTTTAGTTTTGCAGAAGCCGGGCAAAAAGGGAGTCAATTGAAACTGGTTAGAAAATACAGTAGTTTATCAACTCCCTGTGAATATTTTATACAAATAAAATACATATGCACATTTAATTTTCGTAAAAGTGTAAATTGCAGTAATAAATACCTTGTCACATGCTGAAGTTTAATTCCTAAATTTCTCAAAAGCACAGGAAAGATACTGGCAGAGACTTTTACAGATAGTTCTGTGAGTGAAGAACTCTGCTGCCATTGAAATTCAATATCTACTATGTACTCCTTTCAATCCCAGTGAAGATTCTTTCAGAACTAAATGATTATTTCAGCACTTTTTACACAGAGACAAAATCAATATGATAGTTTGAATACCCATGCAAAACATGGTCCTACAAGTTAATATTTAGCAGTACAAAAGTACAAGAACCCACTGAGGCCATGCAAGAGAATCTTTTAAGGAAATCTACACAAAGGGGCTAATAGCTTTGAACTTCATGTAAAAGATGGCATTGTAATTAAGCCATAGGTGTGTCTTGTATGAGCTGTAACAACGCAATTGTTTAGACAGGAGATCCTTCCACCTGAATATGGATGGTACAAATTTTTTTGTGCTTATACACAAAGAAATCAGTCAAGCTGGTGTTTTTTTTTTTTTTAGTTTCTTTTTTTTAACTTAACAGTCATACAAGACAGAAATTAAACAGGTGATATGAGGTGGCACAACAAATGGATTGAGCATTTTTTAAAGGTTAGTAGCAGTCTCAGGGCCTAAAAATATTCTTTAAAAGTCACTGTACATGATGTGCAATTAGATGGGTGAGATTCTGCATAATTTGGCATATGTCAGAGATAAGATTCCCTGCAGAGCTGCTTTGACTGCAGAATGTAATAGATGTGACCTTTTAGGGTCATAAAGATAGTAGTACAGTTAAAAATCGTACGTTTCCAAGTATTTCAAAAAAGCTCTAACCACCTCAAAATACAAAAATGTGTTGTCCCAATAGCCAATCAAGTTTAGTCCGGAAAAAAACCCAGAACTAAACTCACCTTGGTGAGCTTGGTCTAGCAAGGTCCCTAGGGCCCTAGATCTAGCTTTTAAATAGGACAGGGCAAGAAAATCCAATACTTTCTTGTGATTGAGCTTTATTTCAATAATGTCTTTCACTGTGGCTTGCTGGAACTCAAAAAAGCAACAGATAATACAAGAAAGGAGTAATCGCTATCCTCCAAAATTCTCTCTGCTCTGCACTTGAGCAAAGGGCACCAATAATGCGGCTTTAATTTAACATAAACTATTGTACCAATATTAAGCTAACTCACTGCCTTCATTTGCCTATCTGGTAAACTGGCAGGTCTTCAGAGTGAAAATAGGTTTTTGATTCAGAATACTCAGTACCAACTGGTCAAATAAGGTTTTGTAGAATTTGATCACAGACATTTCTCTGGTTTGTTTCCAAGGAATTTCTCTGCATTAGTAACCACAGTGCTTACATAACTTGGTGAAAAACCTGTAGTGACAGGAGAGACTGGCTATGGACAATGAAAGCCCACTGAAGCTGATTACAGCCCTTCCACTGATTTTAACAGGCTTTGGATCAGACATCTAGGGAAGGAAAATCATGATGGCACTGACTGCAAATAGGATAGTGAACATGGACTGCCTTAGAACTGGACACTGCAGACAATGCAAGAGCAATTGCAGCTGAGACTCTCAACTCTACCTGCAGATAAACTGTAAGACTTACTGTGTAAGGCTGGAAGGTTGATAGGAAGATACTGAAGCTTTCAGAACTATGTAGTACTAATGAAATAGTTACATGAGTGGAGAATATCAGCTTCTGTTTGAAATCGGTTTTCACTTGTTATCCTGATGGTATTAATTGCATAACGAAGTAAACAGAACATCTCAAATGCGATTTTTACAGTTACTGTCAGACTATGAGAGATCCTTTTGCATTGTTTCACTTAGTCTTGGCATCAGAGTGGGTTGATAATTATTTGAACTACACTGACAGATAAAATGCACTGCCTTTCCCACCTTACTAATGAGACGTCAATGAACAGTGAACAGGATTGCCATGAGATGGACACACTGATCATATGTCTGCCCAATGTGGCCCTCAATAAAGGCAGTGGAAAGCAAAGGGTAAACCATAGGATCCAAGGAGCTTTGAAAAACCCATTAACATCATCTCTGCTGCAGCTTCTGCAAAGGTATCATTCTCTCAAAAAGCACATTAAAACAAAAGAAGTGTCAAGACATGGAAGGTATGTTTGGCTTGAGGGCAAGTGCCATCTGGCACTCACATTCAGAATGAGCGTGAAGCAGTTAGAGAGTTTTGTAAGTAAATGTTGTAACAGGAGAAACTGAGAGACTGTCTAAGAGTGAGAGCCTTTAGATTTATTTTTTTTTTTTAAACACTGTACATTTTTTAAAAGGTTAGTGCATGGTTTTCAAATATCACTGCACATCTGTGCATCAGTGCATTGTTTCATAAGCCCTGGTCTCTTTCAGTGTCTTAGTGACCTATCATTGCTGGGAATCTCCTTCATCTTCAGAGGTTTCTGAACTGATCTGAACTATCAGTAATTGCAATGTCTTTGAAGAAGACATCATGATGGGGAGAGGATATGTATTCCACCAGGACAGTCTAGCAGTGAAAATATGGACACTTTACTGTTGATAGTGGAACTAGTGTGAAGCAGAAAGCTTAAGTTTGTGGGTGATATTCTTGTGAGGTACCATACAAACATCTGGAGAATGGTTCAAGCAGCGGGGAGGACACTAAATAATGCTATGAAGTAAGGAGGCAAACAATACAATCCAAATTTCAGGTAAGCTCTCAAATAATACCCAAGTGTATTAGCCTAAGATGAATTTTATGCTGTTGCAACTTGACAGTTTCTGATAACTAAACTAGCTCATTTACAGCTAGCTTGGTTATCACTGTACTAGAGTGTCGTGGTTTAACCCCAGCCAGCAACTCAGCACCACACAGCCGCTCACTCGCTCCCCCCCCACCCAGTGGGATG
>JAVKLA010000093.1:25135225-25148581 GCA_034782735.1 Sagittarius serpentarius | reverse complement strand
ATCAACATTCTTCTCATACTGAACTGAAAACACAGCGCTGTACCAGCTACTAGGAAAACAATTAACTCTATCCCAGCTGAAACCAGGACATAGAGTTAAGTCTGCACCCTCATGAATAAACTGAACTGATACGACAAAAAAATACAAAGCAAAAGAGGACATTTTTCAATTGCTTATATGCAGTTCTTAGGAGGCTCCGTAACAACCAAAAGGAATTGGAAATTCTCATTTTGGAAAAGGAATTGGACATAACTGGCATTCTTGAGACTTGACGCGATGATTCATGACTTGAATGCTAATATAACTGGCTATTGCATATTCAAAAATGTAGACGATATAAAAGAAGAGTAGATAAGAGAAACATTGTACATATTCGGCATTCTACATCTGTCTCTGTTAGAATTACTGGTAAATCAGAAGTATAGGTTTTAAATGCATCTAAAGGAATATGATAACATTGCCAAGGCAGAAATCTATTACAGACTATCAGATCAGAGTGAGATGAGTTCCTTTCAAAATGCCTGTCAATAATGTGTGCAAATAAAAAAAGAAACCTATTTTTACATAAACTGGGAGCTATCCATTGAAAGTTTTGTGTATATGGCAAAAGAAATATTTACTAAATGAAAAAAAAGAACTTTACCCGACTCAAAATAACTATTTTTGGCCCTCAAAATCATGGATCAAAATGGATTACTCTCGAGATAGGAGGTTGGAGGTTGCCTGGGAAACAGTGATCAACACCTGATTTCTTTAAAAGCAAGAGAAAGAACAGGATGCAACTTCTCCCCCATCATGTGACACAGAAACCATGCTGTGTTGGGCAGGGTTAATGTAGGAAAGAAGGCTGCCTGGTCCATGCTTTTACATCCTTGGTCTTTACTGTTGGCAACTTTCCTAATTGCTGGAAATTATGCATGAAGTGACTACAAGGAAAAAGTCAACGAAAAGTGATCCAATTGTAAGATCCATAAAATGAGATAGCGGAAGGCCAAAATAATCAGTACAACACAAAAATAGTTGCTTTAACTGTGACTTCAGCTTTGATTAAAGCCTATCCTGGCCAAAGGCAGCAATTTTTAATACAAGCCAATATACCAAAAATAGGAAAAGAAAACTATCAATAGCACTAGAAACCAATTTGGAGTTTACTAATAAGACATTAGGAAAATGTGTGGCTGACAACGTAAAAGGAAAATAGGGAGGATTTTTTAATCTATATTAGGAGGAAAAAAGAAGACACTGTTTCAGACAGAAACTGTGGAATTGTTAGAGATGAGGTGGAAAATGTATGAACATTCAGTAAACATGTTTGTACTCTATTCTGGAAGAAGTTTGATAATATGCTTAAATTATCTAAGCAGGATGTAGGAAGAGATGTTAGACAGCATTTACTTAGAACTGATATTTTATAATCAAGATGCCCGGAGTGTCTCTGCCCAAAGGACTTAGAAGAATACATAAGATCACTGTGTTCCTAGTGCTGCCAGAAAATTTCAGATTCCTGGAAGAGTGTTAATGATGTATCAGTATGGAAAAAAAATAAAAAAAAAATAGAGGAGATGACTATAGTTTTTTTCAGGCGGGTTAGTCTGGCATGAATCCCATGGAAAATATGGAACCACTGATATGGGAGTCAACTGACAAAAATTACAGGTGGAAAACAATGTCAGCCATATTTGCAAAACTGGCATGATAGAATTTACACATATTCTGTCTTGTCAAACCATCTGATTTCATTCTTCAACAAAATTTCTGACTTAGTTGATAAAAGTAACTGAACAGATGCAATAGCCTTTGTACAGCATTTGAATCAATACTGTAAGATAATGTGATAGTAAATTAGTACAATACAATATCTGTAGATATTACACTAAATATAACAAAAATTTACTAATTGAAGGACTAGAAAAAACATTTCTGGTGGAGTTCTTCAGATGTCAGTATAAATCCTGAAGCTATTCAGTACTTTCACCAAGGAGGTAAAGGTGAATAAAATCTTCTGATAAAAATCTATAGATGATGGAAAGGCTAGAGAAGGGAACTAATGATAAAGGTATGGCAATCATACATATCAATGCCTACATATTCTGTATATGATAACACTATAACCTCCAAAGCTGAGCTGGTCACATAAACACATAAGACTGGAATAAGACTGGGACTATGCAGATATAACAAATCAATTTTCTATCAATTCTGGAAAAAAATGATGGAAATGTCTGCATTTTTATCCTGCCCCAAGTGTGCTCTTTTCAGAGATAAAAATGTCAATTTCATTTTGATATGCATAGCATTTCAAATACTCAGCTGTTTTGATTTTACATGGTTTTGTTGAACTGAATATTCAAAATACAAAATGCAGAAGTGTGGATATAAAATCTGGAGAATTTTGAATGAGAACAATCCAGTGTTATAATTTTTTAATAGGTTAGTTATGGAACAGCTGTATTGTTTTCCACAAAAATGTTCTAGAATTTCCTAATACTGTACAGTTAAGAAACTGCAAATCTCAAAGTTCAAGATTCTTACAGCATTTCTGTTTCACACAAGACTATCTGAGGACCATTAGTGCTGCCTGGGATTTTTACCTTCTCTTGCTATTCTTTAGTTGCCAGCAAACTGTATTCTTGCCTTGGTTGCTGCTTAGCAGCATACCTGTATTGTTAGATAAGTTGACTTCATTTAGTTGACTTCAGAGTGAAGGATGGAAACTCAAGTAAATATGCAGCTTTGAAGTTTCTAACGTCTTTTCCACGGGGGTTAGAAGCATCATTTATCTTTAAATTTATGTGCATAACATACAAACCAGCTTCCCCATCCAATACACCTCTCAAAAACTACAAACATCTTGTACTTCAATAGTGCCATGGATAACTATACTAAATCCTACCCTACATGTAGCATCCAGAGATGCCACATTTCCAATCTCCTCTTTCCCCTTCTAGGAACTGTCACACAGAAAAGACACAAGTCCCATACTTAGCGGGGAGAAGCAAGTGCCTTTCTGCTTCTAGTTACCTGCTGACTTCCTAGTAAACTGGGAGGATACCTGAGAAAACTACAGACAGTATCTACTTGCGACTGCAACTTTTGTGGCCTGTACCCTTGTTCTTGGTATGCATCACATCTATCTCTGTGGTATAATATAGAGACATACCTGGTAAGGAAATGCTTCCTTTTGAGATTCTTCATCTGAGTTCACGTTGTTTGAGGTATTCTACCATCTGGAGCTGTGGAATCAGTAGTACAGATCTTCCTCATTCTTTTTTTTTCTTCTACACATCATTTTCTTTGCTACTGCATAAAGATACACAGAAAAAATCATCATCCTTAAGCAAAGAGAATTCTGTGCTTCCTGTCATGAAAATAAACACAGGTCTTGCACTTGTATTTTATATGAAGCAGAGAGTTCAGAAGGACTAAGATTTACTATTTCAAAAAAACTCACAAAAACCTTAAGCAGAGAGGATTACCTGTGTACAAGCACTGATGTGGAAATAAATTAAACAGACATTTTTCTCTCCTGTTTACAAGAACTATCAGAATTGTATTCCTAAAGACACGGAGAAAACCCAGAAAATTACTTTGATATCCTGACAGCTTCTTTCTATTACTTTGGCCTTATTTTCCCAGAAGTCTTCTGGGAAAATCCTTCATCTACCATGCCTCTTCAACTTCTCCGCCTCATCTCCCTTTAATATCCTGGGTCCTGCTAAGTAACTAGAAAAATGCAATGAAGGTGCTAGTCATCTGCCTAATGGTCCCCACTGCCACAAGTTGACTGACAGCTTTGGAACAGAAAAACAAATTAAAGTGGCCATATGTATTTGTTACTGGCTACAAAAAAAAATCCAAAGGGATAAGTAAACCACTTTTGTCTCAGGAAATGCTTGGGTCCAATTTTCATCAACATTCTCTATAGAAAATTATTAAGAGAAGTGGTTTTCTTAGTCTTCTAAATCACTCTGACTCCATAATACCATTGTCTAGATTAATTTAAATGAATATGAACTGTTGATGCCCCAATTGCCTCACAAGTTAAGTGTCCTTGGTTTAAATTGTCCACTTAAGTGTCTAAGTACTATCAGTGTCTCTAGTGTCCTGACAGAAACAGTAACAAAATAAGCTGCTGTCTGGTCAACAGCTTACTCTTTAAGGATGCCCTATTTATTTTTTACTCATCATGTAATAATTTGCAGTTAGTTACATAGAACAGATACTATTTAAATGCTATTATATATGGGTGCAAAACATCCTCATAATGTCTTTGGGGTACATTTTGTTCATCTATAGCACCACACTTTCAAAATCCCACTTCCCTGTGACATTGCCTTCCAGGTTTTAAAGGTTAAAAAAAATTTCAACAGTTTATGAAAAATGCCTCATAGTGGTGAAATACCCACCCCTCATGGGCTTGGTTGTTTGCCAATTACTTTATAGCCAAAAGCAACAGGAATTGCTCAGTACTACAGATTCAGCACCTGAAATACACCACCTCCAAGAAAGGGCAGGAACAATCCTAACTAACTGAGGAGTTAGCTACCTGGTGCAAAATGTCATTTTTCACTGTTTTTTTGACAGATCAAAGGTCAAAGTGAAGAGAGGGATCATATGTACCTTTCACTGTATTTTGTAGTGCACAGGTCTCTGTACATGTCCATAAATGAACTGTAAAAAAATATTACATAATGTGGCTGTGTGGTGTCTAAAGTCTTCTTCACAGTTCTTTTTTTTCCCAACAAACCACCGGATAACCTCTCACATTAACAAATAAAGTCTTACATACAAGTTCCATCATATGAGATCTTATAATTTTATCAGCCTGTACAGAATTCTGACTTACGTTGCATTCTTCCTTGATCTTCTCACATATTTCTGTCTTCAGTCCTTCTTTTATCCAGCTATATGGAAAACACTGGGAATAAAAAAAAATACATTGATTTTTTTGAAACAAAGTCCTGAATATTTATTACATATTTGGAGATAATGGACTATCCATGGCTGAGCATGACAATACCGGCATGCTTGACTTGTATACTTGAAAGCAATTTTATGGGGAATAATAGCCAGCCTGAGAGTTAGCACTGGGTGGTACCTATGAGCCATATTGCACTAAGAGCTATTAATGGCCACTGTTAACCCTTGTCATCAATGTGAGTTACACAGGATAGAAGAGCTATTAAAGGGCAACCAACCTAAAGTCCAAACAATAAGAATGTAATCTATATTACAAGCATCATCTCCTTTAATTTTCGGTTATTGAGCTAAATTATGCTTTCACTTTATACCAATGTAGCCTGAGTTGACCAATATAAAGTGACAAGAGAACGTGGCTGATTAAATTACTTTAAGGTGATTCATGTGCTGCTAATAGTGTAGGTATGAACAACAAATGATGGTGAATAATGAAATGGAAAGAGACAAATAACATTCAGTTAGCTGAGGCTAACTTTGCTAGCAAGTGCTGAATACAGTCCATAGCTATTAGAGTGCTGAATGAAATGCACACAGTAAATGTCTCTAATGCCATAAGTTACAGTCTGCATATTACTTAAACTGTATGCAGGTATCCTGTATTCTGAGATGTCAGCAGCAACCTAATTGCCATCCATTTGCTCTAATAATGTTTACTTTGAAAGATGTTTCTGAAAAAAAAAAGTAGAAGGAATTATGCTTGGATGCACAACAGAGAGGTCACAGGTACTCAGGAGTATTTACCATCTGGTGACTTTAGTTTCCACCTGTGTGTCTTATTGGCATTACAATTCTTGAACCGCCATGATCAAATTGAATCAAAATTGATGAAACTAATACTGCTATAAAATTGTGGTATCATCTGATGGTAGCTAAACTCTACACATGGGTGACTGGTATTTTGACTCTGGGTGTACTGCAGGACCAGCTCAGTCTCTGAGAATACAGGGTTCGAATCCCCTTAGGCAGAGGGCCACCTTGATTTTAGGTCTTAAACATTCGAGTAGTGTTCTGCCTTCCAGGCATAATATTTACAGAAGTAAATAGGAACATAATTCTCCTGGGTTTCAGTGGGAGTTAAGTTCCCAAAAGATAACTGAAGAATTGGACCAAAGCTTGTAAATAGAAGGGGCACTGTCACTACCATGTTGTCTTCTTTTTGTTCTACTCCAGCAGTCAAATTTTAAACAGAGTAAACCTACCTGAAATTTTCAAAGGAAAGATTAAATAGCTATATACTAGAGAGGGACACTGGTTGTTGGTCCTTAGTGGACAGTTATGAAAGGTCAGAAATTATATTCACCTTCTCAGCATTTTCTTCTTGGATAATTTACTCATCACATAGGGATTCCAATTGGAGGCTTATAGCTTACCTTTTAACTGTTGCAGATATCCATAGCATTTCACTTACGTTTCCGGATTCCGTTCTCGAGTCCAGGCATCTGAATGCCTGCATCAAAATTGCAACTATAAGCATCTACCCTCTTTGTTGTACATAGTCTGTGATTTGTTGTTTACAGTAAATGGATCTTTTTTACCTCGTTTTCTTTCTTCACCTTATTATCTTCTGTTCTTTGTCTGACGGAAAGAAAAACATTTTTCCTTGTTTTATGGGTGTAATGCCAAACATTGATTTTGCTACTCAGTTAAACCTCAACGAATTTACCTAAAATACATGGCCATCACCTGATCATATTTCATAGGATAATTAGTGTGTTAATACCCAAATACATAAGCATTTTATTTTGTATCTGTAGATACCAAATTTCTTTCTGCCTTATAAATAAATGTGATATTTTCTATGGAGGCCTATTCTCAACATTCTGTATATTTTCTGATGCTTTTATTGTTTTTAAGATTTTGGGTAATAATGCCATTTCACTGTTGATGGTGGCAACAAAGTTTGTCAATTATGAATTCACCATTTCAGCTGTCATGGGTAATCCAGTGAAAAAAATTCACTGCTTTAAAGGTAATTTTGTATTCTCATTGCAATTAATTGAAAACTAGGTCAACAGCCGCTCCAGACAGACAGTGATATTAAATGCAGGGGGAGGGGGAAAGGGAATGTTATACAGAAATAATTAAGCACTTGCTATATTAAATTGTGATAACATTCTTTCAACTGTACCCACTGACATATAAATTTGAAAGCAAATTCTTTTGCTTCATGTTATATCCAGTTTCAGGACTGCAACACAATGAAAACATCACTTTTTTTTGGAGTCTCAGTAATTGCTATGTGATAAACATGCAGGCATACTGCATGATAATGAGTGGACTTATATATAGAAACTAGTAATTAAATTTTTCTTTTTTTTTAACTACCTTAATTGGTAGTTAATTTATGCACCTGATTTTTCAGGTGCTTGTACATACTCATTAAAAATGACCTCCAAGAAAGGCAGGAATGCTGAAAAAGGAGGCAGAATGACAGGTGGGCTGCTACTAAGTTTAGCCTTTTTCTGTGTTGGGAAATGCTTTTGTAAGTACTGTAATTATATATGATGGAAACTTTCAGAAACTTTTCATATTCAACAGTATTACAATGCTAGTAACAGACCTGTCAGTATTTCTTTTCCAAATCCCTGTTTACCACTTTGTTACAAAATTCTCTACAGGCTGAAATCTGGTGTGTACCATATTAGCCTGGAAAAGAACAATTTGGTATTGTTTTGTTATATAAAATCTGCCCTTTTTCTGTCAGAATATTAAGAAATTCTTTATTCTATTCTAATTTGAAGAAGAAAGCAGGGAAATGAAAGAGTAAATTTGTTTTACTCAATGCAGAATAAATGGACTAAAAATTTGGTTTTATCATAGAACTGTGAAGTTACATAAAATTAGTTAAAGCACATGTACAATGATGTCAACTCACTACTTTAATACAAATGTCCTTAAAGCTTCACACATACTGCAAGTTATGAAGCACTGGCTTGCCTCCTTCAACTAACAAATACCTTACAGTGGGAAGCAGTGCATAAATGTAGGTCTTCATTTTATGCAATAAATGCATTGATAATATTTGAGATTTAAAAATACTGATGCACACAGTAGCCACAATGGCTTCATAGATACAGGCACCCAAAGGGTACATTTAATGTCTTCTGGGAATAAGTCTGCTTCACAACGCTTTCACAGACGCATCGAAAATCCCGTGTGCATCTGGTGTCAGGGACAACCACTTTCCTTACTGGTAACCCCACTGAAGTTACATAAATGCACTAACAGAACTCTCACCTGCACTCTTTGGTCCAGCCAAAACATGCCCAGGATTTTCAAAGTCTTAAATTACCTTCTCCAATCACTGATCCACTCTTGCTTTGCCTCTTATATGCTTTGGAATACACTTTTCATATCAAGGACACCTATGGGGGCAGATTCTGTGCTTGGTAAAAGGCAAACACACCCCTTAGTAGTATTTTAGTTTTCATCTAGCTGTGACTGAATTCCTCACTGCTAAAGTAAAGTGATGAACTCTGCAGAGTATTATGAAGACAATTTTTTAAGCTATGTAAAGTCCAATACTCTATTGTGCAGTATCAAAGGTCTTTAGAATTAGTTAAAAAACATTAATTCCAACGGAATGATTTCTTAGGTATCCTGCTATATGAACTGATACAAGAATGCCAAGGTGGTGGAGTGATCTCAATCTCCGAGTGTTCAGGGGTAACATATAAAGAACAAATAACCACCAGGCCACTTTACTGTGTTTTACCTATCTTTTTCTAAGCTTACCAAAGCTTCATAATTCAGAGATGCTGAACTTTAGATTACGGGCCACATTTTCCTAAGTACTTGTATGGTAGCTAATACAATGGACCGTAATCAAGGCTTTATTGAAAACTAAATATTAAATAGCAATAGCAATTCAAATAATATCACCATCTCCCTAGAGCACAGTACATTGATTGCCTTGTACTTTTCATAGGATGATTTTAAAAGCAAAATAAAATGTGGATTGATTGTCCATCAAATATGGAATGGCATTATGTATTGTACAAGTGTGGCAAAATGTTCTCTAAAGGAAAATGCATACTAATACCTAAAGCCCACTCTGTTCTCCTTCCTTTTTCATTATAGCTGATGTTTCATTTTAACATACACATTTGAAACTCGCTTTGTGTTTTAATGGAATGCTCTGGGCCAAATTGATCCCCAGTGTAATGTTGCATGTGCATGTCAGACAATTATTACAGTTTTTAATGGCATGAGTTTGGGGTGGCTGCATTATTCATGTGGGGCATATTGATGAGAAGGTCATTCAGGTCACTGCAAGAATTTAAAATACTTCTGCAGTTCAGAAATATACTTTTTACAGACGTACTTTTAAAATGCACACTTACTGGTTTTGCTTTTCTAATTGATGAGTACCAGTATTATTTGTTTCACCTTCTGTCTATAAGGTCAAATTTCATTAGCTACTATTTGCAGGCTCAGAATGAAATGAAGACTACAATAAGCTTTAAATTAGAAAATCCCAAACGAAATTCCAGTGTTGTAGCAGATTCTCACTCTCTTAGAAGATTAATGGAGTAGACTTGTAGAACATTTCCTGTACCCTGTGGCTATTCATTTAACATATTCATTATGCTGGACATCATGTTACGTTTGAGCATTTGCAAGAAACTGCTCTATTTTTTAGCAACAAAGCTCCTGAATTGTCTTCATTATGAAAATATTGTTAGGTTCTGCAGGGCTGTCTATAAGAAATACTTGAAAGAGTTCATTATATTTCTGACACCATTATAACAATAACTTGGAGGTATGTATTATCTGTTGTGGCGACTCTATGCCTGTTCTTCTTGCAGCTCCTCCAATAGGGGATGCAGCCAAGAAAAAATGGCATCGCATTTATATTGCTTATACATTATTCCTGTTTCCCTTGGAGCTGTAGTTTTCAGCTGTGAATTGGAGGAACCCAAATAGGTCTTGTAACTTACATCATAGACTAGATCATCCACAGGCAGCTCCAATATTTGGGATGCAGAAATATGATATAGAAAACCATCCCAGAGTTTCATAAACTGTCATCTGACAGGAATAAATGCTTACTTTGAGTGGAGATATATAGAAAATATCCTTCATTTGACATGGTAGGATCATGGCTTTGCCTTGACTGAGAGCCAAGTGACTGACTGTAATGAGCCATGGCCAAGAGGACACTGCAAACAAGGCCTGAGCATAATGAACCTTGGCCGATGTGCAAAGAGGATCCAAGTGTAATGAGACTCATTGTGGGCTGTGGATCAACAGCTGACAGGAAAATATTACCTGAAACTGCTGGAAGGGTGTACTGCAATCAGATTGGCAGCTTGTGTCAACATCTGGCTCTAAAGACACTTGGCAATAGAGGCTGGGGTTGGAGGGGGAACACTGCCATGTGGACTCCCAACACAGTGTAGAAGCAGAGTGCCTGAGGTGGAATGGCTATGCGTTGGTGCTGAGCCTCTGCACAGGAGTTTGACACAGAGACTGGTCAGGAGTGTCACATTCCCCTGGGCTTCACTGTGCTGCCTCACTGGGCTGGTAATTGGGGTGGGGTTCAGTTAATTGTGTGTATGTGTGTGAAAAGCTTTTTCTGATACAGCCTATTTGTTGCTTGGTCCACTTATATTGAACTTAGCAGTGTCACAATGTTTAGTGTTCCATTTCCCTTGGTGACATCATTGCATCCCTTTTTGCAGTATTTGAGGATGGAACATATAATTTAGGTTTTTGGAAGCATTGACTATTACTTGCCTTCAATCTCTCAAATCACATTTAAGAAAACCCCCATGGCCTACAGCAAGTAGGTAGAAACAGCCCAAGAAGAGCTGGAGAAACCCGAGTTACGTCTATGTGTTGGGAGCGTTTTGTGACATTTACATACAACAGTGTTTGGAAAATACAACATCAGTCAGAAACGAAGTTTTGAAAAATCCTACTGAGATATGAGGCTATAGTTTAGAGGGCTGGAACAACTAGTAGTAAAACTGTATTGCCAAGGAGCAAAGTCACTTAGATTCTACTTTGAAAATTCTTCTTGTTTTGAGAGTATCCAGAGGTAGCTAACCAAATCCTTTGCAATCAGGAAAAAAAAGCCCCTGCTGATCTTGCTTTTCAAGAAATTATCCTGTGTAAATTATTGAAAAGATGAGTCACTATTTCCACAATTTCCTGTAAACACACACATATTTCATGAGATCCTGTGGGAGAGGAATATTTTAGAAGCATGAAACCATAAACTTATAATTAACTTCTGTACTTTGGAAATGTCTGACATTCATGGGCCAAATATTAATTTTGTAACTCAAGGTTTACATTCTCACTAGAAAGATCAACTAATTTTTTATTTCACAGCATTGTGTTTTAACCATCACTTCTTTAACTACGCTTTCTGTCATCAGATTAGTGTATGCCTGCAAAGAGAACAGGTATACAGAAACCAATTTGTTAATCAAATCCCTTCTCACTTCTTTACTCTTTCCTCTTATGATCCCTGCATATTCTTTGTATTAATCATGAAAAAACTTAAGCGTGGTTCTTCTTAAAAATGTAATTCAAGAATTCAGCATGACCTTTTACATCTAGACCCTGATTTAAGAGCCAACACAGCTAAGAGCATAAGACAGTATGCTGCTGTAGCACATTAAAAGGTCAAATTTAAATGAGTTCAGGTTGAGATACTGTTCTTTATCTTAGGGAGGAATCAATTATGAACTCCAGTTAAATAAATAACTCTCATGACTTTTTCTCAAATGGCATATATTGATGAATTTAAGGCATGATTATGCTAGTATTAACAAATACTTAACATCTGACTCCTAATCAGTCATACCAGAATCAAGAGGTATTTAGTGTCTGCAAAATGAAGAATATGTATTGGTGTTTGGAGGACTGATGTATTCTACAGTAAAGATCTGATACGTGTGCAACAGTATTTCCCAAACTATTTAGTCCAAAGGGAGATTCCTGTCCTCAGCTAACAGAGTAACTTTTACTTTACAGTGATCACTTATGATGTTTTTAACAGTTAAGATACCAAAGGAAGGACTGGTAACTACCTTCAGTGATTCTCTTGTGGACAAGGGCTGACTCTAAATGCTGAGTTCAGAAACCCTTTCCTTTTTCTCCATTTCTTCGTATGAGGCATCTGTGCTAGCTGTGAGGTAGCCAGAGTACAAGAGCCAGGTGGAGCCTTTTCTCAAGAGCTTTTTTCCCCACTGTTGCTAAGATCATTCATCTGTTCTGTTCAGATCTTGTAATGGGATCCATTTTGCCTGTGGAGGTTCCCAGCAAGATCAGTGTGTCTCTCTAGAAATGGCTCTTTATGAAGGAATGAGTGCCATATACCTAAAGTCCCAAATTAAAAAACATATCTTACTCATCCACAAACCACCATCTGTGTGTGTGTACGTATATATATGTGCATGTATATACGTATGTATGTGCTTGTGAGTGTGTGTATACATATATACACACATATACATATATACACACTAAGAAAGACAAAATGTAAATAATGTGGATTGGGACTCTAACCATTGTTTCAACTTGTTTATTCTGAACAGCTACATCATGCTTCAGTGGAATCTGTTGGACTTTGCCATTGACTTCAAAGGAATCAGATTCAGGCCATTAAAAAAGCAAATTTTTGAAACTGGTAAGATTTAAAAAGCCTGGCTTTGAAAGTCATGATATGAAGCTCAGAGTTTACTCTCCCCTACATAGAAATAACCTGTAGGGGGGAGAATGGGACCTTTAGATAATTAACTATTCAGTAAGTCTTAAGCAGCTCAATAGTGCTTTTTATCTTCAAAGTGCTTTTTAAACATTAACTAAGTAATCCTCTCAATCCTCTAAAGTAAATAATTTGGTATTTATTATCCTGGTGAAGAACTGCTATAAATTAAAAGGAAATGCTGAAAATAGTACTTTACATTTACATTTTTTTAAATAGGAAAAGGAAGAAAATGCAAAAAACTCAGGCTGTGAATATACATTCCCTTGGTACTTCATTTCAAAAGTTACTGCTCCAGAGGAAAAATATAATCTGTATGACTGCCTGTTGCCAGAGATGGAAAACTACTGCAGAAAGTATCTGCCTCTGAACTCTACTTCTCTCCCAGACAATTGTACTCTTAAGTGAACTTTTCTGGCAAATGCTTCAGATAGCCTTCACTGTCATGAATTGCTCTGATTTGTGGAAGGGTGCTTTGACTTCAAGCTCTCACAGTGGATGAAATTTAGTATAGATAAATGTAAAGTAGTGCACCTGGGAAAAAAACAAACAAAGGATAACTAGAAGAAAAACGTTACCAAGATCCTGTGGTTGTGATACACAGTTCTATAAAAAAATCAGCTTGATACCCAACAATTAAAAAAAATAAATTAAAT
>JAVKLA010000093.1:25119612-25135125 GCA_034782735.1 Sagittarius serpentarius | reverse complement strand
TTAGTATAGATAAATGTAAAGTAGTGCACCTGGGAAAAAAACAAACAAAGGATAACTAGAAGAAAAACGTTACCAAGTAAGAGTAAGATCCTGTGGTTGTGATACACAGTTCTATAAAAAAATCAGCTTGATACCCAACAATTAAAAAAAATAAATTAAATGCTAAGAATTATTAGGAAATGTTCAGTGGGGTTTCCTTTTAAGTATATATTTCAGTGGACAATCTCGCCATTCCTGTATATTTCAGTTACATACACAAATGGACTGCAGAATAAGTGTCATAGGATTTCAGGTTTTGGTGTCATTCCTTAGTGGTGGAATTAAGCACATTTGCCACAATGTTTTTCAAGCAAATGGTGTTTCTCTAACAATTATTTGACAGAGTATCACACTACCTCAAACCTCTCAGATTTACAACTGTACTAAGACTGAGAAAGAAGGTAAGCCTAGATCACATCATCCAACAGATATGTTTGCATTAGAGAACATTAGCATCACTTTAACTTAACTAACTTTAAACACTCCTACAAAATGCTGAATGCAACCATACCAAAATACTAGCTAATGGACTTATGATTGGTATTAGTGGTCATGTTAGTATTGCTATTCTCTGTTTATGAGGAAATGCAATACAAAAAGTGATATGGAATATTAAAGAATTAATTTTTATCATATTTTTATCAACATATCCCTAATATTAATGTACGTGCTAAATCTGAATATTAGCTTTACACCCATATGCATGGTAAGAAAAAAGCAGGCACTTCATCTTTTCCCATTATAATCTTTTATTCTTGCAAAATCATACCTTTCCACATCTATACTGAAACTGGAAAAAAAATTACTCACGAGAACTTCCTTTCTGATCTTGAGTTTGCAATTGAGTTTATGAGTAAGCTGAGCATCAGGTTTATGCTTCTGTTCTATGCCCTTATCTGTCCTCCCGAATGATGGCAAATGACACAGTAGAATGTTGGGATGAAGAAATGAAAGTCTGAATGAAATACTAGAAACACTTCTGATAATCACATCTGGAAAGATGTGAATTTACTTCATTCCAGGAATTTTATTTTCACATAGTGTAAATTATGTGTTAATTCTGATAAGGAGATGGTTTATTTTTCCCTTCTGCTGATTACTGAGGAAAAATATGTCAAAGAATACCTTTTCCCGTGATAATACGACTCCAATTATCTGGTTCAGGATTTTTCCCTGTTTTGAAAAAAATAGCATCTTGATCAGAATAATCTAAAAGAAAGTGGATGGACAGGAGCTCCATGGTCTCAGCCCAATTCCTGCTCTTCAGTGACTCGTAATCCTTCCAGTCTTTGTTTCATCACATTTCACCAAGAGCTTCAGGCAGCATTAGAATCTATACTCTAGGTTAGTGATGCTAGTCCTGCTTTGTCCTAAATGTCCACAATAAACATAAAGTGCCATAAAGATGGTTATAGGAACCTGCTACACAAAGTAGAACAGTGTAATGTAATACAATAATATGAAGCATCCTCACAGGCAGATCCAGCCTCTATGTAACTTGGGTGGGGATGCCCTTCACTTTCTGCTCATGTTGTTGGGGCAGCATGCCCTGCATACTCATAGCTCTCAACTCCCTACTTCACATCTGGACAAGTATCAGTACTGCTTCTGTTTGAGTTCTTGAGATGCTCTAGGCATTACTGTCAAATCTTTTTTTAAATCTAAGGATACTATAAAACTTCAAAAAGATTTAAGAATTATATAATTTAAAAAAAAATGCTAATCATTTTTCATGGATTATAACGGTTCTTGTAAATGAACTTGTATAAAAAGGTGAACTTTGAATATTTTAAACTTGTAACTTTTCTATCTCTGTTGCTGCTATCTATGTAAGGGTTTTCAGGGCCTACATTCTAGTACTTTCTTTTTCCCCCCTGAAAATTAGTTAAAACTGTCCTTTTTTCCAGTATTTTCTGTTATGTATACATTTTTCCTTAACATTGTCATTTCTAATTCAACATTTATTGCTATTTCCACAAAGATTTTTTCACCAAAACCTATTTCCCCCCCATTTTAGTAAATGAAGTTATTTAGATTAAAATGTCAAACACCTGTAGACATTTTAGTAATAACGAAAACACCCCACAATCTAAAATCCTGCAAAATGAAAGTAGTTTAAATTTTAATGGTAGGAAAATTATGTCTTTTCCCCCACAGATTCAAGTGTTAGCGATTGTAATTGATAACAAGCAAGATTCTAATTAAGTGTTAGCCATTAAAAGGAAACCACAGTGGGTTCAGCTCACATCTGAAGTTTATCTACATTTTATTCTTTACTCCACAGTTGGTTTACAACCTAAAATTTCCTTCAATGTCAAACATTCTAAAAGAAGGACCAGAATAAAGAATTTCTTAGAGACTGTATTCTTCTGTATTCTGCTGGTGCAAATCCTACTCCAGAACCAAACTGCCATGCTGTTAAAGGTTTTACTATTTGAAAGCTTTAGCTATTAAATTTTTCTTCCCTAATACACCGTTAGGAATAAGTCTGCCAATTGATAGAAATGTTAAAAGTATATATAACCTAAAACTTCAGAGAACCAAGGCTTTGAAATCATTCAGCTGCAGAGAAGAGAATAAATAGAATTAATTCTTCTACAATTTTAAATAATTGAGTTTTGCAGCAAGAAGAAATCAGTGACAAAGTAAACATGTCTTATGTCACACGGAATAATTTGATGTTGGAAGACAGGTATACCTCCTAAAATGTTGGAGAGAGGAAAAAATTTTAATGTACTTGGGTTTGGGATATGCGTGGCAGTTCACACCTTCCACATACACTTCAAAGATGAATACAACTAATGAAATCTTATTTTCTAAAAGGCATCAGAAGTTAGCGAGTGGTCCAAAAATAAAAAAGAAAAATATTAATGTATAAATAGTAGATACGTTTCGTGTAAAAAAGTAAGCCAGTTAGTGCTTGACATGTTTAAAAAAAACCAAAAACAACAAACCACGCAACTTTCCCTTTGAACAACTGTTGTATTCTCCAGTTGGGCATCTGACACTGCCTGCTATTAAAGTGATGACTTTGAATTAAAAGGACTTACTAGTTCAGTCAGTTACCAATATTTCCACTGCCCAAAACTAGAATTCCCACTGTCCTTTAGAAAGCTCAGATCCCTACCAAAACACTAACAATAAGGTCCCTTTATTTAGCGATACTCTCACAAGAAGAAAAATAGTGTATAATTATTTATACTGGAGCAATGAGAGCTGAGGCTTAGAACTAATAGAACCAATGATAACGGTTAAAAAGAACTTGCTCAACAATGGGACAATTGATTCATCATGAAACTAAGCTATAAAAGATGCTTTAGGAGAATATTCCATGAGCAGAGTTATAAAATATTCATGGGGTGCCTCTACATCCAGTGTGTAACTAGGATACTGTTTCTGGAGATACCATTACAGAAATACGATATTCAAAATATGAACATCTGGTAATCAAATGCATGGCAGTGTAGTACTTACATGAGAAACATGATTTATTCCCAAGGAAGGATATTAATTCTAAACACAGGGCTTCCAGACTTTCTGGAAGACAAAACCATGAAAGAGACAGGGGGGAAAGTAGAGCTGTGTGTATCAGGAGAAAAATCAGAACTGAAAAATTGCTATAGTGAGCCTTGGAGAAATATAATGAATCAATCTGGGATTAAGCTACTAGATAGGAAAAAGAATAAGGATAACACTAGGGAGGTTGTACAGACCTCCAGGGCAAGAACAGACATGAGAATAAAATTCTGCTTAAAAATGAGGTGAGAAAAAGAAGGTAAAAAAACCCCACAAGACTATGAGAATTTGTAATTCCAACCCTCTAATTACCAAAAAACCACAGAGACAGAGGAGGAGAAATACGGGAATGAAGATGTAGTGAATGATTACATCTGAATTAATTAGGTACACAAACATGTGAGTGCAAAGACCCTATTGCCAAGCATATTTATTTGGCATTAGCTAGTGATGAGGATAGCATTAATGCTTTTAGAAAATCGAAATAATTTTGCAAAACAAATTTAATGTAAGGAATCAATAGGCCTTCTGTATCTCAGTACAGTAATACATGGAATAAAACCTTCAGAGGAAAGCCAGTTCTACATGAATTTACACAGGCCAGCTGAAAAAAAGAGGGAAAAAAGTGCTGAGTAATGGACATGAAAGACACATTCTTTGTAAAATGGTGCAGCTCCATTAACTTTTTCATACAGTTCAAGACAGGAAGGATCCATTAGATCATCTATTTTGACCCTGTATATCATAGGTCATTAAATTTCATTTTCAACTGTACTCAGCTCAGTAGTTTATGTTTAACGTATTACAGAAAAATACCTAGTCTTGATTTGAAGGCAGAGAGATGGAGAATCAAACAGTGCCCTTGGCTTTTTACTCTGAAGGTTAAATACCATTGCCGCTGTGAAATTGTGCCTTATTTTTTGTTTGAATTTGTGTGGCTTCAGCTTCCAGCTAGAAGTTCTTATTACAAGATATTTTTTTCTGCTAGCTTAGTCTTTTAACAGTTTATTTTTTCTTGTACTTCTAGATCGTAAGCAAGTCACTTCTTTGGTAAGCCATACAGAACAAGTTAGGTTTTGTCATGCCTCTCTATAAGGCAGCTTTCTCCAGCTTTAATAACTTTTCCCTTTTTTAACCCTCCCATTTTTAGCAATCAGCACCCACAATTCTTGTACTGGTCAAAGTAAGGTTACCTCTCTACCCACATTTGTTCACCCTTCGCGTATACTTTTCAGTAGTCATTTTTGCAAAGCATCATACTGAAGTTCAGTTTGAGCTGCGCATCTATTGTGTCTTTTGAGGCACTGAAGCTCAGTTAAGTCATCTATATTTCCTATATAATCAAAATACAAAGATAGGTTCCTTTAGAGGATGACCCATATTTCAGATCAGTAATCTCCATTTACCTCATAGAGAAGACAGAGTGACTGAGCTTCTCATTTGGAAAATCTTTGGTAAAACACCGCAGGAGTAAGAGATATAAACAAAGACAGTTCAGCTGTCTACAATGTACCTGGAATATTATTATCTTTCCTGGTAATTTCTACAGCCAGTAGGATGAAAGCCAATTCTTCTAAACTCGTTACCCATTTCTCCTCTGGCTCTGCCTGCTTTCCACTCTTTCCTCTGTATTTGATACAGGGCTGTCTGCAAATTCTGGGAAACAGGATCTCTGTACTGTTTGATGAGAAATTTACCAAAAATTACAAACAATTTGTTAATCTCCTTCTTCTTGTCTATCTGTAATTATTTCTTCTTTGCCTGTGTTCATAATAGTTTCAGGAGCAAGGGTAAAAAACACCACACAACTTTTTACTTTGCATGCATGCTTATTTTCTTACTTCCAAACCACTGGCAAAACCACCAGGTACTCACACTTCAACGAAGGCACTAATATTGCTTCAGCATTTAATATAAAATATTACAGTCCATCAATGCATAATCTACAATGAAAATTGGTGTTCCATAAAGAGAACTTGTAGGGCAGGCTGATTCTGTATACACCATTTATTTCTACTGATAATTTTTCCTAACTCACTTCCAGCTCTGTTTTGTTCCATCACTCATGAGTTATGAGGTTATCTATAACTCATGGAAATAAATGATATATCATGAGTTATCCTTTTGTAAAAATGTTGTGTTAATATATTTAACTTGTATCATTTGGATTTTTCCTCAGACGAGGATATAAATTTATTTATGACATATCCACACATTTAATTCTTGTACTGCATGTTAAAGTAACAATAAGGCAGCTCTACTCATACCTATTTCTATCACCAAGCAAGACTATGCAAATAAATAATAAACTGATTTTTTTTTTTTTTTGGCAACATTAAACTCCAAAACAATGTGCATCAAGAAATCTCTCATTGAGCTGGAAAAAATTGCTACCCTAGGCATTTCCCCAGTGACCTTCCCTTTATTCTTTGAGTCTCACATTCTGATTTTGTCATCTAGAATATTTTCATTCTTCTCAAACAATTCCCTTCTCTTATGAACTGAACTAAATGGTGCCTGGAAATGAATAAAGGCAAAGTCAGTGTATTTTGTGATGTTTTTCTGTGTTTTTTGGGGGGGATTTTTTTTTTTCTTGGCTCATCAGAAGCTATTTATTTATTTATTTATTTATTTAGAGACCTTGCTAAATCTGCCAAACACTATTAAGGTGCCATCTCATAAATCAAACACTATGGTGTTTACATGCCCTGCAACCAGCCTTTGGTCCTATCCAGACAAAAACGTGAGTTTTCTAATAAATCAGTTACAGCAATGAGACCAGATGGCTCAGCTCAAGACGCTGAACTTGTCCTTTCTGATCTTGGGTCAGTTTCTATTGTCTCATAATTCAATTCAAGCAACCTTTGGATGACCACAATTTCAGAGTGCCAATATAACACTGATAAGACTGATGAGAGTAAGAAGGATAGGTAAGCACTGGGCCTATCTTGTGGGTGTTACTTTAGCTTTTTCCCATTGTAGGATCCCTGTCTCCTAGCCAGCTTACAATTCACAAATGATGCAGAGCAATGTAGGTAATGGGGAAATAATCTGTCTCAGAGTTTTAAAATCTTGTTTAGTAATAATGATTGACCTCCAAACCCCCATAACTCTATCTATCAAACCCTATGTAGCTGATCTCAGCTGTTGTGATAGTGAAAGGAAAACAGGATGTTGCCGGGATGACTTCTGTCCAAATCAGATTTTCCAAATACAATTTATTGAGGAATATTCTCTGCAAATCTCTCCAGTAAAGACGAGAGAAAGTAGTTGCACTCCCTTCCTTATAAAGATAGAAAGTCCCCTTATTTATTAAGGTGGTGTATATATGTGAGTGTTTAGGCCAACTATGGAATAAAACAGCAAGAAGAAGAATAAAAAGTAAAATTGTAGATAATTAAAATATAAAATTCTCAAATTTGTGGATAAATTGAAAATATATAAACTTACTTTTTTCTTAAAATGATCAACAGAATAAATTAAGTAGTTTTATTACCACAATTGCATCATTTTATATAAACTTGAACATTTTAATGTAGTAACATAATTAATTTTTAAATTCTTTAGAAATACTCAGTATTACTTAAAGATTGTTTTTCAAAGACTGTCATTAATAAAGGCAAAGAGCAATATTATATTCTGGTAAGGCTCTGACTTAAATTTCTTGTCCTTGATCACAGAGTAGATTTTTGAAGAGTGCTTAGAGACTCTCGATTTTTTTTCACTGGAGACAAGCATCATTTAAAAAACAACAAAACACTATTCACTGGCATTCTACACAAAGCCAGTTAAGATCTGCAAGATGTAAACCATGAGTTCTGGTTACAATTTTTTTTTCTACATTACTTTCTTGATCAACATTGCCTAGAGCACTTAGTGAGTTATCTGCAGAACTGCGAAGGCAAAGTACTAGAAATATAAAGTTTCTGAAATAGAAAAGTGTCATTTTCCTACTGCCAGTATTATTCCTCTCAAGAGAGGGATGGGGAATAGTGTACTTCTGTCTTTCAACAAAGAAGTGTTTGCTATTGTGGCTCTGGACAGAGTAGAGGCTTTCACTCATGCGACAAAAGTCTATTTTTGCCATGTATGCTTGGAGCCAAATTTCATCCCACGCTCTATCCTCTTTGTGAACAGAAAAGGAATTGTGCTTACAGGAAGAACTGGAGGAAGAGGATTTTTGGGTAATGTTTCTGTTGGAGTACCGGGCTTTCCATTACCTGTTTACCTCTTTAGCATGTAAAGAACATCTGTGGATGAACTTGGTCTGAGGAGTACAAAGCAGATTATACTACACTTCAGTGATTCACAGCCATGCAAATTGTCTTGTTAGCTCTTCTAAGTTGTGTGGGCTGTTTCAGATCCTGGATAAATCGTAGAGAAAAGGGCAAGTAGTTGACTTTTAAAATTCATTCTTTGCCCTTTCTTTTCCCTTTCTTTTCCTCCCAATTTGAACTGTAAAGAGTCTGAGAAGATCTTATCTATGGTTCATGTATGTTTTGAGGCTATTTCATCACATAAAACAAAAAAATTTGTGTCAATCGAAGAAAGCCACAAGCTTCTTTTTATAGATTGGAAAACACTTTTTTTACTCTTAAGATCTGGGTCAGATGTCACCTACATCTTTCCAGGTAATTAGCAATGAGAAATAGCATTGAAAAAATAAGTAGGTAGGAAGTATTTCAGAACATGCCTCTAAGGGATAGCAATAATTTAATAAGGGATAACTAGCATAGTGCAGCTTAGGGAAAATTCTACCCACCTAACTTTGTCGATATTACACTGGAACTTACAAATTTTAACAGCAGATGACATTACTTATTTATATTTTTAGAAAGCCTTTGATGAAGTTCCTAATGACAAACTTCTATTAACTATTGAGTTCTACAGTCAGATAGTGGGAATCAGTTAGTATCTAATTAAAACATACTAAAAAACCCAGCCCACTCGTCTAGCTCACTGGACACAGTTCTTGTTCCATTGAGGTCAATCCTCAACCTCTTTTTTGTTTTAGCAAACATACACTAGCAGAGGAAGGGGTTTTTTTCTTCACCTAAATTTAATCATCTTTAAACCAGGCTGACTGAGCTTGTTGCCTAAGATTCCTCTGTAGGTATTTAAGATGGAAGCGATGAACCTTCTGGCAGATCCCTTTTCTCTCTAATAGTTACCAAGGGAGTTTTGGTGATTAACAGAGCGACAAATAACTTTTAGATGGCGGAATTAAATCAGCTAATGAATCCAGGCTTGCAACCCCTTCCCAGTCTTCAGTTCCTCAGCAGTCACTAAGTCAAATGAGTATCAATAAAATCAGAGATCAGTAAGAATAGTTATTTTTCTGTATAACCATCTTCCATCTTCAAAGTGGGAGATGCAGATGACATAGTGGTACAAAAGAGTAAGTGTACTGCAAGACGCAGTTGAATTTAAGTGGCTTCATTTCAGTGAACAAACAGTATACTCTATGTTTATCAAAGCAGAACATATTCCACTAATATTTGGATATATATGAATCTAAAGGAAGGAAGAGCACCCACTCTTTTGTTACATAAAGAAGTAAATTTGCTTTCAAGGAACTGGTGCTTCTAGGAAGAAAACGTACAATCTGTAGATGAGAGTAATTTGATTACAAAATATTCAAGGCTGTTGCTTTCCTTCTGAAGAAACAAATTCATTATATGACAGTATTAAGAAACAACATTGCAATGTTTTCAGTAAGCACATTCAACAGGCATAAGGAAACCCAGGAAAAAAACTGATTTGGGCCACAGTTTACATAGTGCTTCACAGATCACCCTGAGCAGTGCAGTTTAAATAAACAGATTCTGATTCTAGAACATTTTGGTCCTGAATCTAAAATCTGAATTAAAAAAAGCTAGCTTGCAAAAAAGAAAAAAACATATAGAACTAAGATCAAAAAAGTGTATGTACTCTTCAAAAAATCTGAATATATTATGGGAGACACTAACATGACTACTACGTCTGAGTTGTGCAAATTACTGGTTTTCACTACAAGCAGAGAAAGTGATCTACAGAATCCTGATGCAAAGGTAATTACCAATACTGTCTATTTTGGCTTTAACTTGAAGGGGGGGGCGGGGGGCAGCGGGGGAAGCACCACCACAATATGGAGAACAACAGTTCACAGAGCATCCTGTAACAAGTGCTTTTTTTTGGTTGTCCATAGTCAGTGATAGATGAGATCTATAATATCTTGGGAAACTGGTTGGATTCTACTTATAACTTTACTAATCATTGATGATGACAGTATTTTTAAGTTTGACAGAAGGGAAAAAAATTGACAAAATTCTTTAAAGTGACTGTTGATAACTTGCAATTTCATACACTATCAGAAGAAACTGAAACAAGCATATGAAACTGTATTTAGAATGAAAAGATGATCCAAAGGCCTTCTGAATTACCAGCAGAGGATTCAGCTATTTTCAAATTTCTAACTGATTTATTTCAAACTTCTGAAAATTCAGAATTACCCAGAAGATCTGTAGGGGAAATATGAGCAAAGGAAATTTCCAGATATGTGAACTGACCTAATGTCTAGGCAGTGATCTGACAAAAATGTCAGAACATCAAAGTGCTGATAATGTTTAACTAGTCTTCCCATCTGCAGTTAAGCAAATAACTCATCAGAATTTTGTGAGATCTCTCCTTCACCCCTATCACTGGGTGCAGTTTCAAAATATATTGAAAAACACTTAGTGGCAGGATGATACCGCTAGTTTCCAATTTTTCCATCCTTCACCTAATATTCTGATCCAGTCTATTTAATTTGTGATCACACATGGAGTCACTCTGTAACCAATTTAATAGGGAAAAAAATTACAAAAGCCCCCAAACATTTGTTTTCCATGAGAACACCAAATTGAAGGGGGAGGGAGGAGAAAGCACAACTGCCCATTTTAAGTACAGCCTACTGATAGGCAGGTATAAGAATAAAATGCCTCCCGTCACTCCCGAGATAGGATTACTCTTTCTCAGTGTTAATATTTAGATACTCAAAGTGATCTGGGCATTTAAATTTCTACTGGTACCTGCCATCACCTGCTGAGCACCTTTTAACTCTCACTGAAGTCAATGAGAGATGAAGAAACCCAGTAAGTACCACACAAGGTAAAACTCCCACTGAGCTAACAGCTGAGATCTGAGACTTTAGAAACAGCAGGCATTCATGGACTTACAGGCTGTAGCTGCTCTGAGCTTTGCCTGAGTTAGGGATAAGCAGGCTGAATTGCTGAGAACATCCTTTGAGATACTGAGCGCCTGTGTCTCCTTGTAAGCTTGAGCCACACTGAAACAAACAAAAAAATTGTCCATTTGAACCCTGAACCTATACCGTTTTAACAGATATGCAGGACTGAGGTCCTACAAAGAGGTATTTGTGTGAATGTCCGTGTGCGTACAGGTTTACACAGAGACAGAAGCAGGTAACAGGAAATAATGGGAAAAAACCTGATTTTGACTAACCTTGTTAGCAAACTAAACACATGCTGTTACTTGTATCAAAATATATCCGCAGACTAATGAGATCCAGCATGTTATTATACAGCACCCCAAGAACTGCTGGCAGTTTGCAAAATAAATTAAGACACAAAACTTGCCCCCAAGGAATTTGCAGTGTAATTTTAGATATGACACTGGGTAACACAATGACAGAGAAGAATATTAGGGACAAAAATGGTAAGTGTTAGATGGTGTCATGGTGTGCATGTTTCAATGATTGCTTCAGATGCTTTAAATATAATTATTTCCTTTCTCTTCTAGCTCTTTTAATGCTACCCCTCTTCCTTGACTGACACTGTTTGGTGTGCAGATACAACTGAAATAGAAGTTTTTTGCTGTACATTCTCAAACAGGTGAGCCAAATGTCTTCAGCCTCATTATTTTTTGATGTATAGTTGGTTTTCCTTCAAAATTAGAGCTCTAACACAGCTGTTTCTGTTACTGTGATTGCAATCCCATCCAGCTTATTGTCTACATAGAATGGAAAATTATATGAAAACTATAATTGCACTTAGGTGCAAAACATGGAACTGTTCCAGGAAAATAACCAACAAAATGTTTGTAATATGATATCTGCTTAGTTTGAGGCACCAGAAATTTTTACTTTCCTTTCACGTATTTCCCTCCTTTAAATTATCTGTAACTTTTTCCTTACAGAATCACTCTTTATCCACATACAATAATATTTTTGCCTTTTAAACATTTTGATAAAGCAAATCTGGTATTATTTTTGTTCAGTTGCTAAATCATGCATAAACCCATTGTGTTTTAAATGTGGTATTCAAAAATATGACAGAAGTCACATGCAGAAGTCTCACTGTATTTATAGTCTTCTTCTAGAGTGTATAAGGCTAAAGAGTACTCATCCTCATTCTGTTTTTTCTAGTCCAACTTTTTATTTCTAGCTGTGTTTGAAATTGGTGGGATGACTGACAGATCAAATAAGCAATTCCAAGCAAAAGATGGCATCAATTGTGCTTATTTTGGAGAACAATTTTCTCATTGTTGTCTAACCAGTAAAAGAAAGGGATAGATATTCTTTGTGATAGTTTAAAAAAGGAAGGCAGACAAAGAAGATAGTAGATCAATAAAGAAATCAGTAACGTTGGCTGGTGGATAATATGAGACCTTTGAGTGCTGAAAAGCTTCCCAAAATTCCATTTTGAGGCAATGTACAGAAAGAGCTAGATAAGGTAAAAAGAAAAGACAGGAAAATATAAAATCAGATATATTGTTAATTATATATATGATAAAAAGGTAAAGACACAGAAAACAATCCAAGCCAAATCTACAAACAAACATGTAAGAAAGGGAAAAGGGCGGGAAGTATCTAAGTGAGAACCCTTGTTAGTGAACTCAGATGTTATAATCTTAGACTTCAGCCAGGATCATTGTAAACCCCTGTTCTTAAGAATTAAATTGCTGACCTTAACTGAGCTGCAATCAGTTTGGCATCCAAAGCAAGCAAGACAGGACGGTGACAGCAGGGCCATTCACTGCTCTGCTCTCTTGACTGTTTTCCCTCTGAATACATGGATTCAGCAAATAGGAATTGGTTGCTCACCTTCAAAGCACTCTTTATAGATTTGGATCACATTATCTCATAAGTCATCTATTTTTGCAAGCATATCTACATAGTAAAATAAAAAGTGGTGCTTCACAGATCCTTTAAACGGTAAAAAGCCGAGTTATAAAATGAAATAGTGTAGCACAGTGTGGATTCACCACCTCTGATTTGGAAGCAGGAGGTAATTAATCACTTCACACTGTGAGAGTAACCATGAAAATCCTGTATCCTCTTGGAAATAATTTCTTAGACTACATTTCAATAGTACAACAGATACACAGCCATACCAATGGGTCTAACCTGCCAGCTACTCAAGAAAGGAATTGCCTGGAGTGTATCACAGCTGCTTTCTGGCCCTTTTATGCAGGTTAGGTTCCCACAGAAAGTAGAGCGTATAAAAAATGGATAGTATGCCCTGAGGTTACCTAAAGAAGCAGGTGAGCTATAATGGGTGTCTGCATTTGCAGTGAAGTGCTACTGAAACCAGCAGTTTAGATATCAACCAAGACACCTGGGTGTAGCACATATTATACACTCTGTTGTGAAGCAAATATGTAGTCACAATGAATGATTCATTTTGGGGGAAACTTTTATATGAATTTAAAATTGTGCACATGACTAACTAACTGGTCTTCTTCAACAGACGAAAGCCCTGTGAATAGGGATTACAGACCTTAGCCAAAGTTACTGAGTGAAAAAGTGATGACAAAGTAATAAAAATTGCCTACAGATTAAAAGAGTGAAAGCCTTTATTTTTATGGCAAATGTAGTTCCTCCAAAATATTGATCCAGTACAACACCAAAAGCCTACTTAAACATTGCACTATAAATAGCAGGTAGGTAATTCACAATAAAATTCAGGCAATCAACACACCTTTGAAATAAGAACATAGACAGAAGGTACACCATACAAAGACAAGTCTTTGGTGTATCATTTAAAACATACCTGGAATATCATTTTCAAATGCCTGATTTAATTCACAAATGAAATTAGGAAAGAATACTTAGCAGTAAACAGACAACTTGTCTATATCTGTATATTCATGTACAAATAAATGCTAAAGATGTGCAACATTTTGTAGCATAAATTTATACAGCATGGCGCAACAGAGGACACTGGTGATTTCACAGTCTCCTAACTTCTACTAAATCAAATGTTTCTTTTAAATGCTGTATTGGGAAAAGCTTAAATCATATGTGGCAAATCTAGTCCATTTTGGAGGCTTTTCTTTGCAGTTGTAGGTTAGTCTTTTTACGTCTTCAAGAATTTAAACATTTCAGTATAACTTAATTCTTTTATCTTGGCTATTCTTTTTGTCTATTTTTCTTAGGTGATATTAATTCTCACAGGTTATGAATTGAAAAGAGCAGACTTTGACTTGTTTAGGAGACTGCTTGACAGAGTCCCTTGGGCGGCAGTCCTGGAGGGCAAAGGAGTCCAGGAAGGCTGGACGCTCTTTAAGAAGGAACTCTTAAAGGCGCAGGAGCTGGCTGTCCCCCTGTGTTGTAAGTCAAGCTGGCAGCAAAGAAGACCGGCCTGGCTGAACAGGGAGCTTTGGCTGCAGCTCAGGGAAAAAAGGAGAGTCTATGGCCTTTGGAGGAAGGGGCAGGCCACACACGACGACTACAGAGATATTGTGGGGCTATGCAGGGAGAAAATTAGACAGTCCAAAGCCCAGCTAGAAATTAATCTGGCTTCTGCTGTAAAGGATAACAAGAA
The DNA here is from genome assembly GCA_034782735.1 of Sagittarius serpentarius. Classification (NCBI taxonomy): domain Eukaryota; kingdom Metazoa; phylum Chordata; class Aves; order Accipitriformes; family Sagittariidae; genus Sagittarius; species Sagittarius serpentarius. The sequence continues at coordinate 25,120,765 of JAVKLA010000093.1, read as the reverse complement.
ATATGTCTATAGATACATTAACAGCCAAAGAAGGGTCAGGGAAAGCCTCCCTCCTCTATTAGATGCAGGAGGAAACATGGTAACAAAGGATGGGGAAAAGGCTGAGGTGCCTAATGCTGCCTTTGCCTCAGTCTTTAGTAACAGGGCCAGTTGCACGCTGAGAATCCAGCCCCCTGAGCTAGGTGATAGAGACCGGGGGCAGAATGATCCCCCCGCTATCCAGGAAGAGAGGGTCAGTGACCTGCTGCACCACATAGACATAGACAAGTCTCTGGGACCGGAAGGAATACACCCAAGAGTTCTGAGCGAGCTGGTGGAGGGGCTCACCAAGCCGCTTTCCATCATTTTTCAATGGTCCTGGCTGACCAGGGAGGTCCCAGCAGATTGGAAGCTGGCGAATGTGCAGCCATCTACAAGAAGGGCTGGAAGGAGGATTGAGGAAACTACAGGCCTGTCAGTCTGACTTTGGTGCCGGGGAAGCTGATGGAGCAGGTCATCCTGAGTGCCATCATGCAGTATGCCCAGGACAACCGGATGATCAGGCCCAGTCAGCCTGGGTTTATGAAAGGCAGGTCCTGCTTGACTAACCTGATCTCCTTCTACAACATGGTCACCTGCTTAGTGGATGAGAGAAAGGCTGTGGATGTTGTCTATCTGGACTTTAGTAAAGCCTTTGACACCGTGTCCCACAGCATTCTCCTGCAGAAACTGGCTGCTCATGGCTTAGATGGATGCACTCTTCACTGGGTAAAAAAATGGCTGGAAGGCCGAGCCCAGAGAGTGGTGGTAAATGGAGTTAATTCCAGTTGGCAGCTGGTCACAGGTGGTGTTCCCCAGGGCTCAATATTGGGGCTGGTACTGTTTAACATGTTTATCAATGATCTGGACGAGGGGATCGAGTGCATCCTCAGTCAGTTTGCAGAGGACACCAAGCTGGGGGGAAGTGTTGATCTGCTTGAGGGTAGGAAGGCTCTGCAGAGGGATCTGGACAGACTAGATCGATAGGCCAAGACAAATTGTATGAGTTTCAATAAGGCCAAAGGCTGGGTTCTGCACTTTGGCCTCAAAAATCCCCAGCAACGCTACAGGCCTGGGGAGGAGTGGCTGGAAAGCTGCTCAGCAGAGAGGGACCTGGGGGTGTTGATTGACAGCC
>JAVKLA010000093.1:25091238-25101986 GCA_034782735.1 Sagittarius serpentarius | reverse complement strand
AGGCCAGGCTGGACGGGGCTCTGAGCAACCTGATCTAGTTGAAGGTGTCCCTGCTCACCGCAAGGGGGCTGGACTAGATGACTTTTGATGGTCCCTTCCAACCCAAGCCATTCTATGATTCTATGCCTTCAAACTGTACCATACAAAAGGATACAGGACATCCCACCTATGCTGTTTACTACAAGAGGATAAGGAAAGAAAATGCACACAGGATGGAAAGAAGGGGAATGTTCAGAGTTTTCAGGGAGGGAGCAAACAGGAAGACAAAACACATGAACCACAAACACGAGCTACATACTGCCCTAGGCACTAGTTACAGCACTAAAAATAATCTTTTGTCTTTCTTAGGTCATGGAGAGTTATAGACACTGAGAGCACTTTTCCTCTAAGCAGGAGAAAACTACATCCGTAGCACCCAGTCAGGACCTTGACTCAAGACTGTTTCTTTCCCAGCTTCCTCAAGACAGGCAATAATTTTGTTGTGAAAGTTCAGACAACCCATATGAAGCCAGGATTCAATCACACTTTGCAAATAAAACCTTTCTGAATATCAAGACCAAACCTTCTTTATTAAACTAAAACCAATGAAGCCTTATCACTTACTTCACTAGGAGCAGTATCAGACATAAATCTGCTTTTCCTAACAGATAACTTGATTATCCGTCCAATTAGGTCACAGAGTCCAATTTGTAAAACATCAAGAGCTACAAGTGGCCCCCTTCTAATCCCACTCCTACTCGATTTCTTGAATTTCAGCTCTGGATGATTTTTCAAAAACCAGGTTGTGGCATACTAGAGACAATATCCAACATAAGAATACTCTTGAGAATATCCTGCCTATGAATCCTGTCATTACAAACACTTCTTACTGCTTATTTCCTCTCCTATCAGTAATGCCAAGTTCATCCTATCCTCTACGCACTTCCTAGAACTACTTGCTTTTATCGCTAGCCATACTGTTCTAATATATTTTACTATTGTTCCTATAGTTTATTTCTAATTGTGCTTTTGTAACTTCAATTTGAAAAAAGCCCCAAACACCTTCAGATTATCAAATGTAAAGCAGATTTCTTTCAAAAAATCTTTTGTCTAAGAACTTTTGATTCACAGTTGTCCTTCATCAAAACCTAGATCATTTTGTGCATTTCTTTTGTTACCACATCATCAAAAGTAAACTGCACAAACATGGATCTTTTAAAAATGCAAAACAGAAAACTTGAATTTAGTTGTTAAATAATGACCATCACTTGTACTGTTCACTGATACTCACTGAGACATCTTTCTCAGTTACTATTTCTGGATTTCTTTCTGCAAGACAGCACTGGACTGATACCCTAACAAGCATCATTCACACAGATCTGAATTCAAAATAGGGGCGTTGAAATATTTTTCTTTTCAAACGTAAACTGAGTTAGAAGTGATGTTGTGTCAAGCTGCTTTGAACTAGTCAAGTGACACCCTCCGTTGTCAAGATGACACTTGAATTGATAAAACAACTGCACTTTAAAGTGGAACAGAGAGCTAAATTGGCAGCCTACCAACTGAAAAATATGAAGAATATTAGCTACTCATATTAATAGTTCAGTTACCTCTAACTAATAAAATAAGCTGGAATGTTCTTACCATAATCAAGAAGAATATTTCTTAACACAGTATGCCTCTCTATTATTGTATTTCAGATACCATATCAATAGGTAATATAAATAGGAAAAAAAGGAACAATTTATTCTTTATTGCTCTTCTATGACAAAGATAAAGAGTTGAAGCCTTTCAGAAGCAACATATTCTGTCCAAGTTCTCCTAAATTTTGAGTGCCAGGAATATCAGCTCTCCATTTCCTTCATTTTCCTCAAGGACTCTGGCAAAGTCTGGAGTTCCTAAATAGTAATACCACATGCAGCTTATGGCTTCACAGGTTAAGAGCTCTGAAAAATGCCAAAGTTATCTTTTGTGTTATTTATAATATTATTAGGTGTATTTTTAGCCAGACATTTTTAGCTTAATTTTTTTTTTTCCTACAGGATTAGAAGCAGTGACTAAAATGTGCTATGATGAGAACTTTTGAAGGTCATTACTAAAACACAGTCAACTGCACCTAAAAGAAAATTGTAACTGTCATGTGGATAATTTAAAAAGACCATCTAGTAAACCATAATTAAAAAAAAAAAAAGACATTCTCCCCCATTATTTCTTTAAAAAGTGACTACCTGACTTACAGAGCTACCTGGAACTTCTCTCTGATAAAATGTTTTAATCGGGAAGTTGAATACAGAAAATATGACAGGAAGCTTAAGCATGGCCAAAGCTGTGATTCTCCACATGTATATAATGCGGTTTTTCGTTGATACTGGAGAAAGGAGAATCATTTGATCCCTTTTCTACTCTTTGAATAATGTGCATTGCACAACATGTGTTACGGAGGTGGAAAATAACAGGGTATTGCCCTTGACAGATTTTCATTGAAAGACTGTATATGTTTTGGAAAGTGGGATGCTGTCTGTATGAAAAAGTTACGCACTGACTACTAGGTAATAATAGTAAACACTATTAAAATATGGAAGAGGACTGCTAAGAATGGAAAAATACACATTTCTAATTGGTAGCTGGGGAAAAAAAAACTTTGAAAGAGTTAATCCTCTTTCAAAATATATTAGGTATCCCTTATGAAACTGATGAAAAAAAGTTTGAAAAGCTTGTAGGTGTATTTATAAACCTCAAAATAAACCCAGGAGGCAGCTGACTTGAAATACTGGAGAGCTTTCGTGGCTAAAAATTCTTGCTTATTAAAATAGTTAGTGACAGATATGAAGGGTTAAGCAGGAAGAGAATGATCTACTGAAATCCAGCAGGGATCTAACCAAGATGGAAAATTTGTGCATTCCCTCTGGGCTCCCTTCCATGCCCTTGGGATGCCAAGCTAGTACTATCTTCAAGTCTCAAAGGTGCCCATATCCCCAGAGGTGGAGCACAGTGCAAAATATATACTCATGCAGACAATTCTCAGAGGCCCTTCTTTAATCCGCTCTTCAATGCATGAACATGGGAAAGCCTATATGCCATAATTTGTGATCGCAAAACCTGTAAGGACTCTTTCCTGGTACCCACAAGAATAAACTCAACATTATTCTGCTGTATTGGCTTGTAAATTTGTAAGGGCAGTCCGAGATTCAGTTTTTGCATGGTCCTTACTGTTACTAAGCAAGTTTTCTGCCCTTGTGAATACTGAGTAAGAACTTCAGGTGTTAGCACAGTCATTAACTCCTTGCTATAAATCAGGAACTTCAGCAGGAAAGGTATGTCTCACTAGTGAGGTGAGAGCAGATCAAACATGAAATGCACCAAGGCTCCTGCCCCTACCCCGGCTTCCTCTCCCTAACAGGCTCCTGCTTGCGGGGCACCACCAGACAGCCCCAAGTGAGTCCAGTGAGCGTATGAAGCCAGCGGAGCCTTCCCTTACCCACGCAGCCCAGGTACAGAGCCAAGTCCAAGCAGAGCATCCCTGCACTGCAACAGATATCCTGCATGCCACCACCTCTTCACAGCCCAAGGAAGACCTGCTGCAAAACCAAAATCCGGCACTGCATTTTTGCCACAGCTCTGCTTCAAACCACCCTTCCTCCCATAGCTTCTCTGTACTCAGCAAGACCTTTCTTTCCAGTCTCCCTCTTCAAATCACAGTTACATCAAACGACACTCCTTTCATCCTGGTCCAGATGTAGCATCCCCAAAACATGGCAATAACAACAGTATTTCAGCTGAGAAGAAGGCAGAGGTCAGTAAATGCCAATATGTCCTGCTTAGGTAACTGAAGGAAAATAGACTTATTGAAATTGGTTTATTCGGGTACAGTTAAGGAAACTCATTTGCACAAGTTTGCTATACTATTTAAAGAAGCAACCATCTGACAGAGTAAAAAACTTATTAACAATGTATTAACAATTGATTACTAGTGAAGTGCAGGACTACCAATTTTCCCAAAGTCAGCTGGTCTAAGTTACAAATAGGATATAAGATAGGGCAGATTAAAAACATTTCAAAAATAATTCAGAGTTTTTTAGATGCCACAAAATTAATCATGACTGTTGACAGTTATGGTCCAGGGGATGAAGTATAATTTTAAAAAATTATGCAGAGCTCCTACAACCATACTGGGTTTTTGATGAAGTGCTTCAAATCACTTTTCATAGTTAAAAAAAAAAAAAAAAAAAAGAAAAAGAAAAAAGAAAAAGAGATGATAAATACTGTATTGATGCCATTACAAAGAGAATTTGTTATTTATGAGACTGTAGTACATTACCTTTGTGCTTCTCTCCAAAGAGTGTCCATGAAATAATTAGAGTAACAGAGGTAGGTTTTCGTGTTAAAATAAATTCAGACAAACTTTTCTAGGTACTGAAGAACTCAGTATACTACAATAAGACCTGAATCTTTTTATCTCAGTTCGTTATCACTATACTGTCTTACTATCTTTATAACCAGAGATGTGTAGCCTTTGCAAAAAGAGTAAGGCACGTGCTCCAGATGAACCAGACAGTACCATAGTGGCAAAATGACAGGGTGATTGCTCGATACCAGTGACAGAAGCACATAAAAAGTTGAGCGTCAAAAACTTGATACCATGTTTCAGTGATGTCTGTCTGCTACAAGTGAGTGGAGAGCTTGCAGGACTGCCTTGCAAACTCAAGTGTGAGCCTCCAAATTGCCAAAAGAAATTACAGCAAAGAATGCTAATATCTTTACTCTTTATGGTAATGGTTCCTTATTTTCCTGCCATTCCAGATCACATTGCTTTTTCTGCTAGCACTCAAATGCCACATACTACAGCCCTTCCTCCAGACACACCTACTGCATACACAAAATGTAATATACGTGTGACACTTCCCAGAATCACATTTAATGATCACACTAAGTACAACCCACGCTCCCTGGTCGAGTAAATTCCTAGCCGATTCCTGTCTTCATCTAAAAGGCCAGGGGGTAGGAACATGGCCAGAGGTAGGCCACATGAACTGTTCTAGCAGCAGCTCTGCTTTCTTGACTGACATCTATCTATCCCATGAGCCTCCCCACCAAACCATTATTGGCACATATAGCAAAGTTCATTCACATTTCTGACCTTTTCACTAATTTTGCTGTTTTCTTTGAAATTCCTACCGACCACTTGCCTTTCAGGAGAAACTTCTAACAGCTAAAGCACCTCAAATTGTGGTCCCACTGAGACTTTATCTAAACAACACAAGACCTAATTAAGACCGAAAAGCGATTTACTTAAGGAAATTCTGCATGTTGTGAGAACAGTTGATGGCAATTCAAAAGGTGCCCAAGACAGTAATATAGTATTAACCAATTAAATGGGGCCAGTGTGCTACTGGACCTGTTACATATTACCAAAACAACAATAAATTCAAAACACTGATCAGTTATGCATACCGAAAATTCTGTGCCATGTCAATATTATAAAATGTGATAAAAGTACTTACATTTTGTATCATTGTTTCAGGTAGATATTTATTTAGTTAATAGTTACTATTCTGAGTGTTCAAAAGGATTATTGAGATTGATTAAAATCTTATTGAAAGGCTACTGATTTCTAATGCAGAGGAGGTGAGAAAAGCTTATAAGCAGTCCAAAATTCCCCGAGTGCTTTACACACTGCAGACAAAGGGGTTTGATCAAGCTTGCAAATTCACTAACAACATTAATGTTCTGGTAGTTTACTCAACATTTCTCTTTAAGGTCAGTGTACAAGCTCTGCATTTTCTCCTCTTCTGTGCTTAGTATACATGTTTAATAGTTACAACAAAAAGTCTAGAATACAATTACAAACCTTCTGCTTCCCTGTCTTATCTGACAATATTCAGAGCAGTTCTTAACACAGATATTACAATTAAATGCCTGAAGTTAGACAGTATGAATACTCACTTTAGCATTTACTCTTTGTAAAGCATACTTGAGGCAAGGGTAGTAAATAAGCACACAGTATTTGCTATTCATTCTTTGCTGTCCCTCTGTTCAAAAACTTACATACTATGTTTTTCTCCATGAATGAAAGTGAGCCACAACACATAATAAACATTCAAAGTGAGTATCCAAACAATCAGTGTCTAAAGCTGTTCAACCCTACTGCTGTTATTTGCTAAGTAGATATTATACCAGACCATAGTCAAACACATAAATTACAATAAAAGAATACTTAGTAGAGAAAGAGGATTACTTTTACAAGATTTATTATATTTATAAATAAATTTTATTTGCCTCTGTTACTCTGACTGAACAATCAGTATCTGGAGACAGTCAAAGTGAACTAGGAAATAAAATTATTTTGCAACATATTGTGGATTGTCTAATCAAGCTTGAAGTGTGAAATAAACCTCAGATGAGATTCTTTTTTTTTTTAAGGCATAAGGAAATAATTAAGTACTTGTGCAAATGAAAAATAAAAAGAATAATTTTAAAAAAATCCCCAAATACTGTAAAAGTTAACATCCTGCAGATCGCAAGCATCTTTGAGTACATGGTAGTGTACAGAATGTAATAAAACAAGAAGAGAAAAAAAATATTAACAAATACACCATACCAGGCACACCTCTATTAAAACACACTACTCATGGATAATGTTGAAATTAAAAATTATTAAAAGCTACCTAAAAAACATTCACCAAATACACAGTATGTTTCAGGTGAGTACTCAAAGTCAAAGCACAAAGGGAATCTTAGACATACATTCAGACACCACACTTGAAGGAACCTCGGCTACACACACAGATTGCTGGCATCAGTGAACCATGCAACAGCATTTTGGGGAAGAAAAAATAGCATTAAAAATGCTTTACAGTAAAGGACAAATCCTCTATGACACACAATACAGCAAAAGAGTAATTTCTCCCTGGTTATACAAAGTATTTGGAAAAGTGTCATTCTTTGTCTATGATGATGAATAGGTTCTTGCTAGCTAGGAGAGAAAAGTGAAAAAAGGATGTTCAGTAGGAACTGAAAACTTTTCCATGAATTTTTATATGGTAACAACTTTACCTTTTTCAGAAGATCCTTCTGAGAATGTGTTACTGAGGTACCTGAACTTTTTGGGTATTTCATTTATCTTGTGAAAGGGAGAATATCTTCACATTCAGCAAACATGTAATAACTTAATGGTGATGTAAACCAGTAATAAATGGACAAAATAGAACCCACACACAAATAGTCCAGCAGCACATTGCAAAAAAGGCTGTGATAATTTAATGCTGAAACAACTACTTTTTCTATTTTTCAATAGGCCATACTTCTTTGTTTAGGTAAAAGCATAGGTTTACTGTACCTTGCTGTAGGTAAGCATCCACAAGATGTTTAAAAAGAAGTCTAACAACATGCTTGGATAAAGCACGTTGAACTAAAGAGCTAGGAATATAACCTCTAGAAACACAGTTTAATTGGGAAGTTTGATGAATTACACATTGCTTTTAGCTACATAAGACTCCTGCACCATCATCAAAACTGATTTTCACCCAAGAAGTCTGTCTCCAGGCCAAATAATGGGAAGACAGGAGTCCCTGCTAAAGAAGGAAGGCACTATTAAAGAAAAGAAATGACACACCACAAAAACCACTTTGACATTGTGGCGGAACAGGAAAGAAAACACTTGGCAGCCTCAGATATAACTAATGCAACCATGAATAAAACAACTGGAAAAATAGATGCCAGCTGCTCTGCCAAGCTACAACTGCTTTTCTAGAGTACTCAAACAACTATCTTTAAACAGATAAATAAATAAACAGTGAAAGCTTATGTAGTTCACATCCCTTTACATGGCTATTGTTTCTCACTACAATTCAGTAAAGCATCATTGTTAGCACTCAAGCATTATCTTAACAAGTCTAAGAGATGTTTCTTAATTAAAAAAAAGTAGAAATTTGGCATGGCACAGGGTAATTATTCTGATCCTTTGGGATCTCAGGCAGACCCCTAGAAGATTAGAATTCTCTGCACCATAAGGAACAAGTTGCAGAATACATCAGATAAATGCAGTGCTTTTAAAAATATTTTCATTATTTAAATGTGTACTACCTTCCCTCTTTCTCCCCCCCAATTGTTTTCCTATTTATAGACTATTTCCCATATAGATTGACAGTAGGCATATCTAAGATTATTTTTCTCATTTACTTCCCTGAATTCCTTAGAAGTAGCCTACTGCCCCATAGGAGTTTGTGGACAAAAACCCAAACTATCCTTGCTATATCTAGTAACTAGCATTTATTTCAGTTCAGTGAAAACTCCTTACTAGGAGGACTTACAAAAGACAGGGCTTTCCAATATGTAAAGTTACTGCCGAAGAAACCGGTAGATACAGCTTTGTGACCATAGGCTTACGTTCTCAAAAAATACTGTATTGTCAATGCATAAATCAGTACGAGTTACGCACTTATATCTAAGTTAATTAACTACATCTTTAAATATGGGGTTTTTTGCTCCTAAATATACTACTGAAGAGCTGATTTAAGAGGCCTGTGAACTGAAATAACCTCAGAGATTCAGGTGCTCTCTGCAGGTGTTGGCTCTGAATTGGAAACCAATAATGTCAGGCTTTGCACAGCAATGTAAAGTGGAAAATCACAAGAGAGAGGTATTATATTCTCCACCTTACAGACAGCAAGGTTGTTAGAGCTATAGTTCAGGTTTTCATAAATAATACAAGATTTTATGCTAAAGAAGAGAAGATAAACTGTCCATTATTTTAGAAGATATAAAAGAATAGCTTCAGAATATACTTCATACTTGCACCAGATAAGAAATACAGCATTTGAATTCCTAATAATACTAAATAAAACCAGTATATTTTTATTGTGATTTTGGAAATACTCAATAACTAATTTAAAATTATTTCAGAGTGAATATTTTTAGCTTAGAATAATACTATCCTGCAAATATTTTTAAAATTCTTAGATGGTAGTAGTCATGCAAAAGATAATTATGCTCAAAATGCTTTTTGATAGGTATGATCTGGCACCAATTTTTAAGTAACTGAGTATGTCCTAGCCCTTAAATAGTACACACAGGAGACAACAAATCAATGCAAATAACTGGGCAACGTAAACCATCATAAGTAAAGAATGACTGGGGAAGTTCTCCTTTGTGACCTGCCTTTTCTCCCATTCTCTTACTGCTATTCAATTTCAGCCAGCTAACTGAAACAGTGCTTTTTTAAAATCAACTGGGAGCAGGCAAAAATAAATTTATTGTTAGACATTCTTGTTCCTGTCTAATCAATTTGACATTTAATTCAAATTTAATCACTACTGTTTCTAATTGCCCTCAGGAAGTACATTAGAAGAGAGTATCGAAAGCTATGATTTTTTTTTTTTTTGGTGGTGGTGGTCTTATTTCTTGCAGTTTAAAAAAAGGTGGTTAGCTGTTCAAAAAACTTACTATAGTTCCTTCTGAAAGGTACATACTGCATTATCCACTTTCATTTTAGGCTATTGACCATTTATCTGCTATTTAGTTCTCATATATGTGTTTTGTGGAACTGAATTTAAGTGTCATTTAGTCATTTTCATTTCTGCTTGGCACTAGTAGAGAAAATGATAGGTTTCATTACATAACTAGAAATGTTACCCATACAGTTCCCTGAAAATTACTGCAGGAAAATCTGGTGTTTCCATTTGCCTACTTTTCAGATACGCTTCAGGAAAAAAACAACCCTTCTAAGACAGATTTTTTTGTTGTTGTTGTTAAATTTATGCACATTTAATTACATAATTTCTCTCTTGCTTTTTCTAAATGAATGCTAATCAGCATAGCAGGAAAAATAAAAGGTATTAACTAAACTACGTGACACTGAGAAGGCAATTTATAGATCTGCACAAATGCACCTAAATCTGTTTGCTTCAGCTGGAGAGAACTTGCAAAGATTCCTGCTGTGTAGCAGAGTAAATTTCACGAGATAGAAAGTTTGTTGTGTCTGAAAATCATAGGATTGTTTTAATTATATAAAAGAAAGCACCATAAGGTGATAGAGGAGCAGAAGCAGACTGTGAAACATTCCTTAGCTGTGGCATTCATCCGCACCTTTTTCCAGTTCCTGCACATTAATTGCTCACAGCTACAAGCTGGGAAATGAGAAGCTAAGTATTTACAATTAAAAATGAATATGACTGAGAAGTAAAATTACCATCAAAAATGCTACAAGAATACCTGAAAAGATACTGATAAGTTTTTATTTAGGCAGCCTTTTCTCCTCTCATTCTTACCAGTGGAAATCTGTCACCCTCTCATAGAAACTAGTGTGCAAACATCAGTAAGTTAAAAAAATCCAACAAAACAACCTCCTCCCTCCAAAACACACCACCACACCATAAAAGCCCCCAACAACAGAAAAACCAAACAACAACAGAAAACCAACACCTAAAACCCTGAACTCATTGTGACTGAAAGAATACATTTGTTCAAAAGCAATACTGTAGACAGCTGACACTGGGTTTTATTTTACAAAACCTGTTCTGTTCAAATCCAGTCAAAACCCATGTAATGGGTTTACGTGGCAAGGTTTTGGTAGTGGGGGGGCCACAGGGGTGGCTTCTTCAAAAGTTGTTAGAAGCTTCCCGTGTTCGATACAGCCAATGCCAGCCGGCTTTAAGAACGAACCCGCCGCTGGCCAAGGCCGAGCCAATCGGCGACGGTGGTAGCGCCTCTGGGATAACAGATTTGAGAAGAAAAAAAGTGCTGGGGCGCAGAAGCCGCAGCCGGAGAGGAGT
>JAVKLA010000093.1:25043700-25083026 GCA_034782735.1 Sagittarius serpentarius | reverse complement strand
GCTGACCTAGGCTTTTCGGACTAACTCCGCCCCGGCTTATGCATATGTATGTTTTGTATTGTGTAACTCCATGAATACGTATGTTCTGGTACAATAAATACCCAGCTGTTTGCTGGGACGGTGTGCCTGCCTTTGGAGGAGCGATCCCCCACGCACCCAGCGCTGAATAAACATACCTGCTTTATAACTCTCTCTGAGTTGTACAGTTTGCTTTAAAAGGACGTAAGGAGCTTCAAAGCACTCATTCACAACAGCGGGAAGCAAGCCCATTTGTCATGGTCCAACCAGCCACTGCATCATGGCAAGCCATGAAGTCAGTTCTCAGACAAGTGCTGCTGGGTTAACACAGCACTTGTCTGGAAAAGGAGCTCTCAACCTAGAGTACAGCATCCCTGCAAATCTTTGTGAAAAAGTTGAGGAGGGTGCAGACAAGTCATATAAATACTTTTCTACAATTTTGGCAAATAAAAGAAAAATCTGACTGCATAATAGTTTGTAACTAGTCAGACTGGTTTTTCTTGTGTTCTTGAGTACTATAGATGTAAATTTGTATTTATATATGCCCCTTAATTTATAGATTTGTATGCCAAGCAGTAGAAAACCAGTAACTGGGCTGAACTTTACTGCACTGACTCTTCAGCAGCATGCATTCCAAACAGGTTTTCATTATGTTATATTCTATTTCTGCTTACAAAAATTGCAACTTTAAAGAGATTAGTAACAGGTTTAAAGAAGTATTTTTTCCTCTATTTAAAATGGTAGCCAATACTACTCAAATTTTCAATATTGCAATCACTTATTTATGTATTTCAAATTAACTGATAAGCAGTACTTACATGTCATCACAGCTCCTAATAACCTGCACAGAGGAGAAGAAAGAAACAGAATTCAACTCTTTTCACTCCCCGGACCATGCTACAGGAAGTGCAGGGTGAATAACATAAGAAGACCAAGGTCATGCACACAGAAGTGCAATAAAACACCACTGCTGAGTGAAAATGGGTGGCATATCTCATTACAGCTGAAGTGGAAGTGCCCTGCTAGTCCCCAAGATTATGTTCTCTGGCTTGCCATCATTGCCTTGAAGGAGATAGCAATGGCTGCTGTTTGAGGAGCACACACAGCCAAAGAACCAAATGGCTCCAGCTGGTTCACAGCTCAGAATTTTGCAGAGGGGTCTTTCACCTCTTCCTGAACACAGACAGTTGCTTAGATCAAAGAGCTACTACATCTACACGCATCACAAGAAGATAGTCCTAAAAGTGGTACTCAGCCTCCTTCAGAGGAGGGGCTAGACCAGGCTGTAACCCGCACTACACTGAGCAAAAGGCAACCAGCACTGAAACCATGACTCAGAGACAACATTTATTTCATGCTGTGTTTCTGGAGCCATCTACCACATTCCTGCATTCAGAGCAATCTGTAAAAGTGAAATTAATGCCCTGTTGCAGACAATGTGATCCTCTGATTAGTCTTTCCTATTTACAAATAAGCTTAAAGGTAGCAGTGACGTGATCAGTGGGACTAGAAACTCTAGAATTACTCTACTGTAGACCTACTTTAAGGATGTAGGCAAGTGATCTTTAGGAAGTTTTCGCTAAGTCAAAGATTCTTATTCAAATATATTCTTGAAACCACAGAAGCTTTTCAGGATTGTATAAAAGTATTTAAAAGACAAGAAGTGCTCCCTAAGGAAAAAACCACTGTATTTTCATTTACCCAGGTTAGGAGCTGGCCTTACAAGCCTGCACGGGGCCACAGAATACAGAGACATTCGTGCAAATATTGAAGTTGGAGAGCGCTTCTACTACTGTTCATTGCCACTTCTACAAGAACGGACAAGTATGAAATGGTGACCTTCAACCTGCTCTTCTCTCCTCAGTTTTATGAGTTATTTTGTAAATTTATTTTCTGTCTTGGAGAGAGACTTCCTATGTTAGCCATTATCTGAAGTTACTTTGTCACTGCTGCCAAACACATCAGGGAATTACAAGTAAGGAAATATATTGGGCTGATTTGTCTATCAAGACACACAAACCTAAATTCACAAGTAGTGATTTCAAAGGCAGTCATAAACAAGCTTTACAGTCACCTCTCTGCACTCAGCTCAGATAGTCTGGTGAATGAGGACTTAACACAAATACTCAGCTCTTTTTGATACTGTGGCATATGATGGACTGGGTCTTTTGGAAGAACCTTTATCAGATAGGTTTATTTCATTAAGACACCTAAGGATATTTACATCTGCCTTTTTCCTGTAGTTTAGATTTCTTCTACTTTTGATCATTCTGGCCCAGTAGGTAGTTTAATAAAGGATAACAAGACCACCTATGGAAACAATCACAGTATTTCAGTTCAAAACAAAATAATACTTCTTTGCTCTCATAGTTAACATTTATTCTTCAAGATGCTGAAGAAAGACCTAAAACATTTCCTAATGTGGTAAAACCCACAAAGGAACAGAAAATGAGAGTTTTTTCACAAATTATTTTACCAGCCCCAGCTTGCAGAATCTGCAGCTCTTTTGAGGTTGACCACACACAAGCAATGCCCTGTAATTCATAGGAAGAGCAAGACTACACAAGATGGCAGCCACCACTGCCTTCTCTCAGTTCTTTTAATAGGGTTATTTAAAGCACAAAAGAGTTTCTCTCGGGAGTTAGTACCACTATAATACACACACCAGTGCAAATTCCCTGTTGTTCTATGGGATATAGAGAAGGAAAAAAAATAAACCAAAACCACCGTACTGGTTTTCTTGACATTTTGCTTGCCAGTCCTCAAAGGTCACCTCTTTTCAAGAAATCACTTCATAGCGCTTAAAAACACCTTCTCAAGTCTGAGAAGTGAGTATGATAAGCCAAGTGGAGATTTACTCACAGAGAGTTTTCTCAGTTCATTCTCTGCAGATACTGGGGTCAAAGCAGGTTACCGAAGTCAGTGCAGGCTATAGAGTAACTACCTTACTGAAAACCTACCAGACAGTACTACAGTCATCAAACTGTATGGTGATAAATCTATCTTTGCAGGGTCAACAGGAATAAAGTTAAAAAAGAAATTGTGTAGAACAGATTACATAAAAAGTAATAAAAGTCATAAAATATAAGCAGCATTTTTCTCACCCACTCGGAGGAACTGCTAGCTTAGTAGCATACTGAACAAATGAAGATAACAGCAAAGTAATGCGCTCATCAAAATTAAGGAAATCCCTGCGGAGCACATAAGAAACTGGATGTTGCTTTACGAGAAAAAAAGTCTCGTTGCAATAATGTGTGATGAAGACCATAGTACAGCATAAAATAGCAGGTGGAAAGCTGGTTGCTTAATGTTTAAGGCATACTGGAGAAAATAGGAAGAGTTAACTGTTAGAGTTAACTTCAGGAACTGTCACCCCTATATTGCTGTTGAAATCAGCAAGGCCTTTCATCGACTACAGTGAGAAAATGTCCATTAGAGAGCAAGTCTGCCTTTAAATAGCACAGCTTTCTTCTGTGATTTTAAAATATGTATCTGTAAACAGACGTGCACAAGGTAGTTGCATTATTTAAAGCCTGTTCTCCCTGCAACTATCTAAATGAAAATATTAATTATTGGTAAGCATACCCATCAAAATTATATAAATACACTGAGGAATAATACATTACAGGCGAGTCTGACATTTAGATGAAAAAAAAAAAAACTCTAAAAAAATACTTATTTTTCCTGCTAAAAAAGGCATGGCAAAGTTTAATTCTATCCACAAAGCTGCAAAGTTCATTAATTACACATACATAGCTCCAAAAAGCTAGGTAAGTATCACTTAGAATAAAAAATAAAATGATTCTGTAACTACAACTGCACATCTGACTTTCCTGGCGGCATCAGGATGCTTACAGTACATCATGTTAATCTGTGATGGAATGTACCATAGGTGACAAAACGTGAGGCAAAGCCAAGGAAAATACATTGCTTACTGCTGTCAGCTTTGTTCCATGTTAGATATTACAGCAAGTAGAATCTGTTTTACAGAGAGAACACTACAAATATCCACTGCTCTTTGAACCAATCAGTGTAGAAAATAGAAAATCCAAACTGAGACCTGGTACCTCATTTCTCAGTATATAGACTGTTTCTTTATGGATCATTCTAGATGCTTTATTACTAGACAGCACATTTGGGCTACCTTTATTTTAACACAGTACTACTTCAGTGAGATTTTTCTCAAACTTTAATGAGACAGACAATTATTTTTAACCACGTTTGATTTTTATTGCAAAAAAATCTACTGTTTGGAGCTCACTCTGACCAACTTTGATATCAATAGGAACAGTTTTTCTTACAGAAGGTAAGTTTTTTTAAAAAGTACCTTCAGGAACATCTTGGACATTAAGTTAAAATAAATGTTGTACAATTAAATAACATTTTAAATTTAGAAATACCAAAGAGAATTAATTACACAGAATTCAGTAATTGTAAACTCAGATCTGGTTCCTCATTTAGAAAAAAAAAAATCAGTTTATCAAGTATGTGAAACTTATTTGAAGTGTTACAAACTCAAAGTCATTTTTAAGTCATTTGATGATACACAGACTTTTCTGCCCTTTCTGTTTTTTTCTCTGTTGTGGTAAGTCTCTGGTTTTTGGCTTATCTTGATTAAAAAATAATCACATTTATCAGGTTAGTAGTTTGGCTTTCTTCCCAATTTAAATATCTGAAGATAAACATACTGTATTTTTCTTAGTTTTAGGTTCTCGAGTCTAAATGCACATTTGGTCCTTTAGACAGGGAGGCAACACAGTTAAATGGGAAAACAATGAACTTGTATCCCTAACTATTATATGAGGACATTCATTATAAAGGTATGTCACATTAATGAACAGTGTGGTTCACGCCACCCACATAGAAACATTATCAGCAACAGCAGCCCTGCAGGGCCTCAAAATTTGTCGTCACTTTGGAATGTAGAATCAAATTAGCAAAGCTGTGCTCAAAGGATGAGATTCTGTAAGGTTTTTAAACACCTCAGACAGAAATTCGATTAAGATTAATTCAAGCCAAGCAAGCAATTTTAGAGGCGTTGGAAGCAATTTCCTTTCACATCATGGTCGTGTGCTGCTGACATGAATGCCTGGAGAAAAATGTGCTAAGTTACCAGAGACAGGATCTTACTATGGAGAGGGAACTATATTATGTCCTTGTAAGTTTAGTTTTTAAAATAATAATACTAAGGTAACGAGTCTTGTAAAGAAACATACAAAATATCCATCATGCATCATAAATAATTGACTCTAGAGACAGGGCATTTCAAATACCACAATCACATTTTGAAGCTGGTTTATGTCATCAACTTTTAAAGGTGAGACTCTTCAAAAGAATTTGCTGGATGAATAAGATTTAATCTAATGCCATTTTAGAAAAATGATAGCAGTGCTCATCAAATTATTAGTGCACTGGTAAAGCATTTTGAATCTAAATCCTTCACCACTTTCATTTATTTTATGATGTTGAAAAGGTTATCCTTCAAAAACTGTCAACCAATTCATATAAAAGATTTAATGTTTTAAGGATAGATAAGAGGAAAACATGTCATTATATCTTTGAAAGAAGATGGATTCTAACAACTGTAAAATTACCATTTTTCAGAAGATGGAAGAAGAATACAGGGGCTTTTCACTTCATTCTCAGCTCAACATAGGCAGCCTAAAGCTATGTAATTATTTTCTAGACATAAAAAAGTTCAAGGAAAAAGAAACTGAATTTTTCCTATTGAAATAATCTTGTGAATTTCAACCTAGGAATGTTTTTCCGTCATTTTCACTTTGTACTCCCCTATCTTATTTCAGGTTTGGTTTGAGGTGTTGGGTTTGCGGTTTTTTTCCCAATAGAGAAGCACAGCTAATTTAAAGGTACTAACAAGCTGTTCCATTTTCTTAGTCACCATTCACAGACCTTTTTAAAGTAGTCGGTGGACCAAAATAAAGAATAAGGAATAAAAAAAACCAACCTAACAGCTTGACAGTCATTCCCATACAGACATAAGAGACTTGACTTACGCAATGGGAAACTTGGTTTCAAGCAAGGATAAGTAACCATGAAAAGAGAAAATATATAGCTAGTAAGTGAATATATAAAACTTAAACAAGTATGAATGAAATTCCAAGGAAATCTTAAAACACATACTAGTAGTATAGCCATACAAGTTGGTTTGTATCTGTCCTTGCATAACGATTAGCAAAGATATGAAACAAAGAAATGTTCTTTTACCGGCATACTGAAGTCATTCTAATAGTGTTTTCTAAGTGGCTGGACAGACAGGTAATATATGGTAAGTACACCTCATGGACAGGGTGGGGCTTACAGATTATTTGCTTGAGAAATTTGCTTAAGAAATTATAAAGCAATTTCTTAGCAAACAAGCAATTTACCATCTTTGCCACAGGCAAAGTTAAAGTGAGAGATATTACTATTAAGTGATGATTTCTTCATTACGGACTACCAAGAGATCACGTTCAGCTTTCACTTTCTTTGATCAGAGTCAGTCAAACAGTGATCAGTGGATGCTTTTTGCCCTCAGATGATTCTGCTAGCAATATTTTTAACTCAGCACAATCTCTGTTGTGTTAAAATACAATTCAAACTGTTCTTCTGGTTTCTCAGGTCTTGCCCCAAGCGTTAGCCCTCACCACTCTTAGCGTCAGTCCACACAGCCCTTTATTAGAACTAGCAGGAAAAAAAACTCATAATACAAGAACTGTAACTGGACAACATACCTTTTCAGACTTAAGATTCACAATCATGGAAGAAATACACTGGTCATCTCTTCTCCAATTTACTCTTTTGCCCAATGAAAAGCAAGCTTCTGACAAATTCTAAATCTGATAATTCTCATCATCAGAAGGCAAAGGATCAACATCCTATTACAGACTGACGGAAAAGATGTAGTGACCTGCTCAACTCTGGAATATCCTACCTGTGTCAAAAAGAAAAAAAAGGAGAGTTGATCCTTTCATGCCACTAGTTCTGAGCAAGATGGTCATAAGAGTCCAACATTGTGTCAGCTAGCTTCAAATGTATGGTGAATTATGAGTAGACAGAGAGGTTATATTAAATAATGTGAATGACCAATAATGCTGTAATTGTCATTTTCCAAAGACTGTCACTGCTATCTAAAAACCCATTGCTTTACAACTTCCTAGCTTTCAAACATGTTCATTGGTATGAAGAAGGACAAAAAAAAAAACAACTGGCGATTTTGATATTTTTTAATCTCAGTATGAAAGCAGCCCCAGGATAAAGCTTTTCACTAGAAAAAAAAAAAAAAAGAGTTTTTAATATTTGTCATCCTGACTACTTTCCATTTTTTCCCTGTTACTATATATGTCATCTATTGTCTACAATGCTTTTGCAGTGTCTAGGAAATCAAATGGATTCTGAATGACTGGAGTTAACATACAAATGCTAAAATGGCAGCCTCATTCTTGGTGACATGTAATTCAGATCCAGTATCATTCATGCAATTAATGCTTTTTTCAAAGACCAAAAAGTTTTTCCTCCACTGAACTTCAGACTATTATCCTTAATCCATAATGGGGAAATTACCTGTGAGCTGGAGTTTATAACCATAATGCAGTGAAATGAACATAAGATCCAGTGCGATCTAGAAAACCTCAGAAAAAAGAATGCCTAAAGTCTATCTTGCTTATTAAAAAGACCTCAAAAACTAACACCAATCATACCTGTTGTTGATAAGGATGCAACACAGATTTACTTTACTGGCTGTCAGTCATATAAATTGTATCCAGAAATCATCACAAAAAAATAAAATACAGTAGGCCATTTGTGATGTAAACTACAGAAAGAGGAGGAGGAAGGCTGTTGGGTAATGAACGTGTTAAAATATTCAGTAGAGGACAGAGGGAAGAGAACAATCAAAAACTATAGGCAAGGAATGAAAGAGACATTTCAAGACAATTTGTAGCAAGATGGCAGATTATTTTGTAAAGCACCTATAAAAATCCTCATCATGTGTAGACAAGACATTCTTGACCAATACTGGTGTGTCAGAGAAGTGCAAGTTGCACAGTTAAAAAAAAAAAAAGTATATTGTTCCTCAGCTATTTGCCATATCTTGCTCACAAACCCAGGGTCAAACCACTCATCAGATCTGCGCTGTGACAAGATTGTTTCCATGTGAGAACAGAAAGGCATTTGGAAGTTTTGCTGTCACCTATGGTGCTGTCTATGTATACTTCCCTAAAATATTTTAGTCATTTGTGGCTCTCTGTCCTCTCCTATTCTTTCTCCTTGGACATGGAACAATTTAGTTTTCAAAATACAGAAATTGACTAGTCCAAATTATGAGGTTTAAAATAAGAATAGGTGGGTAAAAGGAAACGGTTTTGTGATACACTGCACTAAATTATTGAATGGGTCTTTCTGGCTTCTGTGGCATTATGACAAGATTGTAGATAGAATGACCCTAAGTGGAGAACTAACAACAATGTTTAGGCAGAGGCTGGCACATCATAGATTTTATTAAAAAAAAAATTTAAAAAATATTGAACAGTTTCCTAATATCAGGAGAGCAGGATCAAGAAAATGAGAGCAACAAGCACTGGATGTGAATTTAAGTGAAACAAGAGGAGGAGACGAGTTATAGATTCTTGTGAAAGACAAGTCCAGGCAGTGGTCAAAATGAACTGTTACATACTGGTCATCAACAGATTTATGGGTATAAGGAACACAGAAGCAGGCGGGTTCAGTACTAGGGAAAATTCAGAGCTAAAAATAAGTTGAAATAGTCAATTTATTGTTTGCATTCACTTGAATTGTCCTCCATTTTGATTCAATAAATGCCATTACTTTTTTTTTGTACACTGCTTCAACATCCTTCAGTTCCACAACATTACTTCTTGTTAAGCAGTGTTAGGAGTGGTTGCCAGCTCCAGTAGCTCCAGGCTTCTCTAAGTTTTTTTTCCTTTCACTTCCACAGAGCAAAGTAACACAATGAGGCAAAATATAAGCCGCAGAAACATAGAATGAAAGTAAAACAAATAAGTATACAGCCTTAACTAAATAAGCGCAAGAATGAATGATATCCTTCCTCAAACATTTGAGGGTTGTGCACACCTGACAATGAAATCCAATAGTGAGTGAAATAGTATTCCAGAGAAGTTATGATAACCTCTTGCAGTAATACTGACAACACCACAGGAAATATATTGGCTTTATATTATGGACAACAATCAAAGTGTAAGGGAGAGTGAGTAGGGGATTTTCCAGTTCTAAATTTCTAAGTGTACCCTTTTCTAAATTCTCTAAGTTTACTTGTATGGAAGCTCTTCCATCATTTTGATCATCCTGCCTGTCTTTCTCAGAACCTTTTCCAGCTCTACTACATTGTTTTTGAAATAGGAGCAGAACAGTCTACAGTTACCAAGATAAAGCCTGGATATATAGTCCAGCATTATTATGTTCTTTGTTCTGTTCCCTACTTCTTTCCTAATAATTCATAACACTTTTTGGTCAATATTGGACTGACATATTCATGGACCTACTGTAATCCCCAGTTCTCACTCCTGTGTAGTAATGGCCAGCTCAGACCCTGCTATTTTGAATGTGGCATTACAACTTTTCACTTTCTTGCACGATTTTGCATTTATCTGGACTGGATTTGATCTTTTCACTGTTCAGTCTTGTGTCTTGCTATATCCTTCTGAAATTACTTAATAGTTCACCTTTTTCTTTAAGACCCTGGATAACCAGTAATCCAATAAAGCCATCAAACCCTTTTCACCTCGTTGTTCATGCCTTTTCATAATGCCATTTGTGAATACTTTTGAAGAGCACTGGTCCTAGCACAAACTCTTGAAGGATTCTCCTGGTAACCTGCCTCCACTGTCAAAACATCTCCAGTGAAATAATTTCAGTAATTTCTACCCTGCAAGTGAATTTTAAGATGGATACTGACTGAAGCCCAAGCTAAAAAGTGAGTGGAAAAAAATAAATTTCAGAGTCACCATGTGTCTGTAACATGAGTCAGCTTTGTCATCAAATGCTGATTCTCACTTGTGGTTTCACTCTTGTTTTCAAGAATAAACAGACAGGCTCAGTAAAAGTTATCTGAATATGTAGCTTATGCTACAGGGGGAAAGACAGAATCCTTGTACTGACACCACATCTTCAGATCAAGATGGAAATAAGTGTTTTGTCCACGACTGAAATTCACTCACAGAACAGGCCTAGATGCCCATAAACCCCACTGTCTCTGCAGTATGACACTTTAATCAAATGTGTTGAGAACAGCATAAAGTGGATTACAGAGACTGTAGAAAAAGCAAAATATGGAGAAAGTTTTTATTTATAACATACCATATCAAACTTAACATACCACATTAAACTTTGTGGATCATGCAGATGTCACAAGAGCGCTGTCTAAGGAAGTCACCCAAAGATATAAAAATAGATCAGTTGCACTGTCTTTACCTATTTCCTTTCAGTAAAAGAGTGTCTAGGGCTGGAAGCACACCTATGAGTTTAAATGCACTTGCATAATGTGAAAATGAAGGATTCAAAATTAGATGGTCATTCAGCTGGGCAAAATAAATATGAGTGTTTATTTTGATACAAAGGTGCTCTCTATGGAGTCTATTTTTGCATAAACATCAGACTTGATGTAATCCAAAAACTTTAAAAATATCATTCTCTGGTTTCATTTTCCTAAACTCTTCATATAGACTCAGTGGCGTGGAAAAGTGGCTAATACATGATTTTGATGTGTCTTTGCCTGTCAAAACAACAACACAGCTCCATGAATGGAGTAGCTGAGACTGCTGAGAAATTGAAACTCAGACGCAGAGTCATCTATGAGATAAAGGATATGTAATATGTGGCAGAAATCTGTTTCTACTTGGAAACATGATGAGAAATCAACATGAATATCACTTTTCTAATCATGCAAAATTGCCAGGTTGATTTTCAAGTCATATCCCTGTAATCAGATAAAAAGTTTTCAAAACCAAGTTGTTCCCATTTGTGGTCTCTTGATCATAGCCTATCTAGGCTATTCTAACAAAACATTCTGTTTAGATTAAACGTTTGCACCATCTGCACTGTAAATGAAGGGGAAAAAAAGGTTTTAGAACCCACCCTTCACAAGCTTTAAGTGAATGACAGTATTCCTCCAAGAACTCAGCTTCACTACAAGCACAGAGAAGCATTCTTCAGAAGTCAGTTAACTTACTCATTTGTATTTGAGGCACAGACTTTCCTCACCACTGAGATAAGCAGTTTCTACTTTTATACAGGGCAAAATATGGTCCCCAGCATAAAATGATTCAGACAAAGCGTGCAAAGAACATTGCTTCAAATATCTCGAACTTGAAAATACAATCTCCCAATTGTTTTTGTTTCTGATTTTTAAATGATGCCACACACCAGTAGATACTGATCATAGCTTGGGTGAACGGAATAATATTTCTTCAGTGGCCTGCGTAAATTGATTGGTTTTATGTGGAAAATGATGAAATAGACAGTAAGAATAATTCTTTGAAAAATCAAGTTTGTTTACAAATCATAGCTGACATTCTCAGTTAATGTATTATTAATTATTTGTAAAAAAAACCAAAACAACAAAACCCAACCCCCTGTTTTACAATTTTTTCAGAGGCAAGAAGGAATGAACATTTAACAGACATGATTAAATTTAAGCTCTATGTAAGCATAAACTTTTCTATCCATAGAGGATTTCAGTGTAATAAATGCTCCAGGTGAATGATACAGACAAAACAGATCATTGAGTACATGAATAAAAATATAAATATATCTTACATCCAAATATATATAATAGTATATAAAATATATTTATAAATATATGTGTTTAAATATATTTGCTTAAAACTACTTTTATATACATAACTTAGACTTACACTGTAAACTACTTCATTAGTTAAAAAACAAACTAGAGGTGGTGGTGGTGGTAGTGGTAACCGGTGATCAAGCAGCAAAGGCATAGACCGTCCTGAGTAGTCAACTGTTTAAAAACTGTTTCAAAAACTTTCTTTCTGCCTTTGGTCAACCCGAAAGATACGGGGTTTGGCTAACACTTCATTTTTCCCTCAGTCTCTTACCCAGGTACAAATAGTCTATTTTTGCTGGCGTTTTGAATATTCCAGGTCTATTTAGTACTATAAACTTTCTCCTGGTAGATGCGTTCTAGAAAATGGACTTGTTAGGCTTCTCTAGTTGTGACCAGTCAACTAATTGTCTATTCTTGGAGAAAATGAGCAGTTTCCCTAACACATATCAAAGTAGCAGAGGCCCTAGAACCTGTGCCAGAACTGCTCTTCCTTGCTTTCTTCATAGCAGTCTGTAGACACAGATAAATTAAAAAAGAAAAAGTGTAGGTCAGAGAAATGCATTGTGAATTGCAGAGATCATAAAGATGGAGTCATTTAAGAACTCAGTTCTGCAGATCAAAGCTTACTCTTATTGTTTGGTTCTATATGAGCATCAGAACTAAGAATCTAGCATGCAGGTTTGTTTTGAGCATAGCCTAAAATTAAGATGACAACTGATTTCTGCCTTTAGAAATAAAAACTTATGAAAGTAAGAGGTACCCAAGCAGTTAGGAAGTTAAAATACGGTCCTGAACTTTAATCTCTCTTAACCCATTTGATATGAAGTTGATGTGGGACTGTGAAGTATTGTAGCACTTAACATTGCCAACCTTACTCTTTTAGCTTTTGTAGAAGAGCCATGGGATTATGAAGAAAATAGGTGAGGTTAATATTTTGCATGTCATTTAATATACTGTACTATAGAATGATACACATAATATATATACAGAACATTCAGTGATATGCAGAATACGAAATGAGTAGCTATGTTCTTATATGTAGAGGCACACAACCACTCCTATTTAGGACCATCCTGTTTATGTTAAGATTAAAATATGGAACACTAACAAAAACATGTCAGAAACACATGTGAAGCACTACAGAAGCTGTAATGTGTGAAAATCTCTAGCCACATACAAACTATAAATGTGTTACTGAAAATTGCAGCATTTGTCTTTCCAGCTTTCATTACCAAAGCTGTGATCTTCTCAGCATGTTCAGTAGCAAATTGTACTGTTTTGAAACTAATAAAGTCAGTAACACTTTGCTATCTATGGTATTACAGGAATACTAAAAATACTAACAATAAGTAAACTCGAAGACATCTGTCCAAGTACAAGTGATTTCTGCCATTATATTTGCCATTTCTAGTGAGAACGCTTAATCCTTAGAAGTTTTGAATAATGTGGCTTTTATATCTTCAAATTTCAAAAAATAAAATATGTCTAATTAAATGCATGATTAGCAACGGTCCCATCTGCTTCAGCCAACAGCAGAAGTATTTACAGGTTTGTAACATAAACAATTTACCAAGAACACAGAACTTGTCCTACCTTGAGAAACACAATATCCTCCACTGTACCCCAGACCAACCTATTTCTAATCATACATCTGTGAAGATTATTTTTAACCAATCTTCACATACAGTATTTCCACGTATCTAGAGAGAAAATCAGTGCAATTATATTTTAAGTACCTGCTGATACCATTTTGGGTTGCTTTTACTTTTAGAACAAAATTTCTGTTTATGAATCAAACATTAAGGTTGAGTATTCAAAGGCAGAGATACATACATTATCAAATTTATTATTGCCCAAGCATTTCAGAAGCATGCATGGATAAATCATGTCATACAACTTCCAACAAGCAACAAGTCTCTCCTAGCTGGTCCCGATATGGAAAAATTGACTGTGTATGTCATGCATTGCTATTAAACATGCTCTTTACTACAATAATGGATTTCTCTTCCTCTATAAAATAGTACTTTTTACTAGTACTGGGACATTGAAGTTGTAACAAAGCACACATTCAATAATTCATCCAGCCTCTGTAAAATCCAACTTAATCTCCAAACATGAAAGACAGTTGGGCTACAACATTTGCAAGAAAATGTCTGAACTTTTCCAGCAGAAGTTAACAAACTATCACTAAAGGTGTTTTGTTCAAAACTTGCCTATCTCATTCTCTTCAAGCTGAAAAACCAACTTTATAATTCTTCCAAATATAAGTAGTGCTCTAATGCCGAATTTTAATTCTATTGGAATGCTAGTTACAGGGTTGAGATTGTCACCATCCTAGTTCTTTTTGACAGTAACTTATAACCTTCTAAAATTCTCCAGCATCCTGAAACGATCAAGGCTTACTTATGTTACTGCCTTTCTACCACTTACTGTGTTTCAAAGGCAGGCCTAGTGTATCTTCTACTTGCTTCAGATACAAATAATCTTTTTCATACACTTAAAAGTAATTAGCTATGGATATCTATTTCCCGCAAACCTCCCCCCCCAACACAGAACACTATAGTGACTTCTGAGTCAAATTGTCTAGATATTTTCAAACAAGAATACAAATAATATTGTCATATCAATATATCATATTAATAATATATATCTCAATATCACTTTTAAAATTACTACTGTTTTTAAGCCTTCAACTCACCAGACTTGCGTAAGATTTACTCAGCCAAGGAAGACCACAACTTTAAGAACATAATGCACTACCATTTGGCCCAGCTGCACTCATGATTGTAACAATGAATTGTAAATTGGTTCATTAAGTGGAGAACCTGAACATCCCACTTTCTGGTCATTAAGCAAAATACAGATTAAAGAACAAACACTGTTAAGAATAAAGAGAAGTATATTCTAAAATAAACAGAATTTCCAAATTATCTCAGGTAGAGTGACTCATCAACCCCTAAACCAAAAAAAGCCTGTGAATATTTCTAGAGTCTTAAACTGAGGAACATCTGAAAACAGAGCCTCTGTAGTTTTTAAGCTGCAAAAGCTAATCTGGAATGGATCTTAATGCAAGTATATTTTTACAAAATCACCTTATGTTAAATAGTCTTAAGAAAAGAAAAAAGAAGCAGTGTTCCTAATAACCCTGCGTATCTAAAAAAGCAGAATACACTAAAATATAAAATTCCTAGTTTAAAATAATCTGACAGTAATACTTACTAAGTCAAAAATAAAATTTTTGTTAAAAGCAGCTAAATCAAATACAATCAAGCATGTTATTATGTCCTCTCTGTTATTTTTTATAACATTTTTATTGATGTTTTATTCAATTTGCATTTAAAAATAATGGTTAACATTCTTTTAAAAGGTATTATTTGTCTATTAGGTACATATTGTCGTGTTAATAAATAGTTATTACTTCTTTGTTATAGAGGTATTACAATGCATGGCTCATTAGCATTATAATTGTCCTTAAAAAGGGACCATACAATGGAAATTAACATGGGAAAATATGGAAAAGTAAAAGCTTCAAGACTACACATCTATAAAGATTTCAAAGAAAAAAGTAGACTTAGACGGAAAAAAGCAACAATGGCCAGATGGAAAAGTTTATGATTCTAAATTCTGAATGATTATTCCATTCTCAGTGTGTTGAAACTTTACTAGGAAAAGACTGACAACATCGGAAAACTCTTCTCTAGAGATGTAATGAATTTTAAAAAATTATGAAAGATGTGACGGAATACAGAGGCCCTTCCAGCAGTTGCAAACAGGCTTGATATCATTGTAATAGGTCATTTTTATGTCTGGATGAGAAAAAAGTCTGGAGCTATAGAAAGCCTCCGAACGTGTTGTGACAGGGAGTCAGAACAAGGAAAGTTTTGTGAAATACTGTCACAAAGGAAGGTAAGTGGTATTAAAGAAGGCACATCATGCATTCTTATTTCTATTCCCCAGTAGTAGAAAAAGGAAGGAGTATTTCTAGGACAACGGAGTATAGCAGTTAACCCTTCTACATAGTAAACAAATACCTGATTGTCAGTAGATATAAATTATCAAAACTGTGGGAAGATTGAAAGTTTCCAGACTTGTTTCTATTAAACCCAATGAATGCGTGTTGTACTAGAATTAGATTAAAAAAAAAATAAAAAAATAAATCAAGAACAGTATCTAAGTAGGCATAGAAAAATTGCCCTCTCTGAGCATCCTAGCAATCCAAACCAAAACATTTTAAAAAAGACAACAGATTTTTGAGCTTCACATTTCTGGTCTGTCTGGAGGTTTGTGAGCTAAACATGAAGCAAACCACCAAAAGCTTTAATATGTTGCCAATTCATCAACAAGAAAAATAAAAAAACCTAAATGAAACATTCTTAATAATGTATTTATATTTGTTTAATCTTTTAGAGTAGTAATAGCTGGATATTGTAATTCCTTATCTTTACTTTTTTATTATTCCTCGATATCTGCTGAAATTATCTTCACTGCAGAAGTTGCCACATATCCAGGTTTGCAGATTTCTATAGGCCTTGTTCCTCTAGAGTGTTTATGCGAGCCTTCTTCCTTTTCTTCAATTATAACCACTGCCAAACTGTGCATATATGCATGCCAAAAATAAAATACTGTCTCATCATATAGTTTGTATTCTACTCTCAATCTTAGTATTTTTAACACACTAAATTTCAAACAGTGGTACATGAGCCGATGTAGTGCTTCCTTAGACCTACCTGCAGAAGACAGGGAAACAACTGTATGACTGGTACCATTTGCCAAAAAAGACCAGGTATTGTCAGTTTGCCAAATTCATTGGGTTTTTTTGTAACCTGAATGCTTCAACAGAAGGCTACAGAGAAATCTGAAGCCAGTCTCAAGTGTAAAAACAAGTCACCATCTATTTTGTTTTTTCTCTCCTGCATACTGCAATCATGACTATTCACTACAACAATTTAATCTCCTTTCTACTTATATGGCAGCAAAACCAACCCTTTAACCACTGTCCCCTCTACAGCATGACTCCACAGATCCCAACTGCAAAAGACTCCAACCTGCATCTCCAGTGAGTTGGTAGATATCATTTCCATAAGAAGTGATTTTTTTCCTAGTTTCTTCTGCTAGAATTCTAAATATTTGGTGGTGATATTCAGATCATTCCTCATTCCTAAAAAGATTATGTTTTCCCATATGGTCAGAAAGAAGTTCCAGAACCTCTAGTAATCAAACCTTCATTTACTGAGCTCCATAAAGAATAAAAAAATGTCAGTAAGCTAAAGGTGTAAAACTTCTTTTGGACTAATGCTTGTATATGTTACAGCCAGAAAATCAGCCACCCCATTCTAGATCCTAAAGGTTCTCTCCATTTGATTCTCCCTAATCATCTTAATTTTTCAAATGAAACTTTATCCAAAAACTAATAGCTTTGTCAGTTCAGACTGGTATGACATGAGTCCTTGTCAAATTTTCAGTAAAAGTCATTGTTTTTACAGCTTCTCTCTCTGCTGCCTCTAGTTTATCAATTATTCATTTTTCCTTTCCAACCAAGGAAGAACCATTTAAAAGTTCGGTATGAAAAAAAAACTCTTTTCAAAAATAGAATACATTGCTCTATACTTAATTTTCTTTATCTGTACACCAGGGATATTAACATCCACCCAAACGTTACTTACATATTAAGAAGCTTTAGAGGCAATAGAAGTTCCGCTGATCGTGGGTGTTGCTCATTCTACTGCTGCTGGTAAGGGGAGGAACTGCTGGCCTATCCTACAAGGAATTGTCTGCCAATTTAGAGAACCTGCAGCAGCTGGAAATGGTAATTGTGAACACAAGAGGAATTTTCCTTTATAAACTGCTTCCTTCTCACTGTTGATCAACATTAGTAAAGAAGTAAATAAGCATGAAGTCTGGCCCTTCTGTAAAGCAATGAGAAAACACCCACCGAATTCAATGAAGCTGACATTTCACCCAGGACGCGATTATACACTGACGACCAAGAAAGCACAGTGTTAAGTTATACAAGATAAATGTACACTGCACCTTAAATGCCACTCAGGGCCTGAGTTTTAACCTATGCAATCATTTCAGCTATGCAAAATTAAATCATCAGCAAAACTTTTAGTACCAAAGCACAGGTTTTTATTTCTACCTTACTTCCACCATCAGGTTTCCCACATGCTAACTTTCTAGCTTGTAATTTTATTTCCTTACCCCTATCCATTTTCCAAAATATTTTTTTTCTGCTCTTTATTATACTTCACAGCTTTCAGACTGAGGTTTGCAAAATGCTAGTTACTTTTACAGAACAGTATGTGTAAGTACACACAAGTAACAAAAACCCACAATGTTCTACAATTCTGGATTGCAAAAACCTCCTTTATTTCCCAACATATGAGAACTTTACACATATAAGACTCATTAAAGCTGACTGATCGCAGCTTTGCTTACACAATCAACTCTAGGAGACCAAGCAGAGGAGGAAGTCTAAGCCCAAACAGTAGCAGGAGGAAGAAGGAAACAACTGTTCCTTAAGCAGGAGGAAAGTAACTTGGGCAAAGGATGAAGAAATCATTTCCTGACAAGGTCACATTATTTCTTTACTTTAAAAAGGTTTTTTACACAATTTTTGAAATAATTTTTATTTTCTTTTCAGGATTCTTCAACTGACACTTCTGCAGATGAGTTTCCTCATAAGGAAGTCAGAAACAAAAGAGACAATCTATTACAAATGTCTTAAAAAAAATTAAATGAAGATGTTTCTATAAACTCTGCATTATAAATGAGCTCTAAATAAGCTTTAAAAGCCTACATCATTGTGTGGCATCACATGCAGTTTCTTTTGTATTTTGTTGGGTGCAACTGGCAATTCACGTCTCTTCTGGTAATGATATGCCACATAAATATTTCATGCCACAATAATTATGCAATCCCCTATTTGTCTGACAGTGGTTGCCATGTATATAAGTACAATTTTTCTGCATTCTGTAGGCTAATTTGAACAACCCAGCACGCTTTGATCAGCATAGGAAATACGTGCTTTTTGTATATATCCATGATCTAATTCCTCTCAAAACAGACAAGCTTAAATTATCACTTCTGTTGCTAGCCAGGTTTCTGAACAAAGCAGAAAGCCTTGCCATTATTTTATATAAACATACACTCTGTTTTTGTCAAACACTGCTCTTGAAGATATATATTTGAATATCACAGAAGTTTTGCAGTTGGTACATCACATATGAAGGAGATGAATTCCCATAGAAAGACTTCATTATTTCCTTAATTTCTACTGGGAGTCACAGAGGTGCCCTTTTCTTTGTCTTTCACAAACAATTAACCTTTTGCCATGTATGCAATTGGCTGAGAGCAATCCTAAGTGGTTCAGAAAATAATTTACAGCAGAAACTGTACAAAGTTAATTAGCGTTAGTCTAAGAAGGTTATTCATATATTATCAAACTGAGAAAGTGGTCAGCATGACCCTCATGGAAATTTAAGCTACAGCTGAGTTTTGTTGTCATCAGCTGCAGAATATAAATACTAATCAGGCTCAAGTACAGATACAAGTCTTGTAGCCATGGTCATTTTAAGTCTGAATGTTACAACTTCCGAAAATACAGGTAAGTACAAGCATGCAAAGTAAATAACTCTATGCTATTGCTCACTTCCGTTCTTTTACTTTTACCCTTTAGAATTAATTATAAGCATGTATACTTCTAAAGGCAGAATCAACACATGCAGAACACAGTCTCCATTTTAAGTCTGGTGAGCCAGAAAGGGAGCTCTCAGTGTGTTTATTACACCACCTGAAGTGCACACCATTAGATTGCCAAATACCTGCACTGGTTGCCACTGAAAGCTAGCCATTTATTAACAGTTATTTGATACTTCCTCTTGGTACCTAGAGCAAGTGTCAACTACCAGCAGCCAGTCTATTATACAGAATCCCCTTCTACCCTTGCATGCCTTATGTGTTCATTTACATTTAACTGACAATCTCACTTATAAAGTAGACTTACACTCCCCGTTTGGGGACATACTTGTGTAAGTTGCTGACTAATTAAAGGCAACTCGGAAATCTTAAAATCCACCTCCAATGGCCCACCACCTTCCTGGGCTCCATCCAGACCCCAACGTCCCCAGGTGGGGGACCTTGTTTAAGGCGAGACCTGGCTAGGTGTCATGTGGAGCCACGTGGCTCTGACACACGGGCAGTTTTGCTGGAAGGACCGAGGCAGCAGCTGACAGGAATTCAGCCATGGCACCGCCACCCATGGGCCCACGCTGCTAAACATTGTACAGGTGCTAGCCCTGCACTGCAGGGCAGAAAGGCCAATACTAAAATCCGTGTTTCTGAGGGTGGGGAAAAGAGAAAGAAGAAAAGTACCTTCTCCATAGGCTGCTCCCATCCTGGCATGTAGGTGTGGCAGCAGACTGTGAGGCAGCCACCAGAGCAGGGGGACCCATTTCTTCACAGAGGAAAACACAAGGAGCTCAGGGCAGGCCTCACCCCACCACAGCCAGCAGAGCCCACCAGCTGGGCCTGGAAAGAGCCCGCAAGTGGCCAAGCCTTACCAGTGGGAGACCGTCCTGTGGGTAGGCAGTCGAGAGCAGGGGCCTCTCCAGGCCCCCGGTAGCAGAACGAGCTCAGGACTGATTTCAGCTGGCATAAAGCTTCAGGTAAGGAAGATATTTGAACAAAGGTAGTTAGGAAACACTGGGTCAATGGTACTAAGGGTTGCAACTCATCACCAGAGTTCTTACAACAAAAGTGGGTACCTTACTGGAAAGACTTTTTGTTCTAGCAGTGGGGATTATTCAGCAAAGGTCTCCAGCCCGTGCTGCAAAGGAGGTCAGCGTGGATGATGCCAATAGCCCCTTTTGGCTTTATAATCCATCAGTCTACAAAGTCTAATTAAACTTAAGCATGTGATGAAGTGAATTTGGACAGCTGGCCAAAACAGCTCTGCTCTGCAGATCGCCATATGAATTACAGTTATCTAGTGAACAATTTCTCATCGCTGATCAGAGAGCCTCTTAGACTCTTTCTGCAACTGACTTCATATCTCAAAATCATTTATATTATAGTTTAAATAACATCTACTATAAATATTGTCAAGCTGAGTCAGTATCTCTGTGGTTGTTCGTTACTGGAAACTAAAAAAAGACTGATCCCTGGTTACAGAAAAGCTCAAAAGATCTGCCATATTAAATCATTGCTTTAGAGAAAGAATTAATCTCTTTTTAAAAATACTGAACCCTTGGAGATGTCTTTTCTGGCTCTCCTGAGGCTTTTAAAGATTGAGTATAATAAGGATTTTTTTTTTTCCTTTTACCAGTTTCAAATTTAAGAGGAAAATGTGGTTTTGAAAGTTAAACTCTGATTCTAGTACAAGAATTACATTCCACTAAAATTTAAAAAACAAATTAACAGAAAGACAATATAAAGGAAGGAAAATCCAATATAAAATAAATCTTTAAAAGAAACTGAGAGAAGCATAGTAGATCAGCAGAATACAGAGCATGTGAAAGTAGAATGGTGGTTTGGAAAGCAGGAAAAAGAAGATAAAATTGGGTCTTGCATATACAGCTGTAGATTGGAGGTATTTGCCTCTGGAATGGTATAATTTCTTTTTTTGCTAGAAAACTGCTCACTTGCTGTTGATTTCTAGAAGAATATGAACATTTTAGCAACAAAAGTAAATGGTTCATGAATTTGAGTTAGTTTAATGGACCCCCAAAATGGCAACCTGCTCTGAACTCGGTACAATTAAGTATTTTTCTGGTTTCAGACAGCAGCTTCTTTCGTGAAGCTGATTTTGACAAAATGTGCCAGTATGCCAACGGCAGAGGACTGGCTAGTTGCAAAAATTATATTCATGAGCAACAGGTTGGATGAATAAAGGAATATCTGTTCAGGTTTCACAGTAAATAATTCAGGGGCCAATTAACAGTTCACTGTAAGTCAGTGTAAGAAGTCCCACTGATTCGAGTGGCTTTGGCTCTAGTCCTAAGGCTCTAACCCTACTGTTTACAATCTGTGCTTGGACCTCCCATCTCCTTGCATGTGCCCTGGCTCAGCGCTGTGAAGTAAATGAGACTTTGCATATGCCCATACATTTTAAGATGAAGTATCACTGCCTAGTTTATGGGGTTTATTGATTTATATAGTTTGACACCTGCCTGTTTTGTCTGCTCTTCTGAGCAGCACCTCATTGCAGATTATGACTGTGTACATACTCATCTAGGGATTTAGCAGGGGTTTTAAGCTTCCCTAACATTTCGTGTTTACTTTTTAACACTCCATCATACTTTTATTATACCTCCAAACAAACATGTATTAAGCATAAATTTCTTTTTTACATAGTAGCACAAGAGAAAAGTATTACTTATTGATATTAAAAATTAAAATCTGTTAAGGAAATAACCACATGTTATTTTCTGGCAAAAATCACGGTAGTGCTGTCTGGACGGCATTGCTAATACTTAGGAAATCCTTGTGAAGTCAGTACAAATATTTTGAAATATTTATTAAAATACTCAAACATGTTACAGATTGTTTTGTTCCACTACACTCCATCTTTCAATCTATTCACATGCAGCGGAATCAGATGCAAGGAAGGTATGTGGCAGGCTTTCTAAATTACCTGTCAGAATGAGGGAAGGAGACATTAGAGAAAGAGCAAAAGACATGACAGGACCTGACTGGGGTGTGTACTATAGTCCTTGGAAGAAGATTGAGGCCAAACTACCAAAGTAATGATCTGGATTAAATATACATTAATGTCACAAAGAACTCTCTCTCCTTATCTGCTTAAATCAGGGGACAAAGGTAACAACAGAGAAGAGCTGTTTGGGAGGAAGTCGGCTAAGACATATTGGGAATCACAGAATCTACAGCATAAATGGGTAGACTGATAAATGGATAGAATGCTAAAAATTTAAGAATGAAATTTTATTCTGCTTAATTTTAAGCATCTTTCAAAACAGATTTCATAATGAGTATTTTCTTTCATCCATTCAGACAAATGCATTCTTGTGCAATGTGTTTTATGTACACACTTAGGACACATCATGTAGCAAAATGTACATAAAGTATATTACTGTAGAAAAGTTACTGCAGAAACACTGAAAACAAAATGGAAGTGCAGTTAGCACATCTTCAGATGAATCTGAAGGGAATCTACAATTTTACTGGAGCTTTGCAGAAGGCACTTCAAGTTTCTACTTCATTTTGCCTAAGCAAGCTCTCAACAAAACAGACCTTACACTGAGGTGTCAGTTCCCAACCAGAGTTTTCTGTGGAATCGCTAAAATCTGCTAGTTTTAAGGAAATTAAGTATTGTAAAGGCTACACTATTATTCAGGTTTTACTATTATTTGAAATCTGTGAAGTCAGTTAATTACCTATTTGTGGTAACAAATTACAAGTAATTTTTCTTTCTACTTATTATGGCTCTTCCTTTTTTCCTAGCTGTTTTAACATACAGGCTTCTTTTTCCTCCCTGGGGCCCTAGACAAGTTGAACTTAATCTTAGCATGTAATAGAAACAGAATTCATTGAGGTATTTTTGAAAGTAATATAAGCACCTGGATGACTTAGTAAAACAAAGCTCCAAGATTTCCATTCATAACAATGCACAAATATTGAAATGTCATGCAAAAGGTTATATGCAGACTGTCAGATGCCATTTAAGCAAGCAATTTCTTCCTTGCTCCTTGTTTCATGTAAGGCAGTTGACAAGTAGGTCCTCATGTTCTGAAGTACTGCAAGAGAGCAGATTGGTCCAACTCTTGCAAAGAACTGGAGCATGCATACTTGATGTTTGACAGTCCCAAATGAGTGGTTTGGGCCACTTAAAGAATCACCGTCAAGGGTATTAGGAAAAGTCAAAAGTGATTTAATAGGAGTTTATGAAAGCACAACTTCACAAAGTTCAATGGCAAGGTTCGTTCTATTACTTAATACATAGATGAAGCGTACAAAGGAAAATCAAGTTAGAATCAAACTAGAATGATTTATACAGAGACTGAAGATGCAAAAGGGTAAGGGAGACCCTCCCGTTGAGTCATGAGGTTCAGAGAAGACCCCCTTGCTTTCTAAACTCCTGATGGAGCTTAGATGCAGCTGGATCCACTCCTAGTCCCAGACTTGGTCAACAGTTTATGTCTTAAGGGACTATATGTGTGTAGCAGCAATCTAAGGTTCATTAACAGTTTAAGGTGGATCACAAGGTTTAGCAGCACTTAATCATTGACTAATTTAACATCTACAAAGTGATTCAATAGAATTTCCTACAATCACAACAGTGACAATTATAGATTTGAAATGGCAATATTTATACTAGCTATCAGATACCTAGATCAATTCACACATGCACACACAGAGACACAAAGACAGATAAAAAAAGGTATACCTGTTAAAAACTCCCCTCAAATTTAGTGAAATATTCAGTTCGCGTGTCTCAGCATTTCTCAGCGGGCGAGGGTTGAGCCTCAAGGAGTGAAGAGTTTCAGCTCAGATTCCATCATCTGCTTTTGGCAATGGTCCTCCAAACTTCGCAAATGGGAGAGTTCATGAGCTCTGAGAGGCGTCCCACTCAGCGGGAGATGCTAGTCACAGCCCGCTGCGGTCCAGGAGAGCTCAAAGGGCCTCACTTAGGACCACTGTTTATAGGTTCACAAAATTGATTTTGGTCAATGTTATTTCCGTTCTGGCCATAATTCTTGTCGGGTAATTCTGGCACCTTCCAAGGTGGGCCGTGATCCAAGCAGCAGGAGTTTCAGGTATGGTTAGGGAGTGCCTAATCATCCCAACTCACTGTATCATAGCCAGGATAAGAAAGTACCAGATTGTCCCAGCTCATTGCACAAGAACACAAAGTTGGCTGGTCCTGACATAGCAATGTGGCCCAGAGCGAGAGCTGCACCACCACACAGCATTTGTACCTCTCTGGTATTCTTTTTCCACCTATCATTATCATCAGTTCATTGCCTCCCCTCAAATGTGAGACAGTACGTCTTGTCTGTTTGCCAAGAAAAAGTCACTGTACAATGTATTCAGAGTGATTTATGAGCTAAAAAGCAAAACAGAGGCACCGAATAACCAAACACACATACATGCAGCAATATCATTTAATCAATTACATTATCCACTTTTATGATACACTTGTGAATTATGTTCTTTTTGCGTGTATAATTAGAAAGTAGAACAGATGGTGGAAGCTTAGTTTAAAGGCCTTAGATAAAGTTTTAAAATAACCATTGCTGCCATGTGATCATTCACTGTAACAGGATATATTTTTCATTAAGCTATGTTTTTGCCATGGTCTAATACACTAGATAGTAATGAGACTGTAAAAACATTACTCTCCAGGGTCTTACTCTACCAGAGTTCATTGTAATAGAATGTGAACATGGAGCGGAAGATCGGGGGTGGCTTTAAGGTACATTGTCATCTCTCATTGAAGTGTACTCTAAGGAGTCATCACACTGAATAGTCAAGAGGAGCATCTCTCAGAAGCCAGCGCTGCTTTCGGAGAAAGGAAAATGATATCCTAATATGTAAGTATTGACAGTTTAGGCATGTTCCATGCTCATGTATGGACATTTATCAGAATAGAGCAAAAGGAAAGTACTAAAAAAAGGGAGGAATATGCCCAGTTCATTAGGGACTGGAATAACTAAGGGCAGAGTGTAGTGCCAGCCCATCTTACTATAACCCTGCTTGTATTTACTTCTCTCATCACTGTACAGCACATTCTACATCTGGTGTGAAACATGAATCCCCAGATATAAAATACATTCTTAAAGCAAAACAATATTCTGGCGCTTCTTTATGTGGAGGTTTTTTTCTGCATTATTTTATACATTTTTGGTAAACCAGAAGTTTGTTTCCTCTTATCAGCTGTTCTTCACCAGTTTATATTGCATTCATGCTCCCTGAAAGCTTTAGTTTTAATACTTGTTTATATCAGAAAGCATTTGTAAAATAAGTTTGGTGGTAGTTTAAAGTATAACAGTTCTTTCTCACTGGCTTCATTTGAAAGGAAACGTGTGCTTCTGTGTGTTTGTCTTTTTGTGTTTGAGTGTAATCCACTTCCAAAGCAGGTTGAAGAAAGATACGTTCTTTAAAGGGAATAAGTAGGTCCAACAATGAACCCATGTAGAATAGCAGTACGGGCTATTTCCTCACATACAGAATGCCTAGGACAGCTCCTGGCTGCTCGGCGCAGTCTAGCAGCATTGTGGAGGAGGCACAGTCTCTGCACAACTTTACCATTCCTATAGCAGTGCAATGTTGATGGACACACATCATATCATGCTGGAGCAGAAAAAAAAAGTACTAAACAGTGATTTAGTCATCGGCTTGCTTCTAGGTCAGCATGCTGGTACGTGACCTTGGCAAAGATGCAACCACACCCGTGGAAAGTTCAGCTGTCATTGCAGATACTGACTACCTGATCAATGTGTTGGTCCAAGAGAAAGGTGGCAGGGAACGGGGGTATGAAATGGGTTGATTTTCAGGAAAAGTTATTAGCTCCAAAGCCAAAAAATGTACAAAAAGTTTTGCGTACTTACTGAAATCCCAGTGGAACATCTGCAAAATATGATACTTTTGCTTTCAAATGTTTTAGAAAGCATCCAATTGATGTCTTGAAAAAAACCAACCACGAGAACAAACACAATATGCTTGGGTGAATCCTCTTTTAAAATAAAGCCCATTATATCTTTGCATTGATTACAGAACTGAGAAAGCAGCACATTTGGAACCATAATACTTGCCAGTTTGCACTACTTATTGTAGAAAACTAGGAGGCTTATTTTAACAATTATTTAAATATTTACAAAGATCTGTCTTCTTATATATTTATACAGTTGGCAGTGATTTGCTTTTTGCTCTATTTTGTACTGTAGCAAAGAAAAAAGAAACAAAAAAAAAAAACCCAACCAAAAAAACCAGCAGATGTTGATTCTGTCATTTTGTTATTTTTGGGGTTATACTGATGATGCATTCATTTAAATGGTCCTCAATACATCTAAGCACAGTCTATGAAAAGACCAATAAATAACTAGTCCTACTATTTATTAAGTTGACTGAAAGTACAGAGTAGTCATTATTCATTAACAGCCCAGAAGTTTCATAGCCTATAATAAACCAAGATCTTTCCAGCCTGTACCTTTTCCTGTGCCTCTTATACAACCTGCCTAGTGAACAATCTAGCATATATCTTGATGCCATGCCCCCAACGTTTCTCACAGTCCTATTTCTTATATCATAGGAATGGTGAAATGATAGATGTACCAGGTATTCTTGAAAAACAATGTTCTTTTTTAAAAAGATTTTAAATACTAACAGTCATTAAGTAAAAGATTCTTATTGCCAGTTACTGTCTTGTTGGACATGTTGTATATTCAAGGTACTCATGCAGCTGGTAGCTGTTCTATATTGTATTATCTAAATATCATGCAAAGCAAGCTGTATGCTAATGGATGAAAAATAATTCCCTGTCTCATTACTAGAAATCTAGCTAGTTAATTTCACAAAACAAACAATTAAAACCCCTTTGAAATTACTGAACTAAATTATCTCCAGCAATAGGAAAACTGGTTTCAGGAAGCCCAGACAGCAATTGCAGGAGGAGATAAAGTTCCATCTGGGGCAAGTATGCAGAGGATGAACAAATGCTGCAGGAAATCACAGAATTATTCAAGAACTCTTCAAACTTGATAGGTTCCTTCCTGTTCCTTTTACTCTTACTGCGTGCATCAGCTTCTTTATATCCTTTGTATTCCTGATTCAAGTAAGAATTAAAGCTTGGTGGATACATGCCAAGAAATGAACTAAAAATACAATTTTGTAGTATTATGTGGGAAACTCCAAATTTGTGGGACTTCAAATTGATAGGATTTGTGATAGAAGTGATAAGTATAACAATATTTTGAGCAAACAGGCCTCTGGAGCAAGAAGTTCTAGAACTGCAAAATGAGAAATTCATAAATCTGGAATAATCAAACTTGGGCATTTATTTGGAATAAACTGTTCTTAGAACTGTTGCATGAACTTTTGAAAACTATTTTTTAAACAATTGTTCAAAGCCTCATTCTATTTTTTTCCAGTCCCTTCACCTGCAAAAGCTATGTTCTCTTTGTTCGGTAAGTCTGAACATAAAGGCCTTATGAATAAAAATGCTAAATAATATGTTAAAGATCACTAAATCCTTTAATCTATCTGAGACCATTTTCATGTTTTATTCAAAACCTTGCTGTGGATCAGAGAGAGAAACCAAAGCTGGTTACTGCTCGTAATGGGAGATTCCCAGGAGTCTTACAGTCATCCATTTCTAACCCTGATAGTCCACAAGCTTTTAGCCTTCAAAGCTGTCAGATCTTAAAACTAATTCAAGACTGATAGTCACTATTCCTTCAGTGAACAAGCATGATTATCTGTAGGAGGAGGTAAGGGAGGAACATTATAGTGGAATGTTTGAAAGAACATTGTGTCAGTTTGAAGCTTCTCAGGTTTTATGTACATCAGTACTCATTCCAGTAGATATGGATTCATAACCAAGAATATACAGCATGGTTGAAGTTGCCTTCACTGCTTGGGTATCTTTCTTGTCTGGGAGTCAAAAATATTTTTGAGAGGGAAAACTAGAATATTTGTCTCACAGAAAACTTAAGTGTATGTTTTAATTCATGGTAATTGGGGTGTCTGAGACATGAGACTCTAAGACCTCTCAGGCTTCTAGAATAATTTATTAGCATTCTCCATGTGTGATAGTCACACTAAATCCTGAGTGGAGTTCCATCCTACCTTCCATAAGTGGAGGCTAGTTACTTCTCAGGAGGCCTTTGTGCAAGAATAAAACAGATACGGAAGGATTTTAAAAAAAAAAAAAAAAGCTAGTGCTTGCTCATAACTTTGATCTTTTAACCCAATAAAAATGTTAGGGAACAAATCCCTTAACCTTACAGTAAAAGGATCAGTCAGTTTGGATCTTTTTACAAGGGCAACCCATGGCTTTTTGTTCCTGCAACAGTTGTTATGGAGAACTGATGGAAAATTCCTTTGAAACAGCAAATATGATAGATTTTAAACTGTGCAACAGAGGTTACTTTTGGGACCAAATTCTCTACTACTGATCTTAGCAGAATTTGCTTAACAGAGAAATTGGGTCTACATTCTTTAAGTTTTAAGTTGTAGTTATATCATCAGTGACGAAGAGTTACTTTTCCTAAGACAAAAGGCACACTAACAGAACAACCACCAAAAACTTACCGTGAGCAGAATTTTTTGCAGACCTTTTGAACCGTTTTTTCTTTTTGTTTTTTGTTTTTTGTTTTTTGTTTTTTTCACAGGGGGTGGCAGGGAGGAGACAGAGAGGGCTGGCATGCAGAAATCTTCTGATACCTTTTGAGTCCTTGGGTGCACCTACACTACTGTTTTAGTCCAGCTCTGGAATGACTTTTTGGAGCAAATTTCCTGATTATTCCTACTCAGCACACGGGTTTGCAGGAGATGCACTCCAGAAAGGTACCTAACACATCCCACCTATTAATGTGCATTGAGTCCAAGGGAGCCAAGCTGGCATATAGTTTCTAGGAAAGATTCAGGAATAATTTTCAAGTATATAAAGTACAGAAGAAAAGAAGCTGAAAACAACTGGAAAGCACAACCATAGGAAGAACAAAGGTCATTTCCTTGGGGCAAAGATCACAGCTCTCTGTTTCATATACTCTTGAAACCCTGTGATTTTTTTTTTTAAAGGAGAAAATGAATTCTGGTTTTGTTCCTGTGATTTAAGTGATTGTTCCTTCAGTAGTTTTAGAAAATAATGTAAACATTGAACACAAGCAGGGAGTTATTAGCACAATGGCAAACTTGTCTTATTCAGGATTCCTTCCCACAAGGAAACAGTAATCGTTTTCAACATCATTTCTAACATTTTCAAAATAATAGCTATCTAGACAAAGTCTTAGTAACATGTTCCAGGTAAAAAAGACTTAGTCCGGTCAGAACAAGTGTTCTCTCAGTGTGGCCTAGTGTGTCAAAGACAGGACTAAGTTTCAACCTTTTCCCCTGCTTTGCTGCTAGGTACCTTGAACAACTGATTATATTACTGTGTGTCTCAGTTTCTTAATGAATCTAATGAAAACAATGATTCAAATCTATACTGTAAAGAGGTTTTAAGTATTAGGGAGCTCTTAAACATCATCTGTTATCTTATAATGCCCTGGAGAATAGTCCACATGTTTAATCAGCTGAGTTTTGACAACTCAAACGTTGTTTAAAAGTTTCAGGCCTTACTACAAATGAAATGTTTAAAAGTACACAACACTTAACTCCAAGAACAGACGTCAACAAGAAGCTTAATTTGGTCAGATTGTTATGAAATGTGTATAACTGATGGACCAATGGAGGAGTCTGATGGATGAGAGGATTGAGTGATGGAGGGTGAGGGTTACTGGCACAGGAGAAACAGGAAGCTGCTAACAATGGGTTCAGGGGACAAAAAGGTAGGAAAGAAGATGAAAAAATTTGTGGAGTATAGAAGGAGAGAGCACTGGAACAATTAGGAAGACAAAACTATCACAATAGTAAAGTCTTCAAATAAGGGAACACAGACTGGCAACACAGAACAAGAAGCTGTTTAGTGTCAACCATTAGAAAAGATTTAATGGTTGATCAGACCACACAGGTTATTAGGGAGGGAGCCACTAAGGAGCGGATGAAAGCAACACTATTATGACTAGAAGAGGAGAAACACAGCACATTTTGCAGTGTCACCTCTCTTTCTCTCAGCTTCCTATTTTGATCTCCCCTTATTTTAAAATCTCTCATTCCTCTTTCCAGACCTATGCTTCAGCTGGTTCCAGGCAGGCTCTTCCACCTCATTGGGAACTGCCTTGTGTCACCATCACAGCTTCCAATTCTCCTCCCTGCATTAGGCCTACCGTAGGACCATTGGTGCATACGGAACTACAAAACAGTTTGCAGATTTCTGAGATGCTGTGGGGGACTATAATCAGCATCTAATCCATGAGCTGGCTGCCACTGAGTTCTAGCAATAAAAAAACCAAACACATGTTTCATATTACACATTATATATTCATATTGCATTCATATGTCATTGCTTCTTTGAAAACAACAATTTTTTAAAAAAATAAATGAGAGTGACCTGAAAATGCCTATAATTGCTAGATGACTAGAAAGGAGCAGAACATAAGCAGAGAGGAAACAAGGGCAGACATGTAAGTTACAGCAGGGCTAAAGCCATATCTTGGACACCAACTGAAAATTATAGTTTACCATACTGCAAGAACTCTATTAGAAATACAGTCCACTTAACTGTTAAAGCCAGAAACCATGGTATTTCACATGCCAAATAGAATGCCAAATAGCTCATAATAATTTAAATTTAACTACTGGGTGTAATAAATGCACATTGAATATGTATGTAATATTCTCACCACAGTAGCACAGTTTGTCCAAAATATCTTGGTAAACAGGAATCGATGTTCTGAGGTAACTGCTGTTCTCTTTCTTCACCAGTTAAAAATAACATACTGTATTATGTTACAATCTTAGCTTTAAAAGTTGTACAAACAAAACCTAATCAACCTGTTATCTTTCACATTTTAAA
This sequence comes from Sagittarius serpentarius, assembly GCA_034782735.1. Lineage (NCBI taxonomy): Eukaryota > Metazoa > Chordata > Aves > Accipitriformes > Sagittariidae > Sagittarius > Sagittarius serpentarius. Next base: position 25,051,557 of record JAVKLA010000093.1, on the reverse strand, counting down.
TACCCAACAGTCTATTAGAACCATGATCCTCTGGAAAAAAAGATTAATGTAAATTTTAAATATACTCTTGATACAAATCAAGGGAAGTAGCAGCATTCATGACTTCAGTGTTTGCTGTTGGTGTGTTATTGAGAAACAAAACATGCTGCCATTTCTTTTTAATAAAAAAGCTCTTCAGAGACCTTAGAGAATCAAGTTTTATGCATACAATAAATAACGCAGCATTTTCAAGTGCAGAATGTAACTAACACAAAAGCTACAGAAAATCTTCCTCCATAACTAAAGGTAAATTGCATAATGCTTAATAATTTCTTTGATCCTATTTTAACCACTGGATCTTGTATTTGCAATGGATCGTTCTTATGAGCCTTAGATCTCCTTTGACTTTGCAATGCAACATTTTGATCTAAAAATGGATTGAGAAAAGAGGATGATTTTTGTGATCACATGGGAGGAGACATGGTAATCTGCACCATACCTAAATCTCATCCTATACTGGAAGAGAACCTCCCCTCAGTCCTGTCTGTTGCAGCCCTGCAAAAAAGACAGGCTGACTGCTTGGTGATCTGAGCTCTAGAGAATCACAGCCATTGCTTTGATTCCTTATAAGCCTTTCATTTACTTCACACATTTATTTGTATTTAGCTTTATAGCAAATTGCTCTCTTCAGCCCTTATTTACTAAAGCATTATTTTTAGAACTTTTATTCCTCCAGCTCTTCTATGTCCATTTTCCACTGCTGTCAGGCCTATAAGACAGCCCTTCATCTTGGCCTGTCAACTGCCAGCACCTCCGCTCTCTCCCAGGAGAGAATAGCTTCTTGTGAATTCTGTTACTGCCTCACTCCCCAAATTCCCTTTGCTTCTTGGATTTCACTCCCTTGTCTGTTTTCTCAGACTTTCCTCCTTCATTTTAAAGACTGTCAAACAAGATTTCTGACATATTCTACAGATTCACAATGATCGAGTTTTATTTTGCATCTCCACAGCACTCACCAACACTTACTATTCAAGACACACTTCTGTGTTTCCTGCCAAGTGTAAACACCTGTTTAAGAAGGTCCCCAGATTCAGAGTGCAACTTACATTAAGTAGTATAAAAAACATTGATCGTATAGCTACAGTTTTATTTTTGTTTCCTCAAGCTGAAATATTGCAGTAATAATTTATAAACTTTATTGCTGATAATTTTTTTTTATACCTTCTAAATTTTTGTCAAATGTTTTTGATTGCCATTTTGCTTTGATTTGCTGTTAGGACGATCACTCAACTAAGAAATCTCCTATATTATGTAAGCTTTCAATTAGCTGTCTTTTGCATCCAAAGGCTGTATCTCCTTTAAATCTGCTATGAATTACTTCAGAATTATGTGACTGAGCAAATATAAAAATTTAAAAACACTTCCATTTCTTTATGCATTTCTTTGTGTTCTTTCAGTCATCACTGCACCACAGACTCATGAGGACATTTAAAGCACTGTTTTTTTCCTACACTGCCTGTATTAGTCTTGTCTAGCTGTCATTTGCAGACCAGTGGTCAGTTTCTGACCTTGGGCTGTTGTGGGATTTTAATTTCCTACAGAGCATAAGCTCAGCTCTGATGTCCCTCAGAGCATTCCGTTCTTGGCCCAGCACTGTTCCTAATATATGTTCTGGCACTTAGAGGCCAAATTCTTTGGCAATGTTTGCATACCCCTGCATGGATGCTGATACTCAACTGTATCTTTCTTCAACACCTTCTGTCCCTCAGGCATTTTATTGTTCTTACATCATTTGTCTGATCTCTGCTAGTGGATGTGTTGTAACATTTTCCATCTAAATTCAACCCAAAAAAGCAGCAAAGATTGTTTAGCTGTTATTTTTCTCTTTAGTACATAACCATTCCTATATCTAATATTCAGCCCAAATATGGAAAGGAGAAGAGAGCTGCTAGTCTGGTGATTGATATTTAAGGCTTATGTACATTCTATTAACTTATCTTGATTTCAGCGAAGATAGATAGACTGCTCTTTTATTATCTGGATATTGATATCTTGGGCTGTGCTTTTATTCCTTACAGCAAGATAGCTGTGAACCTCTCCGTATTTCCAAATGTGTTTTTTGACAAATTGGAGCTTATAAAAAATACTGTTGCCTGTGTCTTCTCTGGAATTTTCTAAACCATTTATGTTCAACAGTAGAGTTTATCTCTGTACAGAGGAGACCTGAAAAACATATCTGCACCCCAATTTTTTAAAACAGGGTGCAGAATAAACCACAAGTCCCAGGAAAGAGTAACAGAAGCAAAACTTGAAGCTAGATCTACTAAGAGAAGGTGTGTGGCTCACTTATATCACAGATAATGGGTTAAAAGTAGGTACTCTTGCTAGAGCAATGGTAGTACAGCTGGGGAAACCGTATGTAGGGAAGAGTTTAGTCCAGGCATTGATCAATTTTAGTGCTTTGAATACCAATCCATAGAATATACTTTCTACAATGTAGCAATATTTGGAAACAATTTAATATACAGTTTTTAAAAACTGCTACATCTACCCTTTTTTAGTGTTTATTTTTGCAAAGGTTTTTCATCACGTGTTTGGTCACTCAGTTCTGTTGCAGGTCACTAAATGTGCTAACTAACACCAACACAAAGATTTGTGAGACTCGCTTCAGTTGATATCCTTAAGGATAAAAAGCTCTCTCAAATAATGGATACAGAGTGAAGAGTACCACAGGTATTAGCAGTGCCATGAAGACAGTAGACTGATGAGTTTGATCCAAACAAACAGTTTAAACATATTTTGTCTGCAGCATTCTTCCATTGCTATCTGTGGCCTGAAAATGAATGTGAATATGCTGGAAAACTGAAGAAAAGAAACAGTGACATGCAAGGACAGCACTGGAGTAAAAAGCCTAAGAGCAGTTTGAAAGCAATGTAGAGACTGACTATGCAAGCATTGTGAGGGTTCTTGCAGAGCAGAATTACAGAAGCCCAAATCTCCTTCTTGAGCAAGGGTTCCCAATCTTTTGGACTACTCCACAGTGGAGTAACACCAGCATTGTGCATACCACAGAATGGCTTTTATTCCCTGGCAAATAAACATCAGCAGTTTAACATGCTTAAACTAGCAGAACCTGCAAACTGCCACTAGCATAAACATTAGTTTGACTTCTTTAACAACAGATTATAATAAATTACTTATTACAATGTGGAGGGGGGAAAAAAAGGTTTAAACTGAAACAAAAATCCTGATATTTTTATAAGTTTTCTGCCTTTTTAGATATATGTTCAAATATGCATTTCTGCATACTTAAGAGTTTGTTAAATATGTTAAAAACTCTTTGTGCTTTCCATGAGCTGACAAAGAATGGATGGAGAGTTGTCAAGGAAATTTCTGAAGTGCTGTTGGTGCTACCCTTTTCTATGACAGCATATGGGTGCAGAACAGTGATATTCTGAGACTTTCACTTCTGCCTCAGCTGTCCCACTCAGCTGTGAAAAAAAAAAAATAAATTTCTTTGCCTAAGTGCTTAAAATCAATTGAACAAATGAATCTGAAAACAGGATACTTTAAATCAGGAAAATAAAAAGCGTTAGATTTTATAAGGGCTAGATTTTAGATTTTATGAGATTAGATTAGATGTTATAAGGGCTAGCATGATCCTTAGAATTCTAAAACTACTGTCCATTTTCCATTTTTATATTAGTGTAGCCCATTGAAAATACATAGTTTTATTCTTGTGTTGATGCTAGTTATCATTACTAAACATGCAACAGTCTTCTTTATCATTCATCCATGTGACTATACATGTTTCATGATCACGATTTTCACCCTTAAAGCCAGAAAATACAGCCAATTCCAGCATTATCACAAATTGCAGTGTCATCACCATCATGAAAATTCAAGCACAGAAACTTCTACTGTAGGGGATCACATTCATCTATGTCCATACTATGTTAAAGCATCTCATAACCACAGATTATGATTGCAGCAGCCTGTCAGTGACTGGCTTCAGCAAAACCATCTGGATGGGACATGGTGCAATAATTTCCTCCACCATCTCAAAAATACTTGCAGCTGAGCTCTTCCTCTTTTCATCATAAGAAAGTAGTTGAATGCTTCTAACACAATAGATTGTCAATGTCCAATTTATTTATTCCATACAGTATCTGAACATATTGCATACCACATAAGCTCCACAGTTTACATTTACCAACAGATGTTTTTCTTTCTGGAGCAGATGGTATATTGAGTGTACTGTGACATAATTCACATTTGCATTATCAGTCATGAATGCTAATGCAGTCCATAAACTGAGTTTTGTGTTTTGATAAGATATTTTTAATAGCCATAGCATCTTTGTAAAAATCAGTTAGTTTGATAATACAATCAGGGAACCAAATATTTTTTCTCAGTTGCAGAGAAAAAGGTAAGATTTATTAAAAAACAAGAATTTAAAAAAGGGGCAAGAGAGATAACACTTTGTTATTCCTTTGTTTGATCTCTGCGTACTTATTCTGTTTGTGGTTGTTAAATATTCAACTTCAAAGATGGAATTACTTTTGCAAGAATTCCTAATTTTCTAAACTATGAGCTAATTCTGAGTAACACATTCTCAGAAAGAAAACTTCATAAACTTACTTCATGAAGTCCTCACAGGCATAAATAAAGTGAAATCATTGCAAGTTGAACAATATGATGCCAGATAAAGTTAGTAACTTCACTATTCTTGGGCATGATGATGGTCCTGCTAAATTAAAAAAAAAAATCCAAATAGTTTTGGATTTTATTCTCAACTTACATTATTTTTTCCATTATTTTGGGATCCTGGAATCTAGAATGCCACTAAGAAGTGTCTGGAATACCCTACTAAGTAACTTCCTAAAAGGGATAGATCAAATAATATGTGCAGGTCCCAACAGTATCCTGTTTTTACAGTATCCAAGGTGTATTTTCACATAAATGAACTCTGTTTAATTACTTTCTAACTATGATTACAGATTTTCCTTAATCCAAACAAACTTCCTATTGTCAGATTACTTTTTCATCCATGAGTTTCATCCCACACAGACGCTGCAAGTGTAACCCAGTTCTTTCACTGGCATAAATGAGCCCAGCCTTCTTTAAAGACAATAGCTTTTCATCAGTTTAAAATCCACACAGTGTGAGCTGAAATAGGTCTCCTGATTGAGAAGCCTAGAGTCTGATTTGTGCTGGGTGAGAGCAAACATCTCCTCATACATGTAAGTCAATCATTGTCCAACACTATGTTGCTGTTAGGTGTCTTCATATTTGTTTGTTTTTACATAGCTTGCTTGGTCTTGCACAAAAATGACTGGCATGTTTAATTGAGCACTAAGGAGTTAAGGAAGTGTTACACAACTTGTGAAACAACGTAGATCAAAGAAAGGACACAGCATGGAAAGGCCACATGTCTGCCGTGGCACTGCAATTCCTAATAATACTTTCTTGATCAGCTTTCTAGGAAGACTAAAAGCTAAAAACATGACTTCTGCATTTTACAATAAGAAATCCATACAACAGCAGGAATATGAATCACACATATAGAAAGCTAAGAATTTTAGGCTTAAACTTCTGTTCCCTTAGAGAACACGGTGGCATCCTATGATTGGAATATCAGCAGAAATGTTTGCGATTATGTTATCTCTGTCTGCTTTTAGATAAACAATTTGCAGTGAAATTCAACTAGTACTCAACATTATATGGCTGTTTGTGTGATCTTTTTGAATAGATAAAAAGGGAAAATGAGCAGTTTTCCCCATCTACACAAGCAAAAATTTTGGAGAAAAAGAGAGGAAAAATTTTGGAGGAAAAAAAAAGTAGTCATGAGTGGGTAACTTAAAATGGTGATGCAGTTTTATTCTTCATCCAGTCTGAATCACATTTAACAGGGCCTTGCATACAAACCACTGAATACATTTCTCTGTTGATATAGATCCAACGTCTTCTAAAGTAAATTTACAATTTTCTTGCTCTGTTATTTCAATCAAAATCTCCCTAGACCTAATAGTTTTCAACAACTCCTAGCTCTTGCCAATACTGTAATTTAGATTTTAGTATCAATACACTAATTAGTCTGGGGGGATTCTGGTGGAGAACAGAAGGTCTTGTTAAAAGAAAGTTACCCATGACACTATTCCTTTTCATATGGTAAACCGCTGCCTATAGAAAATTATTTTCTCTGCTCTTTTCTTACAAAATTCATGTGTCTTTTTAACATGATTTACTTCTTAAAATAAACACTCTCCAATTAAGTTCTCCTGTTGCAATAAGAATGACTGTCAACGCTATTTGCTTCTTTTATAAAGAATTGCTGAGATTATAGAATCTGGAAGCTGGATACTTTTAAAGATACTATTCCTCTTTCCCACCAGTAAAAAATAATTACCCATAATAGCGGTTTGTCACAACTAGCTCATTGAGATAGATGTTTATCATACTATGAGGTTTTACGTCATTTGTTTTTCTTGAACTCTATTAATTTAATGTAATTTGCTTCAGCTCTCAGGTGGGCCTCCATTATTGTTTTACAAATATTACAACCTTATCTTAAAATTTGTAACTCATAATAGCTTATCATTACTTGTTTTCATTATTCTTGCCCATTTGTCTGTGGCTAACTTGTCCTACCTTATACATCAAAGTTTGGTTTTGCAGAGTTTAGTCTGTACCCACGTTATTGCACAGGAGAAGTATTTGCTTCTAGGGGGATTTACCACATCTCACTGAGGTGCTTCTTTTGATTTCTCAGGGACTGGAATAATTGTAATATTAAGTTCATCACTGACAGCTCTGATTAGTCTTCATACCTGTCCATCCCTCTGTTATGTTAGAAGAATGTTTATTCTCTGTTCAGCCTTTCTTCTTTTTAAAAGCTTATAATTCTTGATGTGCTAGTAATTTTGTACGGTCATTAAACTTCAGTTCAAATGTTTCTTGGAGGCATTTTTTGTGTTTATTTATGGTTTGTAAGCTTTAATGTATAGTCATTCGTCATCTACTGCAGATTGTCTTAGCAGCCATCTGTCACTAAAATTCATAGTGGTGCGGCCCACTCATCTTCACTTTCTTTCTCACTTCAGTGCTTTTGAAAATGTTTCCCTGTATACACACAGGTACCAGTGTGGCTTGCAGCATCATTTTAAAAATATATAGTTCATTAGCCCCCATTTATTTGAATCCGACATAAATTTGCTTAAAGATGTTCAGTATCCCACTTTCTGGTCGTATGCAAAGGGAACCTCTGGGTCCTTCAGGTGAGTAGGTAAAGAAAGGGCTTGTGAGCCCCTTCAACAGGGAGCAGGAGAGCACTTGTTCTGTGGTTGACAGTGGAGTTCTTCAGATACACGTCCTTTTCCCCTCATGAGGTTGGATCTAGCCAGGGGCAAGGGGCGAGCCAGAAAGAGAGAAATATCCATATTCCTTCTGTAATTCTGACATCTTTTCCAACTGATATTTGTGGTATTTGGTTTCTTTTTTAGTGTTGATATCATGAAGGATTCAAATTATATCATCCATCATTTGTCAAGAGCCCTGCAACAGCTACAGCCCTGCAACTAGTCTGGAAGGGTTTCCAAAACAACCACTTCCCACTCACGTAACGCCAACACAAAAAATACTTTCTAGCAGCCTTTAACACACCTAAAAGCATAGTGCAAAAGGCCAAAAGACACCAAATTATATCTCTGTGTCGTGGTTTAACCCCAGCCAGCAACACAGCACCACGCAGCCGCTCACTCGCTCCCTCCCCCATCCCACTGGGTGGGGGAGAGAGTCGGGAAAAAAAAGTAAAGCTCGTGGGTTGAGATAAGAACAGTTTAATAGAATGGAAAGGAAGAAACTAACAATGACACTAAT
>JAVKLA010000093.1:25001440-25035033 GCA_034782735.1 Sagittarius serpentarius | reverse complement strand
CCTTATCTCGACCCACAAGTCTTTCGTTATATTCTCCCTCTCCTGTTCAATCAAGGAGGGGGAGTGATAGAGCGGCTCTGGTGGGCACCTGGCGTCCAGCCAGGGTCAACCCATCACACTCCCTGATCTGGATGGTGCTTCCCTGTCTCTTACTCCCACTGAGATCACGTAACACAAGGGACTCAGAAAGCAGCAGGTAGGCAGATTACTGGAACAGGTAAATCCTGCTTCTGGTTACTGACACTTCACTCTTTCTCATTTCAACCCGCCTGTTACTTATCAGTCAGCAGAGAAGATCATCAACGCTGGTAGGAAAGACTTGCGGATGCGGCTTGGCCAAGCAGCATGGCACCAGAGCACATGAAGGCTACATAACGTTGTCTAAGCTGCTGCATCAACAGAAGGAAGGCAGAAAGAACAAAGAGCCAGAAAGAATAAGCAAAACCACTGAGCCCAGGGCAGCCTCATGCTGCACCTGCAATATGCTTGTGCATCATCAGTAAAATTCACCTCATCAGTTGGTACCCACTGGCTTGCTGTTATTCTCCATCAGTCCCATTCTTTCCAGTGCCTGATCCAATATCTCAGTCCTGTTAGGAGCCACAGTTTTGCCAAGGCATAATGAAGAACTGAACCCCTAAAGTGAAACGTAGCATTAATTGTCAGCCGGACTCAAACTTTATCAGGGATTCAACGAAATCAAAAGCTTGTTTCCATTTCATTGTAGGGGTATTTGAAATTTGAAGTTCTAAGTCCAACTCTACAGAAAAGGCCCATCTTTCATTGACACTATTCGGCTCCAACAGCCAGAGTAGTCAGGCTGGCAGCTTTCCTAACAGTTATTTTTCAATGCCACAAAGTAGAATGAAAGCCAGTTTAACTGTGCTAGAAAGGTTATGATGACTAAATTGGATGGTAGAGGTTAGATGCTCCTGAGTGAATAGAGCCAGAGGCCATCAGTGTTCCCTTGAGCTTGGGAGGACAGAAAGGACAGAATGCGCGGTTCCGATTCTGCTCTTCCAGAGTTCTCAACCAGCAAAGTAGGTATTTGAAAGCAGTTCTGGCTGATATCCTCTTGAAATCATCCGAAGTTACTAAGTCATTTATCATTCTTAGCAAATTATTGCTATACAGTGAAGTAATATGGAACATTGTCACTGTTTTATTTGGAGACAGTTCATCTTTAATTAGACAAAAACAACCTTAACAGGCAAATAATTAGAGTCAATGGTAATTATGCCAGCATGAGGTAATGTGTTCTGTTAATAAAATATATTACAAAATCAGAAAGTAACTTTTAAAGATTTATCTGTTTCTGTAATGTCCTGTATCAATATGTACAGTGCAGTCTTCACAAATAGTGTCTTGCCATGCTCAGAAGCTACTTGCTTGTCATATTAACTCTTTGGCATTTATATTCCCTGGATTTGCATTTGCGGAACTGTCGCATATCAATTGCACTTTGCCCAAACCAAACCCACTGAAATAGTTTTTCACACTGAGGTCAGTAGACATTGTGTTAAGCTCTACTGTAAAGGCTTCGATTTCAGGCAGTGATACATTCCATATGGATCAGAGATTTGTTAGTAGAATGCACAGTAACAGTACTTAACAAGGTATATGAAGTTGTTTTCACTTTCCCATAATGAATTCCACTTATATAAGATAATTTGCATATTCAAACACACCCTATGAGAAATTTGAGAGAATAATTTGGCTTATTGCTTCAGGGACTTTTTTTTTTTTTAAATTAAATCAGAACAAACATGGTATGCCTTTTCGCTTTGACAACTGTAGGGAAAAAAGTCTTCTGTTTTCTAAGGTATTTTATCCTCCACAATGAAGTTCTCAGCATATGAATATTTAGACTCTGGGACAGTGCCCCAGACAACTACAGAGCGTTGCTGGAGCATGAAAAGCTGAGAACAAGCACATATCCATAATGAACTGACAGCTCAAAGTTGTGTCTGCACTAGCAAAGATTGCTTATAAAGCATAGACAAATAATGTTCCTTTTTCCTAGGAAGTTCAGATGTCAGATTCTGGAATAAAAAGAACATACCAAAAACACTGACCAGAGGAAAACTGATCCTTTTTCATATAGACAGGAGTAGAAAAAATGGTAGAAAAGAAGATATTAAACAGAACGAAAGAAAAGGAAAGAAGACATTGATAACTGCCCATCAGGTAACAATATTGGGGATATTTTGTTCCTAGAGTATGTCCTGTCCTGGGAGGACAGGATTTTAGGGATTTTTTGGGTTTTGGTTTTTTTTTGTTTTTTTTTTTTCTTTTACTATTACTAATAACAAGAGAGGGCAATCCATGCACATACATTACTGCAAAAAATAAAACAAGAAAAAAGATCTTACACTTGTAGACAGATGTTATAGATACTCTTTATAGAAGCTTTTCATATATCTGGGACCCCAAATTGCATCCCATTTCTTTTGTTCTGTCACTTTATGTTTTTCTGCAAGCAAAACTGATTTTGTCTGCTTGACAGGGAAAATTTCTAATACAAAGTATCTGATGCTGAATACCATTCTCAGTAGCTACAAGCCATGTTTCCAAATGGATCTCTAGCTGATATCTGCCAAGTGCTTTAGCAATGTAAGTGTTATTAACGTTAATCATAACCTATGATTTTCCTTCTTTGTCAATCTATGCAGAGCTTATACAGTGATGCAAATTTGATTATTGCATTCACTACTGTTCGTTCTTTTTTCTTTTCTTTTTGCTCAAGAGAAGTAATGAACTCCTTGCCTAGTTGTGATTTTTTTTCAGCTTACTAATACTCAGCAGATCCATGATATGCCCAATCAACATCAATCAAACTTACAAAAACCAATGCTCTGGAGCAGCTGTTATCACTCTGCTCTTATCCCATTTAATCAATTCTGTTATTTCAATGGATGCAAATATTACATTTGTGGCTGCAAACAACCATTAACTACACCTAATGTAGAACAGCTGCTATCCAAATGTTTTCTTATGTGAACAGCTACCTCTTATTTTTCATTTTGGCATTAATGATCAATAATGCTTTTGATGAAAGAGAAGCGGAGAGTGAAGGCACAGAGTTAGCACTGCTTGATGATATCCTAACTAGCACTGCCAAAGTTCAAACAGATGTTATACTACTATTGTCACTTGGTTTCATCTCACATTTTAATACGACGAAGCCAGCAAAACAAAACAATTACTCAATAAAACAGAGTTCTAGTTTTAGTTATATAAATCAGCATTGGCCAACAGCACATTTCTTTTGGGGGACAAATACTGATTTTACTGATTTTGTATATACATCATTTAAATAATGGGAAAAAGTTGAATGCACTGGCAAGTATCTCAGACCCCTTTTTCTCTTCCATTTTTGGAGTACTTTCATGTGCCTCTTTAACCTACTTCTTGAGTAGTTCAACATAAGTAGGTTGACCCTACGCATCAAGATCAGAAACCTGAAAATATGGCTAGCAATTTGTCCAGTAAAGACGTAGAAGAAATGATCCCAAGAAATCAGAGATTAGTAGAAATTACTGTGCACAAATTCTTGATTTTCATAACACAAAGATCTTGCTATTATGTGAAAATTTAGGCCACTGGATATGCACTGTTCATGTATTAAGCAACCGGTATTTTCAGTGGGCCTAGATACATCCTTCAGGCTGTTGAAATGAAACTATACTGCTTAGACACCCAGCCCACACTTGCCTCTACTATGGCCATCTATCTTCTTTCCACTGTTTGGTCAGGAAGGAAAAATACTGCAGTGATAGCAGCCTCCTGACACTGCATTGAACAAAACAATACTTTGCTGAGGTTCCTCACTCAGGAGACATAGAAGCTGTTGCTCTGCCCACAACTGCTCTGCCAGCTTTGTATACACAAAGTTCCTGAAACCAAGGCAACTCATGCTCTCCATCAGTATTAACTCAGCCTTCTTGAAAGGCACACGCTTAATCAGATTCCAAGTAGGCTAATATCCTATTGTTTATTACCAAATAGTTTGGTAATAATAGTGTGTTGCAAAACACCAAATTGAGTAATCTGTTATAATTGAGTAATGCTATAAATAACGCTCAGCCTGTCACCGTGGCATTTTATTACAGTTTTCCCCATCTCAACATGAACTTAGGAGGTTAGTTTGAATACAAGTACCTCAAAATAAAAGCCTGTAGGACCACATAGACAGTAGTATCATTGATGAAATGGGATTTAATGGTTCTGAACCAGCAGAATCTGCTGGAGAGCAAAATGCTGCAGGTTTGTATGTACAATGTATGTACATGTGCAACCCACTGATCTGAAGATGAGACACATGGTGGAAATTTGATTCATTTCTTTCTTTAAATCCTTATCATGCTTGGTATTAGCTGAAAAACTGGAATTAACTATGAAGTTTCCTAGATGATTACTTGCCCAACGCTACTTTATACATTATTTGAGCATTTGTTCTTGAATAAGTCATAGCAAAATCATGCCCTTTCAAAGACCAAAGAATTTCCTTCCATATCCCATTTTTCCTGCTCTTTTCATAGTGCTGACTTTTATTTGCTCTACAGCTGTAATTCAGAAAGAATACAGTCATACTCCAGTGGATTTCATTATCCTCTGGAAAACTATGACATTGTGTAGGAGGCACCCTCCCTCCTTTTGCAAAAGACCCTGAAAGGCCATAATCATTAAGGTCTGTCTGGACTCCTGACATACTGTTTCATCAAATAAACTGGGGGGGGGGCCTGGGGGGCAGGGCGGTGTGGAGTGGATGACACAGAATATTGCCAACAGTATCTTATTAACAAATTACAAAACTGTTTGATACAACTTTGCTTCTAGACAAGTATCTGGGAACATCATTAACATACACATTTATTCTGATCTTTCTTTGTATCCTGATGATGATGCATGCTTTAAAATGGCAAACTCTTACATAGGGTAGTTAGGGATTTTCTCATTTAATTTTGGTCTTCTCTCACTAATTTTTAAATGGTGTTTCACGTGACATCTGTGCCCATCAGTTTAATTACCTTAATATTTGCTTTCCTTTTTTAAATTATTAAAATGGAGATATAATGGAAATATGATCATATCTAACTCTGTAGTATTTCCATTATACTGAATAATAAATACCAAGCAGTCTAAACCCCCATCACTTTACATGTCTGGAATTATTACAGTGGCAGTAAGCATGACAATGATAAATGAACAACAGAAGAGAAGAAGACAGACTGTCATTTGCAAACTTGGAACTTAACTGTTCATTGTGCTTGGACAGAGTCCATTCTAAAAATCAGTTTTGTGGGTAAAGTCAATTGTATATGAATGATGGTAACAACAGGATTTGCTTAATCAACCATAGTAGAAGATACCATAATGCACCTTAAATTTATCTTACATATGTATTTGTCACTTAGTGACATCTTCACATATCAACATTTATGCCAGGTCAATTAAAGATTTTTAATTAAAGATGTGTGGGACTAATGCAGAGATGATGCTATTTACACTGCTTGCAATAACTTCCAAGATGTGAAAGCACTCCTGTAGATATGAAAGGCCACTGCATTCAGTGAAGCAGTGCACCATAACACCAAAGACCTACAATTTGCAGAATATACTAAGATGTCTTATTAGATTAAAGGTGCAAAGCTATTAAGCTGCTCACACTCCCTTTTTCTCTGATTCCATTTGCTCAAATAATAATTATACTCAGTAAAAAAATATAAATAGCTGTTAATTAAATGAATAAAATGAGCTTACAGGAGGAATTGTGAAGGCAGAAACATAAGTAATCCATCAAGTATCAAATACTTTCTATATGATTAGCAGTGGCAATGTTCACATATGTTTACCTGACCTAAGTGTTACGCTATCTGTTCTCTGCCACTGGGCTATTTTTGCTAGAACAAGTCTTGATGCACCACCAATGGCCACAGGTCACACTAGTACTGCAGAAACTTTTAGGAAGATGCTGCCTTTAATAAATCAACTTTTTATAATGTATACCTTACAATGTAGGTATATATTTAATCATTTTATGATTTATGATTTTCAGAATATATTGACCTAAACTTCTGCATACCATGCTGAAGATACTCAGCTAATGAGGGAGTTTGATCATTACATCAAAAATGTCTGCACAATCATGTGTCCACAAAACAATACATTGAAGTCTTTTTGTTGTAACTTTTCCTGCAGTTCTTAGACTGACTGCAGCTATCTTCCGTACTCGATGCTCATACTTTATTGAGTTCAGAGCAGGATGCTGACAATAAATGGGTATAGCATTAAATTATTTATCATCTGTGAAAATGTTAGAAATAACAATAATTAGAAATAAACCAAACAAGTTGGAATAGGTGCAAACAACTGTCACTTTTATGGGAGGATTTCTATCAATGCTAAAACAACCATTGGTGAAATTTTTCTGAAAAGGTAGCAGCAGTACATAAAATTGTTTCTTGATATATGATTATTAAATGTAATAGGTGACAATAGCCTCAAGCAGCTTCTTCTAACCCACAAAAGACTGAGGAGAAAGAAAGAAATAGACATTTGAAAGCTTGAACTAGTCACATTTTCATTTGTTGTATGATCAGAATTGCAAGGAAAAGAGTTTTGGGGCTTACACTACAAAATTCTTTAGAAACAGAAATGAGATCTGCCTGAAAGGTAAGAAAAAAAGAAGGAACAAAGAGGCCAGAATATGTTGTTATCTGAGCTCCTAAAATTTTGCAAAAAAATTATTACATTAGAAAAGCATGCATCTTTCTGGCTCAATTTTATATGAAGAAGTTCGTATGATTCAGTCATTCAATTCTGCTGCATGGATTTTGTCAACTGGAAGTTAAAAGTCCTTAGGCAAACGTCTAATGGTTTATATCAATATAATTCCAGCTGCTTCATATTTTTGAGCGTTAAATGTTAGTTCCTGAGACTGACAGGACACAAGTTCAGTAAAAGGAGAAAAGTAAGTTCTCAGTGAAAAATTAAAGACAGTCCAATGCTACAGTCCATTTGACTACTGTGAGCTGCCTGGATTTCTGGTAAACCTTAGCAAACAAACATTATCAAATCATGCAAGTTCATTGCTGCTTTTCACCTGGGAAGCCTGGTCTGCCTCGCTAGCCTGCATAGCTCCCTTAGCTCACAACCGAAAGAAAACCTGAAAATACTAAGGTCGCAGAAAAGTCAACCTCTGGCAAGGAAAGCGTATTTTTCAAACATAAAGTTGAGTTCCAAGGGCAACCACTGAATGTGTTGAATGCAGACGTCTAGGAATTCCTGGATGTGACAGGTACATGTGACACTGCCAAAGAAACTGAGTCAGGAAAGCTCAAGAGAAGACCAGACAGACAGGGAGAACATATGTTCTGTTTCAGCTACGCACTTACATCTTCTCTCAGAAAGGTCACTTGGAAGAGAGGTAATTAAATTATACAGACTGACTGATGAAAAATTATCCAAATTCACTCCATGGCACAACTAGTTGGATGTTCTATTTATTGACAATTAAGTTATTGCAAGTCCCAAAATAAACACTTTGAGTTGATTATATTCTTGATCCCCATCAACTTCAATTAGGTTTATCGTGGAATCATAAATATGGAGATGCTAGTAACATTTTCTAAAAATAAGTAAAAAATAAAAGAGGAGAGAAGGACAAAAGGGAGGATGTCAGTAACAGACTAGCAAAAAACAAAAAAAAACAGAATGGAGGAGAGTGTTGCTGAATGACTTTGACATGACCTGCTAATGGTGCCTCTTGTGCTAACATTTCTTACGGTACTGAACATGCTAATGAGCTTCTGCAATTCAGCACTTTCATACAGAGAATGAGTGCAACACATACAACAAGTCAGAGAGGTAAAACTGAAGAAAACAGTGAAAAGAAATTTTCAGTGGAATTTTAGGTCAGAGGTTTCGTTCAGAATTGTTTTTTCAGGGAGATGTTAACTCAGACTAAAATCTCTAATAAAATTACTCAGAACACTTTACTCCAACCAAAATTTACAGAACCACACAAATTTACTCCAACCACCAGCCAGCCAAAAAGCAAGAACGAAGGCTGCCTAGAATAGAAAGTAATGGAAAGAGAAGGTGGGGGAAAAGCAATAGTCTAGATAAACTTCTTAGGGTCTTAATAAAGCCATGCAGCAGATTGAATAAAAACCAATAACCTGTTTTTGTTTTATCTTAATGGATTTCTGAGAGAGCGGGTTTCTGAGAGGAAGGTGCAGGTAGTGCCTGCAGAGTGACTCAGCAAAAATAGCAGCTGCAAGGGAGGGTGAGGAAGGATGTTGCAAACTTACAGTGTTTCGATCACTTCTTGTTCAAAACATGTTTACTCACAAAAAGATAGTCCCACCTTCTCCATTATCAAAACCAATCACTTTCTGGAGTGATTTCTTGCAGACAGAGTTTGTGCATTAACTGGGTCAGCTAATAGCTCTGAAAGGTATAAGCCACAAGGTTTGAAAAAAACCTGTGAGAAAATGCACGATAACTCTCCATAGCAGTAGAAAGGAATAGATTTCAAAGAAAAGAAGCATTTTGCTGAGGTTATTACCATGGGCTTATGTCTATATTTGAATTTACTAACCTAAAGACAAGCAACATTACTTGATTACTATGATTTATAATAATACAAGAGATGTGAGTGAAAGCCAGCCTCTCTCAAGTGTATTTCTTTAAAATCTTCCCTGAATATCTAGCTCCATGCTGTTTTCTATGCTTACTGTGTAGAATTTGAGCCATTGGGCATCACCCTAACCGAGACAGCAGACTGATTTTATTTTATATGCTATATGTCAAAAAGGAATACACATGATAGTATACAGAGATTTTTACTAAAATAACTAACAGGAGCCCAGTGCTGCCATCAACACTTAAAAATTATTGACTTCAGTAGCAGAATTTGGCGATATCAATTTTTACCCGCAGGGACTATGATTCTATTTTCTTTCAACAGCCGGATGTGTGCCTCCTCAATCCATGTATTTATGGCCATCAATAAACCGGTGCAGACCCTGCACCAGGATTTCCATCTGTCATTCAGGTCTGTCATGTTCTGCCATGCAGCCTACCTTCAGCATTGCAACCAGCTCCACTCCCTCTTTATTGCCTGGTAATGACCAATATGAAAGCATACTTTGCAAACACTGATCAGGAAGCCAGCTATTTTCTCTTCCTTCTCTATGCTACTGTTAACTACAGAAATGAGTGTTGTACATCTTTGGTGGAAAACATAAATCTGCTCAGAGCTTCAGTTTAGCAAATAGCTTTGCAATTTTACACCAGTTACAGACCCAGAATTGTGTAAAGCAACTGTAGAGAAAGTGTTCCAGAAGATCCATAAATTCCTGCAGTACACTGAGCGATATGAGGTTGAGTGCCTTCAATCTACGATGAAAGTATGGGAATACAACGTAACATCAAACCATAAAATGGTGGCTACTTCTCTGAAATCATTAGCTGACTCATTAGGGTAGACAAAGTGCTAACAAGAATCACTGTAATCAGTAACTTTCGCAGCGAGCTAAATGATTTTATGGAGGAGGGGAGGGAATAGAGGAAGGGAAAAAAAAAAAGTAAGTAAAGCAATTTCCAGATAAGAATGCATACAACTCTGCCATTATATAAGAGGTTTCAAATAACTGTATTCAATGATTATCTTGTGTAGTATGAACACTGTCGAAAAGTAACATGGGAAAATGAAACTTCTCCATGGTCCTGATATTCATACTGCTAGCCAGCCTGAGAGGGACAGCATCTTATTCCATCACTAGTCAGTCAGACAACGTTCTCAGAATAAGAGAGTTCTTGATGAAAAAACATGACAGAATCAAGGTCTAAGGAACTGTGTAGTAATTATCCATTAGTATATTTTACTCTTGAGTGGTATTTATCTTCATTATGGTCAACACACATTTTTTACATTTTGTGGATTGCTGTAAATATCTGAGCATCTGTCTTCTAGTACTTTCCCAAACAACAGGACTAACAACTTTCAGGTGTTTTTCCTTCCTTGTTTTTCCCAGTCTTTTCTTGTTTGGGTTTTTTTTGAGAGGTTTTGTTTTAAGACTGGGTGGTGGTGGTTTTTGCTTTGGTTGTAATTAGACATTTTCCTAAATATTTATGCTATGTTTATGAATAAGACTATCAACAGCACAAACAATTTCATGATAATTATAGAACATAAATACTAATTGTGCTAGAAATGTGAAGTATTTAATCAAGTTCAATAATAATATTCCACAGCACTGTGTAGAGACTGAGCATTTTCCCTCTGATGGTAGCATAACGGTTTTCAATAGCAAATAACCTGAAGTGCCTCTGACATTGTATTATCTCCAAATGTAATTTTCATGTTTAACTGGTACTTTCTATAGTAATATTCACATCACCGTGCCTACTTTAAAATAAAAACTAATCTGTTCCTAATCCAGCTACAAATAAGATGATAAATAAATCAGAGAGAAAAAAATGACTCTTTGAAATGACATTATAACAAACTATGATTGAAAAAGCAGTATTACAAGCATTACCCATTGACTCAATACCCTCAGGCAAAATCACATGTAATGGTATTGATGCAAAGTAGTGCAGTGGAATTTATTCTAATAATTCTGGGCATGAATAATTTTTGAAGGTAATAGAAGCCAGAATCATAAATTCTCATTTCATTTTACCACTGGACATGTCCTTTGCTTTTAATCAGAAATACCATACTTGAACGTTTCTCTTACAACTACTCTCTAACTCTGGTTAGAGGTTTATTCATATTAAATTTCTGAACAATACAAAGTAGATTCACTGAGAAAAACAGAATAATCAGACTAATAGAATATTCTAGGCAGTTATTCTATTAACTATTTCATAACATGGAGAAATAAAATATCTTCAGGCTTTCTACACGCAACATACTTACTCCAAGTAGCTTTGATGAAGGAGAAACAAAAAGACCAGCGCTGAAGAGCTGACATTTTGAAAAATTAAATATTAAAAAAGATTAATATTATCTGTTGACTTAACTGAACAAGCACTTTTTTATTTGCTAAAATGTAGTTTGTAAACAAGACCATGCTGTGCATAAAATGGAACTATTCTCTGTTTAAAATGACAGATGTGTGGTTACTTTGTTGCAAAACACTACATAGTTATGCATCCACTCTCCCATTACAATTTTAATAATTAAAAGCTTATTACAATAAATAAAGAGTGTAATATATTACCATCCAGACTACAAGAATATGGTTTCAGTTTTGGGTGCACAAAGTGAAGGGAAACTTGGAACTTCCTACCTGATGACCCAGGCAAAAATTTTAACATGCTAAATAGCACTTTGTTGTAAACAAAACCGGAAAAAAAACTTATTTCCCTCTGTAGTTCTCTGACAACCTGTGTCCCATCACAAAGTCCTTAAAAATATTAACAGGGGTTACTTACTTTCCCACTTTAGCTATACTTCTGTTTTGCTCTAAGTCTATGTTATTTACAGTAGCTTTGGCTTGTCAAATACTGTTAAATTGGCTTATTATATTTTTCTGTATAAAGCTTCACATGAATGCATGAAACAAGAAAAATGCAGAATCCTGGATTTTATGAAACACAGTTGAGTGTAATTCATATGGGATTATTATAGACAAACCACTTCAAAATAACATTATTGAGACTGCAAATTCAAAGACCTGCAATTTAAGAAATCCCAGAATGTGGCTGATTGTATTTTAACCTTAATTCAGTTTTCCTATGTATTTGCATAGAGACTTCTTTTTCTTCAAAGAAATACTGTTTCCTTCAATTCCTGTAACATACTTAGGCTTCCTTCACTAGGCAGGAAATACACTGTGCCACAGGGCTAACAAATACTTGCTGACAGCACTGGCAACAAGCTTGGGCTGCAGGCCAGCGTGGGATCAATCAGCCTCAGCAAGTTGAGCTTTTACAATCTGTATCTGTTCTAGCTCCCTCTCTTCCCTACTTCCCTATACTAAGTTGTAGCCTTGATCTCTCCCCTCAGATTTCTAATGTAACTTCAGGCTCCACTCATGCCATATCCAGAGTAAAGTGAGATAAGCACGGTTTACTCAGTTATTTGGGGCAACTGAGTTTACCCATTTCTTGTTGCCAGCTTAGAGCATTAGCCTGATGAGTTTAATTTTTTTTTTTAGTCCATCAAACTTCCACTCATATCTCTCCCCAGTCATTCTTTTTTCTTGCTCCTTTTCTGCTCAGTCTCTTCAATTAACCCAGATTCTTTTCCACAGCGCAGCTGCTAATCAAATAAACTCTTTCCATTCCCCATTGCTTTGTCCAGCCACTCTGCACTTCCTTATCAAATCTGTACACCCACCATAGACTTCCCATTCTCACTCCCACTCCATATCCCATTTTCCTGCCTGCTCTTGGCTCTTTCCTTTTCCAGCTTCCTCTCTACCTAGCTGCTTCTCAATTGATTTCTTTTTTCTTTTAACAGAAAATCTGAGACTATGTTACCTGCCTCACATTCAATAACTTACCCAAGCATACTGATTAAATAATTGAATTAGAACATTTGAAAATGGTTGGCTCTGTACTGCCCTAGAAATTAAAATGAATAAAAATATAGTCAAAATATTATGCATTTTGAGAGCTCTCTCTTTTCATTAGCAATACAGGTTTCACTGACTGTTCAGAAAATGCACCGAGCAAAGGAAACAACAATTAGGTACATTTATCTTTGTGTTAGATGTACAGCTTGCTATTACAAAGGGATTGAATTTAGCTAAACATATACATGATTTACATGCAGACTTTGTAAAAACAAACAATCACATGCCATATGTGAAACATTTAAACTGCTAAGAGAACACTGGGGAGAAGCACATTTTGGAAGAAAATGCATAATCATTTTTTAATTTACCAAGAGGTAAGAAAAGTATATTATTTTAATTCTTAATTTTTAAAAATAGACCAGGTGCAAAAAGAACAAATCTCCCAAATCACATACGCAATTTCCACTTTCCTGAGAGAAATAGAGAGAGAGAGAGAATTGGAATGTAAATGAAAGTATGTGCATCTGTTTACAGTGACTCAGTGTTTAATTATAGTAATGATTGTATGAACAACTGATCACGTTGGAAATCAATATTATAAACTTTGGATCTTTATGTTTACATTAGCTTTAATCCAGTCATTATTGCAGACATCTAAAGCAAAATCTGCAGCTGCAGCATGTTTAATTCATCAAGATGTTCTCAAGGCTGACTGTCTCACTGTTATAACTTCATAGTTTTAGAGCAGCATCTGCCAAAATAAGACTATAATACCCAGTTTTTAAAGAATCATAAAAAATGTCTCTTTAAATGTGCAAGTAAACTTCTTCAGGCATCTTTTCTCAGTGAAAGGTAGTGTGGAATAAATGTTCTCAGACGACACAAGAAAACTAATTTTGAGACTACGACTATTGAATACATAGTTAAACACGTGCAAATATTACAGATCTTTATGTAATAAAAGGATCGTATAGAATCCCAGCCAGCTCTTCTTCCCAGTGATACATGTTTTTGAGAAGTAACGTATTGGGTAGTGACAGAAAAGTATCAATGCTTGGAAAACAAAGTTGGCTTTTTACTAAGAGACCTGCTTACGAAGTTCTGGAAAGTGCAGGTAACAGCCCAGCCATCTGCAATCAGTCTGGCTTACTCAGAGTTGTTTCCATCCTCTAAGCCAAGCTGCCACGTGAACATAACTTTTCCAACCAACGTGGTCAATGTCAGGTAAGACTTATTCCAAAATAAAAGTTACTGCCTAAGTGGCATGCCAGCACCACAGACTTGGACTCAGCCAGAGAAAAATTTGAGTATCATGGGGGAGGCTAAGAGTTCAAGTACGTTGCCAGGCGTGACTGGATGGGCTGCCTGCTGCAAACACTGTGGTTGTCTGTGAAGTGACTACTTGAGCGAAAGATGGGTAGTAGCAGAACTCAGCGAAGTTACATACACCCTTGAGCCAGCTCATCAAACCATTACAGTCATATAATAGTCATTTACCTAGGCTGCAATCACACCTTCATTTGACTTAATATATGGAAAGACAGACGAGGCAAGCCCTGCCTGAAGAGTCAGTTAAGGATTTTCCTAAATAGAAATGCTTTCTGCAGGGAAGTGATTAAAGACTGTGCAATAGTGATCTTCACAGTGTGGAAGAAATCCTGGCATGAATTTCCCCTTTCACACTTATACTGGTTTCCCAAGGAAAACTTAAAAAAAAGTTGGGAGGATAGGGTTTTACTATTTTCATGGTAACTGTATAGCACTTAATGTTTTGCAAAGCTGGGTCCCATTATGAAGTTTTCAGAGCATCTTGTGAATTTACTATTCAGAGCTGTTATATAAACCGCCTCTCTTGCTATTCAACAGCTAAATATCATTTACTGCCATTCAAATTCACACAACAGTTTTTAAATGCAAAATTGTCATCAATCATATACAGTCTTGTGCATAGGGTGTCATATTTTTTCCAGTATTTCTTTAACAATAGAAAACATTAAGGCAGCTATTTCCCATGTTAAGTTTTCGTAGGACATAAAACTAATAACTGCTTTCTGCTCCAATGACTCTTCAAAATAACACTGAGCTTGTGCCCCTCCTCTTACAAAAACTCAACAACCTACAATGTTAGTGCAAGAACATTCATATGCTAATAATTTAATCAATCTATTATACCCTAGGAATCCCAGCTACTCTTTTACAAAAAAGCAGTGCTAATTGTTTACATCACTTCATTTTGCTGCCTTGAACACCATAAAGTAATAATTGGACTTAAAAGCGATTTTCTGGAATATTGTGAAAACATATGGGTTCATATAAGATAAAAACCTAAATCTGCAAGACAAATCCAGCCCTTAGATTCCCACAACCAGCCTGAGGATCTCTGCTGCGTGGTGGTGTGATAAAGGTGCAGGAAAGACATTTTCTACATGGCCATGATCCCGCCATGAAGCTGTTCCACATGCCATCCCTAGAAATCTCCCGCCACAAAACAGGAATAGGGAAAAGTACCTGCAGCAGCTTAATGCATCCAGCCCATCCCACCTCTCATTCAGCCTAACTCCCACACACTCACTCACATGCTTAAAAGATAAGAATCTGAGGAAATACATCACTCAGCTTCTGGCATGGAGCAGTTGAAACTAGTTCCTGTTTTATGCAGAGTCTTCTCCTATGAAATGGGAAGCAACTACAGACCAGACACTGAATACAGCAGGCTTCTGCCAGGTTCTTCAGCTCTGAGTGACTGCTGAACAGCAAATGGCATCAAGAATAGTGAATACACCTCGAAGGAAAGGAAAGAACAATAGAGAATCCCACTGCAGCTGAAACTGTGTAAAGTACAGTGAGGAAGTTTTAAACATCCTTCTTTACCGTAGCTACAAGGAATAGTTTCCAAATAGTTACCAAAATATAAAAACAATGAAAACCCAGCTTATTTTCTGACAATATGGATTCTGAAGTATTTGGTAATGGTACTAGTTTTAAATTAATTCAGATAAGGGAGTTTAGTTAGGAAGTAATAGTAAAAAAGGTTGATAAACCCTGCATTTAAAAAAACTCAGATTTATCCATGGTATAAGTGGTAGGGCTGGGCCTTGCATAGCACAGCAGATCTTTCAGAAGCATCTTCTGTACTTAAGTTTGGGGCATTCTCACACCAAGCTCTACAGAGAAACATGATATATGGATTCTCCTGGCTGAGAATCACTGGAACACAACTTCCCAGGATTTCCAGAGAAAAGACAGTTCTAGGGAACAATATTTCTACTTAACACATGTATAGTCACACAAACATAATATCCCATTGCCTTGTGAACAGATCTATTCAGCAAAACACTAATGAATTCAGTTTTGTTGGAATTTTCCTACTCACCTAAACCTGGGTTTTCCATTAAAATGATGTAATTATCAAGATATTGCCCTGAAAAAACCACACCAATAGAATCTAGTTTACCAGGCACTTTTAAAAATCTATGCCTATTTGAGCTCCTGCCAGCTTGCCCATCTTCTCAACAACTTGCTTGACAGGCTACTGGGAGTTCAGATAAGTCATTTTAATTACATCAGAGCCAGCCTCCCCAGAGCTTATGCTCCACGAGCCTGGAGCAGCCAGCCAAGCTGAGTGCCTCAGAGCTTGCAGCCCCAAGAGCTGTCTGAGCTTTGGAGGTTTGGAACAGTTTGATCTGTGGATTGTTTCCAAAGCCGAGATTCAAAAAGCATTTCCCTTTGCAGAAAGTGTCAACATTTTGACTTTCTCTCTGATTAAAAGAACAAGCAAATTTTGAATGATCAAAATTCTTCATTAAATGTTTGTTCTTTCTCCTAGTTATAGGGAAAGGCAAAACACTGAGTGATCAAAATCCTTCATTAAACAGAACTAGGTTTTGCCACAGTGGTTAACTACTTATACTTACTGCACCTTTGCATTGTGGGAATTAGGTTTTACTGTTGGGAAGTGAAATCAAGGAAGGTTAAATGACCTGCTTAAACTACAGAGAAAATTTGGCTACAGTGTGACCCAAGTTGCAAGCAATTAGTCAGACCTCTGGACCATCCTCCTTCCTCAGGCCATATTACAACAATATGGATGCCCTCTTCAGCTCACACAATTGTCACTTCATGCCAAATGTCAAAACTCTTTCTCAGGTTGCCTTTTCACAAGCCAAATAAGGATTAAAAGAGGGATCAGAGAACATGAAAACCTGAAACTTGTTTGAATATGCCCTCTGATGTCACATGCCTGAACCGCTACATGATCCTTTGGCTGACTGTAATCACATCAGTTTACCAGCCTGACACGATGCCCTGTTACAAAGCGATACAAGAAAAGACGTGTACTAGGCAAGAACAGACGCACTGCAGAGTAAGAAAAGGCACAAATAGAATAGGTCATCTCCAGCAGTTACTTCCAGTCTGCATACGAATGCCTTCCACACATGTTGATAGCTGTTCTTTATTGTTTTCTCTGTTGAGTCAAAGCACCAGCGGTATGTGCAAAATTTTACACATAAATTTCAGAGTGATTTGGCTGTGCGCTTAAGACATTTCCAAGTTCAGAGCTAGGACACTGCACAACCCTGAAGAGTCTAACTCATAAAACACCGCATTATTTTCAGCCTGCTCCTTCAACCTTTCCTTTAAACGCTGACAGTTATCTAGGCTGTGTTTCCTCAACAGGAATGGAATTCTGTGGGAAAACATCAATGTAAACACTTCAGGTACCAGTGACAGGCATAGTGTCTTAACAACCATGTATGTATGTCAGGTATTTTGGAAGCTGAAGAAGGACCTTTTATATCCAGTGACAACACAGAGAGAACCAGAGGGAGCAGAAAGAGCTTTAACCAGCCAGACTACAGCAAATCTACAGCTGTTTATAACAAAGATTTGGTTATCTGAATTGGATCTTCAAATGGATGAGCCATGAGAAAGAACAGGATCACAACAGTCTACTATTTATGAACTGCAAGCTGTAACCTCAGATAACATCCAGGGACACAAAGTCAGGGGAAAAAAAAAAAAAGGAATCCAACATATTTATGTTCCTGTGGAATTTGAAGAGTATCAAGCAACAAAAAGGTTTCGCAGCAACGCCAACGAGCAGCTAACGGCAAATGTCAGAATAACAGAAGTTAAAACAAAATTAGTTTAAATTAAAACCACAGCTTTTCTTGATGATGAAATTTTTGGAACTTGTATTTCAGTGTAGTGCTTACAGTCTGGAATCTAAGCTATATTTAAAACTGGTTAATTTTAATTTCAGCAGAAAGACAGCTTATGTCTTCCAGAGCTACAGCAGCTGTCTAGGTAACTCACAAGGGCCTATTAGATACTTTCAATACTGGGGTAAGGAAAGTAACTTCTCAAACTGACATTTTACACCACTAAGTTGTAGCCACCATTTTTACAGTCATTCCCTGCATTTTGAAGGGGTATTAGGTCTACAAAACTGAATTAAATGATGTCAAATTAAGAAGAAATGGAGACTTGGATGAGATTAATCATAAAGACAAGTAAAGGCATGGAGAGTACAGACAGATAATAAGACATTATATTTATGTTGGAGCAAACTTCAAAGTTAAAGATGATGCTAAGTTTATAAGCCAACTGGACCATAGCATTTCATATTCTGGAGAACAAGGAAGTTTTTCCTTAAGTAATATTCTTACCGAAGAAAAGCACACACTTGAGTCTGAGAGCCATTTCATGGAAGAACAGTAATTCTGCATTAAGTCTTACCCACCCTCTTGGTGAAGAGTGCAAAAATCCAATATCATAGAGTCCAGCTTCAGACACTCTCTGCAGTGCCCTTCTGCATGACAAGGATACTCTACTCTAGCTAATAGCACCAGAGTTTGGTAAAGCCAACAACCTCTGCGGTTCGTGAATCTTATTCCAGGTTGCTGACACTGTAAAAGGGGAGAAGCAGTCATACTTCAAGGACAGCTACTCCTTTAAGAATAGAAAACCTGTGGTTTGCCAGCCACTTTAAAAATAATAAAACATTAAAATGAAAGTAATTCACACATTTATTGCATTCTCATGCAAGCAGATGATAGTTATTCAGCTTAAAGACAGGTGTTTAAAAATAAAACAGAGTGTAGAGCTGTATCTTCTTTAGTTAGATCCACTAGATTTCTCTCCATTTCACCCAGTTAAAAAGCTGTCAGGATGCTGTCAAAACTCGCTAACGACTGCCCTAGTACATCACAAACTTTTAATCATTGCAAATAAAGTCTCCTTCAAATCTCAGTATGTGGCAAACTGCATATATACAGGCACACTAAAAACTGCAGTTCAGACAGTGAACTGATGACTATGTTACAGAAATACCTAACAGAGGTCAGTGCTTACACTTCTATTAGCTCCTGATTAAATCTAGACACAACGCATGTTGTAACCAAAAATTCTTTATGGTGAGCTAAGGGAGAAATGACCCCCAATCCAACCCTGAGGTGTGTAAAAACAACCAGTGATGCCATGGTTACCAGCTTAAAGACCTTAATTTTTCTACAGAAGAGCCTACTGTTCAGCTGACCTGACACGGTTCACACAGGAAAATGAAATTCTTCTTTGCAAAAGCACTTCTGCTTTACTTAGAGAGCATATTGTTCATTCATGAATCAGGAAAGTTTTATGGTGAGAATTTTATTTGCCTGGTTCATAAATGTGTCATGCCATTTGTAACCAGTGCAACAGCAATAATAATATTATAAGACAAGGGGAATATACAATTTCTTTTTCTTCCTGATGGCTGATCAACGAACACCTTCATTCCGCAAGTGTGGGAATCATTGTAAGGTTTGATCTCCAGCTGATGTAAATCACAGAAACCTCAGACTTCAAGTTGGTATATACAAGTGCTGATTTCCATAGCTTTAGGACACAGTTCTAAAGAGGCACAGATCTGGACATCCACTCCTCTTTTTATGAAAAAGAGGCTGACAGATAATTGGTAGTAAATTTTCAATTTTTGTTGTCACATTTTTCCTACCAAAGGAAGATCTACAAAATGTCCTTTTTATTACAGAACTGAAAAATCATTAGTTTGATAGTTGCACACTGTCTTCCAAAACCTACAAATATTTGAAAAAGATTCACACTGGAAAAAAAAAAAAATCAAGGCTGAGGAATAATTTCACAGTGTAACTTTGTAACGAGTCCCTGGAGGAAATATCTGTTCCTTTTGTTCCCCTCTGCAAAGCTATGTAATTGATTCCTAACTGCTGTGTTAATGCTCCCTATTCCTGTCAGAATCCCTTTGGAAATACATTAAAGTAACCAGGACTCTCTCCTGATGCAACCCCTTGCATGCTGGAATCTGGGATTCTCTGACACGCATCACATTTCAGGCAGTGGGCCACAGAGGAAGCTTCAGTACCAAAGGCTTGATAAATATTAATACAGAAGAATAAAGTATACCAAATTATATATTGGAACATAGAGCAAACCAGGAAACTGTTGTCTTTTATAATGAAAGGCACTCTCTTACAGGCACAGTTATGTTCCATAAAAAAAAATAATAAAGTATATCTGCTATAGCATGGTTTATTAACTTATACCAGCTTGCAAAATTTTAAATGATGGCAGGCAAGTGTTTTCGAAGAAAGGATTTGGTCTTTATCAGGATTGAAAATTAGTTTGACTCTCCCTGACCTTTCTATCCCTTTTGCTGTACACACACACACAGAGTAATACAAGAAGAAGAATGAAGCAGAACGTATTTGGCCCAGATCCTGAATTATTCCCCAGTGTCGTGCATGGAAGTTTGTCTACCTTGACAAAGCCAGTGACATCAGGTAACCTCTCTTCAGCAAACAAGGAGAGAAATATGGAAAAGATGTGATTCAGTTTTTACCTATGCCTAATTAACCTTAATTAAGGTTGTGTTGAGGGATCTTGAGCAGCTTGCACAAGGGATACCTGCCTCCTGACTGTTTTTAGCTATGAGAAAGCTTTTCTTTGAGAAAGGAAGATTTCCTACCACAAAGAAAAATATCCTTATGAAATACATATGTTCATGTTCCAATCTACATTTAAGAAATGGTACAGATAAAACATTCATGTTTTTAGTGTTCGCCCTGAGTCAAATGGTTTTTAAATAAAAGCACTAGAAAGACAGTAAAGATTCTGTAGTCTTCATAATTAAATTAAGAAAAAAAACCCCAAACATTTCACAATTTGGGTATATGTTCCCTGAAACAGCACTAAAGTCACTAATTATTTTAATCATCGATTTTAAGCTTACTAACCTGATGACCCTAAAAATTAATCAACCTTGGCAGCAACACAACTTACTGCAAACTTCTCTTCCACTATGGGTCTTCATCTCAAGTTTCACAGTTACAGACACCATTGCTGTATTATGCACATTCGTGACTTTATTACACACTGGGTGGCAGTGTGGAAGGCTTTTTGTACAAAATGTCCTTTGTGGGAATAACTTAATACAAAATTACAAAGTTAAAAATAAGAAAAAATTATTTGAATTTAACAGATTATAAATAGTAGAATACTTAGAAGGAGGATGGGGGTGGGCAGTGTCTCCCTGCTTCTTGTTGGAATGACTTGATAAAAGACCCTGTTTTAAGTAGATGATAACTTCAGTGCTGCCTGGTCTGAAATTTTTCATGTTGCTTGTCTGCCTTAGAATTTTCTTTTTTTGTGGAAAATTTCAGCTGATGTAATTTAGCTATTTCTGAGAATGCAGCAGAGACAAGAACAGTATTCTGCTGTGTCAACAGATTAACATGACTCCTTGGTTTGAAATCTGTAGTATGTCTGTGTTTTGCAGCAGAAAATAAAATTTGGAAGTAAATTGCCTGTGGCTGGGATTAAATGAGAAAAGGGAGACTTAGATATTGTTGTGGGGGGGATGATGATGAACAGACTCAATAGCAGAGTCCCCCCCCAGAAAGGGACAATTTATCCATTCATGTCCTTCATTTGATATATAGAAGTCCTAAGATTTCATGGTGAAAACAGTTGAAATTTACCCTGAAGATTTGTTTTTGGTTTTGTTTTTGTTTTTCCTTGCCCTTGTCATAGAATTCCTGCATTATAATAAGTATATAAGGAAAATTTTGTAGGTCTTGCTTCTCAGTCCTCTCACTAATTCTTCTTCAGTTCTGGGTGGTGCAGTGAGGAAATGTAAGTTGGGACTCAGACATGTAGAAGGTCTGGAGATTCAGTTACAGCTATAGCTGATGGCTTTGGGAAACATGCCATGGATATACACACTTCTGTGTATTTTTCAAAGTCCCGAGGCAGATACTCAACAAGAGAAAATTCAGGCCAGACACTGCAAATGGGGCCCTTCAAATCAATGGATTTTTAGGGCCTTAAATCTTTCTCTGCCTCAGTTCTTCACTTAAAAATTTGGGAAGACAAGAGCATCTTTCTTCCCAGAGGGCATTGTGAATATAAACTCATCATTTATCTGTGAAACAACCTGGCTAGTCCAGTGAAATACACATAGAAACTCACATTTTCTTTCCCAGAAGGATTTGAATGGTACGTCAGATATAAAGCCTAAACACAATAAAGAAAAAATAATACTGATGGACACTGTTTATGAATGAACGGTGTCCATTTTGCATCACTGAATGCCTCAGGGTTCTGGGTCAAAGCAGCAAATATAATGATATATACTTGTACACCAGGCAGGCAAATTTTGCTGCACACAAAAAATAACACTGGCATTTCTTAAATTCTTTGTATTTCCCTAGTGCAGTTATCTGTTACACTCAAAAAGCTATTTAACAGAGCACATATTAACTTGTGGATAATATCATTTGCTATATTATGTTGAGGCAAAGAGTTTATGTTTTGAATGCTTTCAAAATATAAAAGACAGGCAGAAAGACACTGACATCATCCCTGAATTCACGGAGAAACTTCCCCCCTTAGACATTTGATAGCATATTTATCTATTATGTGATTTTATATTTTCTTCTGAAGCATCTAGTATTGACAGTTGTTGGAGACAGGATATTTGACTAAATGGATCATTAGTCTGATCATTTCCCCAGGTTTCTATGTGAACTGAGGATGCTATAGCATCTGAGCCTGACAAGCACATATGGAGACAGCTGAAATGGAGTGAGGGCTTAGATCACAGCTGCATCTCACAAACAAACAATGAGACAATGCTGCATGTAAGTGGAGATGCTAAAAGCAGTCTCCGTTCTATAAGGAATATATAGAAAGATTAATGTAAAATCCTGACATGGTACTTTTGCCTTCCCCTATAATGACATCAATAAACATCTTCGATATTGATTTTTGCTTATTATTAAAATGGCCTAATACAAATACAGACATTAAGCCAGATAAATGCAGAGATCAGTACAACTGCAGTCAAGAGCATTTAGACCAGAAATACTACCAATTACTACCAAGACTGGCAAGCCTGACTAAACAGAACTCCACATAGACTTCTGAATGCAGGTCTTTAAAAGCAGGATGATCCCTGATCTCCACTTAGTATCATACCCTACAAAAACTTCCTCAGGCCTTCTAGTTGAGCCTGTACCACTCAATATCCCTCCTTCCTTCAAAATGTCAGTGCAATCTCTGTTGAAATTGTGCCTGGGACACAGAAATGACCTTTCATTCTGAAACAGGACAATAAAATACTTTTTTTCAAATACTTGCAGATGAGTTGTTCTCAGTTTTGTGAAGGTTGCACAGTTCCTTCCAAACACCATTGTCTAATGTATGTTTCTTGCTAAATTTCAGAAATTACCTCAGCAATGCCAAAAAAGATTTCCAGACTCACTTGTTCAGATTTAATCAGGTTCTGTCAGTGAAACGAAATCTTGTGAAGGTGGACCGTTTTACCACGTAATAGATGAATAATCAAACTAAAATATTCTATATACCTGAATATCAAAACAAACTGTAAATGCAGACTCAGAAATAAAAACAAATAAAGCTTTATTTTTGAGAATAAACAGTACCTTTCTCCTGTCATATAAGGAATGGTTATCCAATATCATCTTCCTTTCGTGAGTAGCATACCTTCTCAAATCACGTCCAAATTGCTGTAAAAGATATAGCAAATATCAGCAATTCTGACAAACCAAAATTGTTATCCTTTGTATAAGATTTCCAACACCAAACCAAATAATAAACTAACCTGTAAAAATTACCTCTATTAAAAGACTACGGTCTGAAAAAAATTGATCACCTGAAAGGACAATGTTTTGATAGGCAATGGTCCATCATTTCAGTTGGTTAGTCTGAGAATAGTTGGGCACTGTATGACAAAGTAAGCTTATGATGGGCTCCCACAGTCTGTAGGTGAATTATCTCAACAGGGAGTAGGAGCTGAGTGAGGCAGAGAAAGATGGACTCATTGCCTACTCAACCAAAGGGTCTCACAAAGTGCATTTTTAGTGTAGACACCCACCTACAGAGTTGAGAGAAGGGCTTTTAAGTAGCCAAACACTTTCAGGATAAGAAGGACCCCAAGGTCTGCAGAACTTAATCCAGGGTCCAAATAAATACATTTTATTATCTCAAAAAAGAAAAGTGACTGAAGTAACCCATCAGCTCAGCAGGAGAACACATCAATCGCAACATTTTACCTAGTCTATAACATCCTGTTTCCAATTAACCTGAGTAGAACAGAGTGGCAATGCACCTGTCCTGCTTCTAGCACATCAAAAAGAGTGTTTAGAGCAGGCTCAGAAGCTCTCTGTTATACCATGTAATCACTTCCTAAGAAAAAGAACATCAGAAGGCAAGCATGTAGAACAGGTTAAAAGATAATTCTGTCTGGAGAGAGACTAATCATTTGCGTTTTGAGTTTGCATTTAGATAGAACTTTTTATTTTGAAAGTACTGTACTATTTTCTATTATACCCACCGACTACAGTGTCTATTGTGAAAGTAGCTATCATTTCAAGGTTTCTTAGCTTATTAAAATATCAAACAAAACCTATTTTCTTCTAGTTCAAAACTAATGTGTAAATTCTAAAATTTTCCAATATTTTGCAATTTAAAACACTCAAAATACAACTGAAACAAAACATTTTATCAAATCCAAAAAGAAAGATGTCAAATTGTTTTCAATTTCCTACAAAACAAATTAAGTTCCAATTCAGAACATCTCTTCCTCAAATGTTTAATTTCCTGTAAAATTCTGTGATCCTTTCCAAATCATCTCTCTACTCAGTAACCATTTAAATTGCTTGTTAACACTAACATGATGTAAAAAGACAACACAACTGACTGAAAATGTAGCTCTTCAGTCCATGAAACTAAACACTAAGCTTCGAGGAAAACAGATGTTAACTCCTCTAGAGAGATATCCATAAATGTCAGTGATGAGTTCACCAGCTCCAACCTACGATCACAGGTTGATGACAGCATGAAATGTGACATGTGGAGAGAAGGAACATTTTTTAAAAATCCATGAACTCTGAATGGTCCTGCAACAGCAAAAATAGGTTAGAAATGCTAAGAAAACATAGACTGTTGTGGTTACTTACCCTGGAGCCTGTCCAGCCTAACAGAGCATATGGATATTGCTCAAAGGGGGTTATGACCAGATCCACACGGATTGCCTTCCAGTCTTTGACTTCTGCCATATCAAATTTTTTTGACGTGTTGTAACTGCTGTTGTCTACTTTTGGCTGATACAATTTTAAAATTGCAAAACACTTCTGAAAATTATCCATGGCATCAACTTTTCTGCTTGGTAGCTGTTCCTTTACAAATGTTGATTCAATGATATCACAATAAAGGAGTAAGCCCTAAAGAGAAGACATTGCTTACATTGAATTGCTGGACTGGTGTTACTGTAATTTCACAGTTTCTAGACAGTTGTCTTAAAAATTTATGGAAAATGCAGTTTCAATAAACACGGAACTGTGCCGGGCCAAATCTGGGCTAAGCAGAGACACGAAACAGCTGTGGCTTTTGGAAAAAAATCTCAGCAGACCCTTTGAGGGAAATCTGCAGTGGTAGTCATCTGATAGTGGCGATGTCCTGCCCTGTATTAAGGAGACAATATTTGCAATTCTTTCCCTCCCTCCTTTCTTCCTAAGCCTTTTGTAGTTATGTCAACAGAAATTTCTCAGTAGGGACTGATGCTTTCCCACATGGCAGACATCTAGGAAAACAGATTAGTCCAGAGCACAGTCTTGCTGACAGATTCCAAACAGAGCATTTGGACTGTGTCTGTTGTGTGAGATTTCCTTGTGACAAGGTCTGGAGTCTCCAGAGAGATGGAATGGCCCTGCCCATGCCTTCTGTTTGAAGGGAGTGAACCAAAAAACCTGTAGATCCTCAAGAGCCAGATTTTATTAAAACATAGACAAGATTTACTTTTTATAATAAAGAACATTCAGAGCGAGAAAAACAGAAGTAATAGAGCAGTGTACATTAATTCCTTCTAATCCGGCACTGTAGGAAGGGTTGGGTGGAAAGAGGTAGTGCTTTCTTCCAGCCTTGCTCTGGAGCCAGCAACCTTTCAATGGCTCCTGGGGTTGCAGTGAACTCTCCACTATCCCTTCTAGGCCCTTAGGAAAAGCATCTTTCTGTCATTCCTCCGGCCTGTCTCTGTGCCTGTTCTTTGCATTTCTAGGCAGCTTCCAAGGCTACTGATTTCCTGGACATCTCAGACTTACCCTGCACTCCCAAGGCTTCTTAGAGCTCTGCATGTTCAGCTGCCCTCAGGTAAAGTGCAATCTCCCCTCACCAGCCAGAAAACCTCTCATCACCCGAAGCACAGCACCTGGGACAAGGCAAGGAGCAGCCTCCCTCTCTCTGCTGCCCAGCACATCCTTTTTAAAGAATACACACTCAAATACACAGAAACAAAGAAATAAAGATACTGTCCATCACACCGCTTTCTTCAGTCTTCAGAATAGAAATGGAGCTTGATATGTAATAATATAACAATGCTCAGTGTCACTGAAGCCACCTCTAGCAGAAGGGCTCAGCTGGCAAAAAGATTCTGCTTTCTGAGAGCGGTTCCACATGATGAAAACACTTAGATGTATGCCTAAGTCCTGGTACACTCACCCTTTATTTAGCTTTTATAGAATCATAAAATATAGGAGATCACTGTGACTGCCGCCTCTGAGCTCCTGATTTCACGGAAAGTAGAGACTTCTGAGATTTGCCGTTGCAAAAGAAATTTAACTTTGTTATAAAGGTTAGCAATAGTGCATAGACTATGAAGAAAGTAGTTGATCAGGTGTCATTATTGTTATTACTAGAAGGAAAACTACTAAGCTGAACTTACTAACTTCACATTCTGACTAGATAAGCTCATTAGTTTTCATCTTCAAGATCAACAAGCCTACAACTGTCTCATGTCTTTTCATATCTCCTTTTACATTTCTTTAAACCTACACATCGATCAAACCCACTTCTCAGATTTCTCACTGATGAGATGAATAGACTCAGTTTCTTAAAATTTCCATCATCAGAATTTCTTTAGGTCCCTGGATCAATTTTTTTGTCTCTCCTTTGAAGTGCCTCAAATGTTTACACATTCTCCTTCCTCTGGACTGGGAATTCTTATACTAATCTCACCGTAAAAAAGCATGGTCAAGAATGCCTCCTGACTTTTAGTTGACATATCCCTTAATATATGGTAAAGAATCATATTAGTTCTGTGGTGGTTTTTTTTTTAAATGCAATACTGAACTGAGCATGTTTAGAAGTGGTTTTATTTGATGGTTAACTACAGTGGTCTCCAGGTCAAACCTCTTATGAACACAGGTGACAATGAACTGATTTTTTGAAGATTATCTCCATATTAAACACCAGCTTTTGATTATTTCTTTTGGATAGTGCAAGTGTGGTAACTTTACATGATAATATGTTAAATATCTTAGAGAATACTTTACAGTAATAAATTACTTTTATTGCTCAGAGCTATAATTCTGGCCAAAAAAAAGCATAACAAAAACACTTAACAAGATATGATTTCCATAAAGAGACACTGATAGGTATTATTATATATTCAGACTCCAGGTTTTTGTTGATGATAGTTCCAAATTAACAATCCCATTATTTTACTGGGGATCAGTCACAGGCTGTTTTATGGATCACTGAGCCAACCTTATTAATGATAACTATTCGACTTGCATTGACATTTTTTCACTTTTGGGTTTTTTTCCTGATTTTGAAGATTTATTATAAACTAATATGAGAAAACTCCATATGTAGCTCATTCTCTTGGATTACTAGTTTCCAAGTCTGCTGATTTCAGAATGCTTAATTTTAGCAGGTATTCTCTCACATCCATCTTTAAAACAGTAATTATTTCTTAATTTTACCCCAACGTCACAAGGCATTGATGCTTGCTATTTCCAAATATAGACTCAAGACGGCTGTTGAATGTTAATGCATAACTGCTTATTATCTCACCCTTTTTGATGAAACTATGCCTGCCTTCAGGTTAATTTTGTTGCTTTTAATGCTAAAAAAAGCTTTTAATCTCATTGATCATTGACCATTAATTGACGACTTCAAGCTTTGATTAAGCACTGACATTCTTCTCGTTCTCTATAAAAATCTCCTAGCTACTTCATCAGTGCTTTCTCATCTTTTGCTTCATTTTCCTTTTTGCCCTTTGAGATTTGAGGCATTACAGAGCATATCCCAGAATGAATCTAAATAATTTATTTCCCTAGGCAGAACCCTAACTAGATTAAGTTTTGGTAAAGTCTTATTTTATAGTTCCAAATACCTACATTTCCAGTACTTGCATGGTGTTTGTAGACAGTGCGCTCAGATAACCAGTTTTGTACATTTGCCACAATCTGTATCACTGTTTGTGTCCTCTTTCTTCAAATGAAGTTGCAATCACTACAGTTTTGGTGCAAGAAATCAGGAATTAAATCCCATCTTTAGATGGACTACAAAAGGAATGGAATACCTAATGTAGGTGGGAAGTCTTAGCAGGAGTTTTGTTTCTGGTCATTTGAGAAATCCAGCAGGATATCACAGCCTGCAGTGGTTTCTCTCTTCAGGGGCAAGCAGAGGAGCACCTAGGGAGTGTTTTGTTTCAGTGAGATCTGGGGACAGTCACACAAGGCCACCAGTTCCCCATACTTGGATTTTTAGCCTGTGAGCTCTTGAGGACATATGATTATGTATTACCTGTGTGTCTGTAATAGATAAAATGGCCTTGACATAAAATAATCAGGCCTTTTAAGATGTTCATTTTTAACTTTTAGTCATACATTGTATCCTGTGCTTCATCAATATTTTCATTCTAAGACTTAGCTGTGTTATCCTCTTATAGATAATCTCTTCTGCATCAGCTTTACTTAGTTTTCAGAGTCATTTTTTCCAGCTTGCTGCTCATTACAGGAATATATAGTTGTAAATGAAAACAGGGTAAATTTGACATGTCAGGTTTTGCTGCATTGCCCACATTAAAAAGGAAGAAATTCCCTTTACCTAAAGTCATCCTGGATACCACACTTACTAAAGGTCTTCCCTTTGAGATCTCTCGGATGCTTGAAGAGTACAAATTCTGCCTGTTAAAGCGCAGTGTTTAAAGATGGGTCTCTTCTCTTTTTTTCTCATCCTATTTTTGTATTTAGGAACTTCAAGGGAACATTCCTTAGGGTCCCTGAGATTTAACATCAAGCAGTCATGAAGAAGTTACAACACATCAGTATTGGAGCCTTCTTGCTGCTGTTTTCCCTTGCTGACTAGGCCGTGACTTCTACCTGAATACATTTTAAGTATTCGCAGATGGGCACAGTTAGCAAGTGTGACTAGAAAGATATTTTACCTACCTCTCTCTGGGTTACTCTGTAGTGTTTTTTCATAGTTTATTGGCTGGGCGATTTCTAAAGCTAATAGGAAGAGCATGAG
Organism: Sagittarius serpentarius; assembly: GCA_034782735.1. Classification (NCBI taxonomy): domain Eukaryota; kingdom Metazoa; phylum Chordata; class Aves; order Accipitriformes; family Sagittariidae; genus Sagittarius; species Sagittarius serpentarius. Next base: position 25,005,643 of record JAVKLA010000093.1, on the reverse strand, counting down.
AGTATGTAGACCACTGTAAATATCTACTTCAACTTAAAAAAAATGCAATTAGACAACAATTACACAAGTGCTGAGTTCAACAAGCAGTTGAAACCTGATTCAAAGTCAGGATATCACCTTTAAATAGAAGCCAAAGCCTAGGTCATATCCACTGGGATAATGTTTCCAATTAACCTAATTTGATTAGGCACTGGACATCACCATCATCGCATAAAGTAAAGCTGAAATGGCACTTCTGTACATTTTGGAAAAGTATTGCCCGAAAGGGCAGTCAGCTATGAAGATTGTGTGATGTTCTGGCTACTGCTAGCTGCAAAACAGCGGCCTTCTCATTACTCTGTGTCAGGGAATCTGCAGTTCTTTGCAAATTTCAGCTTGATCTATACACCATAAAGTGCTGTAGACCCTGTTTACACAATCAAGTTTTAAAATGTGGGCATTTTCATTTCTCAAATTTACAACACCATCAAAACCAAATGCATGTTTTTAGGCAGTTATGTTAATACCCACAACAATCTTCCCTTTTTAGAATGATTATACATTTTTACTTAAATTGACTGAGTGCTGGCACGTTAATAGCATTGATATTGGAGTAAATCCGTGATCAAACTGAGGAAAAGTGTGAAATTCTAGAAAAATATGAAATCAACAGCTGAAAAGTCAAACCAAATATGGTCATTAGCATTCTTTGTCATTTTTAATTAAATGAAAACCTATCCTATTTTTAATGTTACAGCTGTCATTATTTACAATTTTTAGTAGCTGGATTACTTCTGTTAAAGCTAAGTAGGACCATTTTATACCACCCGAAAATGTAATCCTGTACGTTCTTCTGAAATGTATATATGTTGTTGCTCTTCATTTCCTTCTGAGATGGTTTAATAAAGTGAAACTGGATTTTTTTTCAGTGAAATACCTATAGCTAATCCAAAATAGGATCTCGGTATGTTAGTTCAGAAAAATCTCTACCTCGGTGAGGCAGATGGAATTCTATAAAGTGGAATAGCTCAAGGAACTTATGCCTGGGAGCAGTCAGGCCTGTTAGGGTGAGGAATCATTAGCAAATGGCATCAAAGGCTTGATCAGCCATATAGACCTTTGCAGCTGCTGCATAACTACGCAGCTGCCTTGGCCCCTTTTTCATCTTGAAGTTCCCTGTACATCAGAATGGTCTAATTCTGGGCATGTCCTAAACAGCCTGGTTTTAACAGCAGTGGACAGACCAGCACCGGAGTCCAGGAGTGAAGATGTTTCTCTATGCCAAAAGTATTTGCAGTGGTGAGCAAGATAAACTGATAGATAGGTAGGGACATACACAGACATACAGATACACAACACGCATCAGAAGGATCAGATATCATAAGAAATGCCAGTGCTGCCTGGATCTTCACGTAAAACATAGCAGGAAATGGAACACTTCTGCCTACTTTATGCAATAACCTCACAGGCAGGACAATCAGATTCAGCCCCATCCTCTGCCTAAAGCGATTTAAGCCAAGTTCTCTCATGTCCAGTGCCCTAACCACCATGCGACAGTCTATTTTAGGTAAGAATGTCCTCAGCTTCTGCTGAAGCTGAGCCAGAATGCAATAAAAATTCATAATGCATTGAGTCAAAAGGTGAGATAATATGTGTTCACAAAGGAGCTCTGCATCTTTATGGGCAGAGCGTTCATCTGAAAAAAAAAAAGCTCTTTGTTCTGGCCTCTTAACCATTTCTGTATCTTAGAAACAGGTTTTGTTGCTGCTAAAATCCAGCTGTCATTCAATAATGAATGTGCTGCTGTTCTGTGAACCCTGTTTACAAAAAACTGTTTCCAGCAATGAAAAAGTGAGACCGGTTACTTGCTCCTCACCATCCACCTTAATGGGACATCAAGGCTTTCCCTTCCCAACCTGTTCACTTCAGCAAGGGTGAACAATAGAGTCTAAACCAGACCATTAATATACTAAAATAAGGAAGCACAGGTAGGCATCTACATTCCTCATTTTCATAAAAGCCAGGAGAAAAATGCAACATTATACTTACAGGAATACAAAGGGGAAAAAATGAAGAGTGCAGGAATGTCTGTAGTAATGGTATCTTTCCTTTGTTGAAAGTACATATGTAACAACAGGACCAGTGCCACATATAGCTATATAGGCTTTTAGCAAAAAATGAGAATGTCTTTACACAGTATGTGAATGAAGCTGCATTGACACAGATGGCTCAGCCTGTTTGGCCACAGACTTCCAAGCTCTAATTCACAGAAGTAATTTTTCACTTTCTTTATGAAGCTTTTTGGAACCATTAAAACCATAACCTGTGTACTGCATTGCAGCTGCCTCAAAGAGCATGATGGTGCTGATTTAACCACTTAGGTTTTCAACATCTTTCAGTGGAAGAATCTTGTTACATTAAACTTTTCAGCTAAGAAAAAGGCCCTTTTAAACTATTAAAATAGGGCTGAGGTCCATAGTTTAGAAGTTAAACATTGCAGAATCCTTCTCCAAGAGGTGCCGAAAGGAAGTCAACATCGTGACCTCAGTGATGTTCTTTGATGAATTTGGGCTTTGAAGCAGGAGCACAAAAGTGGAAAGCTGTGAAGCAGATGACAGTTGTACTGTCAAAAAGTAAAAAAGTGCTTTAGGTTTGGAGTTTTTTTGTGTCCTCCCCTCCCCCTTAGAAATCAAAGCAATAAAAAGGCAAAAGGAGTATAATTTGTCTCCTTCTTTTTTGCATTTTGATTTTGCTGGCAGCTTATTCTTTAGTAGTGCCAGTAAAAGCTTGTATATTACAACTGCCACAGTAGAGAGGCTGTATAGCTAGTAGTATAAGCCATAAAAATACTGGAGGACAAATAGAACACAGAAAATATTTGTCCATAGCTTTAAACAATCCCCAGCTTGTTTGGGTTTGGTTTCTATGGCCATTGTGCATCTCCCCTTCTGACATTTTCTTCGTGCTGGGATTCCTAGAGGAATCCTAATCTTTTCATCAAACCCTTGGCCACCCTTGACCTCCCATACTCTCCGTGCGATCACTTCTGCCAAATTTTATCCTTAAAAAAAAATCAGCAAGAACAATTTATTTTCTATTTCTTTCCTTTCAATTCCATTTAATGAAAGCAGCTCACAGTGACCTGAAAAGCTTCAGCAGTTGCCAGACTTCTCAGATCAAGCAATTGTTCTCATTAATGTAAGTGGAATGTGATGGAATGGGAGAAGGAACGAAACACTGCACTTGGGGCAGGCTCTAGCCTCAGCTGTCATCCCTTTTCCTTTCTGCTATGTGATAATAAACATGATTTTTGGAGGACCCACACATGGCTTCTTAGTGGTTCAAGTCTGCTTAAGAAGGTAAAAGGCCAGCTTCAAAGAAGAAATGCAACTTTTCTCAGAATAAAGGGAGTAGAATGATTGAGAAAGAAACTTTACATAAATAATGAAAACATAAAAATAGAGTAGCTCCTCAGCACACATTATTTGCCACAGCTTCATTGCTTTTCATTGGAGTATAAGTTATACCTGCTAGCAATCTACTTCAATACATACACTTTCCATACAGAATTAGGATTGAAGTCACAGAAATCTAAATATAAATAATAATCTGTTAACATTTCAAAGATCAAAAGTCAACTGAAGGAAGAGGAATTCAGCTAAGGTTGTGTTTTACCAAGAAAAAACAGGTTTGAAGTCGTTCCATTAAAGCCAGTTGAAAAGTTTTGACCACCTTGAAACAGTTAACTTTATACAGTCAGACAAGCTTTTGTTTGGCTGGATGTTTTTAATGTCTTTCATGTGTTAACCCATTATACATTAATTAAAGCACATAGTTCAAGAATCAATTCAAAAGCATTCTCTCCAGGCTATCTGCACTGAAAGCTGACTTAGCAGTGGGGCATTCGGTGATTCACCTCAGACAGAGAGTTGGTGTTTTACTTGTTGAAATGTACTCAATTCCTTTGAATGGCACAGGTAGTAAATGTTGAAAAATATCTCAGCTGGCGAGAAAGGTAGAAGAAGAAACAAAAGCTTACTATTCCCAACATACTGTATTTCTGATCCAGGAATATTTTGAGGTACCTGCACCTGTTATAATTCAGACTCTTCCAACTGTACAACTGCTTGAAACTGAAGAAAGCTGATGTCGTGGTTTAACCCCAGCCAGCAACTCAGCACCACGCAGCCGCTCACTCGCTCCCCCCTCACCCAGTGGGATGGG
>JAVKLA010000093.1:24981630-24994514 GCA_034782735.1 Sagittarius serpentarius | reverse complement strand
GTCTTGTGTATTCCAATCCTTTTATTATTGTTGTCATTTTTTCTTGTTATTAGTGTCATTGTTAGTTTCTTCCTTTCCATTCTATTAAACTGTTCCTATCTCAGCCCACGAGCTTTACTTTTTTTTTTCCGATTCTCTCCCCCATCCCACTGGGTGAGGGGGGAGCGAGTGAGCGGCTGTGTGGGGCTGAGGTGCTGGCTGGGGTTAAACCACGACAGTTGGCTAGAAATTTTGGACAAGGAATCCAATTTAGGATCAGGCTTTCCAGGGCAGCCTGTAATACTCTTTCTTCACTGCTGCCATATTATGTAATTCAATTGACTCTCAAAATCACCTTAGGAAGAAGACTTGAGCACTCTTTTTGGGGAAGAAGGCACTTAATATTCAGAAGAAGAAAAAGGTTTTCAATAGCTGCTCAGAAAGATCATCAGAGATGACTGTGGCCCACTGGCTCTCCAGTCTCAGAGCCTGGACTGGAGACAAGCTGGCCAACTTGTATTTCTGTTTCTCAAAAAACAGATGGAAAAATTCCAAATAATTTGGGTTTGGTTTGGTTTGTTTGGCTTTTTTTTTCCATTTTGTAACAGTCACAGCATAGCCAAGTCTCCGTTTATTAAGCAAATCCTATCTATTCCTTATTCAGACAAAATTCATGTTGGCATAATGATAGCATTCTAAGCGTTCAATGAGGTTGCATGTGTGCTAAATCCTTCAGTGTTTGCACATGCATACTGAACTTCACAGACGAGAACTCTGCCACTGGTATCAGAGACATTAATCACTTGCACAAAGCCAAGCATATATATTTAAGAACTTGGAAGACTAACAACTAACATGCTCATTTCCAACATCTGATCAACTATATTAAATAATAAAGCAGCATAAATTTATATGGGGTTCCTGGAATTAAGCCAATTAATTGCATATAATTAATTACATAATAAATCTTCAAATTATACACTCATTTGGCTGCTAGAAAATACGACATAATGAAGTTGGGACAAATAATGGAGAACAGAAACAGATTTGGCATAGACATTTCAGGCTTCTTTCTATCTGACTGAACCTTTTATTCCTGTTAAAATTGTGGGATAATATTGATTGTGGAAGAAGGCATATGAACTTTTAAACATTGGATATTGGCTACTGTTCTGAGTTAGTCTGATGAAATTGGATTGTATTTACTAAAACATTACATTTATGATAACGGCAATATTCAGATTTGGAAGACTGAAATGTTTTTTAAAAATGCTGATGGATGTTTTACCCGTATAATTTGCAGCCTTTACATTGAATAAGAAAAAAAACCATAGCCGTGAAATAGCTTCCTGAGAATGACTGCTATCAGGAAAGACAGCAAAAAAGAAAATCAGGGCCTCAGGAACTGCTATGCAACCAATATTCACCATAAAACTGGTAAGATTTTTAAACTCTCACTTTCCTGACCATTTTATTGTATAGTTGCATTTTGATACAGAAAGCTAGGAAAGTGAGTGAAAGTAAACCTTAGATAGCATGTGGAGATTGTGCGCTAAATACCAGAGGATATAACTCTCCCTTCCTTCCAAAGAGCTTAGATTAAAAGCAATCCAGCTGAAATTCATTTGTATAGCAAGCTGGATACTAGCTAAAATGCTGAAAACCGATATAAAAAATGACAAGTCCTTTATTTGTGGAAAGAAATAGGAATTCATTACATGTTAAATTAAGCATTATCTTCTCTGCATTCTTCTTTTGGGAAATGCAGGGAGGACAGCTCCTAGACAGATATCCCCAAGTGATTTGAAAAGATGTGAGGCCATTGAATATTTCCTTGAATATAGATGAGCAATATGCATAAACATCTAGGAAGACCAAATGCAATTGCTGAAGTGATGATTGTGTGGCAATGGAAAAGGGATTAAATGTTGCAGATTACACATAGCTGAAGGGATGGACAAATTGTGATATAGCACAATGAACTTTTGTTTAAGCAGCAAAGAGAAATGTTGGATAAGTAGCAGAATCACTCCTTTCAGATACAGCAAACAAATAATTTACAAGTACCATAAAATGCATGTTCCTGAGGGAAAACTCCAGTAGCCTCACTGTGCATGCATAGTCAAACATATAATTAGAGCTATAATCAAACATGCACACACATGCATACATAGTTCAAAGATTTCTTTCCAACTATTCTGATGTTGATGCCATATTTTTACTCTAGGGAAGTACCCTCTACGCTGGGCCTGATTTAACTCCCAGTGTACCAGCAACATACAACTATTATTTGACATCAGCTGCGTTTGACCAAATAGAAGCGTCATGGTAATTCTGTCTCTAATAACTGTAGTTCCTCTACAGTAGAGGCACCTCTACTACCTGTCTCCCACCAGCATGTGCCTTCTCAGAAGAGGAACAGAAATTTTTATTCCAAATCTCAGGTAGTCTGCATGCTTGTGGATTTGCTTATTAGGCAGTCTTTGCTGAGACCTTGAACAAGAGATGGACAATTTCTTACAGTCAGATATTAAAATAATTCTGAGTTACTATCACTCAAACTATGAAGAACTACAAGTTTTCCTTGTATAAACCCCATTATAAAGAGAAAAAAAAATATTTAAGCTGAAGTACTGGAGTGTGACAGTGCTATGACTGTTACATAGAAGGTAAAATCCTGGATGGTTTAACAGCCAGAGGAGAAAAATTCCACTGATTGCAAAGTAGTCACAGATTTCATTCAGCCAAGAATAATTCTTGGCGGTAATACTACATATTTCCAAAACATTTTTCCATAATGTTCCATATTCAGGTATAAATTACTAGCAGTTTAATACAATATACATGCAAAGTAGATCAATAAGCAAAATTCTCAGAATATTTGCCTGAATGATTTTACTGAATTCAGAATTTAATCAGAAATTAATTATTTCAGCACACTTCCTTCTGACCTTTTTTCAGGTCTGAAATCTGGACCTAGAGTAAGTGTCTTTATTGACTTAAAAGGACATTGACCTTTGCTATATATATAATTAGTTCACTGACAGGAAGGAACAAGGCACTTTCCAAGACGAACAGAACCATATCTGTGCAAGGGTTTCTGCAACAGTGATTTCATGCTGAAGGTTTTTGTTGAATGGCAGAAATGATAATGTTTGCAACATTCTCATTTCATTTGCAACACAAACCGGGTAATAGCTTTAAAAAAATTTACAAAATTATCTTGTTTATGACAGAAAGGGTCTTCCAAATTACAATAAAATGCTGTAACATTTATTTGAAGTTATTTCCTCAGAAACTCTCAATTACATATTCTGATCAATACTGTAAAACAGCCTAAGTAGCAGCATAATACTATACCAGTCCATTGCTATCATAAGTGACCAGCTAAACCCTGTACACCACACATAAACTGTTCTTCAAATCACTGTCAGCTTTAGCTCAGCGGTTTTCCTTAATATTCAAGTCAGTTCCACATTTTCAAAACAACATTTAGATTCAACAGTGTCAATGCAATGGTGGTTCACACACATACAGAGTAGGTAGCAACAAAATAAACGCTCACTGAACTGCAAAAGCAGCTCAACCCAAGTTAACAATCCAAAAACACTGACACAGAAAAGCAGAGACAGCAAAATGCAAAAGGTACGTGTTTGCAAGCCTGACTCACACTGTGCAATGATTACTTTGTCAGCGGAGGGAGAGTGGAAGAGGGAACATTCAGCCAGAATAAACTAGGGGCACTCAAACATGCCCAACTCTACCACCAGCTTCACTTGCTCTCTAGGTGGGTGATCTTTATAGCTCTACCTTAAACATGACAAAGACATGAGACTGATTAGGATGCCAGAGGCAAGATACCATTTTATAGTTCATCAAATCAGAGAGTCAGAAGCCTCATCTATACCATTTATCACATGAAGACATACTCAGCTTCCCAAAAGGTTGTAGTTTTTGGAATCATAGATCACTCTAATTCCAGAATTAAAACTCAGGGAAGCCTTCCTTTGCAGTATGGAGTGGTAAATAGGAAGAGAGAGCTGTAGAGATTATCAGGTTATTTTATGCTATGGATAATTACAAATCCTAGATCATAATTTTGCCCACGGCTATTGAAAAAAGAACAACCAAGAAGGATCCTCCCCACCTTACACTGCAAGTATCTATGGCAGGTGTCATTTGTTATTTCACCCCGAGTGAATGAATGCAAACACAGTCCACATATGCGGTCAGTCCCTGCTTTTCAAAAATAAAGTAACATGTCTGAAGTAATGAGGAAAACAATAAAGCAAGACCTGATCAGGGCTCTGTAGAAGATAGGTACAGGTATGGGAATATCTGGCTTCTTGGGGTAATTTCTGTTCTCCTGGTTTGTTATTTGAATTAGGTCCTAGCTGCTTTGAAGGCAGTGTGACACTAGTGGTTCCCAGCCAGTGACAGAATTCATTCTCTTCTCTTTCTAACACCATATACGTGGTAATGTACTATAAAATATCTGTTGAGATGAGAGGTGCCAGTGTGGGAAAATACTTGCACAGACATTTTGTAGCTGGGCTCTGATTTTTGTGCCTGGCATTTCAGTCACTCGATTGGACTTGGTTTGCACAAGATGATAAAAATGGGGAGTTGAGTATTTCTGGAACTCTAAACCCAAACTGACTGAAATTTTGTATTCCATATCAAAGGAAATTCCGGAATTCCTGTCCCTTGAGGATTAATTCTTCCCTGTCTGTACATCACAGGGCTATTTTGGGGCATAATTAATATCTGTGAGATGGTTTAATAGGATGCTGATTAATGTCTGAAATAGTAATAATCAAATGAAATTAACTGAAATAAATTCTGCCACCAGCAAAGACAAAATTAAAACTGAATTCATGATGTATTTAACTGAAAAGATACCATACAGTTATGAGAGATACTCTGACTCATTTTGAGGCAATTTGTGGTTTAAAAAAAATTGCTGTTGTAGCTTCGATGCAGAATTACTTTTCCCACTGATTTAAGAATAAAATAATTTTAGATTGGACTGTCTCTGAAACAAAAACATAGTGAAAACTGAGCCAGTGTTCTCCTGGGCAGCTATAAATCAGGCTTTTACAAAGGCTTGAATTGCCAAAGGTAGCATATAGCAGCTTCTTCACCCAGCCAAGTAATTCAACATAAACCCAGCGGAGCTACATAAGTATTTGGCAAAGATTCACAGGTGTCTTCTCTGCAATAGGTGCTTGAGGGTGGACACTTCATTAAAATGCTACTTTTCTTGCCCAGTGTAACACTAATTCTAATTCACTGGGGGCAGAACTCATTTTCCATAGCTGTGGAAGCTATTTATTTTATTTTTTAAGTTAATCCAACTCTGCGATGAAGTAGCAATGGAAAAATCCCTTTCCCTTTAGGAGCAGAAGCTTTACATATACGGCATAAGGGAACACAGCTTTAATATTGGATACACAAAACAAACACTTGTTTTCTCATTTATTCAGAGGGTTATCACTGCTATGGAACCTTAGTAGCTGTAGTTCAAGGAGACTTCCAGGGAAACACCTAACAATGCAGAGAATGCATTACTTAAAAGATCTTTCTTGTATCAAGTCAGGATAAAGTGTCACCTGCTGCAGCAGAAGGGATCGCATCGCTGGATATTTCTGCAAGTTATGTTCTGAGGGTGAAAAATCACTGAAGTGAGGAGAATCAGTGCAAAACCTGTGCAATATCACTTAAGTCTTACTTAAAACCTAATTTCACCCTCAGTGACTACATTGCCTCAAAAAAGTATAGTAATGCGTGCCATTCACCTAGTCTCTCATTAAACGTGCTTTCAGAGACAAAGTATATGTCATGCTATGCTTGACTGTGTGTGTCTTTTATGACCCAAAAGAAACCTAAACACTGTTTCTCAGAGTACAAGACACCTAGGTTCTCCTCTTCTTGTCATGCTGATTTCTTTTTTCAAGCTTTGCTTTAGCAGATATGTGATGTTACTTCAATGCAATAAGATAAATCAGGAGATGGTTTTTCGACTGAAGAACTTAGCAGTACTGCTAAATTTAAAGTTATCCACTGATCTTATAAAGCTTTACCAGATTATCTGCATTAAAATTATTTAATGGGTTAAAAAATTTTATAATGCAAAACTTTGAAAAGATTTATTTCTGTACCTTATAAAAGGAATGGATGGTGAGTGGCAGGTTTATGTATTGGCTGCTGTGGACTTCAAGCCAAATGGTAATTTGAAAGCATATTCAGTTTAAAATAAATCTGCAAAAAGATTCTTTTATACATGGATATCTAAGAAAAACACTATGTTGTGGAACATTATGAAAAATTTAATGGCAGTCAAAATTTGAAGATCTAACAAAAAAAAAAATTGACCAGAAAACATTAAGCATTACAGACAATGATTGACCTCTTTTTGAATGCATTATCTTGAGGAGGACCACCTATTACTCACATACTGAAATTAATTCCCTTCAACCTTAACTCAACTTCAGAGCTGTTAAAAAACAATTTCTGTGAAACACAGTTACAAAATTAAATTTCAACTAAATTTGTTACACACGATTAAAACTGTTTATAAAACTAGTCCTCCACTAGCCTGGTTTCTACAGAGACAGCAAAATAGGATAATGGCCATGTAAGAATTTAGTCACCTACTTCTTAATTAGAAAGTATAGCTATCTCTATGCATTATAATACTTGTACCACCTAGATGGTATTATTGTCTTCCAGCTTTCTGTGACATAAATGCCTGAACGTGGCTGTCACCATTCATACCCTGCTGTTGCATATTTATCCCTCTTTGGCTTGCACACAAGAAGACTTTTTGCTACTAACAGCTCTAGGGTCTCTGAATTCTATGAGGTAAACTCACTATTCCACCAACCAAAACAAAACTATGCTTAAGCTTTGAATCACTGAGAGTGCTGTCTTGATTTCATGTAAATAATGCAACTGTACCTGGAAGCTGTCCATATAATTTCAAGCTTTTAAAGCTTATGAAATGTACCATACCAATCTGTCACAGTTTTATTTAAAGTCATGAAATATATTGCTGAAGTTTTGCTTTTGCTGTCTTGGCAAATCCTTTAAATTACACTCCATTCCAATCAAGCATTTCAAATTACATCATAGAAACTTCCTGCATACATAAATTTTGCTGAGTGCCAATCAATGGCGAAGCAAAACCTCTTCAACACTGTTTGAAAAAGATACACACTCCAATGAGCATTGATGTGGATTTGGGATCTCATGTATTCAGCTGAAATGTGAGAGTATGCAGATGATACTTGAGTCTGAAAACATCTATATAGTTTCACACGTGTAAACTCTACTGTCAGCATATTCTATGATAACATGGAGCAAGTTTTCTCACTCTTAAGAAACAGTCCGTATGACAGTGGTATAGTATCTTTGGTTACCAGAAACTGTAAACTTTTAATTATTCTGAAATTTGCAGGAAAAAAAGAACATATTCCAAGCTGTAGTAAGTATTGAAGAATTAGGCTTGACTGGAGAGAAGGTACATTTTTATTATTTATAAAAGCAGGCATCTCAGACTAGACCAGCTCAGACGTCTTGAAATACTTATTCTTTTGGCCTAATTCGAAGTCTTAACAAAGACTTTAGAATTATGCAAACTGAGAGGCAAGGAAATTCAACTACCTCTACTTAGGAAGAATGCAACAAAGAGATCAGTGCACTCAAAAATGACAGATGTTTCAGTGAACTCTTAGAGAATATGATGAACTTTGGGAAAAAAAAAAACAAAGAAAAAAGGTAAAGAAGGTGACCTCTCCCTCTATCCAACAATAAATCAATATGAGATGATGAAAGGAGAAGGTTAAGGTTTTTAGGACTTATGTCTGACTTCTTTGGAGGCAGTTGGTGATCAGCGCTTTTCAGGATAGGCTACCACAAACTGGGGGAGAGCTGGACCCTTCTAGATCTGGATTAATCATTATATATATAGATATTGCTCTGATTCAAGACAAATTCAGGTGCCGTGTCCACCTTCTGCTGGTGTTCTGACAGAGAATGAAGTTTGCCATCATGAGGTATTTAGATGGAGCAATCAAGAGCTGGCTGTAGATTATACATGTACTCCAAATGCCTAAAGGTGGAACTGAACGGTTGAAAAGCATTGACATTCTGCATTTCTAAGTCAGAAAGCTTTTTGTTTCCATCTCAGCTGGTACATAATCGACACAGATGCCACATTTCAAACAGCATTAGTTGCAAACCAAAACCTCAGCTAAGCGAGTTATATATTGCTAGAACAATAACCTAGTGATCTCTTCAACATCATTAATAATGCAGCAGGGAAAACAGAAAGGTCAGCTGCATTCAAATTATTTACTGAAATAAGCAGACAACAGTCTGCATTATTAATTAGGAAAGCTGTATATTTTGAAGAATGCTTTTATGAAGCTATTGTCACACAACTTTTTTTTTTAACTAGAAAAAATGATTTTGCAACTAAGGCAGTATCCATTTAGTAGTTTAGATTTTTATTGTCCAAAAGAGAATTGTTTGGTTAAGAATTGTATTTCTACTCTACTTACTCAGCATCTCATTAATATATATAAGCTAATATTTAAGATATGATATTTTATTTTGAAGGAAGAAAGAAAAAGGTATTTTTCTATACTGACAGTGTAACAAAATTAACAAATATAGCTTTATAGCAATATTTTTTGCCACATTGAAGCGTTCTGGTGGTAGACTGAAAACGTGCATTCAATCCCAGTCCATTTTAATTCTCTCTAGCTAATTCTCTTGAGAGTTTCAAATGGATTATTTCTTTGTCATATCCCTTTGTCACAGAAACTGCCATCAAAATGTTCTTTTTCATGCACGTCTACCTTTGGCATTTCCAAAAATCAAAACATTCACTTTAAACAATTTAAAAGACAATATTAATGTTCATGCAAGGAAGGAAACATGCATTTTCAGAATGTCTGAATGGTATTAGATGTTCAGCCTGGGTTTCACTTACTTGGCAGTGATGGGACAATCTGTAGAATCAACCTACCATAAAAATAAAGGTTTCTATTTGCTTCCTGCTCAGCTGTACTGGAAGTTATATAAACATGACAGTTTTTCTATTAAAATTCCTTGAACTGAGAAATAGATTGCTTGCATCCACTGGAAAAAAAAAAAAAAAAAAAAAAGACATCCTTCCCCAAATTCTAACATAAAATAGGATTAAGACTTCTGTTTGAGCTGGTGGTGTGATGGCTGAGGAGTGCAGGTAATTGTTCAGGCATTTGGGTTAGTCACAAAGACATGAGAAGCTGATCTATGAACTTGAACTTTCTGGCATTTTGTGGCAATATGTAAATTCTACTTTAGTTGTGATTACTTTAAGGTATCTTATTAATCTATTCCAGCTACTGGAATACAATATCTAGTAATTTCAAATTAAACAGTTGCATGTTGCTAGCCTACAGCTGCAGGATGGTAAGTCTCAGTCTAGCCTTTCTACCAAGACACTAAAGTTTTACTCAAATGCTTCTGAAAAAATTAGGCACAGTTTAAACTTCAAGTATGTGTACAATCTGTTTAGTTATAATGACATTGCTCACTCACTTCAATTTTTGAGTGAACTGTTAAGTCTTTCCAGGGCTGGGCTGACATATGGGTTTTCCATAACTACACCTGCATACCCCTACTGCATAGGGTAGTTGGGAATTTTACAGAAGCATAATCTAGAGAAAATGAGATTGCTCTTTTTTGAGACCTAATTTGGATTGTGTAATCAACTAATTTTGTCTAAGGGAAAAGGATTTTACTCTTAACCTATAGGATACATTTAGAAAACTAGACTTTTACAGAGAACATAATATTTACTATTACAATGAACATATTTTACACCAGAATTATGGAATACAACAACTATGCTTGTTTTGCGATCAGTTTTCAAACATATATTGAAAATCAAAACTTGTCTACTTGGTCTACATCAGTGTTTTGCCAAGATAGCTGTGCTGTGTGAAATCACACCGTTAGCCAGCAGTTCCCTGGAGCTGAAACAGTTATACCCTTTGGACCAATACAAGTTATTGCATTTGAGAAAATAATTTAAACTATACTGGCAAAGGAACACTGCATCTCCACAGAGGAAGGATGCCAATATATTCTACAAGCATAAGCCTACCAGAAAAGCCTTTTAAAGTGTAGACAGGTCTGTCATTAAATCTACCTTCTACTTTAAGTAAATCTCTCCATAGTGAAATCGTGTTACCCTCCTTTACAAAATTCCCTTGCTCTGCTTCAAGACATGATCCTCCATCAGCCTAAGGAGCTCATGAAGTTAGCTTAGTTGATTTAATCCTAAATTGAAAACTTCTCTGATTATTATTAACCAACTTCCTTAATTCCCAAACCACGGCAAGGAGATACTCTGTTTGAGAATGTAACTCTGTGCCCTATTTCCTGATCCAGATACTGTAAAGCTCTAGTCATATATTTTCAGAAAGTCTCTGAAAGAACCAGGCATGTCATATTTCTCTAAACTCTTGTTCTGACTTCTTTCTGAATATAATCTTGACTTTTTCAACCTGCATTGTTGCGTGACCTCAGGTAATGGGGCATTTTAATGTCAAGATGCATTTCCTGGGTCACCATTTCTTGCCAGTTCAAATTCTCAAACAATCAGGCAAAAATGTCATTCTACTTTGTCATGATTCAGCTGAAATCAGTGTCAAGGCTCCCACCTACCTTCTAGCTAGAATGTACCAATAGGTTGTTCACATTTCATTTATGGTATTTAAATGCGGGAGGTATGATCTACATTTACTAAGTCTGGATGTAGTACTATTTATGGTAGTGACACAAATGCATAATACAGTATCAACATCAAGATATTTCATAAACAATGTTCAATAAGGATATTATTACTAATGCAGACAAACTAGGTGCAACTGAACAGTAACCTCTGCAACGGGATCAAATAAACAGGAATATTTGCTGCGTTTACCCACTAGAACTGTGTCTAGGTGTAAGATATGCCAACATAAAAGGAAAATTTTCTGCAATCTTTGATCATTAACATAACATACAGAGTGCAAGGTTATTAGTTTATGAACTAAAATGAGTTTATAAACTTGTATATGAGAAGAAGCAATCCATAAGTTTTTCTTTTTTTTTTTTTGTTCTCCAAGATAGCCCCTAGTAGTATCGTAGAAAAGCTATCATAGCTGATAATTGTAACCGAGTCTATCTTACCAGGTTTTGCTGTTCTCCATTTAATGCCAATTTTCCATTCCTCAAAAAGATTGCCTGAAACATTTCCATCCACAGTATCCAGCAACAATCCATAATAAATTCCACCATTCCCAAACTGAAAGCGACTAAAAGGACTATTTCTGGCTGTATCTTGTAATTCAGGTATTTCCTACATGATTTATTTTTAATCTTTTTAGTCTTTTCCTTGTTACCTGACATGTAGAAAACATCCTGTCTGACATAAAAAAAATTTAGCCAGCAGTTACCTCCTCATTATCATGTCGCCACACCCCTACCATGATCATGTCACACTTCAGTAAAATGTTATGGCTACTCTTGCTCACAGGGATCTGCAAAACATACCCCTGATTGCTCTAAGCATAATACAAGGTCACTGATGCTTGCAGCTCTTCTCATGATTATCTGCCAGGAAAACGTCATTCTTTGCTTGTGCTGTCAACCATCTTTACAGCAACTAACTAGCCTATAATAAACTTTGACTTCTGCTAAAGGGCAAATCAGCAATGAGTAAACTCTGCTATAAATATCCTGTTTTCAAGCCAGCTTTCTAGGAATAAAACCATGGTAAAAGTGATGCAGTATATTATATATTATAATTAGAACTGGTTTTTAATCTCTTCGCTCTAAACAACAGACATCTGATCCTGCAAACCCTGAACTGTCTGGCATCTGAGCCTGCAAAATCTCTTTTGCAAACAGTGAACCATGGAATAATATTGTTCATCTTAGTAACTGCTCTCTAATAGAGAGCAAAATCTTCAGAACAACTTCATCTCTGGCATAGATGCCCTGAAACACTTATGAGTAAAACATACTAACAAACAAAATTATCTTGCTATGTGAATAGTGAGAAATATACTTGAAAACATTTGGGGCATCAGAAAGCTCTCAGAGGAAGCAACACACATTCAAGAAGGACTGCAAACAAGAAAAAAAAGTAATGAATTATTTCTATTTCTGTCCTGAATTGCTTTGGGACAAGTATCAGAGTTCATAGGGAAAGAGATGCTTGAGTACAATTGTCTGAAACAAAATAAGAAACAGACACTTGTTTTCTGATGCACCTGTATATGTCTGACAGAAAGCTGGCTAAGCATCACTGGCACTATTCATTCTTAACACATTAATTAAATCTCTTAATCATAATCAGGCTCTGTCCTTGGCCCATTAATGCTACCTTACAGCTGACTTTACTGCTGGGAACTTACTGAGGACTGCTGGCAGAGTTTTGTTCAATTCACCTTTATGTAGAGTTTTGATTCGATTTCCCCTTAGACAAGAGTACCACATTCTTCTGCAGACAGTGTTACTGTCTCTCTTCTTTCTGTTCCCATCTTGAGTTGCTTGGATATTGTAAGGCATCCTCTTTTTAGCAGGTGAACCCCAATGAAACTATTTTATATATAAAACCTAAGGAACAGAACTGTCTAACAAACTATGCATCCCTATCTCATCAAGGCCATGTACGTCTTTGATTTGACCTCTTGTTCTTCATGTTTTTATCTTACCACCTTATCTGAAATCATAGAATCATGGAATGGCTTGGGCTGGAAGGGACCATCAAAGGCCATCTAGTCTAACCCCCCTGCGGTGAGCAGGGACACCTTCAACTCGATCAGGTTGCTCAGAGCCCCATCCAGCCTGGCCTTGAGTGT
>JAVKLA010000093.1:24970198-24981530 GCA_034782735.1 Sagittarius serpentarius | reverse complement strand
AGGACTTGCCCTTGGTGAAGCCATGCTGGCTGTCTAGAATCACCTCCCTGTCTTCCATGTGCCTCAGCATGGCTTCTGGAAATATCCTGTCTCTTTTTCTTTTTATCTCGCTACTCCATCTTTCCCTGAAAATATTCCACTATCTTACTAGTCCTCCTTTTACCTAATGTTCTATAACCTTTAGAAGATTCTTACTTACCAGTTTTATGTACTATCATGAATATATTTTACTCTATAGCTATTTATTTGTGAGACAGCCTGTAAAACCCTTAGTGTTCATCCATTTACAGAAAATACTTTAAGTAGTATATTTTAAATATCCTACTTCAGCATACTTCCTGGCCTGAGTATTAAAATCAGTATGTTTAAATTCACTGGCTGACCATTTCAACAAAATTGCATGATACTAGCTGTCTTCATGTCAAATATTTATAAGACACAGCCTGATTATTGTGACTTTCAGAGCAGTACTTCAAAATATGATGCATTCCTGGAATACCCATGTAAAAGGCAAAACCCCTCAACCATTAAAAAAATCACTAATGACTGGAAAATATTTGCTGGTGCTTGATTTTGCTACAAATTCTGAGTGATAATTATAGTTGATAGTTTATTCTCTCTCTCTAATCACTCTATTATTTACAATGAGGATTTAGCAGACTTGGTCTGGAAAAAGAGAAAGCACAAGGATTTGTGTGGACAGTTAAATATAAATGAGAAAGAAATGTTTTGATTCAAGTTGTCCTTTCAATTTCTTGGCCAAAACCCGAATCAAAATATTTCAGTCATCTTGAAAATGCACTGTAGCACTTCACAGAGGTTTCTGTGCCTCTGACTACCTCTTCCATGATGCTCATAGCCCTGTCTGTAGATGAAATGACACAATACAGTATGAAACTTCCGTAGCTGAGGCTCATCATGAGAGAGAAATTCCAACTAAAGAACTCACTCCACTAAAGATATGCAAATCACTTGAATTATAGCCCCTACCAGCAACAGAATGACATTTCTATCCAGTTCTTCAATGAAGAATTTAAAATTTTCACAGAAAACAAAAAATATTTATAAACACTTCGACAGATATTTTCTAACTAAACCTAAATATAAATGTATGATCTACTTCATTCACTATCTTAGTTTCTGCGTATAGAGCTGTTCTGTAACACCGTTAATATGTTTTGGCTTGCAATATTCACATTGTCAGCATCGACTTTCATCAAACTTCTTCCCAAATAGTAATATACAAATTCTCCTGTCCCTCAGTATTTAAAAAAAACTAAAACCAAAACCCAACCAAACATTAGTGAAAAGCCACTAAAATAAAATTCCAAGGAGTTAATCAAATCTTCAATGAATTTAGACTTTCTTACACAGTGAAGCATGTGATAAAATCAAAACTCACTAAAAATTAGATATTCATATTCTCACTTTATCATATTGCTATTATAATATGTCTAATATCAGTAGCATGAAAAAGAATGAGCCTGCAAACTGCATGGACCCTATTTTATGCACTTCAAATTAACTGCAGCACATATAACATGACTCTGCTACAGAATAGTTCTAAGGTTATCATCATTGATTTTGCCTGAGATTTTCTTGTAAAGAATTACTTGTCATTCTCTCTATAGATTTTGAAAATGAAGCTCATTCAGTCTGTGAATACATCTCTGTACATGTTAATGTTAGGTACCAATTATTTGTACAGCTTCCTTTTAATCAGAACAGCTTTTATTCCCCCATGACGTATCATACTAATCTACTCCCAAATTACCAAAACATTCAAAGAGCAATAGTTCACCATTAGTGTAGGAAGCAGATTTTCCAGCTTATAAAATTATACTGATAAATCAATTTTAGTACATGCTCTGTATCATGCAACCTGCCCCCCTGCCCCAGCCCCAGACTGTATGTTACAATAATGCCTGGGGTCATTGGACTTGATGCAATTTTTTTGGATGAAATGGTATCCTACTCAAACTGTATCAGCTCCAATGCCTGTGTCCTGTGCAAAAGACCTTTTGTGAGCTAATTTCATATGTGGTTTATGCTCACTGAAAAATGATGTATTTGTATATTGGAAGAATCATGTATTTGGGAGAATCATATTCAAAGGAAGGCAGAGCATTTCCCCTTCCAAGAGAAGCAAAGAAGTGTTTTCAATATAAGTCACATCAGAACTTAGTAATTTACATGTTTAATTTTCATAATGCTAATAGTATCCAGTAGTGTATACACTAGTTGTTCTAAAATGCTGAATGAATAATTTTCAGTTAACCTAGCATAATAAAAAACAACAATTTTTATTGCTAACCTTTTTAAAATGGGAACAGTCAGTAGAATATAGGTTATTAAGTATATTTCATTGATACATTGGGACTATAAATAGTTGCATTATAACCCCTTTTATAACTTTTCAAAATATTCACTTTGGCAAACTTGCCTGGAAAACTGTAAATAATGCAAAATCTGTTTTAACATTTTGGAATTCTAATGGTATATTATCTTAAAGAGTGCCACTGCACAAGCCACTGGAGTTTTGAGCAGGGAGTCGTTATTCATACTGACAGCTGTCACTGCTTCTTTCCACTTAGGTGAGTCTAATGAGCCAGCCGTCATGATAGACTAGTATTTGCTTCAGAGTTAAGACTTTACATCAGGAGAAAGCAAGTCACTTGTGGGCAGGTTTATAATCTGACACTCATGCAAGCAACTAAACTGAAGGCAGTGCTGAAGTCAGTGAAAGCAAAGCTAAAGTCAGTGCTGAAATCTTATCTAGCTAATGACAATACCATTCTCTTGCGCTTTGATAGCCAAAGCCACTGGAAAAGATACATCTACAGTCCAAATCATCCTCAACCCAGCTCTTCTACATAACAGACACCCCAGATTACTGCTCAGCATGGCATACAACAAAAGCAAACCCATAAGCCTCTTTCCCCATGCCTGCCCCCATACACAGTGAAGGTTTTATCACAGTAGGCTGTCTCCGTTATATGTTGAAGGTTTTGAGAAACTGTCATCCAAAAATGAGATCAAACATCAAACAGAATTATGGAAACATCAAAGATGCTTTTGAATGAACTATGGTAGATTTCTGACAACTTCTGTTACTTCTTGTGTAAGTATAAGGTGTATTACATTGTAAACACAAAAATAATCCATGAAAAGATTAAATTAAAACATATTACATTAATATAGAATGAACAGATTTAAAAAACATGGGACATCCATCTACCCTTTAGAGATTAGGTTATTTGCAAGATGTCAGAATAAATTTATGAGGGGAATCTGCATTGTAAGCTCACTGTTTTTCTCACTATTTCCTAAAATGTGTAACTTCTTGGCAAATAAGTTTCTTCGTTTCTCAGTTATGTATCTTTCTTAAAATCTTAAACAGATCTTTTTGAGTTCCTCTTCCTTAAATTCCCTCACAAAACAAAGATGCTGTGATTTTGTCTCATCTCTACACATTATTCATCAGCATTGCACAAAGAAACCATTGTTCTTTTGACATTGCATCTCAATAAATGGATTAAATGAGCTGTGAATATCAGCATTTAACCAATAAAAAGAGATCTTTATTTATTTAAAATGTATCAGATCTGCTTCATCTAAAAGGCTAATTGAAAAGGCTGTTCAGGTCAGCTGTGATATTAGAAGACAACTGAATCACATTTAATGCTACTTAAAGGATGTGAACAGGCTAAAAGAAATATTAAACCATGGCCATTAAAATTTAATTTGACTTAGTGAAGCCATTAACATTTTGGTTTTATGCAGTGGCAAGCATTCTAAAAATATTTTCAAATAATTCATATAATTCAGAAACTCAGAACTGTCAAATGGCTGACCCTTATAGCAAAAATTATTGAAGGGCCTTAAGGCCTTAAAGGGCAAAGCTGAGAAACAGCAAAAGGAGAAAAATTCTTTGAATACCATTATTAGCTATCATTCTGTTCTTTCTTCATATATATAGAGTCTTTATATAGATATGTATTCTATTACTCTACACACACATACATAAATTATCGACTCATGGCAAGTTTTTCACTTATTCTGACTCACTTCTATTTTACTGTTGCTGGTTTTAAACTTTTGCATCTTACCACATCTGTCAGCAGAATTCTCTGTTACAGGGCATTTCTGCCTCTGATAATGGCCAAACTGATCTACACAGTTATCTGCCCAAGCTCATCTGGCAACTTTGTCTCATATATTCTTTTAAAATAACTTTTTACAGGAAAAGGCAACCTACTTACAATTTGTGGTCAAAACCAGTTAGTCCTGTGAATTTTAGTTTTGTTATTACACTAGAAATAGTTGCATCTTTACTAGAAATTCTTGCATTTTTTCTATTAATTGCACACTTTGGTTTTTATTTTAACATTGACTATCAGGTTTGGATATCAAATGAACACAACACTATTATGCAAACTGTAAAGAAATAACCTATTTTTAAGACAATACCTTGTCGTACTCCTAGTAATGTACCTGTGGTACATTGCTTTGCCCTCTACAAGTTTGCCTTTGTAATTTGAAAATGCTACTGCCAATAGTCCTTATACTCTGTATAATGACCAACAGCATAAAGCAGTCATTGATGCAGTAACTTTAAAGATTTTAGCCAGTTTCATAAAACTTTGTCTAGAATTAAAATGGTAACAAATCTGATCATGTATCAGTACACAACTAAAATTTCAGACTGACTGCCTGACAAGGAAATACATTACCCTTAGTTTTGGTTTTCATTCTTATTTTGTCCAATTCAGTTAAAAAAAAATTCTAATACAGAAGGCTTTGTTGTAATAGTCCTAAATTAATATAATCTGGGATTTCGTATCTTGCTGTATAAACATTACTTGTATTGCTGTGGCTTGCTTACTAGTAGTCATCATCACTATTGACAGGATAAGGAAAATGTTAAACGTTGTTAAGGTTGTTACAAATGCATTCCAGGAGTTGTAGGTTATCATGGAAACTGTAAGGCTAATCCACAGAGTTTCTGGCTCTACATATACAGTGTAAAACTTCTGGCTTCACAGAAATCAGCGGCGTTGCCACCTCCTCTCTGGACCCATCACTTGAAGTAGCTTTAGAGAAAAGAGAGGTATATAACTAAACAGCATCCTTCTAATGAGCTGATAAACCTGTGAAACGGGTAAAGGTTTGAGTAGAGTATGGCATGTAAAAAGTCTTGAGTCAACAAGTCTTTGAAAAGCTTTGAAAGAATACGCTGTGCTGAGTACTCAACTGTTTCATGGATTCTTACAAAGTTCTCTTTGTCCATGACTCCCAGATACCTTATTCATCAACTTCTACTTCATGATTCATCATGGCTAATAATAGATGAAACGAGTGGAAAAATAATCAAAGCTCTAATGACAAAAGGAAGCGTCTGAATTACTCCAATAGATTATCGTCTAAATTGACTTGGCTAGCCATTAATTTGGATAAAAATTATTTTCTCCTTTCTCAACTTATTTTTCAATGGGTTATGGAAAATTAGAAGCAGAAACCAGAAACTAGTGGTGACCTCTGTTCCTTCCCAGTTGTAGTGCCTCTAACTCCTGCCACAGAATATTTTTATTCACAGCATCCCAGTACCTCAAGGTCAAACACTTCTAAACTTAGGAAGTTCAGTCAGGTGAAGCTCTTTTACTAAGCTTTAAAACCAACCAGATTAGATTAGAACATCTCTGGGTTAAAAGCCCCATCTAAAGTGGACTATAGTTTATCAGAGGCAAAGCTGTGCTCGTGAATGATATCCAAATAGTCTCTTCAGTCTGTTGCTGGAGGAATTGCTAGATTCTTCCAGGATCTGCTTAAATTAGAGTGTGTGCAAAGTACCATATCAGCTTAAATGTTCAGTGAGCAGCTTGCCTCACAGTTCCTTTATAGCAGATTTCTCCCTGACGAAATGAAATAACAGCAGATCAAAAAATTTAATTCTTATAACAGCAGTAGAAGAAAGTGAGCAGAAATTACAGTATTTGGACTTGAGCAGCTGGGTACTGCTTGTATCTTCCCTTATTATAGCTTGTGTTTTGGAGTAAAAAAAAAAAGCATAGAAGTAACTATATCTAAGAATAGTGTAAATGCAAAGATACACTATAACAAAGTGTGAGTAGAATAAGGAACCTCTGCTTATGAGTTTGTCTAAAAATTTAATGAAAGAAACTTTTGCTAAATTAATTACATTAGTTTGAAATCTGGCACTAATTCTAGATCTGAGCAGAGAGAAAAAAAAATTGGGTAATAGGACTTCAAATACATTTATTTCTCAGAACCTAACAAAGATTTGGTGTAATGTCAGGTGTTCTAGCCTCATTGTAGAACCTCTACAGCCTGCTAAAAAATACTTTTATTAGGAGTATCCAATATGAAAAGGTCAAATAGAGCTTTTTATCAGGATTTTTCAAGAAACTCAGTCAGAGGCCACATGACTAACTTCGTTAAATAAACCATGAAGTCCTAAGTATATACCAAGAGCCTGGAAAGTGTAATATTCTTCATACATTCGATCTCACATTCTCTCACTTATGAGCATGTGTCAATACAGTTAGATAATTGTGATTCCAGATGCCTTATAGAAGTCTCTTTTCTGAAATGAAGTTGCCACAATAACATTAGTTATTCATCAGTGCGTGAGCCTGTAAAATAATCTCTGGAAGTGTTTCTTTGTCCCAGCTATTTCATTTTACTTTATCTCTGAGATTGAAAGGAAGGCTGTCCTTAAACAATTTTCCTGATACACAACAGGAAAGACCAGAGTCCTGTCCTATGTCATTCCTTTATGCATTCCTTTGCCTTGTAGGAAATGTCACTGCACAGAGGAAAGAAATTTTTGCATTGTAATACATGAAAGCATGGCAGTGCTGCCTGACAAACACACTGACCCTGTCCTTTGCTCTCTTCATTGCTTTTCTGCTAGCAACCCTTATCTTCAAATGTTACAGAGCCTCAAATCCTGATTTCTAAAAGATAATATAAAATTCAAGCAAGGAAATAGTGATCTACAATTAGTTTCATGTTAGAACAGAATTCAATAAGAGAGTCTGAGACAAAACTTCCCTGAAGAGTGATGCAGGATGGAGGAATTAGTTTCCCACCAAGACAAATAATACACGATAGGCACTAGTTATTCTGCTTGATGCATTGCACAAGACACTTGGACATCTTCTTAAGAACTGCAGTATGTAAATGTATCTAAAATTAAGCATCTCATTAGTCTATTTGACTCTATCTTAAGACAAAGATGGGAGAAACTAAAAAAAGAGTGTCTGAGTAAATCTCTTTTGAGAAAGTCAGAACTGAAATCATAATACCAATAGGATGCCTAGGTAACTTCTGAAAAATAAGTGCCTATTGATGATATAGTAACTATGTGCTCATATCATAGTGATACAATCCTGCTGCTGCAGGGCTAACCACAACTATTTGAGTGTGCTACATGGAACACAAGAAAACTGAAGCCTAATTTGTAAATCATTTGTGAATCATATGGACAAAGCACACAGAAAAGCTAACAGAAAGCCATACTGGAAATGCAGTTAATGAACACAATGATTTATTCTTATTATTGTATTTAATTCTTATTCCAGATCCTTTTCTGAACTTCTCCAGCAGTGGCTTTTGTAACTTGTAATATGAGGTGCTATTCCCTGCCTCAGAATTTTTCTCATTAACTTTAAAAAGAAGAAAACAGTCTTACATCTCAGCAGTTCAAAATAAGAGAGGCTGATCACTGAAAATAATGCCATGCCAATTCCTGATTCAAATAGACTGCATGGCAAATTCAGTCTTTCTGACAACATTGTCCATGGTATGCTTTATATTGCATTATCAGTATCTTCAATACTTCCCTCTCTACAGTCAAGCTGATAGGCCTCACTAGATAGACAATGAAATGCATTCCACACTGTGTGGGTGTAATTTATTCATTTCATAACTACAATTGTTCTACTTCTGTATTTCCATGAATTTCAGTATTGTAATTTCTGTTTCAAAATGACCCAGATAAGTGTCAGAAAAAGATTTTAAAAAAAGATAAAAATTCTCCCAGCCTCTCATACAAAACCATACCAACTGAAACTCAAGGAGTATGTTTTACAGGCAGATAGCTAAGGGTTTCTGTAGGGGAGTAACAAACCATAAACTCATCCAGACTTCATTAATTTATTCATTTCTGCTCCTGAATGATTTCAAATTCGGGACATATGGAAGGGTTGCCATCACAACACTTTATTTCAGTTACTTTTAAGTTTTCATATTTCTTTGTGGATTCAGATAGCTGAAAACAGTTGCCTTCAACCAAACATAGTATTATTGCCACTTCCAACCAAAACCACAAGGAAAGCACTTCTGATTAAAGATGTTTTATGAGCTACTGCTTTGTGAAGACAGGCAGAAAGATGAAAGAGTCAGAAAGAAAAGGCATCAAGGAAGTAGCAGACACTGAAGTCTCCTTCAGTAACATGACCCTTGAGAAGAGGTAAAAGAAAGAATTTGGGGACTAAGATGAAACTACAGAAAGTTAGAGCAAAAGAGGAAATAAATCATACGCAACGGGTCAGAGAAACAGGTCTTGGTATGTTCTCAATAAGATTGCATCAGCTTTTCCAATTTTCATGCCTTACTCTAACAACTTGTAGGCCTGGTATTTTGATTAAACCACGTAGATCCAACTTAGTAATTTGATTTTCACTTCCTGTCTATGGCCTTTTTCCCCCCTGAATCTTCCACCATTCTGAATTAGAAATACACAAACAGTAGTCTCCAGTACTATGTAATCAGCAAATGGATAACTGCTGCCTTAAATCTGCAATCCTGCTTCCTTGACACAAGCAGTGATCAGAGTCTTAACACAGACTCCAGACTATCAGTCAAACCTGTGCTCAAAACATCCTTGTCTCTTCTCTTCAAGACTCCATCATTTTCACTGTCAGTTGTCCATCCTTTGTTTTCCTGTTGCTTTCTAACATACTGCTGCCAGCCAATTCTGTTCGTGCACTCGTGCTTGCAGTTTGACTACCGAGGGATTGGTGCCCTGATGCTTTTGTACTTCAGATAGTGGCTCCTCTTGTGTTTGCTCTTAATCTTTTGAACTGCTCCTTCATTTATACCTGAAACATGGTTCATCTGCCACCATCCATGATTATCGCTGCTATAAACACCAACTAGCATTAAGACTAGTACAAGAAGCAATACAGAAGACTAAAGGTGAAAGCTAAATCAAACCAAAGAAAATCCATGAACAAGGTTGCTGGGGTTTCAAAAAAAGCTATTATTTACTGATTTACTGGAATTTTATACTATGCTTCCTAGTTTTGATTAAAAGAAATACTGCAACATTTGATTTAATGAAATTCCAGGAATCTAATGGAAAAGGTCTAGTAACTCATTAAATATATCCATCCATGTGTGTGTTTGATAGGTTTGGGAAAAAAAATGAAACTTCCCTGTAGTTCATCTCTACCCTAGTGAACCTCCATGACTGTAGATCGCTAATGGAAGTTCTGTTCCTTGTAATTCATCCAGTTCTCCTGCATAGTAAGTAAGGTTTATAAGACTCCTGACTTTCAACTCTCCAGCCAAATCTGGAACAACACAAACAACTGCTTATTTTTATTAAGTTATGAAACAAATATACAAAACGACAAATTTGAGTACTGGGGAATTAATACATTATTCAGAGCTATTTTTTCTCTTATGTTAGTAGTGGGGAATCGAGTTGTTTAATAAAATTTGCCTACTTTTATTAAAATATTTACATAATGGTGAAAGAAACAAATAATTTGTTAACTGGAAACTGCGAGCTAGCGAGCTTACATGTACTTTGTGCTGATGAATACTGCCACTGTATGAGACAGGCAAAAAAGAACAGATGTAGTCAACTCTATTGCAGTTCAGCAATTAAAATATAGGCGCCTAATAAAAGTACCTCAATCCATTTAATCAAGTTTTCTACAAACCTTACAATGCAGCATTTGATTTCCATGGGCTGGTAAAATATCATTTAGGACTGACGTCTTGAAACTTAGTTTCTTAATATATTATCTGTATATTTAAAGGCATGTAATTAATATACAGGATTACTCACTGAAGGTATCATTAGATACTTAAATAATTTCTCTTCTGGTTTGATGCACCCGTTTAGAGATACAAAAGCTTATTCTTAATAAAAAAAGGGAATAGCTATCATATTCCCCTGAAATAATAAGCAAAATAGGCTTAAATTTGATGTGTGAGATTCCAACTTTGCAAATAACTATGCTCCCAAAGCTCACAAATACATCATATCAGAAGAAACTGGGAATTTTCAGTGTGATAACAGTTCTGTCCCTGCAACTCTCTGACCCATCTAGACATGCGTTAATCAGCTAATGCAAGGTCCCTGACTGATTTGCATCAGTGGGAAGAGATTGCCATCATACGCCTTTTAAATAAGGACTCACAGAATGGTGACACTTGAGGTTTTGAATATTAAATTTTATCTTGTTCTTATACCTTTGGTCAGGGTTCATACTTGAGCCTAATGCTTCTTACTGACCACACTGTTTTATAGAAAACATGTAGCTGGTGGCTGCAAACATTCTTACAATAAATATGGGACATATAAGCAATAACTATAAATATCATGAGGTAGCACAAAGGTGATAAAATACATTCATCACAATCACTGTGCATGTATATAGCAATTACAAATCCTATAAGGTCTTAATTTAGCACCAGAGTGAGTCTATGCAGGTCTATCTAGGCTCACAATAATAAATCACACCAGTGATACATTAATTATTAGCGTTCTTCTGTTGCTTTCATACCAGTTTTAGTTGCGTGAGAATGATAGAACTGTGTATTTTGAGTTCTAAGAGAATACTTTAAGTATTTTTTGAAAGATTTTATATTAAAAATTTAGGCAAAGTTTTACAAAGTAAGAAATTAAGCAGCAAGGGATATAAGGTGCTAAGTTTTTTAGGTTTACACGCATGACGTACTACAAGTAGTGACATACTGATATTCCTGAATACTATCCCAGTCTCAATACTTTGCTGTGCAGCTTTAGGAAAACTCTCAAGCAAGGGCTAAAAGAGTGAGTTTTGTATGTCCTGAGCAACGGGTTTGGGTTTGGTTTTAGAGAGCAAGACCAAAAGCTTTAGGAACAAAAATCACCCAGGAAAGAAATTCTGAGATCACCCTAGCTATACAGAGGTTAGTGTATATTCAGTTTAGTCAGTGTTTACTGCAAAGTATACTTCATAGAATCATAGAATGGCTTGGGTTGGAAGGGACCTTAAAGATCATCTAGTCCAACCCTCATGCCATGGGCCAC
>JAVKLA010000093.1:24952039-24970098 GCA_034782735.1 Sagittarius serpentarius | reverse complement strand
GGCCACCCCTCTCCTGATGCAGCCCAGGAGACAGTTGGCCTTCCGGGCTGCAAGCACACACTCTTACAAACTCTGCCGTAGCGCATTTCAATCTCATGTGACCAAGTTCTCTTAAAAAAAAACAACAAAAAAAAAAAACCAAAAGCAAGATTGCCTTAAAGCTATTTTATCTTTGTTTCAAGCATGGCCTTACAATAGTCTCAGCCTTGGGAATTCAGAGCCACTAAAAGAGAAAAAAAAATATGCTCAAGTACTGTATGTGATCTAAACATAATTTTTCTAGCAAGCCATTCTTAGGTTTTGTTCTGACAAACCAACCATCTATAGTAATAAAAACACAGGAACCTGGGAATGTCATAGGATTGCTTTCCTGTTGGGGGGGGGGGGGGTGAGAGAAAGAGAACTCTGATACTTTTACACTAAGCTGCTTTGATTTTTCCAAGACACGTGACGACATTTGTTTTCACTCACCTCCTGAAACCACCAGTTATGGTAACTAAAGCATCTGGTAGAAACATACACACAGTATTCTTGACAATCAAGCTTACTGCATCCGCTTCTGCCTTAGATACACAGCTAACAAGGTCCTCATAGTAAAGAAACCCTGGAAATCAAAGGCAAAAAAAAGTGCGGATCACTCCGTGGAATTATCAAAATCTACATACCATTACATAAGCCCTGTGTGAAATAGCCACCTCTCACCGAGAAGTTAAACCGCAAAACTCGTAGCATGGGCAAGGGAACACTATCTAATGGCAAGAGTTAAGAAATGCTTGATCTTGAACCTGAAACTATAGGTTTGTTTCAGGACATATTGTGGGAAGAAATATATTTTTATCCAGCCTCTTCAGGAGTCTTTTCCTTCCTCCCCACCATTCCTGGAGTCAGCCTCTTGCCTGGGGTGGGGGGGATTGCAGGCAAGAGGCAGCCTCTTCCTGCCCTCATCTTTGTCCTTATAGTTTATATATATTTTTGTCATTATAATTTGTCGTTATAACTGCTGTTACAATTTATAACAACATAGCAGTCAGGATAATTGCTCCGCTTGCTGAGAACCTCAATATTTATAAATTACTCTGACTTCCCTACCAGCTCCCATCGGTGGCATTTCTGATGTACTGCTTTAAAAGGTGCTCTTCCCTAAATGATGGGGTTCTACCCAAGTACAGGGCTCAGAGGTATGTGAAATATCCCAGCCATCTTTACGTCTGATCACAGAGCTTGCATCAAAAGAGCCCAGTCCTGCAGTTTGCTTCACATTTGGATATGATACGTAAAAGAAAAAAGGACAAAGAAGCATGAATGTGGGCAAGCTGATCCAAGGGTTACTGAGGTGATGGGTTTAAAGCAAAAATAAAGTGACATTATTTTAATGTCATGTTGTATAATCTCCTTTTCTTAATGTAACTGATTCCTTTTTTTACATGAGTTCCTTTATTTAGGGAAAAGGCATGCGCACACACACAAAAATAAATCTATGGGGAAGCAACATTGTTCATTGAACCGTGTTTAGCACTTTAAAATTAAGATGTGTTAGGATTATGGAAGTACTTTTACAAGTACTTTATTACAAATTTAGTTCTATCACTAAAGTAGGGCTGCCTTGAAGGAGACAGGTCTCCTCTGAAAAGCAGTTCTGTGCTTTCCTAACATTGTAATTTTTTCACAGCCTCTGCAATAATGGCCCATTAATAGTTTTGTGTATAAGAGCAGATTTTGTTGGGTATCTGTGTAAGCAATTAAAAAATATGCATATTCATATGTTTTAAATGACACCATTTTTAATTAGGAGCTCTGTTAGTCCAAATATTATTTTAACCTAATAATTTAATATTCCTAAGACACTGCACCAAGAAAATGGAGCCATAAATGAACTTTGCTTCCTCCTCTGTTACCAAGTTCTCAGAGCACTGAGATACAAGTTTTTATGAGACTTTCACCTTACCTGCTTTCTGCATTTTTGACAGCTTCAGGGTCTTGTCAGCTTTTACCTCTTCCAGAGTTCGTAAACCCATTCGATACCACTTCTCAGATGTCTTCACTCCCACTCCAAAGACTGAAGTAAATAGCTAAGGTCGGTGGAAAAACACACATTTCAGTGTTGCTTTCTAAAGGAGCAGTGAATTAACAGTAAGTAGGTAACAATGAGGTTTCACAGGAAACACTGGGCAAAGTTTATACTACATTGAAGATACTGTAATACAAACACAGAGATTCAGCTTCCTTTCTTTGCATAGTTATGTTGAACAGACAACTGGTTTTTTATACATGGACAATTCTCATTAAAATGAAATCTAAACAATAATACAGTAATAGCTTCAGCACCTTTATGTGATTTGCCCAAATGTATATTTTCAACTAAGGTTTGAAATCAGGCTAGTAATCTTTATTTTTACTGCATTTCTTAATAGAAATGCAAACAATAATGTTAAGTAGCTGGATTGCCTTACACTGACTTCACAGAATAAGAGATGTCTCAAGACTATCTTCCTAATTGACTGACATTAAAATTTTGCATTATATACACTACCAGCTCCCAGTTGCACACATGATGTTGGTGTTGCAGCACGCCCGAGAGATGGGGTCAGTGGGAACCCTGTGGTTCTCGAAATTCTACACTGAGGGCAATGGGTCTCAGTGGTGCATGGAAACAGATGGCAAGTACATGAAGACAACTAATCTATTCTTATACTGCATTCTATAAAACACTTGTGTTTGGAGGTCACACCCAATACTGTTTTCCAAAATGGGATTAAATTTCAAGTACAAACAGTAATTTTTGTTTGCTTGCATATTATAAACAGTTTTACAATTCTTCAGTCCTCACGTGACCCAACCTATATTCCTATATGTCTTACTTGGAGCACAGATTTCGCTATTTTGCACAATGGAAAAAAAAAATACTGCGCAAATCTACCAGTCTCTGAAGTTTTAGTAGGGTTATATTCCATTTATTCCAAAGTAATTTTGTACACTAACTTATTCCCCAAGAAAAGATGTAAAGCAAAAATGTCACAGTTGCAAGCACTATTCAGTGGATCAATATCTCAGACGAACAGTGACATGAAAGCAAGACAGAAAACTTTCATGCTTGCCCGAAAGCACATTCTTTATGTTCAGTTTGTCAATACTGAAGCTCTCAATAGTTTCTTTGTACTTTTATAGAATTCAATGAGTAGCTGTGTAAGACACGAATAACTGCTGTTTTCCATTGAATCTACAACCTCTGAATTCCAACCATGCTAGCTTTATTTTGTGTTTTTCTAAAGAGATTAATTCCTTGGAAATAATTAAGATAAAGAAAAGGGAAAAATTAAAATCTTGGATAATATTAAATAAGAATTACTCTACATTTTGTATATAATGGATGAAATTACCTATTCTTTGTCTGACTCATGGGTGTTTATGAAAGAATGTGATTTTTTAAATACTCAGATTGTTATCTTTTAATGTTTTTGCTAGTACTAAAAGGTTTTCAAAGGGGTCTATTATTGGGGTTAGAATGATTCCAACAGACTTAATTAATATTGGGATAGAGAACTAAAGAAAATGTATTCTATTCCACTGTTCAAATTTTTAGAAAAAAAAACCAAAATAATATTTGGGCTAACAGAGCTCCTAATTGCAAAATGTTGAGACTGTTCTCAGCTAACAAGAGAGCCACATAAGTTGGTTGTAATTTGGCATGTGAAACAAGGCATAAAGCATATTTGAGATAACCTGTCCCTTGACAGCTTTTATTCTGATCTCCAAGAAATTTTCTTAAACCTTGAAACATAAGATTTAATGGCTGATCCTCAATCTTTATTACCTTTAATAAGCAAGTCTGGTCTCTCAATCCTGCTATACGCATGAATCTATACCTCTTCTCTGAGTATTGCTATGGCATCAACAGCTCTCACTGAACATCCTTTCATACTTGTATTATGGGTCAGACAATGGAAGAGCCTTTCAATAGCTGAAGTAAAAGTGAATAATGCAGGGGAGAATTAAACAGTCCCATTCCTTTTACTCTCTGATTTAATTTTTCTGAAGGCACAAACAGGATATTTTTAGAGATTAAAACTGCAGATAAAATTGAAAAAATATTTTTCTAGTGTATGTTTTTCCAGTGGAGAATTTACTGAAAATTTAAGAAACACGAACTGCAGTATTTATGTGGTTTAGATTCCCTGTAACTACAAAAATGTGTGACCATGACTCTGAACCTACAATCTACCTAACAAAGAAGTATCTCCAGTCCTCTTCCTTCTGCCCCACACAAAAGAGAATTAAAATAGATCTGAGTCATCATCTTCATCTGGTATTTTCTTAATGCCAGAATAAGATAGTGTAGTGTTACAATGATAATCAACTGAGGAAAAAATAACCCAGCATCAGGTTAAACTTACAGCAAAGAGTATGCATTGCATTAGTTTTCAGGAAAAACGAGATTGTTTAGTTCAAGCTTAAAAGCAGCTGTGTATGCATCACATTAATTAGAAAAGTAACTGATTTCACCATTATTCCTTATTCTATCACAGTTTCTCTCTCTCCCTTTCCCTTTATTCAAGACCTTTCTTTCTTTATACCTGATATTGGAGGCTTCTTTATAATAAAATTGATGGTTATGTCTAAGCTCTACTAAACAGAGGAAAATATATGCAATTTTAAACAACAGCAACAAACCTCAAAAGATTTACCTTAAATGACTTGTATCGTTCATCATTTAACACTTCTTTAGCTCTAGAACTCTCTCCTTCTTCAATAATCTCCTAAACAAAGAAAAATGTTACTTAAAAAAAAAATAATCAAGATTATGGTAAGATTTAGTAAAATAATCTAAAAGAAAGTCTTATCAACCTGTAAAACCATGAAGAGCATCCTCAGTGAGCATACAGTTTTATTCCATTAGGATCAAATTCTGCAATCCTTTTTCAGACAGATAATTACTGAAGGATGAAGGAGAAACTGGAACCACAGAATAAATTTTACAGTACTTATTTACTCATAAATTTACTCATGGATGAAGTAGAAACTGGGACCATGGAATATATTTCACAGTACTTATTTACTCATAAATTCACAGCCAGAAAGCAGTTATTTATCATAAGCTATCAATGAGTTGTCCTGAAAATTAGATTTCATTATTTGGTTGAGTTTACTTCTCTTAAAAGCAAGAGCATTATGAGAACAGACATGTTTTTTCTTGAGTGTACAGTTCCTTCAGTCTTTCTGATAAAAGCTAACACCCCACCACCACCAATAAAACCCCCCAAATCACTCTATTTTGCGTAGCATCCCCCAAGTAGTAGGTACAAAGAGCACTTCAGAGGCTACTTTGTTAACTGGTAGAGTGAGGCAAACAAGGAGCCAGAGTGAATCACAGCAGTCAGCAATGACCTCTCCAGACAGCTGAGACTCCCTGATCAGCTGCCTGCTGGAATAACAGCACCTGAGACGTGGGGTCCTGAAAAGGCCAAGAATTAAAGAAAAATGCAGGGAATACTCAAAGCTCCAGCAAGAATGTAAAGTTCATCCATCACCTAGATAAAAGGTTCTGCTGTAACCCACAGCAAGGTAGGATTTAGCATTAAAGTATTAAAATATTTACTAGCTTTGCAAAAATAGTATTTCTAATAAAGCATGCAGGTGAGCAAAGTGATGTTGTCAAGGGCAGAAGTCACATGAACAAAACTATTAACAGTTAACCTGTCACATTCAAATCAGAGTGAGCCTTTAAAAAATACATACAAAGATGATACTGCATTACTTACTAATTTGTATTTATTCATTAGTTGCTTTCATTCCGAAGGGCAGGGGGTCCATGACAGAACCTTATGTTACTACAAAAGGTTTCCAGAAATCATTGCATTCTTAGTGACAAGGATAATATAATGTTATTACAGGAAATACAGAAGGTTGTGTAAATACACACAGATATCAATGCTGCACTCTGTGACCTCTGAAAGTACATCTGTAAAAGAATCAATTGGCGGATAATTCAGAGGTATGTTACCTCAATGACATCTCTGACTCGGTCTCCCATGCAGGGCAACCCTTGTATCTCTCTCATTCTGGTTACTGGAAATGGAAGAAATTTCAGGACAGAAGCTGCTCTCAGGAATTCCAGGCAGAATATTTCATTTTCTTTGAACTCATAATTTTCAGCCATTATCTCAAAGGCATCCTGAGGAGGGGGGAGGGGAGAGGTGTTGAAAAAAGTTAAAGGTTAATAAAAGCTTAAACTATTCGGTGTACTCCTTAGAAAGGTTACTTTGTATGCTAACTCAAGAATGATTTCTTTATATTAGGGTGAAAAGATAGAGTTCATTAAAAAAATTGAGCATAATTTTCTAACGACTTGAAATTTTCCAGGTATCATAAAAACTGTTAATTTAAAGGCAAATGTGGGAAAAGTTTCTGATCTGTGGCAAAACCAAACTTTAAAATATTTTGCAAGACAGATTTCCCATATTCTGTGCAGATCTAATAAATCAACATGCAATGGCACCATAACTTTTAGAATTGTGCCCAAACATGAGTAATTCAGCAGGTCAGTACATGGCATCTTCATTTTCAGACACAACCAAATAGAGGTCTGTGGCAATACTGGAAACTGCCGCCTTCTTTTTGAACTTGTAGCCACGCTTCTATTTAGTAATTTAAGGAACAAACTTGTTTTTTCCTCTTTTTCCAGATGTATGACATATGCAAAGAGAAAAACATTTCCTTTGTGGTTCTTCAGCTATCCATGGCTTGGTTTATTTGACGTTGCACTCAAAACTACCTGGAGATTGCCAGTACAATTTTTTTTTAAAAAACCATCCGTATGTCATTTATGCAGCTTCAGAGTCTCCCTCCCAGAATATATATATATTAATAGCAACAATTTTTAGAAATGAAATGCAAGGAACAGTTCATACGGTGGAGAAAAGAAGCAGTTTTTTGGTTTCCTGCTGTAGAATGTTTTGGGAGGGAACAAATGCTGCCAAAAAAAGTGTGTGAATAACCTAAGATAAGAACTTACGAAGGCTTGCAGCTGATTAGCAGCTGGAAATCCGAGTTCCTAATGAAACCTTGCACAAAACCTCAAAAATTTTCCAAGACTGCAAAATTAAGCAGTTTCTTCAGAGATGTTTAAGAGTGTACCATTTCCAGAAATGACTTTCACTGTTCAAAATATTTATCTAAAACGCATCCCACACCTGGCTGCTAGGGATGATGTTGTGCACCATTCACACGGCCCAGGGCAGGCTAGGTACAGACCACAGACAAGCCAGCCTCGCAAATCTCCCGCACCGCCGTGTGCCCTGCACTCCTGCTGCAGATCCCATTTCTCACTCTTCAGCCAGTCTCTAAAGAGCAGCTAACATGTCCCGGCCTTGAAAGGGACATACGCCCCACTCTGTCAGTTGCTGCAGATCGTTCCTGTTTTCCAGCTTACTCCTGTTTCTCCTTTGACCCACGAGGCATCACAGAATAACAAAGAAGTGGCTGTCGGTGTGCATCTGCCTGCCATTACGACCTCACTGAGCAGTAGTCCAAGTGTCCGTTCAGAAATGGTTTTGGAATAAGGATGAGTAACACCCTGTGATGGCTTACTAGAACAATGACTGCAGTGGATAGTAGGAAGGAATGAGATTAAACAGCTTTTTCCTGCCCTCTGTTTATGAGGTCACTGTTCATATTTAGGCTCATATTTCATTTAATTTGTCATTAAATATATCATTATACAGTTAAAAAAATAATTTTAGATTTTGCTTTGATTTTTATCTTAGCATTAATGTGCTTTATATTGGAAGATAAAGCCAAGTAAAAACCAGCAGGCCTTGCACATCCTAAATGCCACATGCGTAATATCACCAGGTGAACTGGAGTCAGCTCCAGGCCTGCTAACTGATGTGACAGCAAACCCAGTGAATTCATCCCTTTATTACATCCATGGAATTGAGAACAGCATATCTGTCACCCTGCATTGAAGGAATACAGCCCAATTTAAACAACAACAACAAAAAGACTTTACTTGAGGTACAATCATTTAGATCATTAAAAGAGAACAACTTCTTAAAATTAAATGTAGTTTTTACAATGAATGTAGATTATTTACATATTACATTTCATTGTTTGGTCAGTTCTAGAAAAATAGACCATCTGATATGTTGTGTTCAGATTATAAACATTATAGTCTCATTGAAGCAAAATGAAGGTTTAAACCAAAAATCTTCAAGAAAATGTTGTCTCTACTGACCCTAGGATTTGCAAAACTTTCTTCTTAACAAATCAAAAACATGAGATCTTAATTGGTTTGACAGTATCTCTTCAGAAGAAATAGGCACCTTAGCTGAACAAAACCACTTCACTTTCCTTTTTTTTATTCTGTGCTACCATGTTAAAGTGTATAAAAATAATTCATTAGGGCTTGCCACAGAGAATTTTCTTTGTTCTGTATTACTGGTATAACTTCACTCCTTGATCTCTGTAAGGGTCAGTCACCTGTTGTCCGTCTCGCTGGAAGAATCCTCCCCTTAGCCTGCATATTTATTTGTCAGCTATGCTGATTAGTAATTGCTGCGCAATTCCATTTTCATAACATTTTACGAAAGACCTCTTGAGATAGAGAGCTGTTTAGCAAGATGCTTGATCTGGAAGTTTCTACCAGTATTTACATTCAGCTAGCCCTTGGGTATAAGGAATTAAAGGGAGGGTGGAGAATGCTCCTTTAAGGGAGAAAAAAAAAAAAAAAACAACAACAAAAAAAAACCCAAAACCAAAAAACCCCAACCAACCAAAAAAAAAAAAAAAACAAAACAACAACAAAAAAACACCCAAACCCCCATTCTATTACAAAAATAGTGCACAAAACCTTAGCTTCCTTACAGCTTTCTTTAAAGCTATTGCAGTGGCTAATTGCTGGATTTGTTCAACTGCTACTCTTTTTTCTTTTCTTCCACATTTAAATTCTTTATTTGCTTGACAGATTATGTTGTTTAATTACATACTTTTTGGTTAAAGACTGGTGCACATTATAGTTCCCATTTAGAAAGAAAACTAATGTAGAAGAAAGGGAAACTACCAATTTGAGGTCACAAGCAACATGGATTCATCCCAGTTTGCATATGGAAGAACAAATACAGCATACACAGTACTGCAAAGCAAATGAGAATACATATTTTTCACAAGTTGGGTGATAGGAGTCAGATGCTTCCTCTGCTGTGAGTTTTTTTTTATGTTGTCTCAAGTTATTATTTTTATTCTTTATCAGCTTCAAAGATTCTTCCTTTCTGTGCAATAAAAGATGCTAATTCTTGCTTTAAGTGAGGTTTACAGTCACAAAATTACGATTACTTCTGCTTTCTTTTTCTCTCTTTACAATCTCTGCACATGAATACTCAAGAAAGTAGTGTTTGCCAAGAAATTTCTTATCCAGTTAACACCAGCAGAATTAATCAGGGAACAAAACCAAAAAGATACAGTTATCTTCTTGTTAAAAAAAGACTATACAGACAAATACATAGAGAGAAAACAGTTCTCATAAGTACCTACTCAGCAGTAAGTAGTAATGACAGACTGGCAAAGTCATTTTCTTGATTAGGAAGCTCGTAAAGTCTAGGGATATTTTTCCTCACTCCCAACAGGCAGCGTCTCACACACACATTTAAATAGATGTATTCTACACTGAACAATCAGCCATTGTGATAAATGTGTCTGCATATACCTCTCTAAAACAGCAGTGGTGCTGGTATTAGCCCCTTCCTAGTAGCAGGAGGGCAGTTTTCAGAAAAGCTGTGTCACCACCACTATTGAGAAAAACCAGTCACATGTAGCATTTCACTCAGAGGCTGTTGACAGTCAATAAGAAAATATAATCAAAGTATTCTTGTCATTCTAGTTTGCATTTTTCAGTATTTTCCTGCCTTTGCAAAGCTCATTAAGCTGTTTTAAATAAACAGCTAAATAGTATTGAATAGTCATTATTCCCTGCACAAAACATTGCTTGCAAATGCTGCAATTAATTACAGATTTGTCTTTTTACATAAAACTGCTTTTGACATTCTTTTTGAGAAAATCTTTCTGCTTCAAAAAAAAGAAAGCAACTGGTCTCCAAGTGGAGTTGCTGTCTATTGAATATTATAGTCCATACTGAATAATATTCCAGAAGGGAAAAGCACATGAAACTCCTGTATTAGCTGAGAAAAAGCTTGCAATCTATTAGATCTCTAGTGAAATCTACTTATGGCAATATAAAAAGTAAAGTTACTGACCCCTGATTTATTCTAAGCCTTCATATTTCTTACTAAGCACCTTGTCATCTTTTTATCAATCAGATCAATATTCAGATTGCCCGTTTAAAAGGTACTAGTTTAACAGAAAACTAGATTTCTAGAAATTTCCAACACATGGGATTTTCATAATCTCCAGGGTATTCTGCAGGGGCTGCTCTAATCAAATGTGAAAGATAATTGGGCTACATTTCAGTTCTTCAGTTATTGCAAATTTTCCATCTGTGTCTGAAATTGTGGAATGTACGTTGGTGAGTGAGACTTTGGCTATGGAAGAATTTGGGGATGGAATGGACTTCCGGATCCCAGCAGGTCAGACACAAAAGTACACAAAGATTTTGTTGAATTATGTTAAAAATAAGGAAGAAGACGGATGTACTGACAGAAATTTTGAAGATGATTTATTATGTGGCATTTAAGACCTGATAAGATCATTATTATTATCAAAGTAAAGCTACCAGTAAGCACCTTGCACATGCAAAAATGCACACTGAAGTATTATGTTATAAATGCTAAAGATCACAACTCTGAAATCAACACAAAGAGCAAGATTCTCAACTAATATATGAGAATGATTTTTAGAAAAAAAAAAAATAATAATGCTATGCAGGTTTACACCTGCTGAACAGCTAACCCAATAACGTTCAACATGAATATCAGAGTACGAGTCCACTCACATTCAGAAAAGCAAAAGAAGCTAATGGTCCCATGCTGTGCTTCATACTATCCTGCTTGTTTCAACAAGATCGTCAGAACAGTTCCATTGCTACTTGCAAAATAGTCTTTAATAACCTTCAGTTTAAGACTCTGTGAGAACAGATACCAGCAATATTACACTATCAAGAACATATTTTAATCTAGCCTGTTTTGTAAAGAAAGCATTACAGCTTCATGGACAGGGCACTTGTCTTATTCCCATACCTACACCCACTGCTCCTCTGCTGTGTGACCTTGGAAAGCTGCTTCAGACCTCCCTGCCGTTGTTTCTCTTGCTATCTTTCCTTTGCTGTCTATTAGGGCTATGAACCCTCCAGGGCTTGAATTGTCTTTTACAATGTGTTTGTACAGCATCTTTTCTAAAAAAGGCCTCTGTCTTACTTGAGCCTGCAAATGCTGCTGCAGCACAAATAAATAGTAACATACCACTGTACAGGTGAACTTAATTCAAAGAGCTAAATAGCAAAGTGTGCTAAACAACAACAACAAAAATCCTACGTGATACCTGCTTGAAGGGCTGTTATACTCAGAACGGCAATTTGAGTTAAATTGCTTTTCCTCTCAATCACTGTTTTCTACTTGAATTTTATTTAGTAAGTTATAAATACAAAGGGTGGGTCCTAGTTCTCATCACATTGCCGTTGCCAGTGTTTGGTGACCATCAAAACTGACCAAAGTGATTTTAAAGAGATTTAGAGGAAACCATTCATTCAAATAATTTTCTTCTCACTTTCTCCAGTGTAAATCCCAATTTTGTGTGTCAATGGGAAGAGCCATAGGGCATGTGAATACCTTTTGTACACACAGAGAGAGAAAATAAATACTTTCAGGTGCTTATTTCAAGGAGAATTAAGCAATTTGAGACAAACTCTAGTCTTGACTAAAGTGATTTCCAAATAAATAAAATTATCTATTTTTGTTCAAATTTTTTTTTTAGGTTTTTTTTTTTTAGTTTTTGGTATCTGAACTGAAAAGCCCCATACTTGCCCAGGTCCAAAGATTTTATCACGT
The DNA here is from genome assembly GCA_034782735.1 of Sagittarius serpentarius. NCBI lineage: Eukaryota > Metazoa > Chordata > Aves > Accipitriformes > Sagittariidae > Sagittarius > Sagittarius serpentarius. Next base: position 24,958,108 of record JAVKLA010000093.1, on the reverse strand, counting down.
CATCTTACATCAGCTGGAGAAACAAAGGAGCTGAGAGAATAACAGTAACGTGCATGATCTCACGGTCCTTGTATACACACAGTTATTAGAAATAAATGTTAGTTCCAGCTGCTCCTCATATTAACCAATAATGGCAGGTTCATTTCTTACAACAGAAAAGAGTGGTACTCTTGAGAAGTTTCCATATTTTTCCACATAATGTGAAAGAAAACAAGACAATTTTAAGAACATATTTGCTGACAAAGCACAAAAATGCAATTAGAGTGTCAATCACGTGACACTGCCCTAGATAAAAACACACAGTGTAGTTAGAAACTTAAAATGCTAAATGTATATTACACATATTAATGTGGTCGAAGAAACCAGCATAGACTTGATGTATACATAAGAATTTGGGTTGCCAAAAAGTGCAGGTGTATTTTAGAAAGCACCTTCCCACTTACCTTAAAGTGAGAAGAGATATTTGCTCCTTGGACCAAACCACCAGTTCATTTTGGATATGTATACACTTCACAGACATTTACAAAATTTGCAATTTTGATATACTGTCAGGAGAATTTTTACTGAAGTAGGCTATTTCAGTAAGATAGTATATGTTATCAGGGGTATGCATTCAGTTAGTGGGTTTCTACCTATAGAGCTCCCAAGTTCGTTATAAAATTAAAGTTGACGTTCTCCTGAGGTCTGTTTTAAAATGGAATAATAACAAATGCTTGGGCCACTGGCATAATTGATACACGTTTCTGTAGGTAAAAAAGAAGAGAAAATAAAAATGGGATTTTTTTTTCTTTTTCTCTCTAACAGAGTGGAAACGAAACCAGGCAGACGCTAAACATCCACATTCTCATTACCATGAGTAACAGCCAAAGCAGAGTAACATTCAGTAGCATTAGCAATAAGCCTCAGAATCATAGAACTATTTGCCTCTGACTTAATTAGTTTCTTCTGTAAGAATTAAATTGTAGTTTCCTCACAGAAGAATGTCTTTCTGAATTTTATTGCAGTCTGGTATTAATATTCAAATCCAACAACCCCTCTCGGGCACAGCAGAATGACTCCATTTATTTTACCACATGAAAACACAATGCAGCCCCCAAGTGTATATTTTCAGTGGGAGAGGGGGAGGATGGCTAGCTATTTACAAATGAGCCAGAGAACAATACTGTAATATTATATTCCATAACAACATTAATGTTTAAGACAAACATAAAGGAAACACGCTAAGGTACAGCCTCTGGCGAAACGATTTGCCGTTTTGTTTTGCACCTTTACCCATCTGAACAGCTACAGTTCACCTGTAGAGTCAGGGCTATGCATTCAGGTACATTCCTGAATCATCCAACTCAGTAAAGCCCGTGGCAGTGGTTCCCAACCTACGTACCATGAGGCCCCAGTAAGTGATGCGCAGTGACCCAAAGACTGCATGAGGCCCCCCACGTCTGAAGCGGTTGCATTTTTCCTCCGTGAACTGCCACACAATGCCACTGTCTCCTCATTGGCATGCAATCTGACATACTTAGTCTATTCTTCACACGACAGGTTTTGCTACTACTCAACAGCTCATAAAAAAATAATTTGGGTAGGATTTGCCCCATACTGAACATAGTCATGAAACCTTAACATCTGCACAGTCTTTGCCAGCCCTTCTGTAGCTTCTTCCATGATGTAAAACTGGTTTGGTGCACCTTTCCACAAGTTATTTTTCTGGCTATTACAACAGAAAGGAAACATGGGACAGTTGAACATAGAAACTGTATCTAGTGAGTTAAACCACCACATTGTCCTCATGAGCTCTCATCAAATATCTCTGTTATTTGGTTTTAATAAATGGTCTTTCATGCTAAAAGATAGACAGAAGAGGACTTGGGATTAAAACTGATCACTAATTACCAGTTTCTCCAGAAATGAAGTCTCCAGCTGTGTCTGAAACAGCACAGTCAAAGCCTCGTATGCACATCACTGCCTATTAGTGACCGTTACCCTGCTCTTCTGAAGAGACCAAAGATGTCAAATGTAACTACTAGTCTCTCTCAAACACAACTACTACTCATTTGAAAGAGGGATTTGATACAGGGTATCAAGGCAAAGTCCAGTAAGAGGAAGAATCCACGAGTTCATCCAAGAATGCATAAGCAAATAGTATTTTTGTGACCATGTTAGAGGCAAGATTGAAAAACATTATTTTCAAGCTAACCAAAGAAAACAGAAAATCTATAAGAAAAAGGAACAACCCTGGCTCACAGAATAAAGTTGTTATAACAAAATACTATCATCAACAGATAATTCAAGATGGTTTGGACCTAATTTTCAGGATATATGGCATTAAGCCAGGGAAAACCTGTCATTTATTGGTTGGCTGCCCACAGCATGCACAAGTGAATTATACCAATGCTTCAGTGCATTTGCTAAATGCTTACACTGAAAATTCTGTTGGAACACTTCTATTTGAGAATGTGAATTACAGGTTTACTACAAGACCGACAAAACAACAGCAAAACTGAAAATCGGGCTCCCATGACATTAGGCAGACTAACTGGCAGGCCTCCAGGGAACGGGCCAGCTCTTGCAGTCCATAAACACCCAAGCCTTCAGCTGTGATTGCAAGGTTTGGCTGGGAGGAAAAAGAGCAACAGCCCTAAGGAGTTACATTATGTATTGGGTCCGGCTGAGATGGAGTTAATTTTCCCCAGAGCAACCCTCATAGTGCTGTGCTCTGTATTGGTAGCTAGAAAGGTGTTGATAACACACCAGTGTTTTGGCTACTGGTGAGCAGTGCTTGCACAGTATCAAGGCTGTCTCTCCAACATTCCCCCCTCATCAGTAGGCTGCGGGAGGACAAGATCTTGAAAGGAAACATAGCCAGGACAGCTGACTCAAACTGACCAAAGGGATATTCCATACCATATGATGTCTGCTCAGCAATAAGAGCTAAGAGAAGGGGGCAGGGGGGCCTTCATTACTACATTTGTCTTCCAGAGCAACTGCTATGCATACTGAAGCCCTACTTCCTGGGAAGTGGCTGGACAACGCCTGCTGATGAGAGGTAGAGAATAAATCTTTTGTTTTCTTTTGCTTCTGCGGGCAGACTTTGCTTTTATTAAACTGCCTTTATCTTGACCCATGAGTTTTTCTCCCTCCTTGTTTCCCACCCCCACCGTCCCCATTCCCCACCACTGTCCAGCTGAGGAGGGGAGTAACAGAGCAGCTTGGTGGGCACCTGGCATCCAGCCAAGGTCAACCCACCACACATGACGACTATCGAGATGCAGATGCTAGGTAGACTCATACACATTATCAACTTGTCCAGTACCACCTCCAGGAATAAAATACAGCGTGAACTCAGAACAGTTACTGTCAAAAGTACGAGGATGAAAAACTGCCACATTTGTCACTACGAAACCTAATTTCTACTCAGACTGAGAAATATTTGATATATAGGATAACAGAAGGGAGTCTCAGTGCTTCAGTCATCGAACTGCCCTGCTTCTCATGTGTTCAGCTAAATTCATTTATCAAATACAAGTTGTACTCTGACATTAAGACTGCTGCAATGATAACCCTGCAAGTAATTTAGGGATTGCTTTTTTCTGAAACACAGGTACAACAGAAACCACTCAATGAATATGTAGCTGCTATCATAGTTGCCATTTGAGCTGCATCTTGGACTAAATTCAGGAATTCAACAGCTAGGAGACAAACTATATATTCAATAGATTTATTGTACTCAGCCTTTGAAAATGGAAAAATTCTGCGCGGATTTACAAATAAAGATATTAGATATTTCAAAAGCTTCAAATTATTTTTAAAGGTATCATTAAAAAGAGAACTACTTTATTCTAGAGCTTTTTGTCCTCAAAATGTTAACAATAATTAAAAATCAGCAACATGGTGCCTTCTAGGAGTAGCCATTGTACTTTGCCATTATCCATCACAATTACTTCTAATTTTTTACCTTCAGAATGATTGACAAAATGTCTACTACAGAAAATTCAACAAAGAGCCAGACTCCCACATTCCACTGTTTTCAGGAAGTGTAGAACTAAGGCACTTAATTCCTCTCTTTCCAAGAAGGCCAGTATTTTACAGAATCTTTGGGTCATGTTATACATACCCCTACAGCATGGTGTATTTGATATTTGTAAACAGTGAAAAAGAATGACTGTTTTCAAGAGGTTAAATGGTAACATTCACAGCCTTGTTTTTCTAGCAGGAGCTGGGGCATGGTATCTATTTCAAAAGAAGCAGTTTTCAGAATGTTGGAATCATTGGCGTTGGAATGGACCTCAGGAGGTCTCTAGTCCAACCTCAGGCTCAAAGCAGGGTTAAAACTCAATTCCCATCAGGTTGCTCAAAAAGGGAAAAATTCTCAAATAAGCAAATGGTTTAACCTACTTGAGTACCATAAACACTATTATATAATTGGTATAATTGATCATTACTTGAAAGCATCACTACAAGGCAAAATTTAGGGGGTTTTAATTTTTAACTGTGCATTCCCAGATCAAGACATTTCAGAGCTGCTCTTAGGTTTTTAGTTCTGAATTCCCAGAGGTTTTAGTATTTACCTTGTAGATGTTTTTCTATTTTCAAATTGCTGGTATCTCTTATTATTTTTATGTGGATCTTACAAATAATATTTACTTGAATGATTTGTGTGTATTTATAGGCACACACATGAAGTATAAAAATTATAAATAATAACAAAATAAATAATAAATCTTCAGGAAGATGAGAAGGTGTTTCATGTTATAATTGAAACATATGAACATAACTATGCCAGATTTATTCAGACTATACGACATTATAGTCTGTTTCCTATTGAATAGTCGTCACTGAGTAGCTAAAGCCAGCCAAGAGGAGCCATTAGGCACAGTAACTTAAGAGGAATTTAGACCAGATGACTCAGGCTCTTCATACCCACTGAACTGTGTAATGTTATGAGCATTAAATAGGATATATGACACTCTCTAAGATTTCTATTTAACTAGACAATTTAAGGGTTTTTTTCATCACATTAAAGTAATTATGTTGATCATGCAATCTGTTTTTGTAACTAAGCAATTATGAAAATCTGAAGCTTACAACCACACTTTGAAGACCCACGCAGCTGAGCAAACAAGAAGGTAGCACAGCAATTGAGAAATACCTTGGACTGATCTAAACCAAACTTTTGCTTATCATTACTTCCAACTTGTCAAATAAGACTGTGATGAAAGGCTAAAAGACATTTTCAGAATGCTATTCTATAATTTGTTTTAAAAATTCATGTGTTTACAAGCTATTAGTGTATTTAAAGATCCACTGTGTTAAGATTTCAGCAATACTTAAAGGATGCAATTAAGCTTGCACTCAATTTTAATTTAAGTATAGGAGATTCACAATTTTTTTTAAATTGCTATCATTGTGCTTCTTGTTTGACTCATAAATTTGCTGGGGGTGCCATAGAAAACATTGATGCATGTACCGTATTAATTATTTTACTTATGCTAAGTTTTATTTCATGGATAGAATAAGTATTACCGTGAATTTCTTGTTGCAGTTATTTAAAGTTGTCTTCCTTTGACACGAATACTGAGATACTTTGCTTGCAATAAATGATGGCACTTCTGATTCAGGTGTATTCAAAGGAGGAGACTGATCTTGCTCCTAACAAGAAAAAAAATGGGGGAGAATGGTTGGTGACACATCTGTCAAATAGCTTAAAATACCAAAAATACATTTCAAGATCCCAAAATACATAGCTTTAAAGAGAAGGTAAGAGAATAATAATGGTTCTACCATCTTCCTAGGAAAAACATTATTTCACATTGGCTGCGCTGACAATACCAGTTTATCTGGTGATTACTGGGATTTTTCATTTTCTGTAGTAAGTTCTTGCAGGGAGTTTTCAATGGCACTATCATTTTTAAAAAAAGTCTCTACAGGGCAAATCTCTCTACTACTCTTATTATTGCAGTAATATTGAAAAACTACAAAGCTTTAAGAGTGGATAAGCTTGAAAGAACAGAGTTTCCCCAGAAAACACTAGATTATTCAATATAAGATCAGGGATGTTAGACGAAGGGGGGG
>JAVKLA010000093.1:24939004-24952029 GCA_034782735.1 Sagittarius serpentarius | reverse complement strand
CCCCCCCCCCCCCCCCCCCCCCCCCCCCCCCCCCCCCCCCCAGAAACACGCAAAGAACTGACTTTTTCGATCTGTAGCTAAAATCAGTGGTGGAGGAAAAATGTTTGTATGACTTCAAAATAAACTTTTCCCCCCTCTTCCAGGTAAAATGGAAGAAAACTTTTTGGTTTAGATTTAATTCATTAAGCTAAATGTTCCATTTTGGGGTCATTATAAAGCAAACGAAACGTTTACAAACAGCCATAGAAGAATCATCTTCATCCTTTCATCCAACAGCTAGTGTTCACCTTATGATGTGGTTTCTCACTCGGGCCCTTCCATACATGCTGATCCAATTCAGACATCATTTTTAGGTGTTCGCTGGAGCAAGGAAAAGGAGCCAGGTGCCAAATCTCAAACTGGTGTTTCCCAAGCACCAGGCTACCTACATGCTTGTTTGCTTTTTGCCTAATTTTGCACCATGAAAAAATCCACCAAGATCAACAAAAAGTCTGTAGGCACCCCACCCCAATAGAGTGGGAAGGGAATTCTCCTGAAAGTCAGGATACACAGTCACATCCCCATTAGCAAAAGAGGGTCCTGAGCATGAGCCCTCAACATGCAAGTGTCCTCACCAGTGTGCAACTGAAAAAAGACAGTCTAGCACCAGCTTTTCTGCTGCTTTATACGCCCAGACCTTTAATTCCTCTGCTTTCATTAAAAGTGCCCAAATCTGAAATACTTTGGAAACACCCAAAGCGTTCTCAGCATTTCTGTGTATTTTTTGCTATTTGTCATTTTTTCTGAAAACATTTGGCAGATCTGTCAAAAACGTATTGCACTGCACTGTCCAAAAGCCACAGGGGAATGGTTCAACAACAAAAAAAACCATCAAAGATACACAGAGGAAATTTTCACCCCAATAATGGAACGATGAACCCTTTCTCCCCTCTATCCAAAGACATGCAGACATACAGCTAGCATCTGTCCTAGGCAAACCTATACATATGTGTATGTGCGTTCACACACACCCCCCCCCCAACATATAATTTCATGCTAAATTGCCTTTGTATTTGATACAGAGTAGTTAAATTCAGTATTCACGCACACACAAAAAAGACATTTACTTGCACAGCTGAAGGAGCAGTGAATTATATGGCAGTTTTCATAGTACACACTGAAAGGAAGGAAGCAGTGTTATGCATAAGACCACTCTTGGGAATAACCAAAATGGGTTTCAGCCAGGATCAACAGCACAACTCATCCACTTTTGCACACATTCATGAATTATACTTTAAAATTGATTTTAAATCATATAAACTATGATTGATCACAGCTAATATATGGTTTGAAATGATAGTGCCAGCTGCAAAGACTGTGAACAAACAGAACATTACTGAATAGAATATATAATAAGCTATTATATTCATTAGGATGTAGACACACAAAGAACAAGAGCCCTGCATGTAGCATTACCTGGCATTGTGGATGAGAGCAAAATTAATGCAAAAACTCTGTGTTTAAGAGGGTGATGAACTGGCACATAAACATCCTGATAGTGCCTTAGCAGAGACATTTGAGCATTTTTCTTAATCAGAAAGTTTATGTTTTTAATTAACAGGACCTGATTATATGTAACAGAAGAAACTCCAGCTAGAAATCAACAGCAAAAACATCTAGCAAACAGTAATTACTGTAGTCTGATTTTTAGGGAATATTATGATGCCTGCATGAGAACTACAGAGATGATCTCCTGTCATCACTAGAACACAGGAACAGGATTGATACTGTGTTTTGGTGGGAAGATCAGATGGGACAAACCTAAAGTTTCATGCAGTAGCAATTACAGTGTAGAACAAGCAATGCTGGAAACTCACACTACCTCTAATTTGTAGTACTGGGAAGAAACAACTACTTATATGAGAAAAAATGTAAGCATTGGAATTCCTTTTTTTTTGCAGATAACTCCACCACATTAAAATGAAATTATGATACACTGCTCAGGGGCAACCACTGAAAAAAATCTAAATGTGTAGGCTACTTAATTGCTAGAGCTAGTCAGAGTTTGTACCCCACATCCAGGCCACAGTAACAGTGAATGTCACTGCCACTCCTTCACAGTGACATCTTCCACATGGCGTAAGCAGGAAAATCAGCCTAGCATCAGTTTGTACAGCAGAGGGACTTAGTTGCAGAATTAATCTTATAGAGGACTACTTTGTTCTTTGTCAAACTATTTTTTTTAATACACAAAATAATATAATGACATCGGGTAATAACAGAGAGAGAAAATGGAGCAGCAGTGAACAAGGTACGCAGATGCTAGAGACTGTGTCAGGCCACATTATTCAACAGCCAGCAGCTTTGTAAGGTCCAGACAGCACTGATCAAATAATGAAGTCTGCTGATATCCAGCATTTTATGAAGAGAAGGCAGCCAGTTTATAAGTTTAATTTTATTTTCTGGGATACTCTGACTGTCAGTATGAAGGATTTCTTCCATTAGTTAGAGCCTCTCTCTTTCACGAAGCAACAGAGTGAGACACTCCAGAAAATGTTAAATATGAGTTGCCTGTCACATGATACAGCAACGGATCAAAAGATGTCGTACTTCCTTTTCCTAATGTGGAGGGAAATCCTTTGTTCAGGATTTCTTTCTAAAAAAATAACTAACTACTAACAACTTTTGAGTTCTGACTGAGGAAAAGGCGGAAGAGACATAGTCATAGCACAGTCCTAAGGCTGCTGAGGATGCCAACCCACTTATGGTTCTCTTCCTTTCTTTTTATCCTTCTGAAAGCTTCCCCTCCGCCTCTTTCTTTTCCGTTACCCAGGAAACATCACTACTTTCTAGCATGTGGGGATGCTCTTGCATACATATTAATGTCCGTGTCCTGCTATTGTCCAGAATACCCACCTGCTTGTGGTGGGAAAGGCATCTCTGGACAAAGGCAGAGAAATATCTTGATTTCCCTTTAAAGCAGATGTTTGGCTACCACACTTCCATAGCCTATTAAATTAAATGATGGCTATTAACTATAAATGTCAACTGTTACCAAATGAATCAATAAGAATTCAGACCATCTTAGATCTGGTCACCCAACCTTTTATACTCTATAAATCACTAACATCAGAGCACCTCTTGGATCATTCGCAACCACAGAAAGATGCACTTTAGTGACAACTGTAATTAATATGTTGAATAATGGTCTGAAACTCTGACTCTATTCCCCTTGTTTTGCATGGAAAAGGACATTTCTTTTTAGTAATGCATTAAAACAAATGCCCTGAATGAAGAACAACCTTCCAAATAGGCTACTGTAAGATCTGAAAGATGAAATCTTACGGCTCTTGATATTAATGGAAATTTTATTCACCCAAAACATTCCCCCACTGCAAGCCATTCCTTTTACCTCAAAGCCTTCATGATGTAGCCTGAGTTCAAGGTTTGTTAATTCCCTGTCATTTCACAAGACTGACATAATGGACCAAATTTGTCTTCAGTGAAACTCCAATTAAATTACATTATGTACAAGTTTGGTCTAGTACTTAAAAAGAAAATTAACCTTTACTTCAATCCTTCCTCATTTCTCAAGGCAGAGAAAAGCCCAATCATGGTGACACTGCAAGAATAAAATTATTTTTAAATCTGCTGAACTTCCAGAATCCTTGTTCTTCCTTCTTTGTTTGCTTTACAAAAATGTTTATTACTTTAGAGTCACTATATAATTAAGACTGGTCTTGACTATAAGCTTTAATGTCAACAGTACAGATGTCACTGACTTGCTTATTGCACTCTACATTTATTAGCATGAAATCTTTATGTTTCAATAAAAACAGAAGCTCTTACTTGCAGAACCAGTCTCAAAGTATAATAATGATCTCCTGACAGTGCTGCTACCTTTTTCAGAAGTTTCTGCTCCAACAGTATTCCAAAAGGACTTTTATATATGAAAGAAAACTAGAGGCAATTCAACTTGCAGTGGCCTTCTCAATGATTTAAAAGAGAAAAAAGCAAGCTTCAGCATCGTTGGAGACATTTTGGAGAAAGACAAAGGCATTTCTTGCTTTGAAAAGAAGAAAAAACCATCTATTTTCTGATATATCTGAATCTATAGGTCTTCACACGCTGCTGAAATAAAGAATATACATAAAGGGTAATTTGGTTTACTTTTAATCTTGATGTGAAGCTCGCAGCAAAGTTCACAGGATTTTTGCTCACGTTCTGGATTTATTTCTTGTTTAGAGAGCTTCTTTGCATACCCAGTATTAATATTTTTATGACCTGTTTGCCTGTGAGATTACACAATGCAGTAGTTACAAGGTTTTCAGGTTTTTTCTGTTTTGCGTTAATTTCTTTGGTCTATTCTCCCTCCTGCAGATTCACTGAAAATATTACAAATGTACTGTAAAAACACTTCATTGGAAGGATTGCAAATACAAATACATATTCTGTCATGGAATTATGCCGAGTCCGAGAGCGACAGCTCCATCTGGTGTATTCACTCCCCAGCCCCCAAATGTTACTAAACAATAATTCTTATATGTAAAATCCTGGAAAATAGTTTCTGGCAATGAAAGATGACTGAAAAAATTAATCAGGAGCTACAGTTTTTCTTGGGGAAGGATGGTATTTAAGAATCATCCTTCATAGTCTAAACATCAGGATGAAGAAGCAGCAAACAGTGCAAAATTGCTGTTAAATACTCAGGCATCCTCTGCCTCACAGGAAGGGACAGGCTGAGGGTCCTGCCATGGTCCCAGTGTTTACGGGTTTCCCAGCTATCATTTTGCAGCGGGGTAACAGTTCACACAGTCTAATCCAGACCCTCAGAAATTGGCAGGAATCCCTCACTTTACTTAAGACAGCTTTAGATCAGACTTGTAATTCTCTTGACGTATGAATTAATTTCTTCACCAGCGCACATTAAATCCATCACCATGAGGCTCGAGTGCGTGCAGAACAAGGGAATAGGTTCGCCCTGCCACATCGCAGGGACTATTTCACAGCCCAGCGGCATGTGCTGTCATCATTTTGTGCACAGCAGGCCCAGGCATCCCTACCACACCCTCATCATTTACAGTCTGTACTGGGGGTATTGAATGCCACCATTTCACACTACACTCCAATTTGAGAAATTAGCACATAATTTTGTCAGATACGGATCTGAGGAAAATATGTCATCATCCATTGCTTCAAGGCCAAACACCATTCACCAATAATCAGCCTGCCATTCACAATATCCTCTGACTTACAGCTCCCATTGAGAGATAATACAATATAATAAGCCCCTTTTTTTTCTTAGCACAGTTTCATATGTTGGTGCCAAGTTTGTAAATGTATGTTCATAGACTGCAGCAGCCTTCACTTCACAGGTCCTTCAAGGGCCCAGCGGTTAGCTGATCACTTCCAAACAGCAAAGGTTTTAATATTTTTGTATTGTTTTGAAGAGGCAAAGTATTCCACCCGGAGCCCATTAAAATGCACTGCTCTCAGTGGGACATTTACCATGACATTGAAGTATTTGTGGAAATACCACAAGTACCACAACAGCAGCAAGTGCTTCATTGATGCATATTTCCCCCCTTAATAAGACAGCCACCCCCCCCCTTTTTTTTTTTTATTTACAGGAATGATGTATATTACCTGTTTGTAACATGTGATGGCACAGTAACTTCTCATTACCAGACACTGATATAGAAGGTATGGAAGGTCTCTAATCTATTATTAAAACTGTGTGAATTACTCATAGAAACTTCAGTGCAAAAAAGTTTTTAAATTCAAAAGTTCTATCACAACATAGGTATATATGTTTTTAGGTAAAAAAAAAAAAAATAATCACAGTCATTCATTTTGAACATCGCTGTATTTGCACTGAAGGATCTGTCTTACCATGAGACGATACTTCATTTCTGAATCAACTGGTCTTCCTGCTTCCATGCAGGCTGTGAACCAGGAGATATCCAGTAGTTCAAACCTGGAGCTGTCGCCCACAGCCTGTCCTCTCAGCCAGTCCAGCACCTCCAGGTAAGAGTTGTTCTCGGCCACAATATGAGTGACAGAGTCACTGTTAAGAAGTACACAAAAAGAAGATTTCTTTTTTTCCTGAACCCAACTGTACACAGTTAGAGCTGCTATTTCCATATTTACTTACCATTCACTTTGTGAAATTTTAGTATATATTGTACGTTAGGTTGTCGGAAGCAGTTGTGTTTTCATATCACAATATATCTATCCCAGTCACCGAATCTGCTTTGAGGAAAGACTTTAGCCATAAGCTCCTGTAAGTGCAGCACTTACTTTCTTTCAGTATCATTTGCCTTCCATAAGACTTTATCCTATTACACATTTTTTGCAACTCCAAAAATATTTGGCTTGTGCAAGCAGTACCATAATGAAAAGGCTGCTTTACGATACCTGTCAGCCTCTTCCCAATATTCCTGATCAGTGAATGAAAGCTTTACAGTATTAAAGTCTGTTAACAGTAATTCTTTAAAGCTTTACAGCTAGTAATATCTTTTTGTAAATTTAACTTTTCTGTACTTACATTAAGCTTTTTACATATGGCATTGTCAAATGCTCACGACTTAAATCTTACGACTTGTGCACGCCATCTAAAGACCACTTCCTTGCTACTAAGAGGTCAGTCTCTTACAAAACTGTTATCTTAGTTTAGTGAATATAAAATTTACAGATTGAGTTATCGTTCAATAGATTATATGGTGTACGTTGCTTAAAAATACAGTAGCACAAATGTTATTACACTAATTTTGGGTTGATGTACTAGAATAACATTGGAAAGAATCCCATGATAGTTCATCATTAAAAAGACACAGTTGTGCACCTTCCACAGGAAAATAATGGACAGGGACGAAGTTATGTCTCAAGAAAAAAATTACATACATACTTAGGATGATCGGTAAATTTCAACCTGGCCTGCTGATGTTCCTCAGCAAGGTTAGAAAACTAACTTGGTAGGAAATCTTGGTAAGAGTGATTCCTAGTGTTCCCCCTCCACACACACCCCAGGAGAGTGCTGTCACCCACAAAGACAACAACAGATAGAGGAGGAAACTCTTCATTTTCATGAAACTTGTAGGACCTCAGTATGTCTGAAATACATGCCAAAATTAACTGATATCAGTCAACAGATTCCTAAACGTCTTGGGGAACAGGCACAGACAGAAATAAGCCTAGAATCGGAACATAAACTGTCCTGATGGCAGCCGCCTCCATTTGCAAGCCTCCGTAACCTCCTGCTAGCCCATGCTGGTGACAGCCTTGTGCATACACAGTAAATTTCAAACAGACCTGACAGATTGCTTTGCAGCCCTTCTGTAACACCTGGAGAAGTTAATCCATCAACCTGTCCAAGCAGACAGGACACCACTGGTAGAGATAGCTGGTTACTATGGACTTTAAAAATGACGTGTGCTAACTGTTAAAGGCAGACCAGACAATCTTTCAAAGCAAACTGCTTTCCAGGAGACCAGCAAAACCCCTTGGCCTATCCCTGGTGACCCTGATTCATACCAATAATCACCGATTTCATTAAATCACCAAACCACAACGACAAATACTGGAGACACTCCATAGAAAACTGTTATGACATAACTCTCCAATGCATTAAATGTACTATATTTTCAAAACATAGGAAATGTATTGAATGTACTATACTTCAGAAATATGAAAACTCTCATGGTATAGCACAAATTTTTTCTCTCCATATTGTGCAACTTGTAGAGCAGAGTCCACTGGGAAAAAAAAATCCAAATTTATTTTAATCTAAAAGATTAAAAATCTAGGTTAGGTGAATCTCCATGAAATACTGTTGGGTTTATTATTCCCTAACCCTGCTAGGTTCTACTTTAATTAAACTGTCACATCTTTGCTTGAGTAAAAAAAATATTCAGTTAGAGACATAGAACTTCTGCTTCCTGTGGTTTATTCCATTTTATATAAAATATTTATACGTAACGTATTTGTACCAAGCTACAGATCTGGGAACTTTGCCACCGCTATGCTCGCAGCAGCAGTTTAGCTGCTGTGCACCAGTTTCCTCCGGTACCTGTACAGCTGTACTTTCTTCTTGGCACAGAACATAACAAATTTAGCATTTCCTCTGGCATTTTCAAAAACAAAAATCAACAGTTAAATAGTTATGTTTTATCCAATAGCAGCTGAGCTGAAATTAAACTTAACACCTGCCTTGCATACAACTTCCAGAAAGTCTGAAATAGTGGCAATAAATACCTGTGTGTCAAAGCAGCCCAGATAAAGCCTCTACTCAGTCCTCAGTGGATTGTTAATATAGGATTCAGAGGAGCCCAGTTCATTCTTTCCCCCCCTGAGAACTCAATTAGGTTTTGTATCAGACACTAATTGCCTACTTCTGTTCAATACCTGCTTGAATCTTGCTTTACAAATTATTTCATCCTCCCCTCTTCCTCAGGCTTTCAAAGTTGATGGGATTGAAAAAATCTGTGGAAATTAGCTTTTATAGGGAGGACCCAGTTGTATATTATCTGCATACAGATACAGAGAAACGATCAATACTTGGTTTTCTTCCAGCTTTTCAGAGAACCTACATAATGATGCAGCTTTCGGAAAACTGCATAACGATATAACCAGCACTCGTGAAAAGCACTTTTTGGAGGAAGGCTTCCTTCACAATGAGTTGGCTTATTGAAGCACCACCAGACAAATCTGTAGCTGGAGTACATTTTCACCCTGAAATGCCGCATCTGTGGTATTTTTTTTCCTAGGTTTTTTCTCCAGTGCTCTCCCAGATTGTACCAAAGTGTAAGCCAGTAACACCAATGTGAGTTTCAAAGTATTACTCACAGGGAGATTAAATATTAGAATACCAGAGATGTTCTAAAGAAATGTCCCCCTCAACCCATCACTTTTTCTATTCCTGTATATTTAATGGTTTTTCATTTCAGGAACTGGCTATTAAGTTTAGATTAATCTTAACCTGACTTTAAGGGGGACATAAACAAAGACATGATTCATTGATTCCAGTGAGATTATACAAATGCGTACAAACATATTCCATGAAAGACAAGTTCACACCTTACAGTTTTTATTTTCCGTGTGAGAAGCAGCACACTGAAAAATGCAGACACGCTAAAATTGACAGACTTAAGATGAATTAGAACTGCAGAATTTAGAGGTAAAAAATTAGAAATTTTGCTAATGTTTGTGTTCTGCTTGCTTTCTGCCCAGAAGACAATAAAAACAAACCACGCTATAGGACCCACCCACTGAAATACTGAAGCATCTTTATAGTGGGAAGAACAAAGTATATCCACCAAATGTTTAGGCAAAATATTCTACCACATTTACTTGTATGACTGCATTTATTAACTTAGAATGCCTCAAGCAGCATTACTACACATTATTTCTACATACATAAACATTTTCCTACCTTAGTTCACTTTCTACTCTGAAACCTTTTCTTCTTGCCAGCTCCATCAAAAACGCCCTTCTGGTCATCCCCATCTTCCTCTGCATAATAAAAATGACAAACTTATTGAACTTTATTTCATAACTACAGGAAAGGTTTGGGGAACACATCCCTTTCTGTCTCTTCCTCCGGGAGAATACAGCTGGAGCTCTGATCCTATCCATGACACACGGCAGAAGTGTTCTCACTTGGATAAAAGGGAGATAACATGCTTTCTGCCAGGCAGCAGCTGTATTTAATGTCACCACCCATTGAAGTAATTTTCTTCTGTTTCCCCTTTGAAATCAAAAACAGGTGCTACACAAGCAGAAACACCACTTGCTTTATACCAGCTGGGACTTCTTGCACAGAACTCCAGACAGGTGCAAATATGCTTTCATTCCTTAAACCAGCCATTACCTATAAAGATTTTATCCAAATAATACTGATCATAAGAAATTTATCTCAACATATCAACCAGGTCTTCAGCTGGTTTAATGGCCCAGTTCCATCAATTTCTGCTTTCAAATCCTCTCCAAATCTCATTTTTCCAAATTACAGGGCACAGTAATTTTCAATTTATTAAAGAAATAGTAATAATTCATCCTACTGTTAGCTAGGAACTATGTTTTAGAATACAACTAAATAACAGTATACAAATGTGCTGTAGAATAGCCTGTACACTTGCTACTTCTGTGTAATTAATTTGATTTTAATTTGGTTTTTTTGAGAAAGCAAACAAAAAAATAAGCTTTTGAAACTAAATTTACAATAAAAGAAATCCTTTGCTGTTTTGATACTAAGGCAATGAAAAACAAAGAGAAAGTGTTAGAGATGTGTTTAAATACACCTTTGGCATGCATTGCCAACATTGTTTTCTACTACTTGCCCTGGAAAGTACTGCTATCTGTGGCAGGTACAGTAGGGAAAAAGTAACTACCTTACTCGTTTTAAGCACCCAGTGACCTCCAGACAACTACAGAGGAGATTATGGAGGCTATGTACCATCCTCTTCTAGAGGATGGGGTATTGGTCATCAGAGAACTATGCTAAAATTTGTCGCAGACATTGTGTTGGATACAGTTAGGTATCACCCTGAATCTCCACCAAAGCAAAGTGAGCGCAGACCACCATGTTTACAGCATGTGCACCTATTTCAGCTAAATCTATTTCAGTGGTAAATATCCCCATTTCCACGTCAAGTTGGATTTTTATTTTTAGTGTAGCAGAGAATTTGGATTTTACTAGTCCTTCAGAATGTGTCAGAAATGTTATACCTTGCAGTTCTCCTTGCTTGTGTTCTGGAGAGGAAGCAAGGTGGAAAAACCCTGCCTAAGTCAGATCTATCAATTTTATTTTCTGTCATTTTATCATGGATGGATATACAACCCGAGTTATGGAAAAATGAGCCAAAACCTGTTTCCTGCAATTATTGCCATGAGTTTAAAATTAAATTATAAAAGTATTACTGACATTTTCCCAGCCCTATAGCTCTTGCTGCTTCAACTATATTATAAGAGATATAAGGAAACAGTTTTCATCAGAATAGAAACTAGCCATCAAAAATTAATATAGAGCTTTCAGCTCTGAGGTCTTCCTGAGGCCATGAAGGAAATATATACAGAGTTCAGTACATAGACTAGACTCCATTCATTTCTTCCCTTGCCTAAGGATAACCCAGAAGCCAAAATATCTATTCCTCTTTCTGATTCATAACATTAAAACTGTCAAAATAAATCATTTCAAGGTTATTTTGAAATTATATGAGATATTTTCATAGGAACTGGAAAATGGACAAGCAGACTTTAAGAGGCTTAAGCAAAAGAATAGCAGCAAGGAAGAAAAAAAATTAATACCGATGGGTCTTGCATTAAGGCTGAGCAATCTGTTTTGGTTGCTCCACGTCTGTTTTCCAGACTACTAATCAACCATTGAACACTGGCCATCTCCCTGTTTACAGCCTTCCTAGGCTTGGTAAAATGTTTTACTTTATCTCAATCCCTACAAGGAATAATGTATTTGAGAACAGATCCTTTACATATGTTAAACAAAGTCTTATTTTATGTTATAATGAATTCAGTGCTCTCAAACATGCAAATATAATTTCCCCCAGTGTAACATCAAGATGCTCAGTGCCAGTAAAATCCTTCTGGCATGAAAAACATAAGTTGTTATTCCTTTGTGTTACTGTAATAACTCTTCAGCCAGATTTTCAAGGGTATTTAGGTGCCAAAAAGCTGCAAACAGAAGCCTAGTGGGATTTTCAAAACATCTAAGCAACCTAGGCACCCGGCTCCTTTGGAAATCAATTTCTGGCTTTGAACCTAATGCAAAGAGATTTTCTGTCTAATAAACATAGTATAGTATCATGAAAAGGTCTCTGCCAATGATGCAATTTTGTTAAACATACCTTCTAAAATTAACAGGATTTCCATATCCCAGATGAGTGAATAACCTACTCTCCTACAACATTACATTATAATATTTTTTACAGTAATACAGAAAATAGAATATGCATTAGCAAGAGAGCAAATACAGTGGAGAAAAAGCATGTCTCTTATTTATGTCAAAGGAAAAGCACCCTGTTATCAAAGTCATGACACTACATACGATTAGTGGCCTAAAACCACAGAAACTTGCAGAAATTTTTCCATCTCAGTACTGTCCTGGAGTTCAGAGCAGTTCACACCCCGGTAGGGAAATCTAGAAGAAATTTCCATGTCCTGATGTTCTTGCTGCAGATCAGTTTTGCACACTATCAAAGGCATGGATTAAGAACAAGATGTTCACAGATGTTGGTGGGCATGTGAGTAAACGTCTTTCATCACTTGGGATGTCTGTGCCAACAACAGCATCCCAAGCAGTCCTCAAGCAGTGCCTAGTTCAGCCCGAAGCCCAGAGTACTGATCTGGCTTCGAAGCGGGTTCCCTCGGGAGGAAAAGTGCAGGAACACACAATTTCTGGAAAGCACAGTTCAGCTCCTCTGAGTTTCAGTATTCACACATGCTTTCACTGCACCTTCTTGATTATTGTCAGATAGTCTTTTAGTGCCCCGTTTTCATGTGAACTGCATTGTAAATATTTTATAAAATGTTACTTGCCCATTTTATATAGCTTTCCTGTGAAGAGTGGTGAAATGTGCTTTTAATACACAGCTGCACTATGCTAACCTTCAGAGAAAGCATCTCTCAAGCACCATCAATAAAAACTAGAGAAGTGATTGTTTGGATACTTTTTGATTTCACATAGGCTTAACAACGTTTCACACAGTATTGTTTCACAAGGATTAATTTTTCTTAGCTTTTTCATTTTAAAGTCTTTGGTAATTCAGCATTTTTCAATGAACAATTTCATGGAAATTTTAAAATCCTTCTGATATTTATTTTTGTCTAGATGTTGCCATGACTTTGCTTTTGTTTAAATTCTGGCCTTCTTGGCTGCTAAGCATTCCCTTTGCTGTTGACACCTGTTTGTGACGGGTTGACCCTGGCTGGACGCCAGGTGCCCACCAAAGCCGCTCGCTCACTCCCCCTCCTTGATTAAACAGGAGAGGGAGAATATAACGAAAGACTTGTGGGTCGAGATAAGGACAGGGAGA
>JAVKLA010000093.1:24925721-24938904 GCA_034782735.1 Sagittarius serpentarius | reverse complement strand
ATTGGCTCGGCCTTGGCCAGTGGCGGGGTCCGTTCTTAAAGCCGGCTGGCATTGGCTATAACGAACACAGGGGAAGCGTCTAGCAGCTTTTAAAGAAGCCACCCCTGTGGCCCCCCCACTACCAAAACCTTGCCACGTAAACCCATTACACTGTTCTACCAATCTCTCCATGCCTAAAAATAATATGGCAGGTGTTTTTCCTAGTTTTAGTAAAAATTTTGTGGAATCGAATTATATTTTTAAAGGAAGTTATTCTATAGAACTTTTCTATATTTGTACCACTTACACTTAGCCAATGGACAAACTTGAAGGATGTTCATATATCAAAATATAAAATATTTAAGAACTTTTTTTGTGAAGTTTTATCTCTTACTAACAAGTACAGGGTTTGTTTTCATCTTTTTATTTATTCATTTTACTTCAATCTTCTGCTTCACTTGTCACCAGGGAGCTATACGGACTCATGAAGGCCTCAAGATTCTATCCTTAATTCCACATTATGTGGGAAGTTTTCATTGTTGTTTAGCAGGTAATCAGCAAGCTTAACAATATCTTACAATTCCATCGGACAAAAGGGGTCAGTACCTGGAATTCCTGACACTGCTACCTGCACCAGCAAACCTTGTTTGAATATATGTTGCATGAATCTATTTCTTTAGTCCTGATTTTTTTCCCATACACTAATCCGTAAATTCTTACAAAATGAGCATGGTAAACCAATCTGGCTAACCTACAAAATAAAGAAACAGAACATCATGCTGTTACATTTGATTCCAGTGTTTTGAATAAATGCACTATTGTTGAAGATAAGGAAATGTTGAAAAGTATATTCTGGAAATGTTCAGATACATTTAAAAATCAATTCTCCCTCATCCCCTTTGGTGTTTATATTCTTTGAACTACTAGAACACTTTCAGGGGGCAACTTTGAAGTATACATGCTCAAGTTATTCACATCAGAGATGATAAATTCCATAAACCACTCAGATGACCAGGAATTCTGAAAAACTGGTCAATTGATAGTATGCTTTGAATGTGCACACTTGGCTATATCACAGTATTTGGCACGTAAGATAAAGTAGGCTTAGAGAGGAGATGAAATCTTGTAGTTGCTGTCATCAAATGTAGACCATTTCTGATGTATGTAGTCAGAACTGCTGCTTATTATTATCTTTTTCTTTTTTTTCCCCAAATTGGAGATGAAAACCTGAATAACAAGAGTGTATTTAGCAACATCACTCAAAAACTACCCATGTAGAAATCACAAGAGCCGACAGCTTCTTTAACTGATTTAACACACAGCTATTATAGAAAGGGTTTGTTCTTCCAAGCCCTTTCTGAAGAAACCAGGGAACAGTGATATCACAGTGCTGAATAATTAAATGGAGCAAGAGGGTTCCTCCTTACAGTATGGGGAAAAGTAATTGGTGACAAATACTGGCAGGAGCTACTTCCTACCCACATCAATATGCCTATATTCCCTGGAAACTATTATTTTCACTCTTCCTTCAGTGTTTCTGTTCAGTAACAAGGCTTACAATTGCTCTCTTAGGTTACTCTGCTAATGGTAGCTGCTGCTCCTTGTTGTGATTGTTATTGGACTATTCTTTGATTTTTTGTGCTGGTGCATCAATGTTTTTCTTTATACTGTAGTCTCATGAGAGCCTCATGAACCTCTCGGCAACAAGCAGAGACATATTTGCATAATCCCGTCAATAAACATGGTCAGGCAGGTCCTTTGACAGTTCTGTAGCTCTTTCAAACACAGTTTATAAAGGTAAAAGTCTTTGGATATTGTGTACCATTTATTTAGACTCTCACATTCATCTCATTGCCAGTATTAAGGGCATTTCCGTTCATTAACAAATACCAAACAACCTTTCAGAGATGAGGAGCTACACAAATGGTGTTGTATGGTCTATATTTAAGCAGCTGAAAAGATTATTTCTCTCAATGATGACCAAATAACGTTCCTCTGGACATTTCAGAAACTTCTTATATAAAAAGATAATACTAGAAATGAATACACTGTTATATAAAAATTCTTATCCTGCTACCTTTATTGTCTCATAAAGAATCTTTATTTCCTCCCCTCCTCCTCTAGTAGGACGCTGCTAATGTAACAGCTAAATTGATCATGTATCTTCTTCTAATTAGTTGTTACGATAGTTACTGGATGGTGGAATTGATGCATCTTGCAGTAACACTGCAAATGCAGTTCTAGGCCTATTTATGTTACAGAATATACAAACAGCAGTATGTTTGAGATTTATGCCTTCTACACTTACAGATAGTAAAGCATGATGCATTTAATAAAGATAAATGTACTTAAGCCAAAATAATGCAAAACAGGAAAAGGCTATTGCCATGTTTCACATAAAGCTTTCAGCTATACACTCAATTTTCTGTAGTACAGGAAAGCTTCTTTGGCTTGCAGTTCCCACATCATCAAGCTGAGGAGATAATCAGACCAGGTAATATAAAAGAGAGGAGTAAATAAGAGTAAGTACCATAAATAATGTTGTTGCAGAGGGAAAAAGAACATGAAAGCGGTACGTCCCCTTGTCCTCTCAAAAGTCTATGCAAATCACACCAAGTTAAAGTTTATCTCACTTTCTGGTTATTGAGCAAAAGCAACAGGTAATGGCAAACAGGATGGTGAGTCCTGACAGAGCTCTTTCTGCACTGAAACAAGCTGCAGAAAAAAGTCAGAGAAGCTGAAAGAATTACTGATGAGGACTGCACATAACTTCGTGTTATCTCCAGAGAGAAAACAAGACAGATATTCACCTGAGTGACGTGTTGTGAATTTTGCAGGTGAAAGAAAAATCAGTTAGAAGCCTTCTTTATTCTAGAAATTTGAACTGAAGGAAGCTAGAAAGCAGAGTGGAACAAGGCAGAATTCTCACCTTTTTGATTTATTGAGGTTCTGAATTCCACTAATGCAGAACTAATTACAGAAGTAACCTAGCTAGGTGATTAATTCATAGCAGGAAAGAGTTTGCTTTATCCAGCTGGATTTTTTTAATCCAAAACCACTCTTGACACAGTTTCTGCAAAAGCATTCTTTCCATTTCCCGCTAACTTCACCTATAATTTGGCAGCTGCCTGGAGTATCACAAAATGCTTAAATATTTTTTATTTTGCAGTGTGGATTTGATGGCTCCACCTTTCACTACAATGAAAGATAATTTTTTTCAGGTACATAAAAATTTACTTCTCAAAGCCACTGGCAATTCCTTTTCCGGGCTATCTCAGAATTTGCTCCCTTGTTTCATCTTGCAGAAAATTCAATATTTCTAAGTCAATTCAAACTTGCAATAGCCCCTACAAGCCCTGTCCCAGTGTAGCATCATATACTTAGCTGTGAACATATGCTGATTGATCTTTATAAGAAAACCATACTGTCCCTAGATATTTTTGAGAAGGCAGACTTTAGAGGCATCTTTCTGCCTACTTACATCACAGATGTAAATCTCATGCCGTTACTTTATGATGCACACCTGCTTATTAGGAAATTCCATCACAAGTTTTGACACATTCTTATACTATTCAAAGAGACAGTGTAATTCTACCTAATTGAAGTACCTGTATTATGAGCTTTACTCCTCTTTCCTGTGTTTATTGCTGCAGAGAGGATTCAGTTTTAAGAAATGAAAGCTAATTTTCTGCTATGTGAAAAGTCAGACTCGATGTACTATTGCTTAACTATGAATGGAGATGGTAATTCAACAGTTACGTGACAAATCAGAAGACCACACTGTACTGAAGAACTTTCTGTGAGAAAGCTTCAACGTCTTTCTTACACTAAGGTTTCCTGTATCCTTCTGGTTTTCTATTCCTATGCTAAACTAATTGTTATCATATATTATGAAGCATGACAGCAGGAAGGATATAAAGCAGGTAAATCTATTTGTGAATGTTGTTCTGTTACATTTACTCAAAATTTTACTAAAAACACAAGCTGTTTATAATTTAAAGATATTTTAATTCAGTTACTTTGCACTTTGTGATGTTATTAAGGACACAATTCAATATCATAGTTTTCTTTTGCTGCTGGCAGATCATCATGAGGTTTACAATGCACTAGAACTCAAAATGTGATGAATACAAGCACGATACACAGACTAATTTAGCCTTTATTTTGTTTAACTGTGTTGAAATATATGGAATTACAAAGACGTAAAATCAGGCCAAGTTAGAGGAGACAAAGGCCTAAATCCTGACACTGTGCTAATGGTTATGGAGAGCAGGTACCAATAGATGCCAAAGTTATCATACAGCCAAAAACAATTATTTTGACGATACTACTACATATTTGTTTTCAAAACCCAACCGGCTCATTTCCAGCTATTCTAGGCTGCTTTTCTACAAGCTTGATTCAAGCACCGTAGAAGTGATACCTCTATGCGGAGGTCTGTGGAGGAAGATACTTCAATAGTAGTGAACTACTAAGATTAAAATAATGATGTAAGATGTAGTTGTGCTTTTAAATGTATGGGAAAGTAGTTCAAGATGTCTCATGTTACAAGTAAGAAAAAGCTTATTTAAGCAAAATGGGACACGATACAGAAACTATATACAAAGATTTTACTAAGGAATTATAAGTTGTGTATATGTGTCATAATCACTGAATCATGCAGTTAACATTGATAAAATCATATTTTCCTAAAAGTACGGTTTTGCATCTACAGAAAATTTGGCCAGTCTGTCCATTATCTTGTGCAGGCATCGAAGGTACAAAATGTCTCATATTGCACAACCTGCAGAGGGAAAATCCGTGTATATTTTCATACATTAGTAAATCCAGGAAATCTCTGTCACAAGTAATTATATGTAGCATCTATCTTTCCCTTTATGCAGACTCAATGGCTTTCTGGTTACTGATTTCACTGTTAGACAGGTGTTGAAAACTCAAGGTGGGGTGGGGCGGGGGGGGTTGCACAGGGGGACATGACAACCATGGGTGATTATGCTCAGCTTAGAGGGCTGGGAAAAAAGTTTCAGTCCGACTTTGCAACAGCCGTTACTGTTCTGATTGCATACAGCATTGTGAAAGGAAATCAAACATAAATATTTCTTGACGAATACTGATAGAGGGAGGTTAAAGGAACTACCTAAATCAGACTGTAAGAGAAGATGTTTCCGAGAGGGAACAAAAAGCTTCACATTTGAGGGAGAGAATATAAGAGGAAATAATATTCTTCACTTTGCTGCAGTGAGTGGAAAAAGATGGTTCTGTCCAGGAGAACAGTTTCTGAGTAGGAAGGGTTTGATGACGGCAAGGATGTAGGCGTATATCGAGGGCATATGATACAGGCCATTAACAAGTACACTAAATAGCTATTTGCTGGTAGACATTGTCAAATAAAAGTTGAAAAGTATCAAAAATATATTTAGAGAATTTGCATTTAATGTAAATTATGTATGTATACATATACACTATATATACCCACATAATTTCTTCTCTCTTTAGTTCCATACAAAATTATTTTGCCAAAGTATTAAAGTTACAGTTCTAACAGAAGTAGTAATTGCTGGGGCAAACAATCTTTAACTTTAGCAACCATTTATACATATTGTCTTCACTACTCACTGGTCAAAACCAACAGACAACAAAACACAAACTTCACCAGCCTTTGTGGTGAGATACGAGGCCGTGGTGCGCACTCCCTGCCGCTTCACAGCAAACCACCACATTATCACCTCATGCTACCTCCACAGCTGTGCTACCCACAAGCATGCCACAGCACAAATAGTAGCGTAAACAAATGGCAGTACAACGCAGAAGGGTGAACGTGAGGGCCACAAATTGAGGATAACTGTTTGTTTTAAAGGACTAAGCAGGAAAGAAAAAGTAACCAACAGTACTTCTTCAGTCATACTCAGTGCTACTATGTGTTTGGACTCGTAAGATGTTCTGAAGGCTATTTTACATTGCTTGGCACAGCAATTTAGCAGATTCATTGAATAAAAATGATTAGGAAAATAATGGAGCATTAAACTTGTAAAATTAATCTACTTCAAATATAAAATCACAGAACGGTTTGGGTTGGAAGGCACCTTAAAGATCATCTAGTTCCAACCCCCGCCTGCCATGGGCAGGGACACCTTCCACTAGACCAGATTGCTCAGAGCCCCATCCAGCCTGGCCTTGAACACTGCCAGGGAGGGGGCAGGCACAGCCTCTGGACAACCTGTGCCAGTGCCTCACCACCCTCACAGTGAAGAACTTCTTTACATCTAATCTAAATCTGCCCTCTTTCAGCTTAAAGCCATTACCCCTTGTCCTATCACTACATACTCTATCACTACTAGTACTTCTCCACCTTTCTTGTAGGCCCCCTTTACGTACTGGAAGGCTGCTATAAGGTCTCCCCAGAGCCTGCTCTTCTCCAGGCTGAACAACCCCAACTCTCTCAGCCTGTCCTCATAGAAGACGTGCTCCAGCCCTCTGCTCATCTTCCTGGGCCGCCTCTGGAGTCACTCCAACAGGTCCATGGCCTTCTTATCTTGGGGCCCCCAGAGCTGAACACAGTACTCCAGGTAGGGTCTCACAAGAGCAGAGTAGAAGGGGAGAATGTAGTACATATAACAGATGAAGTTACACTTTGTTACCACCTTGTCACTCACAACCCAATACTGTACATTTGACATGAAAACTTACAACTCGCCTCTCTGTAAAGTGTCTGAGCCAAAAGAAGTCGACTGCTGCACCTGACTGTAAACCACGAAGGAAAACTTGAAAAACCTTGGTCTTGCAAAGCCTAAGCAATCTGAGGTTAGAAGAATCAGAGAAGGCACTTAACTAACATGATGGCAGAGCCAGTTGCTTTATGACTTACTTTTTCAAAAAGGCTATACAGCCTCCTCAGCCATCTCCAGAGCAAGCAAGACAGACTTTTAGCAATACGTTAAAACAGTGATTGCTCAGGTTTTCTTTGCTTGTTAAATTTGAGAATATTTTGTTATTACAGCGATGACTGAAGGTCTGTCCTGCTGCTTTTTTTCCTGAGAAGCCACATTTTACAGGCATCCATTTAAGTGGATGCATTAAATATGCTCAAACTTGTTGAGATTGTTCTGGTACTATGAATAAACTGGATACACCTGAACAGTTATATATCACTTTTCACACTAATTCATGGTGAATATGCCTGAAAAGTAGTTGATACTCTCCCCATTCCTCACATTTCAATATAGGCACATGTAAATTTAAGTGGCATACTCGGGGCTCTTCAGGATTTTTATTTTCACATAAACTCATTCACCTTCTATTTAGATCACTGCTTTTCAAGCTTTTTCAGCTGTGAGAACACATAAGCATTTTCCAGTGCAGTCCTAGGACTCAAACACAGCACGCTTAAGGCCTATGCATTCAAGAAAGCCTGTGCTGCAAATTATTAAGCAGCAATCCTATTAACCCCAGATGCAAGTATCTGGCCCCGCAGTCTTTTGAGATACTGTCTTAACTCTGTGCCGGAAACATAAACCTCAGCCCATCTGTATACAAACCTTGAACTGAGCAACTGCTTTTATTCCCATTCTAAATATAGGTGAATGACCAAAGCAGCATCAACCTGAAATCAAGGGCAATGGGTTCTGCAGCATCTGATAAGGTAAGGTTAGGACTGTACTTAGGGCAAATTCAGTGCTCCGAACATGATTTTACCTCCTGGGTCATGATATTTTGGATAACAACTATTGCTTTTGCATGTTAATAGAATAGGATGATGTTTTGGGTAAAGGTTATGGCTATAGCTGAAAGAAACAAGAGGCAATAAAAAAGGGTTGAGGTAGGTTCAGAAATATATATTAGGGTTTAAGTCTGGTTTGTACTTACCCAGAAGAGATGGACTCAGGGTAGCTAAGATAAGAAAGCCTAAATTTGGGATAAGGGCTAGGGTTCAGACCAACAAGTTCAGATAATGTGTACTTAGATATCATAATCAAAGGGGCCACCAGACTAGATTTAAGTCTGGGCCAGCAGCCTCCGTTTATTATGGGTGATGCAATAGATCCATATCAACAATCAGGTTAGGATAATTATTAGGTTTTGGGAAAACAGAGCTCATTTGCCTGTGATTTAGACAAAGTCTAGAAATGAGAAAATTGATTGAGCACTGATGCGAGTAAGGGTCTGAAACTTGTGCTTGGATGTTGGCTAAAGGAATAATTTTTCAACATTAATGAACAGGTTATATCTTTATAGTTCAGAGTTCAGTAGAGTTAAGAGTTGAACTCAATAGGATCCATGGCCTATATCTAAAAGTATTATTGGGCTAGCAATTCTGGGCATGCAGACAATATTAGAGTAGCAGGGATCAGGATTGCTGGGGTTACTTATCCACATTGCCAAATGGGTTTATGACTAATTAATTCCTGGGCAAATAAAGAAACTTTCCTGTTTATGTAAGTGTGTTAGGTGTGGGGAGGTAACAGCTGCGCTTGGGCTAACAGTGTCTGACAGAGCGGAGTCAGGCCTGACTCGGAAGAAGCCACCTGGCTTGGTTTTGTGGTCATACAAGCAATAATTTCCCCCTGCAGAACTCTCAGCTGAGCTTTTGCACCTCTTCCCTATTTAATCTAACTCTGACCCTTTTCCTCATCCTGTAAAGTGACCCTAGTAGGCCCCAGATTAAATATAGTTCTCAGGCAAATTAGTGCATTCATGTTGGCCAGTGCTTTATACTGAATGCAGAGGAGCACAAATGGTGTAGGATTGCAAGCAGGTAAAGAGAGCGTTTTCAGTTCATTTGCTGAACAAATGTTGAAAGACATATTTGTTTGATTGGAAAAGGCAGACGTTTTCCATGAAATGAAACCAAAATGTTTCTCTGTGATTGAAAGTGTTCATTCAACCAAAAATGAAACTCCTTGTATCAATTATCCAAAAATATCTACATTCCATTTGGGTTGAACAATGTGTTTCATTTGATGTGAAGCCAGGCAACATAAAGCAATTTCAGAATACTTGTTTTCCTAATTACTTTTTTTATTTTTAAATTTAGGGCTATTTTAATTTTAAAATAGCATTTTTAAATGAGAAGTAAAAAAAAAATCACAAATCTTAAAACAAAACATTTAATCTATTTCCAGTTTTTTCTCTCCCAGAACTTTTTTTCCAGATTTTTATGTAGCACAGCACTGGTTGCTCTGCTCTGCAGAAGATGATGTTATGTAGTTAGAATTCACTAAGAAGAAATGCCTCCATTCTCCAAAAGGTGATTAAAAGAACAGTTAACAGAGAAGTCCCCATCTTAATTAAACATCTCAGAGGTAATGCTGCTGAATTTAGCAGAACAGTAGCATTGTTGGAGAAACATTAGTTACATGCCAATACCAATAAGGACATGACTCCACCACTTTATTTCACCTCATTCTGCTGGTGACATTAACTGGTTTATCTAAGTTTTGTACACATTGAGTCCTAAATGGGCATAAGCAACATGAACCTCAGAACAACCAGTTCCATATGTTATGTGTTGGATCTCTGGCTTGTGTTAGATTTTCATAACAGTACTGAACAGTTTTTGGGGTGGGGATTGTTTGTGTTTGGTTTTGTTTTTTTTTTTTAAACATATCCTATTGTTTAAAGAAATTGCAACTATTTCTTTAACTATGATCTTGATTTTTAATAGTCATATTTTGGCATATGAAGACTAGCCATAATGGGATATACGTAGATGTATTTAGACCAATATGGTGTAATATGTCGCTATCTTGATAAATTCAAGCTCTCACCAGAAATAGATGGCAGATGTGATCCATTCACCCTCATCAATTCTGTGCAGCTGGATTGTGGCAAATTTTCAAACACTGGAAACTCTTTTTAACAAAGCTGGATATTTTTATGAACTATATGCTTTAGTTCAACCACACTCATAGGATATAAAGCAAGAATTTATCTACGTAAGTCATAATTTCTGTTATGCAAAAGGTCACACGCTAGAATGATTGTTAATCACTTGCAGTCTTAACACCTATGAATTTATGAATCTGCATTTGAAGCCTTGATGAAAAAGACAACAAAGATGAGTACAGTGATTTCTACACTGAGTAATTTCCGTTTTCGTTCCTGGTTTAAGGCCAGCTTCTCGATTGTTTCTGCTTCAGCTAGTATAACTAACTCGAATAGATGGCAAAAAAATTTGTGTTTCAATAAGGGATTCATTTAAGATTTTCAGAAGTCTAAACAAGTAAACACGAGTTCAGTAAGAGCTAGGGAAGAGTGGTGCCCTTTACTCTGCAACTGGTGCAGAAAAAACGTGCTTTGTACCTGCATACTGGTATGTACACACATGTATGCATGTTTCACTTCTATGAATGTTAAAAACATTTTGTCTGTATTAGGTAGGTCAAATGCTCAAAGTTGAAAACATTTATGATTCAGTTGGTACTACTTTATTGGAGACAGCAGTCCTGTATCACCAAAGATTCAAGACAGCAACTTTTTCCTGAGGGATTCAGAGACCGAGGGGGTACATTAATCTGGGGCACATTTCCTTTCTATCCAACTATTTATTATTATACTATCCAGGCAAGAATATTATACCATAATATCTTGCATAATGTCTGAACATTTTCCACGATTTAAGACATGACCCTTAATTAAATTCCAGTCTGATTACTTGTATGACCCTTATGTGCATCACAGAAATGTTGGTACTATCCATATATGTTTAATTTCTTTCTTCATGGGATTTGTTCTAGATGTAAATTCTTCTGGAATTAATCTCACACTTTTTTATTGAAGCTTGTAAGGCACATCATTCTGTCCATAAGATGGAAATAAATCAAGAAAAAAGACTTTTTTTTTAAGCCAGATTCCAGTGTTAGATCTAGCAATATTTTATCCAGCAAATGTTTGAACAGTAAATTGAAAGGGAGGAAGAATTGTTCAGTGAATGATTTGGATCAATTACTTCAATACAAAATGATGATGTTCCTACATGAAGACAATTCTGTGCTACGAACAGCTCAGCTAAGTTCCCACATTTTTGTGATCACTGGTTTTGGTGGGAAAGGGAAGGAATGTCAAATACTTGAATAGTTCACCTGAGAAAGGAGTATGAACTACTGCCCCTGACTGAGAACACACTCCCTGTTTCCCCTAAACACAAACTCACTAGCAAGAAAAAGTAATCCTTTAAAAAAATGCAACAATTGTCTTTGGCTCATTGTTAAGAGAGAAATTTCTTTCAAGGTTTTGGCCATTTTCAGAGATGGTTTGATGGAGATCAAGGTATTGTTTCCAATATACTGACACACTTCTTTGAACTTGACTTACCAAAGCAGGAAAATGTACATGGAATATTTGTGTTCGATACCACTTATTCCCAATTCTCTAACTCAGAAATCGCTGTTTAATCAATCCAAAAGCAGAGAGAAAATCCATTAGGCTTACAATCAATGGCTGTATATCATCTTCAAATAAAGCCTTCATTTAAGACCTCATTTCAAACTGAACAAACATTAAGTCCTGAAATGATATCAACAGCAAACATCTATTCACCCGAAAGTGTATCAAAGGCAGAATTTGGCATACCATAATATAGTTTCTATTTACAAGGTGATGTACACACATTGGGAATATCACCCCTGGCAGACAAATGAGAAAGTGAAACTGAGCACTTTAATACTTCTCTCCCTTTCATATGCTGGTCACAATAAAGAGCAGATTTTGAAAATATCTTCTGGAGTTACCACAATATTTTGTTTATGAAGGTACAGTGAGAGGCTGTTGCACACCTGTACAGAGCAGATCTCTGACATTGTATTCATCCTATTTCCACTGCTGACAAATAGGGTAACATTAAATATTTCGTCTAACCAGTAATTACAACTTGCTTAAATTGTCTGAATAGCATTTAAGAAGAACATGAAGATTCACAAATAAAAGGCAAAATGTAACATTTTCTTTCAAAAGTATGGCATTACTCTACTATTGTTTTCCACATAGAATTTGCCAGGGTAAACTAGCAGTCAACTATCATGTTAAGCCCCCTTGATACCAAGTGTCAGTTAGCAAAAAACCATACAATCCTATATCTTGTCCTTAATCTGCACTGGTTTTTAATCCACAGATCTCAAAATAAGCCAATGAGCTGCCAACTATCTGACAGCTGCAAATGTCTCCTGCATGAATGTATACTGTGGGCTAGATTCCTATCTTAGCCACAGCAGTAACAATAAAAGGTCTCTTAGTAAACAACATCAACATAAAAGTAGTGCATCAACTACCTATGGTAAAATTACAGCTAGAACCTGTGTTTAGTGCATAAATATAGGCAAGAAAATGAAACTGTAAATTTGTATGTGCACATATTCCCAGTTTTACACTTGGTAAAGTAACCATCCAGTCACATAAAAGAAACTATCACACTCCTTTCCAAGTGACCAAAAAACACCACTCCATTTTGAAAACTAATTATAATGGTTCTGGTTCAGTCAGGCATTTACTATTTGATTTTATATATACATGAGGTGACTTAATTATTTTGACTCTAAAGATCTGACGAGGTCTTTTAGGAAATTGATTTTCATTGTCAACAAGAGTTGAAGAAAATACCTATGTTCAACTGCCTCGCATTAAAGCTCCTGCTTTCAGTCTCTATTCCTGGGCTCCAACCGTTCAATGTAGTTGTTAAGTACTCCCCCTTATGGTCTGTTACAACACAGCATTATAATGCTTTATATTTCTCTTGATTAAATGCTAGCATCTCATATATGCACTGTATATATATCATCAGAGTTAAGCTAGGCCTACGGCATTGCAACTCATCTTAGAAACTGTTTCATTGAATAAATCTGTGATAACCAATATTCGCAACTGCAGATGATCATTCATTGTTTTGCTTTGCAGTGTGTTTTTAATCACCATTATTATATTGCAGAATAAATATATAGAAAAAATCTATAGGAAAATAATCGATTAAGTCAGGGTTGGCTGACTAGTGCCTTGCTCTTACTGGGATTTTCTCTGGACTATAAATACATCTATGCATTTTTGATAGGAGATTTCCTAGTGAAATTGTAATGGGTTTACATGGCAAGGTTTTGGTAGCGGGGGGGCCACAGGGGCAGCTTCTTTAAAAGTTGCTAGACGCTTCCCCTGTGTCCGATACAGCCAATGCCAGCCGGCTTTAAGAACGGACCCCGCCACTGGCCAAGGCCGAGCCAAT
>JAVKLA010000093.1:24794138-24917154 GCA_034782735.1 Sagittarius serpentarius | reverse complement strand
TAGCTCCCTCGCGTTGGTGACCATCAGGTCCAGTATCGCCTCCCCTCTGGTGGGGGTGTCTATCACCTGGCTGAGGAG
Source organism: Sagittarius serpentarius (assembly GCA_034782735.1). Classification (NCBI taxonomy): domain Eukaryota; kingdom Metazoa; phylum Chordata; class Aves; order Accipitriformes; family Sagittariidae; genus Sagittarius; species Sagittarius serpentarius. The sequence continues at coordinate 24,917,076 of JAVKLA010000093.1, read as the reverse complement.
ATCTATCACCTGGCTGGAGATCTTCCACTGTAAAATACCACGCAACGATGCATTAGTATGCCCACTGGGAGTTGAAGTATTAATTTGACACTTTTCCATTTATCTCACACCAAGAGTCACGTGCATGGTGAAAGACCTTCTACATATATCAATGTACAAGCCTCAAAGAAATCAATAGTGCTTAACTAAGAATTCATTATACTAACAAAATCCATCAAAAGAACATAAACAAAATAATTTTAAATAAGCATCAGCTGCAGCTTTTTAGATTTAAGCTGCCTAGGAATGTTATTTACATGATAAGGCAAGACACTGAAATAATATTGTTTTTCTGTTTTGAAATTTACTCATCAGATTTTAATGCATATGAATGTTGCCAGACAGAAATCTGCTCGTACATATTTTCCTGTATTTTATCAGAATAGTCAACACAGATGAATTTCAAAGAAGGAGAGATTCTATAAAGAAATGATATAAAATGCAAGCGCAAACTATACAAGCCAGCATATGAATGTAGAGGAATAGACAGCAAGTTCTGCCAAGGTGTTCAAAAGAATAAAAATCAAAAGAGTGGCTCAGTTAAACTGCAAAGAATACTGAATAGTTGTGAAAGATATCACAACCAAGCACTATGGCATCAATTCCAGCCTTCAAAAAAATCAAGGAGAATTTCTAATGAACAATGTCACTTTTGTAGCAGGTTGGGTTTTTATTACTGTTATATTTTATTGTACTAGTTAAAAACATGGATTTTTTTAAAAGATAAAGAAAACTAGGTGCAAAATTCAGGTTACAAACAAATACCTATGAGAATAAGTACATTTTTAATGCACAGTTAGATGTGAGAAAATCTCTCTAGAATAATGGCTGAATCTGTTGCTAGATTCAAAAAGAAGGTCAAACTAACAATCAAAAGCCATGTAAAAAGATTTTAGAAGACTGAGTGATAACACAAAGAGCAACTGTCCTTAAGACAATGGTTTTTATGCCATGTATCCAGCCTCTGTGACAAAGCAAGCAATCAAAAAACCCTAGCATTTGGCAATAATTAAAATTCAGCTGAAACAACACACCTTAGTGGAAAAAAGAGAATAAATAACAAATGTGAGAGAAAACTGAAGTATTTGATTAGTCTTCACAGAAAAGATTGTGATCAGATGCTTAATTTTGATAGCAGCCACAGCAGGATTAGAATACTTATTACCGATATTAACATGGATTAGAAGTTTAAATAAGAATGGCATAACGAAATTCTCAATACAGATTACGTAAAGAACTAGCTAAAGCATTATCCTTGAACTCTGAATGCTATGAATTCAGCACATAATATAGGTCAGTAAAATGACAGTAGGTAAAGAAGGGCGAACATCCACCCTTTAAGATGAGGGAGGAAGGAGGACAGTGAACTACAGAACAGTCAGCCCAACTTCACTTCTCACAAATATCCTAAAGCATATGCTGGGCCTCGATATACTTATAAATTGTTTCTTTAATACTGCAGTAAATACTGACTTGTCAGGAACAAACTGTGTCATACCAGTCTCATTCCTTCCTTAATAAAATAGCTACCTAGTAGATAAGGGGGGCAAAGTACATATTATCACTAAGGCTTTTGATGGGGTCCCACATAAAAATCATCACACTCAAACCAGAGAAATGTAATGACAGTACTGTATATCGTAAGTGCTTATCTGACTTACATTGAGAAGATATCTGCAAATCACTTTCAAACTCAATGGGTGTTTCAAGTAGGGTTCCATAGAAATTTGTTCTGACCTTAATTGTATCCAGTATTTTGTTAATAACATGGATGTTGAATAACAAGCATACTTCTAAAGTACATCGGGATATCACTGAGATGGAAGCGGTTACCACAGGATAAAGATTAATATACTGGGACCAGTTTGGCCACCTGTTTTTCAGTTAAGATGGAGCCAAACTGAAGAGTGTGTTGAGAACGAAAAGACTAAACAAAAGTTTCCTAAACCACTACTTATGAACAAATGCTGATGCAACTTTCATCCTCAGGAAAGAGAGGATATCCAGGTCCAGCCCATCTGGTGCTTAGACAGCAATTATCCCTTAGGAACAGGCACTTTCTCTTGCACCTTTCAGTGGTAGAGCACAGAATTTATTAGAGTTCCTCCTGCTGTGCCACCCAAGGATGTGGTGAACCTGATACTTCCTCAAGAACTCACAGTTAGAAAAAAGGGTTACCAAACTGATTTCCAAGGCTGAGCCAATTTGCACTAGTTGTGTTTGATCCTGCCTCTCTGCTGAAGATCTGCGTAGATCTCCCGAGGTCCCTTCCAGACTCTATGATTTCTGTCGATTCTGTTATTTTTATTTCCTGTTACATGAAAAAAAAAAAAGACAAAACCAATTAGCAAAATTTTATCAAATGTCTAGATAGATAGCTGTAAGCAAGCCTTCATTTTCCGATGTTCTCTGTAGATTTATTCAGACTACAAGATTATTCTAGCTTTTTACTTTAAGAATGTTTTTCTCCCACCCCCCATGAATGCCAAGCCTGTCATTCACACTAACAATAACAAAATACATATGGGACAGTTTAAGAAGGAAAAGCAGACATGAGAAACTGCTCCTTTAACTTATTTGGAATCAACTCCAACACGTGTGCCTGGGAGAAGAAAAATGACTATATGGTAAGTCATGTTACTTTCATTATTTTTGTACAAAATGGGCAAAAAAACCCAGTGACAATGGTTCATATTTTATATACAGTAATACTTCATTGAGCTATTTTGCCCGAGTATATTTTCCCGAGAGTGGTATTCCACTGTTACATCTAGTAAAATAAGTTGCTTGCAGCTGTTACGGGTTTTTGCAATGCAGAACTTGACTTTGAAAGTTTTGAAGTAAGTTTAACACATTTAGTGCTTATGTTCATGAAAATATATGGTTGTATTTAGTAAGAAATGCCAGTGATATGATCTAGGAACCAGTTTTTATACTGCTTATTAACGATTTCTATGAAACCACAAATTGAGAACTTACTTTATGAAACTCCAAGGAGCTGTAGCCTGTAGAAACATGCCTTTTATGTGGCTTGCACAGTGCAGACTGTAGGAGAAGAAATTCAAATATATACTGTTACAATGTGTTAACTCTGCTTTATGTACAAGTTATGTATGAGAATGAATTTGTTTAGAGGTCAAACTACCTGGTGTATAAAATGCACACATTAAATGAGATTCCTCTGAAATTTGGCATTTCTCAAGTACCAGATGTCATATTTGCTAAGGGCTCCAGAAAAATGAAATTTTTTAATATACAGAATCAGATTTCTGCTTTTTTGTAAGGAGTGAAATTGTAAACAGTATGGATGAAAAGTGTTCCTGTCTCCAGTTAGATACAAGTTTAAAATAACATTATACTCTGAACATGTACCCGAACACATTTTTAAGTCTGCCAGTGTCCATGCCAGATCAAGAGGCTCCAGGGAACATTCAGTAGCAAGTTAGCATGACCTGCCCAGGGCTAGCGCTTGTTCTCATTCAAGTCTCTACAATCTGCTTGAGAATTATGTGTAGGCACATGGACATTTGGAAAGAAACAGCATGTGTAGCCTGTCTTTATCTGGTGGACTCCGGAAGCCTCAATATTCTGCTCAAGGATCCCCCCACTGCAGCCCACACAGCCAACGTGTCTTCAAGTGCACGTATTTACTTGGATTGCCATGAAAGGAGATACATTGCATAGAGTAACTAGAAGTATGAGGGTACTAAGTAGAATTGGTAACCAAATCTGGAGTCCTCCTAGCCAACAATTCTTGAAATAATCCCCTTGAGGGTAGTGGAAAGCCAGTGGAAGTGCATGATAATATTCTCCGTTTTTGTTGCACACACTTGAGGAAAGAAAGCTACAGCATTGATCAAGCCAACATCAGTATGAGCATCAAGAGACTAGCTGCAGGATCCCAGATGTGCCTCCCCACGTTCCTGTTTTTTAATTTTTTTTGTTGTTGTCATCATTTCTAATCTGACTAAAACACAAATGGCAAAATACTTCTTGCAAGCTACAGTCCTCTGCTACAGCCCCTTTGGTTTTTCACAAAACTGAACATGACCTTTCCAAATAGATCTGTCTCACTCAGTAGAGAGAGGTGAACTACATAAACATTAGCCTCTTGAGAGGACTCTTCTGAAAACCCAGAATACAAATTAAGGCAATGTCAACACAGGCAACGATAGGAGAATTAGCCAGACATTAGTGTTGGGAGAGAGCAATCAGAGAGAAGCGAGGTGGGAGAAGAGGGAGGCCTGGGCACACCAAGGTGGGCGAGCTGGCAGGGCAGAGCTTCAGCTCACACTGCAGACTACCAGGCAGTGTAGGAACGTAACAGTGGAGGGCAGCAGGCAGCAAGGAGCAGCTTGTTCCTTGCATGCCAGTATTTCTGAAAATGCTAGTGGTCCAAAGGGCAATTGTAGGAAGAGGAGCAGGTACTGCTGGCAGCACACACTGAATTGCAAAATACTTGAAACACTATTTTTAATCTGCGTTTGAGATGTTCTGAACTAGAACTGCTTACACCTACACAGTAACCAAACTCAGCCTGTACTGCAGAAATAACAGCACTGCTGTGCTTCACTTTATTCATGTTTCACACCTGATGCCATCTGTTATTTTGTTGTTTCCCCAAGCAACCATTAAACCTGTAACTCACACATATCTCCTACCAAGCTGCTTCCCACCTCCACCATACATGAAGACCCTACTACTGACACAATCACTCCTGCACTCAAACTAGGCAAGTAAAATTTCTTACATGCACCTCTCTCTTCTGGTCCTGCACACAGTGGAAGAGAGTATTGCTCCCTCTCAACATCCAGGGAGATGTTACCCTCCTTGGAACAAGTCACAGCCAACACTATGAAACATTGAATACTATGAAACACTATGAAATTCAACATAATTTTGCTTATAGTGTGCCAGTCAGGCACTTGGAGATTATTCTGAGGAAGCCAAGTTTAAGTTGCAAGGGCTTCTACCTCAATTCTGCATTTCTGAAATTCCAGGAGTTGAGTTTTGCCAGATTCAGTGTTCTGCAAAGTCAAAAGACAGCAAAGAGTTAAGAGTATTCACTGGCAACAACTGACCTGTCAGTCACTCTAACAGCAAAAATACACACAGGAAAATTTGAAGAAGGATAGCACATGAGACATTTCAACTTAGCCGAAATCCATTTTAATCTTTGAACATGTGCCCCAACTCCATTTTGCACTGGGAAACAAAACAGGAAGAGTAACTGGAAAGCAGAATATAACATTCCTTGGTCTCCGGCCTTTTATGGAAACTTTCATATTTGTCCTGTTGTGGTGACTCAGAACTGCTGAGCAAAATAATCTGGGTTTGTTTCAGCAGCTGCAGCTGATCTTTGCAATTTTATTGCCCATTCTATAAAGCAATGGCTTTCAAACATTTCCCCCTTGCTCCATTTGAGAATATGCACCCTGCCCCCTTCTCCAATTTAAGAGTTGGATGTGCCACTCCTCTCAAACTGGAAGCATATTCTGTGTTAGAGGTGAAGAGGCAGAGAAGGGCTGTGAGTGGGGCAAGCATGCAGCTCAGAGGAGATGGCTGGGCAGGGACAGGGGTGGGAAGGGGCAGAAGTGCCTATCCTGAGCCTCCTCAGCTCTGCTCCCTCTTGACTCCATCTGAGCCCCAACCTCCACCAAAAACATCCGTCTTCCTCCTACTGCAGTCCACGAGCGATTCCTGGCTGTGCCTGCCCAGTCCATTGCGCATCTCCCTCCTTAAAGGATAACAGTCATGGCTCCAATTTTGGGAATCATTGGTGTAACGTGGTATATATTCATGCAGCATATGTAGAAACCACAGCCAGACCAGTAAGTCCCTGAGTTCAAAATGGCTGGAGACCGGGAGAATGCTATGGAAGTCTTAACATGCTTGCCCTGTTTCTATACAGTTTCCTAGGTAGCTCACTCCTAACCACAGTCAGAAAAGAAGATGCTGGGCTGGATGAGCTTATAGTCTGACTCAGTACAATCATTTTATGTTAGCCCTGCCTTTTGAAAAGATAATATAGCGCTGGAACAAATTCATTGACAATTTGTTCTTTAGCAGTAATAATAGCGACGGGGAAAAAACCAAAACCAAAATAAACCCACAAAACTTTAGATTGTACATCACCTTAGATTAACTGAGTGATTTATTTAGCCCATAAGTATGATGCTCAGACTTGACATAAACAATGAGATTACATGATGTCACAATATGGAAGTAAAAGTTCTGCAACTGAGCTCTATTTTTTTCTGTCTAAACACCACAGCACAATATGTTAAAACTCACAAGCAAGTCAAATGCAGTCTGAAGGCAGATCCAAGCAGCTGGATCAAGGAGTTCAAGGTAGGCAAGAGACAGCTATCACTAATTGTTTTTGTAATGGATATGAAAAATAGTTTCCATATTTAAACCTCTAAGATGCTAATGACTCAGAAATATTTTATACACCGATTTTCAGCAAAATTTGTTTAACTGATTTCTGTAATGACAGGTATTTGCATATGTTGATATAATAACTTTAAGTTTCCTTATACTGGAAAGAATCACTTATAGAAGAATATTGGTACTTCCTAAATCACCCTTTACAGGCGTTCACTTTAAGTGAACAAACAGGAAAAAAGTTGCAAAAAGGACTTCCTCCTAGGGTTTCTACAGCAGCTCAGTAAAAACCAGGGAAGCAACAGTTCAGTGTTACTCATATAAAGCAAGTCTTTCTCACTGGATAGCAACATGGCCACAAAACTACCGTCTCAAGAGGAATTTGAGAACTGGACATCTTCTCAAGTTGCAGATCTCCTAAGACAGGTACTGAATGTATATGTAACACTTCAGACAGCTCACTGTATATTCAGCTGGCAGAAACTCTTACTGGATTTATCTTTGAAAAACAAGTATCTTATCCTAAATCTAGCACAGACATTCAAAAGTACTGAAAATAGATTTGTCAGCAATTGTCACCCCCAAGAACATATTCTTATTAATATTACGCAAGTTTCTTGACGCTCTCCTGCTTTTTATAGAAATTTAATTCATGGTAGAAGCTGCTAGCTCACAGGGATATTTCTTATAATAGAAAAGGTATTTCATGCCCCAATTTATGTCCTGCTGGGAAGAAATAACCATTTCATTGGAAGTGGGTCTACGTTTTATATTTGGAATATCACTTTAAAATTTCCAGCTTTTCCATGAGAATCTACTGTTCATCTTTTCTTCTCAGTGCATGTATACCCATAGAAGTCACTAGATGTTGCTTAATTTTAAGGTACTTGAGCTTTAAAAAAAAAAAAAAAAAAAAAAAAAAATCATTCCTTTGTCTGCTTGTACATTTCCTAGTTCTGCAATGTCTTTTCTAGTATATGTAAAATAACCTGAATTGCACAAAATATTCCAAGTTTGGTTTTGGTCATCCTTTTGCTACTTGAATAGTCTCCTCCATTATATATAGAATATGTCATCCATGATATCATTTTTTTTATATCAGATTTTTCCTTGTAACTTACTGAATGCTATGACTCAAGTTTTAGACTTCTACCTATAACTTACTTAAACAATAAAGTCCATTCACTGCATTTTGATACACAGTCTTATTTTACATTCCTTTGGGTTTTTTTTAATGCAAGTTTCTCTATACAATTTTACATACAGGATTTTTCTGTATTGCATTCATCCTACTTCTAACTGTAGAAGCACCAATCTTTTCCAGTACCTGCTTCACACCAACAGTGAGAATTTATTGTCATTAAGGTTGCTCATCCTTTTCAATTGAAGGCACGTATGATCTTTTTCAAGGAAATAATACAGTGTTATGAAGTGTTTCTACAAGAGTTCCATTTGTAGCCTCATAAAAAGTAGGCTAAAATTTAAAATGTTCACTTTGTATTATTATTTTTCCATTTTGCCTTGTGCATAAATACATATGCTCATTCATGTACAATATTAAAAAAAACCAACACACACACAGTTGTATAATGCAGACATATCACAGGTGGACCATTGTGCCCACACTGAGAAAGCTAACCTGTTCCATGGAATTAATTCATACCATAACGATAATATATCTGCAAAACTGTGAACTTATTACTGTGAACAGCTACTCAGAGAATTAATTAGCTCAAAGCCTTTCAAGCTTAAAGGAAATCAGACTAATTAATAGAAGATTATAATGATTTTAAAGTACCCTGCAATTCTACAGCAGAATACGAGACAGAAAATTAGTAACAATTGTTCAACAACTCAGAGGCTTCCAGGGAAATTTCAGCAGGCACACCGTAAGTACTGGCTTTGTACTTGTTAAGAGAGAGTCTTCCAACTTTACAAGAAGCAGTTAATGCCTATGCTTACACTCACATCACTGATTAAAGCAGCCAAGTGATCTAATTACTACAGTATAACCAATATTAAGTGCTTGGCCATTCTGCGTATCAGAGACTAGCACTGGGGAGTAGGAGCCATTTGCTTGTGGCCACCATGTACAGAGCTGTTCAGCTTCTGCTACCTGCGCTCCAAGAGAGCCTGAGCACCAGATACTACCATCATTTCCACAGTCCACCAATGCACCAGGGACTGTGCTGGATCTCCCCGCCCCGCACCCCGGAGACTGGGCATACATGTGCATGAACCCTAAAATAATGCTGTTAAGGTTGCAGAAACAAGCGCTCAAATGTGCCAGAACCGGGATTACCTCTATAAACTGAATTTTCCCCCTTTTACATACACATTGTGATAGTCTAATTACTTCTTCATGTAATACCTTTTCCATTCACAAAAACTTGCCTCTTTCAATGCAGAGAAACCAGTATGTTTGTGCACTACTCTGGACTGTTACAGAAATTGTAAGGTGCACAAGGCTAGGGCTTGCTGAAAAAGAGAGAATGAATTCATGGTAATGTTGATTTATTTCTGCCCCGAAATACCAGATTCTGTCACTGCCCAGCTCAACATTTTTACCTGAACCCATACAAGTCACCCAGAAAAAAAACCATGACATTTCCTGAGTGTTTGACTTGAAAATCCAGGCTCTGATTTGCAGAAGTGGTGAGAGGTGGGAGTTGCAACCACAGTGGCAGCTCTGCTCAGAAGGTAAAAGTGCCAAAAAATTGAATATGCAAATATACATGTGTACCTCAGATCCTAAATAGCTGTAGTTAGGCATCCACAACCACTGGATACTGTGTGAGTTTTGTTTCTCATACACCTCAACTTGCCTTACTAATAGAGTTTTCATCTCACAGGGTGGTCTTAGAAAAAGCAGTTAATTAATGTTTCTGAAGCATGCTGACAATAAAAAGACTGCTGAGCACTGAACTGAACGCGATATATCTAACAGCAGTTCAGGAAAGTCACATCAGCTTTTATGTGCTGTGATTGAGGCTGGGTGTTCTAGAAGAGGCATACTGAGGTTGGTGCATAATATATATGTGCAAGGCGTATGTACTTACGTACAGTGCAATTTTAGCATTTCCTTAACTTTAACAGTCTTAATGATGTTTCCAAAACAGATTTTTGGGTGTCAAAAGTACAGAGGTTATTAACTAGCCATTCTGCAAAGTGTTCCCAGCCTCATGAAAAGCATTTTGTATAAAATCAGTAACTTCACTACTAAAAAATATTTAACCCTACTGATTTTGCTTTTTTCCTCATAAATAAGTGAAGATAATAATGGAAACCTGTTAGCCATGTGCATGTACTTCCCTGTTATCTTGCATGTACGCTATAATTGCAACAACACTGAGATATTCCATGTTGCATTTGGAGTTTATCTACTTGGTCTCCATTTGCCATGGAGTCTAGTCCCTCTCCTCAGTACTGATCTTTATGCCATGGAATTAATGTATTTGCAAGAAAATGAAAGGTTCCGTGGTCTTCACTAAACACCAGTAGCAAGACATCTGCTTGTCTGACAAGCTAACCGTGTAAAAAGATCAAATTTTCCCTTACACAAAAGTTAGACTTGATTAATAGCATAAGGCAAAGCACAAAAGCAGCTTGTCAGAGCCAATAACCAGAGATAGATCCAATAGCTAGAAACAGATGGGCAAAAGTCAAGAGCAGAAAGTGTGCATTACCTTGATTCTTTACCTCTCCACCAACATCCGTGCCACTGATGGCAAATTAACACATCCCACAACCAACCATCGGTCCAACACCCACTCCAACCCTCTCACTTGAATTGTGATCTATTCTGCATTGCAAACAAGCAGCACTCTCCCAATCATAGTATAAAAAAACCAATTTATAAACTCAAGCGTATTGGCTCATAGGCCAAACAAATTGTCTGAATATATGTCTGAATATGAAATTTTCATATCAAAAAAGTAGACAAAATACACTTTGAACGTTTTTAAGCGTGATCAGTTTTAAGTATTCTAGAAATAAAGAATTATATTAGAACACACAAATATTTCTATGAGAATAATTTATTTTCACTAATATTTCTCTGTTAGTGCCCGAGTTGATCATTACTGCTACAGAAATTTACAGTTAAACATTACAAATACTAAAATTCATTTCAAGAGTGGTACATTCTTAAATAAAAGAGTTCTCAACTTTTTCCCCACTTTCAGTGCATAACAGTGTACTTTCTTTGAAAAGCCAGGCTAAACCATCTAACATACAGTGAGATTTTTAGGACATCTTCAGCCCTGCTCCATTCCTTACTACTTTTTAATAAAGGGAATCCAAAGTGCCCACTTTTTTTCCAAATTACTATTTAGTTTCTGTCATAAAGAGATACTACTTCTGGACATTCCTGTTTCATTTTAATTTATAATCAACACCAACTTTCTTAAAAAACACTATGACCACAACCATGTTACAGAAAAGAAATCCTGTTTTGGAACTTGAATTCTTTCCAGCACTGGCCCCTTATCATGGGAACTGCAAGACACACTTAGCCCGAATATCTACTGCTGAAGCCAAGCAGCAGCCAGGGTGTACAGAGGTTGGTGAACAGGCATGGAACAACAGAGCTTTCTCTTAGCTTTCATTTTCCAGCAGTCATGATATAACTATTTCCTGAGGTGACAGCACGGCTACTGATGGACTTGTCACAAGCTACCTTTTAACTTGTTTCTAATGCTGACCTCTTCTTATCCCACAGCAATTAAAGTTCCACACTGTGTTTCTGTTGGGCTCCTTGTTCCATTTATGTTATATTTGCTGCTTCATAATTTCATCTTGTCTACTCCACGCAGAATTTTGTCAGCCCTTATCCCCTATAATCTTTCTTCCTAAGAAAGAGGTAATATTGTGTCTTATCTCTTACGTGAAAGTCGCTACCTATTTCTAAGCATTACAGTTATTCTGTCCAATATTCTTTTTCTAATTATACATGTCAAATAGTATAAAGATTTCCACAACCAAGTATTTGAGCATGGAAATATTAATTAGTTTGTTTACAAAGGTCAAGTTTCATACTATTGTAATAATTCTACTTTTTCTCACCTTAGTTTGGAATGCCTGAATCTGCTGTGGTTGTAGAAAAACTGGGCATGAATGGATCTCATTTCTTGGTAAGCAAATATTTCATCAGACCTATCATTCAAGCGTATTTCAGCATAAGGCTTGTATTCCTTACAGTGCCAGGAAATAATCTGACATTGCCGTTCTTCATACACACTTCATCAATTGCTCTGATGTCCCATTTTAGTGGTTTGATTTACATCTCTGATTTGAGGAACCCCGCTGCACAACAGAAATACCAGCCAGGCCTTTTCCCCCTCCAGAGAAAGTGCAGATATGTAGAATCAGCCATTAGCACACAACTGTGGCAGGGAATGTCTCATGAAATATGGCTTAGAGGGGTTTGGTTTTGGTTTTTTTTTTAAATATATATATATTAAAGCCATTGTTCATGTAAAAGCTTCTTCATAAAACTTGCATGAATAAGAACATTTACTAGTACAGAATTCTACATGAATTTTACAATAAAAGTTTACAGACACCAGGAACGTCTGAAAAAAATCTAGTAACTTCCTTTGTTGACGTCTGTAGAATTTTTTGCATAAGAGTGTGGTTAATTGATTGCAACTAATTAGAAGAGAAGAACAGAATAACTCCTTGAACTGGGGCAATTCCTCTACCACTAATTCCATTTGTGTAGCTATTGAAGTAAGAGACCTTTAAGATCTATTTCAAAGGTAAAATAATTGTTATAATGTATTTATGCACTGCAGAGAAATTATGTTTGCTTGGCACTTCATTGCTCAACCAAACTGTTTCCTGGTTGCATCAGGAGTTATATCTGCTGTTTATGTTAACAAGGGCTTCAGCCCTGCAAAGCGATTCATTAGACCACAGCTACTTAGGTGCATGCAGGTTCACTTTGTTTAAAACTGCATGGCCACAGAGTAAAATTGGTTTTTACTGACAATTCATGCTAGCATAGGAGGGCTAACAAAGCTGTCAAATACAGACCAATTCCTGTCCCCTTTGTGCATTATAAATTGAATTGCTAAAGGTACTGTAATCTCCATTGCTGGATGAGAGGGAGTGAAGATAAAGCTAAGGGTGAATGTGTTGGCTTCTTGTGCCTGCTGCAAGTAAAGCTGTACAGCAGCAGTAGAAAAGACACTAAGAAATATTTTCAGACTTTGGTGGTAACCTAATCAAAACATAAGTAAAAAAAGCAAGGGGAACAATGGATGAACTTTGTTGATAGTCTGCAATACAAAAGCAGTGTGATTAAAAATTAAAGCATTTGCTAGTATGTACTATGTATTCTCTTTAACACATCTTTAAAGATTTTTTTGCACTGCAGAAAAGATGGCAGTATGTGTGATACAATAAGCAACATCCATTTTTGATGGCATTGTAGAGAAAATGAGACAGGTCTTGCACACCGGTAGTAACCTTCCTACAGCTTTCACGTGTTCTTCAATAGAATTAATTGTTCAGTAGCATTGTCAACATGATAAATCTGTAAGAAGGTATGCTTGAAACAGAATTAATTATGACAATACTAAAAAAATAACGATTCAAGAACCTATATTTTGCTATCGTTAATAGCAATATTTGAGTAACTACAAGATGCTGTTGTCCTGTGTACTAGCTAGTACGTATATTAACTCATTAAATCAATAGCCGACTTTTTTACTCCAAGCTCCTAGCCCAGTATACAAGAAATCTATACTATTCCAGGAACGGAAAGTTCCTTCTGTGTTACAAGTTGTCTGATTTACAAGGCATGCCCTTAGTAGATCCCTCTTAGCGATGTACAACAGAGTAACTAGATAGCTAAGGTACACACTTCCACTCAGAAAACCCAAGTTTCTGTCTACACCACTTAAAGTGCAATTCCCTAACTGGATCTACTGGATTGTGTAGAGGTGTCTGGAAATGCAAAATTCCAAAATCCTGATTCTCTTATTGTGTCTGTTTATTACCTTTGGCAAGAACCTTAGGTTTTGCCTCAGTTTATCATTCAGTTACAAGGGGCACATGGTTTACAGTCTGCAAAGTCTTAACAGAAGTTCAATATCACCTTTGGACATTGAGCTCAAAGTCACTAGAGGAGAGCTGGCCATCTATCACTAGCCAGCAGAGAACAAAAAAAAACCTAAACCCATAAAACAGAAAACACTTTAGCAGGCCTGATGCCATCTACTAAATAGGAGTGGTAGGTTTACTTTCACATATTAATGATTTTTAAAAAGCAAATACAAGTCTGCCCCGTACGTGTGTGCATAGAGACACTATGCACGTGTAGATCTCGTGATATACTTGCAGCGTTTCTGTGTCTACCCGATGTTACATGGATATTTAGATAGAGATTTGGTTTTGCTATGAGATTTGCTAGGTATCGTTGGACAGAAAATTCCTTCTAGTCTGGCAGATAAAGAAAGCAACTCTCTGTGGTGTCTTCCATGCAAATTTAGTGAACTTTCCCTCACCACACATTCAGAGAGGCACAATTTGCTGTTACCTTTGCACGCTCTGAAAAACTGTCTTCCATCCATGGGTGCTGCTGCAGAAAGCAGAGTGCCTGTGAGGGCTGAGAGGACAGCCTGAGCGGAGCCAGCTCCACCCCTACCAGCAGCCCTTCACAATTCTCAGGCAAGCCCTTCTTCTCACCATAAAACTCCTCAGGCCTACCCCGAACCTCTGCCATGGCACTGACACCTTAAGCATATGCAGCAGAGGCTTTTTGAATTAGTGACACATGCCAAAATTCAGAGAGGCAACGGCCCGCTGCTGGGCCTCGGGGGCAGGTACGTTTCCTGGAAAGCAACGCCTGCAGCCAGCATGCTGCACGTTTGTCACAGGATATAACCACCAACCCACCAGATGTGCCTCTGCTTCCCTGTGTGGTTTCAGCAAGGACACTCATTTTTTAATTTTTCCAAAGAAAGAATGTTGTCAAAAGTTGGGGAAATGCTGCAGAAAGTAATTATCCTAAAGCTCACCGCTTAACTAACACAAAACTTCCTCAGGGGCCTTCCTGCACAACACACCCTTTATGTCAAATGCAAATTACATTTTCTTTGAAAGTGAATCAGCTGGATTTATCAATACTAAGGTCTTTTTGAAGTTTAAAATGTTCAAAGTTGAGTCATGCAGGCACTGTAGCCATGTAATCCGTGGTAAATTGGCCACAACACCTTAAATCAATTTTGACTGGTTTCAGAATAGAAATAGAGCAATCAACATTTATATGGTGGTTTCTTTGAATATTACTTGTCTTTGAGTGGCTAAAAGACAATCACTTTTATAGCAATATTATATTCTGTTTTGTAAACATACTGAGTATCAAACTGGTCTTTTATAGGAAAGAAAATTACATGCATTTTATAAAAATGTAGAAGTAATAGCTCTTCCTTTACACTTCTGTAGAATTTACAAACACGAAAGGGTGGTATATTAGATCTGAAGCGCACCGTGCAGTTTCATTTTTTATCAATAGTACTATACTTGTGATAGTTACTCAATATGCGGGTCACATCTGAATGATGCTAATCTAGCCCTAATGTGCAAATCAGCATTTAGCCACAGCTGCATTGCACAGAGCATATTATATTCTCTCATGCTTTTTAATGTCTGAACTTGCTACGCTGCACTCTGCTTTTCAGTTCTCTAAGAGTAGGTTGCTTATTTGATTTTTTTTTTAATTCCATTTTGAATTCACAGTGACAGATTGAAAAAGATATAAAAAACAGTGAATTTTGACTTTAAATTCAGAACTGAATAAAGTTAGACTTTCTTACTGGATTTGTATACAGAAATTTACTAAAAGAAATCTCAACCATGGCAAAATGGTCAGACATTGATTCTAAACAACTTTTGTGTATTTCTCCTCTTTCTTGCTATTTCAAAATGTGTTTTGAATCGCATGGCTGGAATATGAGGGCCTTGGAGAAAACCAGTCCCATTTTCTTCACCAATACACTACTGGGGTTTTTTTGAGTAATGTTTAGAGAATGAAACCTGTTCTTCCTGTGGGAGATTCATGCCTCCCTGCCAGTGCAGAACACTGCCGCAGCTTGCCAGGTTCAACTCACCGAGGCTATACTTTGACATCCATTTATGTCAGCACTGCTACTGAGAAAAAGAAACTACCGTCTCACTTGGGTACTCCTTCCCATCCCTGCAATGCAGAAGCAGCAGACAGGAAAGGACAGGAACCACATACGCTTTCTCTAGTGACCACAACTGAACACACTACACCTAGAGCTCCTCTGTTGCTACGTGAATGCTGCAAAGTCCCACAAGACCAAAATCACTTCACCAGTTTCAGCTAAGAGAGCATTTCCCCAATATTGCAAGAGGTAGTTGAGCAGCATGGGGTAGGGGAATAGGTGGAAGGACACATTAAAATTGGTTTTGGCTGCTTGGATATCTGTTAGGAAAGAGCTAACCAGCAAAAGGTTCTGTTCAGTTGAATCTGACATCCATCCCTGTATACTTAGTTTTACAAATAAAATTTGGACTATGAATGCCTTAAGTTTCCAGAGGGAAAAAAAAAAGTTTTCTAGGTCCTACATAAACAACAGAAATAAGAAAATTAAACTACAGAAGTTAGAAGCTTAAACAACAGAAATAAGAAGCTTGCTAAGTACATGTTTATAACCTAATTACTCTGGGGAAGGGCCAAAAAACTCTTGCAATGTTTTCCCCAGGTATCAAGCAAGCATAGAAAGCTAGCGTATGAGTGAAGTCCAGAGAAAAGTGGTGTAAAGTTGCAGGTACTGTTTGAGTGGTGCACTCAGGCTGGCTGTTGACAGCTAAATGCCACAATTCCGTAGCCAGGGTTTAATAGTATACCGCTTAACTCACAAAGCCATAAAAAAAAAAAAACCACAAAACTTTTTTACTGTCGCACAAAACATCAATACTAACATTTTGGGGTAGCCAAGTGTGTGTGTGTGAGTAGAAGTGATGTAGGCATTGTTTGTCCTGCCTTTGGCAAGCACACAAGTCCTCATGACAAAAAGCAACAATTGTTCACCACAGAAAAGTGATGTTACAAAAATACATATTTTCAGCTGCAAAACGTGATTAGGCCATGTAACTACATTAATTTAATTGATTTCTTGCATAATTTCTATTCCTCTGACATTCCTTTCTCCTGTTCATATTTATCTACCATCTGACACACACACGCCCCTCCTTTCCCCAATACACTTTGCAGGGACTGAGCCCCTCTTTGCCACCTCCCCTTTACACATCCTTGCCTTAGGTGCCTTCCAACACCTAATGCTTTGCTTCTGCTTAGCTTTTAGCCAGGGTCCTGCTTCCCTTTTCTCCTCAATTAGGTCCTATTGTTCATGAAAAGAAATTTCT
Source organism: Sagittarius serpentarius (assembly GCA_034782735.1). Taxonomy (NCBI): domain Eukaryota; kingdom Metazoa; phylum Chordata; class Aves; order Accipitriformes; family Sagittariidae; genus Sagittarius; species Sagittarius serpentarius. The sequence continues at coordinate 24,900,252 of JAVKLA010000093.1, read as the reverse complement.
CCTGCTGACATTTCTCATTGATTTGCAGTCCTACAGGCTTTCCTCATTTCCATCCTTCTCAGCTGTAGAGGTTCCTTGTCAGAGGCAGCTGAGCTGGCTCAGATATGAACGGCATTTTTTCAGAAACACCTTCATTTCCAGGTATTTCTGCAGGCTCTGGGTTCACTTTCTTGATGAAGAGCCTAGGTACTGGTAGGAGCCAAGCACCTGAAGACCTTGAACTCTTTTGTGCAAAGACAAGCAACCTTGGCGTCTATCCCTATGGCAAGTGCTTTACAGACTTTGAAAACACTGTTAAAATAAAGCTGTTTAAAATGAAAGCTTCTCAGGGCAGGTAGAAACTGAAAATAGTTTCTCCTCAGGAGACATAGATGCAAAGCGTTAAAACGGAGGGCAGAAAATGTAACAAAGAGCAGGTAAGTGCAATCTTTGCCCCTTAGAAGTTCTTGCAGAGCGATGCAGGGTGCTGCCAGTGAAGGGACAGTTTGCAACAGCTTCCTAGGTCGCCCTGAACATCATCGGCTGTCAAGTAGGGAGGGATTTGGTTCTGTTTCTTGCTGTTTCTAACCAAATAGGAAACTGTTTCTAAAAGCAGAATCACAGGTACTTACAGTCATTTCAAAAAGAGGAAAATGATAAGAACATACCACAGAAAGGAGGCAAATGTTGTTAAACATAAAGTAACTAGAATCAAAGAGTGACCTTAAGGAAACCAGGGCTAAAAGGGAGATATTTTACAGCTTAGCACATCTGCTGCTTATCCATCATCTTCAATTTAGTAATAAGGTACAAGGGCATTACGTACTCACGTATCTTCCACAAAGCATAAGGCATCTGTGAAGTAAAAGCAAAATTTGCATATTTATCCTTATTCTTCAAAAAAAACCCAAAAGATAAATAGGAAGATAGGTTACTGAATGTAGATATAATTTCTGAAATCTAGGGCACCGTGAAGTTATGCATCGTTATCTGACACATAAGAATAAAGTGATTTTAGCTATTAATTTATTAATTTCAAAAAACATTAGTAAACATTCAAAAGAAAACATTCAACTAAGATACAAAGTCAAACATCATTATCACCAGATTCCCATGAACGTTAGCTTAGAAACTGATTTGTATCCAATCATTCTGAATTATTTTCCTGCTAAGTATTTTCAAATATCTCAAAAACCATTTAATAAAACTGTCTAATGCTATGATCTAGCAATGTAATGCTGTAGTAAGAAATCCCGAGCCAGTGCAGCAGTATTCATTGCAGGAGTAGCCCCTTATTTTTTTCTGAGACAGAAAAACATTTCTGTTCATATTCCAAATGCTGCTGCCAGAAATGATTTGAACATAAATTTGTTTCATGCAGTAGCTGCGAATGATGGGAAGTGCTTGTCTGCTTTCCAGTCCTTAAGCTCTGGCACACAACAATCCAATCAAATTCTAAATGTCAAATTAGTCATAATTACATTAAATATGGATTAAAGGAGTATCTTTTGATGCAGAATTCTTTGTTCTTAAAGTTTACTAATAATTTTAAATGTTATTAAAAATATCCTTCAAGATTTGGAGACCTTTTGAATTCAAGGAACATGAAAAAGAATGTGAGAAGTTGTGGTAATTTTTAAGCCAGTGTGTCATAGTTTCCAACATGACTTTGTAAGCCCTGAGCTGAAAAATAGGAAAACTCCACACAGTCTCAGGCCTTCCAGTTTTTAACTTCCTCTTGTTTCTGCTTTATTCAGACATCCCGGTTATATAAAGGCACCCTCCTCTGACAGTTTTTGGAAATTATCTTTAGAGACAATTTGTGATTTGAAGAATCTTCATTTTGGGTGCTTTTGTACTCTTTCCTTCCTGAAAAATCAGGAGCTTTTACAATGTGTGCAAGTTGGAACTTCACAACACTAGTACCTAAAATCATTACTCATTTATAAAAAAACTAGCCAGAAACTATAATCACTCTCCCATTGTTAAATACCAGCTGCTTACCATTTCAGAAATATTCTAGAGATGTCAAAATTTAGTCCTCCTGCTTTCATATTAGCTGTTTCCAACACAAGGCTATAAATTCCTAGTTCTCCACTCTTTATTTTATCCTTGAAGGGGCAGGTGAATGTGGGAAACTTATACTAGAATGCCAAGTTCATTTTATTGTTGTTTATCTTCTGTACAAGACTGCTCTTACAAAAAAAAAGACAAAAGATCATCAGTAGGCAAAGGCATATTGTAAGTTACATAAAGATTATTTAATGAAGTAATTATAAGTTTCAGTGAGCAAGCCCCACAGGAAGTCAGCAAAATATCGCAAGTGGAGAAGACAGCCCTTTTTATCTTCTCCCAATACATACTTTTCTTATTAAAATTACTTATACATATATATGCATATATGAGTGGACCAAATTTGTCATTACGTACGGACAGCTGCAGCTCCAGCAATGCAAAGCTACCAAACTAGGCAATTATAGACAGTTTTTTCTGTCTGAATGTCACTCAAGACACACAGCAGTTCGAAAGCATTAGCTGACTGTGGCTTGTAGAAGCATTTGAGGAAGTTATACTTCATGCTTTTCTATTAACAAAGAACTAAACTGGAACAATCAGTGAGAATTTCCCAGAGATACAGATTTAGGCAAGGCCACATTTGTAAGATGGGTACTCTACCTTTCTGGCAGAAAATGAAGCTCAGGAACACAAGCTTTGCAGGAGCACTTGGCTTTTAAAAATTAAAAGACTGTTTTCACAGAAGAATGAAAAAGACATGAACTAGCTGGTGGGAACATTAATCAATCTGCAAGTAGCATTTCCTTCTATAAATATTGCTTCCTATGAACCCAAAATGACTGAAAGAGATTAAAGAATTCAAAAAATTTTGCTCCTACTGTACATCCACAGCAGTTATGTGCACAAGCCGTTTCATCAACGGCACCTATGCTGGTTCTCTGAAAGGGTGTGTTACATTAAAAATTACAGGTACAAGAGACATGAAAGCAAAGCTGAAAATTAATCAGGAGGTGTGTCCACAGGAAGGGAAAGCCTAAGCCCATTTGATTTCGCTGGCCTCACACCTATATGACATCTCACGTACATCTTTAGTACAATGAAGGAAATGGAAAGAATTCATGTCCATTTTTGGGTCCAATTTCTTTCTCAGGAATTTTTTTTATTATTAGAAATTTTAATTTATAAGAAAATTTACTCTTACAACATCAGTTTATAATGGCTGTAGAGTTACCCTAAGTAGTATCTTTTTTTAAGAGTAAAAGAAATACTGGAAATCTAGTAGTCATGTAACAAAAATACAGCAGTGAAGACAAAAGGTCATATATGTCTGGACCTCACTGACCAGACTAAATTCATAACTCTATCATTCCTTAACATCATGAAACTGAAAAGAAGTTGACAATAAATTCAAAGTAGGCACAATCTCAGTCTTAATTAAACCAGGAGCTCCCAAGGATAATGCGCTCGCACCAATTTAAGCGTCTTGCTGGTGAGGGGGACCATAGTGCTCTTAGCCTGGAAGATACTTCTAAAGGTTTCCTGGAAAATACTTCTTTCTGCAGCAAAGACTAAAACCAGCTGAATATTATTGATTCTCATGAGAAAGCATGAACAAGGTTAAAAACCAATGTTGTAAAGGAGTTTTTCTAAGAAAGGGAGAACTCCTAAGGCTCTGTTGGTTTGGAAAGGTGAATACATACAATTCCACTGAAAACAAGGAAATCCTGTGAGAACCAGACAATATAGCAGGGAGAAAGGGCTCCTTGGGAACAGGCCAGGGGGAGACTGAAGTTTAAGTTGTTTATTTCCACTGGGTTCAGGAAGGAAGGACTTCATCAGTTTTCTATGTGAATACAGGATTGCATTAAATAATATAGCTGGCTCTAGCTTAAGTTTCTATTCCAAACAGAGGGAACCTGGAAAGGCCCCAAAAATCTACATGCTGCTTGGGCCAGTGGGTGATCCTAGTGCCAACATGAGATACATTTCCAGGGAGATACATTTCAAGCTGCTATTCCTGATGAATCAAAGCAGAACTAATTGCAGAAATGAAAGATGCCTAGAAATAATTATTAAAAAAATAAATAAATTAAAGCAACTTTAATTTCCTGAAAGAGCAGAGGAAGAAGTACACTTTTATTGAAACAGCTTCTAAACCTGTCTCGATACTGCTACTATAAAGCTACTAAATGTAAAATGACATAAACTAAAGCAAAAAAATTACACTGTTATTCCCAAGACACCCACAGGGGTGTTACATGAGGATGATTAGGCCAGGACGGTTCTGCTGGTAAATTTTTCAGACAGCCACGCTTGTAGCCTAAGACCTTGATATAACCCACAATAACCTAAGCACGTTTTGCTAATGCTGACTGAGCTGTTATGGCTGTATTAAAAGGCTTAACAGAGCTAAAATGAAAATCCATGAAGTCTGCAATGCAAATTTATAGAAACAAGAAACACAGAGGCAGATAAAGACCAAGTTACCAAGAGTCAGGGGGTTTCCCTTAGTAAAATGAAGCCATCCTGTTTTCTTTTACATGATGCCATCTGCTCTGAATAAGCATGATGCTGGGGGCGGGGAGGAAGCAAACAAAACAGGAACAGCAAACTTGTAGATTGCTGCAAATGTAGTGACTGCTAAATTTCAATGTAATATTGCCTTTAATTTAAAATGATCAGCAGATGGCTTGTACAGCCTGTCAGTTATCAACATACTGTTAAGAGCAGCAAAAGCTTGCAGCCATTCCTAGAATGGCTCAGAGGACACTATTAAATATTTATCAATCTTTCCATATCTAAACACTCATGAAATTTGCCCACATTAAAAAAAAAAAGCCAAACATACAAACGCAATTGCAGAGATCTTTCTAGTGAGTTTTTCCAGTGCCAATTTTGAGCATAAGAACAGACTTAGCATTAGGGAATCTGGCTTGAAATTTGGGTTGCGTTGCTGGAAACCACATCACACACTGGTGCTCAGAAAGAGGCGTGCTGGGAAGAAATTAGAATTCCCAAAGGTCCCACAAAACCAGTGCTTAGAGGAATAAGAATTTCAATCATTTCATGTATTTTAGGCCTCTGGAATACTGAAGGGTAAAATCTACCCAAAAATCACATTAGTGTGGTAAATGCAGAAGCGCAGCTTCTACTTGTAGGGTACTTGGTTTCCTGTAGGTACTATTACCTGCTTTATTTGAGTTTGTATTAGTAAACAAATAGGCACAAAATTCCTATGAAAGATATTTTACATTTCTAATTAATACTCGAGACCTGCTGTAGAATGCTTTTATTTTGTTTCTGTGCTTTTCTTTTTATTTCCTCCACTGTTCCTGTGTAGCTGGGCTTTTTCACTTAACAGTTTAACTATTTTGCCCCTTGCTACTTGAATGCAATCTACATTTTTAAAGGTGTTACTGCCTGCATCCATTGCACCATAGTCCTTGAAAAGCGTAATACTGCAAACTATTAAAACCTCACAAATGCCCAGGGTTGATTTGTCATGGTATGACCCTGACTGATAGAGTATAAACTTTATTTTCCATTAGACTTACTTAAAAGTCCCGGTATACTAAACCAACATCTGATCAGCATAATACGGGTAGGCAGGGTGCTTAACTATCTGAATGTAGGATAAGATAGAAAAAAAATAATGATACAGGATGTCCAGTTTTTTTGTTAAAAACAATATAGACACTAGATTACAAATGTGTATTTGATATTTATAGCTGACAACATATTTCACTCACTCTGAACTACCCAAGGAAAATGCTGACATTTGCCCTGAATCCCTAGTTTCCTGTGAAGGGGGAAACGCAACATGGCATTCGTGCATTAGACTTTGTGTCCCGTAGTATATAAAAAGCAGATTAGAGAAATGTCTATATGTGTCAGCATCATGTTGTAAGTGAAAGAGACTCTTCACTGGAACAAACAAACCAACCTCAAAAACTCAACCTCTTACCTGAATGCTTTTGATTCAGCTGGTTCAGAGGGTATCTGAAATGCATCTGTACAAACACAGCACTGAATTTTAAAGTGGCAATAGGAAGAAAAGCAAATAAAATCTGTAAGAATGAGGGTATCGTCCCCAAAGCCTGGGGTTATGTTTGGTCATAGCATATACACTTTCCCAGCAGAAAGTCCTCTACCAACTAAATTTCAGTCTTTTTTAGAACGGTACCATGCATTATTTATGGTGTTATCGTTTCTTCCTTTTCCCTGTCCAATTAAGTATTCTTGAACTTTACAGTGTAGCACTACATTTTCTGTTGGGTCTTGAAGGATTTTTGTGACTGCGTTTATGAATAAATTCAGGAACATAAGAAACTGAGGAACTCAACAACTAGGTCATAGGAGAGGGGTTTTTTTATGTTTTTCATCATAACACAAACCACCACATTTGCTCCAAACAGGAGAAATATCCATTTGGGCAGCACAGATAAAATGAGCATAATCTGACATTGGCAGACAATAGCTGGATTTCCACAATGTAACATGAAATATGGTTCCAAGGCCAAGAATTTATTGAATATGATTTTGCCTTTGTTGAGCTTCAGTTTGAAGTAACCCATATTCATGAAATCTTGGATATGAATTTTAATCATCTAAAGCCAAATAGAACCACTTTTGTCATGCTAAATAGTACCCAGATCCACAGACACTCCACATAAGCATGGCCATCAGTCAGAAGGTCAACAACTATCCCAACATCCATCATCAGAATGTGTGCATGCTCACATACACATCTGAATGAGCTGCAGATTCACACTCTCACATACAGGTAATAGCGGGAAGCATTATTCATTTTACAAACATGTTAGAATGGGAAATTCCAGGGTCTTTTACTTGGCAGGGGCTGCAATACAAGAAAATGAGGAAAAAGAAATAGAAGGCTACTGGTCATTCTATGCAGGTGTATTACCTGGTTGGGTAATTACAGTCATATGTTAAATGCAGTAGAGTTAGACACTACTAAAGGAAAATAAAATGGACTTCTATTACTTAATGCATTATTTTTCTGGAGTAGAAATACAATACTTTTGTTTAGGTTTATGTATGTAGGAGGTGCAGACCTTTATGGGTTATTTCATTAATTTATAAGGAGAAATTTCTAAACAGATTTTGTTTTCTAAGTCAGCACGTCTGAAGTTTAAAACCTGTTCTTCCCTCCCCTCCAATACTGAGAAATGTAAGTGAAGATCAAACATAGATTTACCAATAACCCCCATTCTGTGGCCATCTTAACTTATTAAGGAGATGGGGTTTTACATTTTTACCTTTTCATTGCCCCAGAAATAGCTACAAGTAGTTGTATCCTATAACTGAAGTGATAGGTTCATTACTAGTAGCTTTAGTCACTAAAGTGAATGTGGAAAGCCATGCTGAAAAATAGTACTTACAATATTTACTGAAATATGAAGGAAACTTATGTAACCAAAATTGACTTGTTTCATCCAATAAAGTTATTTCATTTTGCCTGTGGTCACTTAAAAAAAAGGACTTGATTCACATTGATATGGAACCCATTACAAACCTTTCAACACACTGGTGGATTAACTTCTAATATATATGCAAAATTTGTCAACATTTGATATTTAATTAATTGACCCATATTGAAATTCAAATGTTTTCTTTTTTTTGTTCTTTTCCTGTTTTACAAGCATATCTGCCCAGTCATATGGATGGCTGTTACATAAGATATAATCATTGTCCATTTTTGCCTCGACTTTCACAAATCCATCAAATCATTTAGAAAGCAGCATATGATTTTTATATTAGTGCTCAATGTTCATTCAATTTCTAGTTTGCTTCTGCATGTAGACCATAGTACATAACAGTCACTCTGCACTATAAATTGGTTTAAAACCTTGATTAAAGCATTTTAAATGTCATGTAAGCAAAAATGGAAATATTCACTGTAAGTTACATTTCAGTATTATTCAGTGGTTAGAGGGTGAGAAAGGGAGAGAAAGAGAAGCCAACAAACAGTGACTTTTTCCTAAAAAGAAACCACTCCTACACACAAGGCACCTAGGGTTGGGACACTAATATAAAATTAACGTATTAGTCTCTCTTGTGCTAGCATAAATATCACTGGCTTTCAGATACCATTATAATGACAGAGTAACATTAGAACTGGTTGCAAATATGTGTATTGTATCCCTGGAATCAGCTTATTTTTGAAGCCATGTGAATCTTCAGAAATTACTAGGATGTGAAAGGACATTTGTATGTACAGTTTTGACCTCTTGCTCTTTGCCCATTAATGTATCTCAGCTGGCTTGTCTTCTAACATTCCAAAACTTTCAGTAGCTTTCAAAGCTCAACTTCTCTCAAAGAAAACATGCTGCTTTTCCTTTTTCCTCCCACTCTAAACTCTGCACAAGCTCGCTAATAGATTTAAAGATATACTGCTCCAAAACAGATGGTACCAGACCGAAATTCAAACATTACTGTTTCATGAACTGCCAGGAGATGAAACAGTGTCTGTATCTCAGTGGAAATCTGGGATTTCTTATAAGTGTTTAATCTTGGTTGTCAACAACATGTTGGGTCATTGACTTGTAAAGCCTTGAACCAAAGATACTTCTTTTTAGACATTTTAAATACATATCCTCCTATTTCTTTCACTGCAAGAACCACACCTACTAACTACTGTAACTTAAATTTAAAAAATTGGTAGAAACAGGTTTTTTCTAAAAGATTCATGTATGCTTATATATAGCAGAAAAGCAATTTCAATGACATTTGACATAATTTTTATAACCCACTTTTTAATTGCCTTGTTCACAAGTAACTCAAGTCAGTTCAAGAGCAAGCCAAAAGGAAGTGTGTTTCATATCCATTCCTGAACAGCACCTAATGCTATAAAATCGATGCAGAACTTTCTAACAGCAGGATTATACAGTCTGAATACTCAGAAGCTTTGAGAAATTCAGATGTAGTTCTTGGCTAGCATCAAGTGTCAAAGAGAAAAGACTGATATTTACATTTTTGAAGATTCATAGTGCTGAGAGGGAAGGGAATGAGGTACACACTGGGTGCCCCAGGATCCATCATGAAATCCAAATAAATAAATGTTTATATATAAAGACCAAGCAGCAATGCAGAAGTAGAAAAAACAAGTACCATATTGTTTATGCACTGATGTTCTGCAGAGAAGTATATATGCACACAAACACCAGCAACTTTGTTTAACCTAATGAGTTCTGTACCCAAATCTAGATCTCATTTTTCCTACGGAAAATCACCTAATAGTTTAACATGTACTAGATAGATATACATCACTTGATAAATGGGTCATTATATTGCTAAATTTCCATATAAGAACAAAGGCGATGAGAATCTTTCAAAGCACCTTTTCCTTTCCTTCTTTCTAACTGGCATTATCTGTTGAGCTCATGATAGCTAAAGTAAAAGGAAATCAAACTTCTCTAATTAAGTTACTCTACCTTTGCAGCTGCCTCCACAACAATCTATCATCCAAAAGCATCATTAGGATCAGACATGTTGCACTGACAGAAGACGTTGTTGGTTGCATTGGACCAGAAAAGATTTTAATTAAATCATTTAAGCACACTAACAAATCTAATGGCATCCCAGAAAGGCAGGGGATGTTGGGGTGTGGGGGAGGGAGTGTTACATTTACAGGCTGTCTGTCAAATTTCCAAACTGGGAAAAATGAAGTAGATGTTTAAAGCAAATATCCTTAACCTCTTTGTAGCCAAGTACTTACCAAGAAAATTCCTAAAGCTCTTTGTGTCACTGGTAAGCATTGATTAATACTGTACTAGTCTTTGGCTTTGCCCCTTCAAGAGGCAGCTCTCATGATTTGGGGCTGCCCTGGCCATAAACCACTAAGCAGCACTCTGCTCAGCATCACGGAGCAGAAAAGAGGTCACCGCTCCATGCTATACATGTCTTCCACCCCATCTTAGAAGTCCTCATCCACAGTCAGCACGCTGTGACCCAACATAGATGAGGCTCATGCTTTGAATGAAAACGTCTACTGACATAAACAAGTACATGTGTCTTTCTCCAGTGGCAGAAATAACTTCTTCAGTTTGAGTCAGTGCCACATGCTGCATGCAGTATTGGCAGCTGGTCATTCCAACACAAAACAGTCACGAAGGCTGAGTTCTCACAACTTACATCTTGCATGTATACTTTACAGTAAGGGATCTTCATTGTATGGAATCTTGACAATACTGCTGCTTACCTAAATTACCACAACTGTATATGGTGTTCCTTCTCCTACTTCCAATGACCTGCCAGCACCTTAAAGTCTATCTTTTCACAAAGTTATTTCAGCCATTCATTGAAATGCAGCAGTCATGATCTTGCTGATGGACTCTGTGATTACCCACTATTAGTGACATTGCTTACTGTGGCTGAGATAACGATTCAAGCAAACCAACTGCTCATTTTCAAGACACCTACAGATATACATACTGTATGTATCCTGTGACTGTATGAATTAGAGAGTATCTACACCAGATAGCTATAACCATTGTGGTCATTAAAATAAAGCTAAACAGCAGAACTAGAGCACTACCTCAATAATATAAACTAGTATCAACGAAGGTACAGCAAATCTATCCCACTATCCAGGGCGTACTTTCAAAGTTATGTAGCTCAGCAGATTTCTGAGTGGGCATAAAAAATTGTTACTTCAATGTGTATGTGCAAGGAGCTTATGACATGGTTTATTTCCAAACAGAAGGTGGCCAGCCATTGGAGCACTTGGAGCTGCCAGGCACATACAAAATCACGTTTGGTTTCTGATTCAGCAAGGGCATTTATTCTTATCATTAAGATTAGCTACTTCCAGTTCCCTTGATGAAATTTAATGTGCTTACAATTACGCATATGATCTTTCTTAATCTTTCAAGAATACTCTCACATACAGGTTTTGCTTTTAAGACCGCTGTTGCAGTTTTGAGGTTGCTGACCACTTCTGCCATAGTATTTGCTCTGAGAGGTGAGACGATTCTCATACCCCTTCTGTACAGCCTTTTCAGGCTCAGCTATTTCCCAGCACTTCTTGTTATAATGATTGCTTTTGTCCAGATGCAGGAAAGCAGAAGGCAGCTGCTTCTGCAGGCAGCGTCAGCAGGGAGCATTTCTGCACAGTTCCCAGGCCCTTGGCCGGCAGGGGAGAGCTGAAGCACCAAGGTCCCCCACTTTCTGGGATTCTCCAAGATCGATCCCATTGCCCCCATCAGCCTGAGACACCTGCAGAGTCTCTCTATTCAATTATTTGTCCAGTATAGCAGCATTTAAGTAGGATTATGACTTAACTTTCCAAGTAACAAGGGTCTTTGCCAATCTCACCTATCAGTGACCTGAGAATTGATTCCTGCTGTGCTATTTCCTGTTGTCATTTTCAGCCTCCCTCAAGAGAGCAGGATGGAAACTCTTAATACCAAGAAAATAAAGAGAACTTTTGTTTTTCAATGCCGTGCACAGAGCGCCTTCCACCAAGACAGCCTCTGTCATCATTCCAGGACAGTACTCTTCCTACTAAGTCAATATTCAAATACTGAAAATGCCACCACCACAATCATTTTAGCTCCTGCTGCCCTCAGTAAGCAAATCAGATTAAAACGGACAGTTTCATACCTGGATAAAGGGGCAATGCTCCCCCTTCCACCTTGGCCATGTGTTCTCATTCCCCCCACACACACTTTTGCTAGCACTAGGTTGCACTTGGCCACAAAGTCAGCGCATCAAGCTTTTGTCCAGATAGAAACTTCTTTTCTGTATGGTTATTTTTCAGCCAAACCACTTCCCTAATACAGCTCACCACACAACTGCTGGTGACAGCATGGAGGAGGTAGAGGAAGCATAGTGCCCAGAAAATACACCTTTCCAGGAGGTTTAAAGCAGCTGTGAAAAACACAGCTTCAGTGAGAGATTTCACACAAACCCAGATAACTGAAGAGGCTGCTGCCAGGGACAGGGGTGGGTCTCCTCACCAACAATTTTCTCTGCTCCCTCCCCTTTCTAGCCAGAAGCTTCCCTCAGTTCAAGGGAAGCCCCTTGTTTTGTTTGCAGGTGGTTCAACTCACAAAAGGGTCAGAGCAGCACCAGAGTCAGCACAGGGATGGGAGACATTCCTTCATGACAGGAGTCGAGGGAGAAGGACTGGGCCTTTAGCAGCCCCAAGCCCCTGGGACATTGAGGTGCCTCGCAGAGCTTCCCCCGGGCTGCCTGGTGGCACCTTGCTGGCGTCAGGGAGCGAGCACCAGAAGGGCTCCATGCTACCTGCGTTTTAGCAAACGCTCCCCCCAGAAATAGCATATGAGGTAATTAAAATAAAACTTGCTCAGGTTATCTAGGGGCAAGAGACTCTGTAAGAAGTAGGGAGGATCCTGGAAGAGCCCCCATACTCCCACCCCAGCAAGAGCCTGGTATGCAGACAGGCCATGGTGGAGAGGTCTGCTCACTTAAGCATATACCAGGTAGCAAAACCAGATTGTTTAGGCAGGAAAAGATGAACTAGAAAGAAATTGCACATAACCACAGAGCCAAGAGAGAGTCTTGTTTTCACAACAGTGTTGTTTTAATAAGCTAGACACAGAAGGGCACCACTTGACCCAAATCATCTGCATGCAGTTATTGGAAGGGGACTTGGGTAGCTGGAAGAAGCAGCTGGCCTCAGTCATGGTTCAGCCCTGTCAAAGGGCAATATTATTAAAAGAAGCTGACAGTGTAAATCTTGTTAGATGTCACTATTAAAGTGTGTCAAAAACTGGTCAACAGCCTAGTGCATTCCCACCTTGGTCTGAGCCCTGAGGAAAGGTCAGTTCCTAAAGCACCAGTTCTGCTTCCAGCAGAGCCCCATGCTGAGGACATTTCTGCAGCACGTCCTGTTTCTTGGAGATCTCGGGTCACTGGTATCTTGACTACAAAATATTTTCCAGGCCATTAATTCTTGGATGTGGCCAATAATGGAACTTCTCACACTTCAATACTTCCCTTTGTTCTGAATCAGAATGAATAGTTGCAAGTTTCCCATAAAAGTAAAAATAAAATGCTTTAGAACCACTAAAGCAGTAGCACTGACATGCCTCATTTGGGCCTTCTACCTTGTATTAAAAACATCAAAATAAATTGATTCAACTTTGCTAGAATTTCTTATACATTCTTAATCATTGATGAAGTGAAAGGAATCCTGCAAAACAACCTGTTTTAATTGATGAAGCATTTTTAGAGAGAAATAGTTCTGCTGGAAGACTTTCAGCTGGCTCTTCTGAATTCTCTTTTCTCAAAAAAAAACAAAAAAAAAACCAAAAAAAAAACCACACCCAACCAAACCAAAAATCAGGCTTCCTAATCTCGCAGCTCATATCAGCAGCAAGCTCTGCTGGTTTTTGCTGAGGCTAAATTTCTAGTGGTCATAGTTGTTATTTCTGTATGTGGTGACTTGCTTCCTTTTTCAAACACTAAACCCCATTTTAATTTGCTTAAGCATATAGCAGTGCATTACCATAAAGATATGGGAAGTGGTTTTATTTTCTGTGTTCCAGTAAGTGTCCTTTCAATAAGCACATGCAAATATAAAGCTGAGCCCACACAGCATTACACTGTCAGTAAGGAAGACAGTATAATTTTTAAAAGAACCTTGGAAACCTCTCATGTCTCCATCAGGTCAGCCTAAGACTAATGGGCACACCCATGTTCTAGGAAAAATAACATGAACTTTCGCACTGCATGCACTAAAAGACAGATTTATGTTGCAGACCAAGCTTTACTGTCTTAGACCAAGGCTATTTCTGCAGCCAGCTTTCAAGGAGGGCACCATTCATTCGGCATGTGAGATTGAAAAAGAAAGGTTCAAAAAAGTGTCGGATAGCCAAGTGTGAGCAAGCAGCTCCTGGGGTACAGAATGGGCTGGAAACCTTGGGTCATAAACAAATCATAAGCGAACCCACTCATAGCACATGTGAGAACAACGGACCAGCTAGTTTAATCTTTCACTGGAGCTCTTTCAAAGCAAAACTCGTTAACCTTAAATGTGTGTACTTTAGGTACTATCACAAAAGGCAGTTTCCTCAAAATAATGTAAACCACAGGGATTCACTGAGCTACTATTCCAGGGAAATATCTTTCTCTCAAAGAAAAAACAATTTTCTAACATCTCAACAGTTAAATAAATGTGGAAGGGTATGCAGTACAGACTCCTCAGCCTTGGAGTTCTGGCAAAACCATACAGTAGTTCAATGCATATTAAACCTAATCAAATAATTCATAAAAAAACTTGGTTTTCACTTTAAATGACAGAGCAGCCATACTACAAACAGATCTCCATCAATGGTGCTAAAGTAATCTTGATTGTCCTAAAAAATGTAAAATACTCTACTGTTCCTTCCAGCGTGATAGATACCTAGATCTCAAACTCCCATAACATGTTGAACACAGCTTTAGTAACACAACCTTAAATGAGCAGTTTTGTTTCACTAAAACCATGCCTGAGGACAAAATACCAGCAGCACCTCCTGGTGGCTGACAAATCCACAGTGGACCAAGACACCCATCCCCAACAGTCCTATTTACACCAAGCATTTCCTGAATATATTCCCTTGCTACTAACACTGCTACCAACACAACTTCATTTATCTGTACTGTGTGAGCTCTTATATAAGCCAAATGCAGAGATGGCTGCTGTGAAATCTTAGAGATATCATATATATCAACAATTCTGGCACTGCTAGCATGACTTATCCTTATGCTTTCACTACTTTGGAAAAGCATCAGTTTCCAGTAAGGAGAAGCCCCAGTGAGTGCGGACAAAGCCGGAGTGACTCTACACATAGCAGTTGTCCTCATGTCATTGCAACCACTCCCACACTCAGACCTGAAAGGTCAAAAGTATATTGGAACTGTTAAGCACCGGCACTGGATTACTTGCTTCAGGATAGATAAGTCTGCATCGCCCAGCTCTGGCTGGCGCAACTGTTAACAGCTAATCTTGGCCTTACGGAGCAGCTCTACAACAAACAGGATTGCTGCTCATCTCCGCTTTCACATTAAAGCAGTAGGCTCGCCTATCTGAAATGAGAGCAGCTGTTTCTTATACCACTTCTATAACTGTGACTTTAGTTTCACTGCAGAATATCAACATTTCTGTTCAACAAATAGGATTCATTGTGTTTTGAAAGTAACAGAGATGGAACGATAGAGGCTGCATAGCATGATTCACCTCGGCCTTGAAACTGCACAGAGCTATGTTTCACTAGAATTATGCTACCAACATTTTTACCTCTGAGATACTTGTAACAGTTATTATGAACTGAGAAGACTGTAAAATAAACATTTACAACCAAAAATTGACCACTATAGTTTGACAATTCTTGCCACAAACTGCCAACCCTGAAAAAATAAACTTTGATTTTTTTTCTTCTTATTTTTGCCCACTTCCAATTATACTTTCACTGAAGAATATTTCCTTTCCTTCTTCCTTCAGATTCATCTCTGTCTTCACCCAGCCTTCTGTTACTGATCTCTTTCATTTTATTATCTGGAAGACAGATTTGAATGGTACTTTTAAATCTTCCTATGTTCATTTTAAATTTCATCCTTTGACTATAGATATGGCAACCCTAAGCCATATTTTAAAATAATTTTTTAACAATTATTTCATTTTTGCATAACTTTGCTCTTTTTTCCCGTCTTTATTAGTAATTTATCCATTATGTATATAATAGCACTGGAGGCAAAGCTGAATTAAAGCCTCACTGGGGTAGGTATCACACAGAGTTTTAGCAAGGGTTTTTTCTTCAAAGACACTAAATTGAAATAAGCTAGACAAAATGTGGAAGAAAATAGAAAAATATTTTCTTAAATGCTACTTAAATAAAATTATGAATGAGAAATTAGGATATCAACCATAACTCAGCAAAACAGTTAAGCACAGACCCCAGCAAATGAATATATCCTCTTCACTTCTGTGGGAATGATTGAAGCACATGCCTATATGCTCTATTGATTCAGACCCCACACGTCTTGCCTGAATCCATGTGAGATCTCAGTTTTGGCCATAAAGTCCTGCTTCCCCTCCCAGAGAAGCTTACACTTGTAAGTAATGCCACACCCTAGATGTGCATCACAGCTCTGAAGTCTGACTTCTGTTTGTTCCTAACACGTCTAAAATTGGTAGCTGCCAAACAATCACCTCAGTGACCCTGCTGAGACACTTTAACCCTTATCCTCAGCTTTTTGGGTGTGAATATTTTAATCCTAATGCCTTTTCCAACCTTTTCCTCTCTAATCAAACTGGTTTTCAGGATGACACTTCTCTAGCAGGAGACCATGCATTTATAAAGATGAACAGACACCACCACCTTGCATTATATAAGTGAGATATTACTAAAAGGAGCAAAATTTTATTTGAAAGGCTCTCTAGCACAAAGAAACAGGATTTGAGTTAGGCTAAAGTACAGGGAATTTCAATTTTAATATGTAATATAGTTAGAACCTGTTAATCTGCTATGCAAACCGGTCTAACTATAAAGCCACTTTGCACACAAAGTGCTCTTGCTACCACTAGGTGTCAGTTTTATACACTTTAAAACAGATAAATACCTTCGTTTTAAAATAGATTAATACCTGAAAAGTAGTAATTCTCCACTCACATAGAAACATATTTCTTTATTATGCCATTCTTCCTGAACAGACCTTTAACTTTCAGGATTCCACATTTTATTTACCTTCTTTTCTTTTTTTTCCCCCCACTGTGGGGCACAGTTCTCCTTTATCTAAGAAAAAAAAGACCTAAAAGATTTCCACTATGCATTTATTCCAAGATTTACTCAGACTGAGACACTCTGACAGTTTTTGCCAGATATCACTGGCAAAAGTCTATAGTTCAAGTTCTATTTCTAGAGGCCAGCACTGAAATCTTGTTCTTATGGAATATAAAAATGTCTTTATGGAATAAGGACATTTTTACTAAGAAATGTCAAATCTTCTCTGACTAATTACAGATAGCCTACTATGCCAGTTAATAGGTGATATCATTAATATGACTTATTACATTCTATGATTTTTCAGATTTTTACTCATATTGACTGCCTAAAGGTACATTATTTTTATTTACACTCCAAATTTCTGTCTCTCAGAAGTGACAAACGTAGCTGTAGATTCTTCTGAATCCTGGCTTCTTGCAGGTATCTGTCAATACCAGATAGATTCCATAAACATAAACAGGTCTTAACATAAAGTTGGTCATACTGAATACAGAGCTTTTGTAATATATTACGCATTTATTTTGCCATAACAACATGAAATTGCTTTGCATCAAGTAATTCTGGGTCTTTAATCCCCCCCCAAAAATTGAAGAAAATTAGGAGGAAGTCAAATTCATTATATGATACTATATTCAAATATACACACACACACACAAAGCAACAAATTCATTTCACAGAAAAACTCTCCAAACTGGTCCACACTCAGAACTGGCAACGTTACAGAATGTAACTCAGCATTATTGTAAGGTAATGACAAGACTGTCACCTTACATGCAGCTTTACTGCCCAGATATTGACAGCTTATTTAGCCACACAGTATGTTTGTTTATCATAAAGTCAAAGGAATCCCCTCATCCTCATTCACATCAAAATTTGACCTTTTCAAACTCTTACTGATACTTCACAGCTCTCCTGGATTGTTCAAGGTATTATTTGCACCTGCAGCCATAACCATCATATACAGGTGCTTACCTACAAGAAGGGGCTAAAAAGTAAGGAATAGAAAAGAGACATGCTTCTATGAACTTCAAAATATAATTGAAAAGATTGTATCATACCATCAACTGTAACAACAACCTTCTTCAAAGACATCTGAAAACTTTTCTGAGGCAATAACTGTTAAAAACACACCTTAGCATGACTTCAGCTAGGAACTGTGAAAGTGTGGCAAAAAAACTCCAAAGCAAATGTGGAGGCCAAAACATGTCAGGTTCCATGACTTCTGACAGCCATGTTTATGACTTACACGCCTTCCTTAGAGAAGGGCTAAACCTGGGGCAGGTGAAGGTGCCATATATGCTACACACTGTGTTACAACAGTTCATTTCATGTAAGAGTCCCATTCTCTTTACCTTCCTACCACACTTAATCAGTTTCCTCAAACCAGCACTCCATTTGCATGCTGACTACCCCTTAGCCACCTACCAGCCTCTGCACGTCCCCAAGTCTGCAAAATGCCATAAGTCCCACCCAGCCAAGGCACGTAAGCCACATGCACACGTGCTGGCCACTTGCAAAGCACATGCACAGAACCAGAGCACCTCAGATGTGCCAGTTCACTGTGCGTGTACTGCACAGTCCATGTGCATGATTCAGTCTAAACTTTTCTAGACAAAAATGCGTAAAACCTACTTACAGGTCTGCAGCTCCAGACTGTACAGAAATTTACCTTCTCTTTGCTTGTGGTGTAAGGCTTCCCCTTTGTCAGGACCCATGCTGGCAAGCAGCTACAGCAGGATAGGCTCAGATCCAAGATGTGCTTCTGCAAGTAAAGGAGCAAGAGACACACCTCAAACATTTGCACCACTGCAGCATTTCCCCCTTTCCATGATGCTATCTGCAGAACAAAGCTTTTTGGCTTGGTCTGCAAGCTAAGAGTTTGGGTTACTCTTAGCTACTGAGCTAAGTAAGCAAGCTACTGAGAAAGTTGATGTCAGGTGAATGAAGCAGTCAGTAGAAAAGAGGAAATCAATAATGGGTTTGATGAGAACATAATTTTTATATGGTTTCTAAATTACACTCTAAGATGAAACTGTAAATATAAAAAACCAAACACTCCAATCTGTCCCTTTAGTTCCTCCTTGTATATTTGGCAATTCATATCCCTCCAGGAAAGAAACTACTTTAACTTCTTCTTTATCAAACATATTCTTTTGCAATATATTCCATTCATGCCAATATGAATCACTAACAATATATTGTAAGCAACATCAGGAGCAATGGATGACTGAAACCTGGAAGAGTCATCTTCTTATGGAAGCTACCATGTAATTTCAAAAATGTTGAGTCTGCAAGATATTTTTGTACTCTTTCACAAGACCAGAATTTTGTTGCTAAAATGCAGCAGCAGCTCTTAGTTGCAATCAATGGTGCAATTTAGTGAAGAAGAAAAAAAAAACAAAAATTCCCCAAAACTAAACACACAAAATAAGAAAAGATAGCTTTCAGCTGGACCCATAAATCTAATCTAATCTCCTCAAACTTCAGAGAGGCCCATAGCTTAATCCCCTTATTGAAGGGTATCTCAGGAAAAAAAAAGGAATCAAGTTAAAACCCTCTATATAAAACATTCACCAGTAAAGGAAGTGCTTACGTTCATAGCTTCCTCCTCTACCAAGCTCAATCACCAGTTAAAAAGGAGCTTGATCTGACCATACACGCAGCGCTTGCTTGGAAAGAGCTGCTTACAGCAGAGCACTGCTTAAGCAGCACATTCCAGCAAACGTCAGCTTGGAAGGACAGCAAGAATTACACAAGCTATCTGGCTGCCATCACCAAACAATTATACCTCAGCAATCTTAATACACTCAAGAAAATGTTTAAATAGTCTATTTTGAAAAGAAAAGGAAGTGAACCAAGAATCAAATCCTTACAACAAAAAGCATAGTTGCTTCCTCCTCTTATTTAGAGAGCACAGTAATAGGGGAGGAAATGGCCCTAATATTGCTGGTCATTGATCTGCAGAGGCAATTTGGTGAATCATCATTACAGCTGACAAAGTCTGAACGAGCCCAGATGGGCCTGTATGTCAATCAGACAGCTCAATATAGTTTTAAATTTCCTCAGGAATTTGGTGATTTCTAGATCTGCTAGATCATCTGCTAATTACCATATGCACTACATGTAGATACGCAGCTGCTTTTTGTTATAATTACAGGCTAAGTATTAGATGTAGGGAGTTCTCTAGTGTCTGAAATGGTGTATTTTCACAACAAATACATCAAAATGTATTAAAAAAATGCAGAGATTCACTTGAATTTAAATACAGACTGAGGAAATAAGTTTTCTCTGAGATTTACATGCTCTTCACTTGATCTCCTTGTCTCATACACTTGTTGTTAGTGTCTCATTTTGTATGCCTGATACAAACTCATCTATCATGCTGATGAGATGATGAGAGAAAAGGCAAAACAGTTTGGAAAGGGACTGATGGCTAGGGCGTTATTCAGAAAAACAGACAGAGCTGGGCAAACATCAATCATATTACAATGGATTCAGTATCACTGAAGTCACTGCAAAGTATCCGTTTCAGAGATTTCACATCCATTATAGGTGTGCCTTGGAAGTCTCAGGAAAAAAGCAAATTAATTTCCTCTTCCTGACACGAAAATAGGAGGGTTAGAATTGCATCTATTAAATGGACATGGTTTTAGCCTGACCTATCCCCTGTTGAAATCTATGCTGAGAAAGAGGGCATTTTAGCATTAGGAGGTTTCTGGACTGAAACCATGGAATCGTACACTTGGTCTGAATACAATCCAGAGATTTTACTGGGAATTTTGCACTAAAGGAAAATCCATAGATAAAAAAAGGTTTAACTTAGACTAGCTTAAACCTCTGACTTAAGAAGTTTGGCTGCAGGCTGCGCCCTGGCTTGAACATCAGAAGTACTGGTGCTGCTGTAGTGCAGTGCATGGACTCTTCGGCACACGGAGGTGAATGGTATATGGAGCTACACAAACTATTTAAATGATTTGGCTGAACTGTTTCCAGTACCTGAATTAGCTTGTGCAGCACTAGAATGGGCACTGTATGTGCCAAGGTGGCACACTAAAATTCTATTTCTTTTTCATCCCTACTTTTCATGGATTGAGGAGTCATGCAGAAGTCTAACACAAGAACAGACCAAACTGGGACTTAGTGTCCCAACCATTGCTAATCTTCCACTCAGCCATTGTTATACTAATCTGCTGATTTTAGTAAAAAACTCCAAGAAATTCTGTGTCAGAGCTGAAAAGAGATCATATAAAATGGCTTGCTTATCGCTTTTTGAATGATTCATTAACCAGCATAATTTAATGTGCCACACGCCCGGTTAAATTCCAGTTTAACAACATAGTGTGTGCTACCAGCTTTCCAGAAATGTTACAGCAGGCCAGTAATAAAAAGTTAAGCATTAACCAAGATGAGACAACCATGTAGCTACAAAACTAAGAACTGTTTTTTAGATCTTTGCTTAGTTCACTCAACAGATTGGTCTTGATTGAATTGATCTTTATTTAAAATACAAACCGTGTTTTCTCTCTTTTCAGAATGTATCAGATTATGAGCTGAGCCGATTCAAAATAATGCACCAGCCGTAAGTTTCTCATTATTTTCCGCTTCCCCATTAAATGACTAATACTCTGTTGTACTCTGACAGTCCCTTTGTTAATAAATAAGGAAAAATGAGAATTGAAACCTCCTGCTCATGTGAAGGCCATTAATTGATGGGGGTGGAACTTCCTCAGGATTAAGACCCTGAAAGGTTTACAAGAACTGTGGTTCAGATCAGCTGACAAGAAAGTCTCTTCTGTACCAGCTGCTGGGTGATATTCTTCCTCAGAACAGGCAGGGATAACCTTAATATTAGATAAAAGTACAAGTTCATCTTCTTCCAGAATACAAAAGCTCTTTACTTGTATAGTGTATGAGGCCAGATTTTCAGAATTGGTTCATCTACTGATCGGTTGAAGTGATCAGATTAACAAAGTGCTATGTTGAAAGTAATTTAAATAGAATACTGAATAAGCAAATACAAGTATAACAGTTAGGAAATGCCTTCATGTAATTTGTGACAAATGAAGTTCATTTAGAAGGATATCCTTAATATTCAAGTATATTATTTCTCTTATATTACTGCATATAAATAATATTAGGGAGTTTTCTCTATGAGCCAATGAAACCAAGAAGAGTTCAGTTTAATATGGAGTGAGTTGCTCTACTTCACCTAATGGTTGTTGTTGTTCCATGTGGCTTTTTTTTCCCCATAGCTGGAAAACCATTGTATCCTTTTACAAAACCAGAACTGTTTTTTGAATCCCACTCTATTGGTAAGGAACTTCGAGGCATTTTTACCCATTAAAATCCTATTCCTATTGATAAGAATTTGATGAGAGCATAAGTTAATATTCTTCTGGTTTGTTTTAATAATTAACTACATGAGTAAGGAAAATATCAAAGGACTTTCTCGCAAAGTAATTAAGTCTAATGGGACATCATTTTGAGAGAAAATGTAGAAAGCATGAATATAAAGTTAACCAAGGGTGTGACCTCTGTTTCTGTGATATACATGAATCTGATCTACTACAATATTGGGGCAAACAGAAATCTACTGAACTGAGACCAAGAGTTGGATAATACTCCTGAAGTGCACAGTGTAGATATCACATCCCTAGCACCCACCTTCACTCTAAAATCCGTTGCTCTTACATCTTACTACTTGCTGTTGCAAAAATTGCCTGAGTTTCTAGCACTTGCACAGTTTGCATGTTTTAACTGGGAAATCAATTTAACAATGATCCACCTAAGCCAGATGAACAGGCCTGTTCAAGCTTGTTCATACAGCACATAATCCCCAATGCACCAAAACACTAAGGACAGATAAACAGAAAAATAGTAATTGCTAGACAAGGTGAGACCAAAATCCTGTGTTTCTCCTAGCAGTGGCCAGTGCTTCAGGTCTCTGCCTGTTTCTTCATGGGGCTTCATTAGACAGGTCCCCCAATGTGCCACCATCAACAGCTCTTTGCCTTTTCCATTCTAGTTCTCACTAGTGCAACACGGTGTTCTTCTTTTCCATAAGAAAGCTTTTGAGTCTACAAGGCTATAAATGCTCTGTGAACGAAAACACATAGTTATTCTACAGTATGCTAGGAAATCCCATCACAGATGTACCAGGAGCAATCTGCAGCCATGCATGGGTATAGTTCCCTGGCTTCTGCGCCAAATACCTCCACTAACTCAATGGAAGGCTCTTTCCCTCTAGTCGGTACTATACCTGTTCTTTAAGGGGGAAAAGATGGTGGGGCAAAAAAGACAGAATGTTTTCTCTGGGAAGAGTTTATCACAGCAATTCTGTTCTGATACTCTGAAATAAACTTTTTTTGCACTACACTTTTCATGGAGATACTTATTATATTCTGTTATTTCAATTAGCATTGGCTTTGACAGCCTAATGACAGCCTGATGTAAACCAGTTCTCATCAATGCTTAATGCCACAGGTCTACCTAGATTGCTTCTGAACAGCTACTAAATATAGTAGTGAAATAATCAAAGTGCAATCTCTACTAGTGTCCTATCCTATCCATGAAATGCAATAATGAAGGATACCTTCCCCAATTGCCAAAACAGCATCAGAAGAGAGGTGCTGCTTTCAAACACGGGACAGCAGAGTACTGAGGCACTAGTCCAGCGCTCTCTGGAGCTGGCTGCCAGGGTTGTGCAACAAACTGCTCTCACAGGTTTATGTTTTCAACAGTCCTGACATGTTGAAATCTTGAGCTTTGCTTAAAGCCCTTCCTCCTGCAGAAGCACCATTGTATTTTTCGCTCCACACAGCAGGCTCAGTTGATATACTCTCACCCTGAAAGCCTGGGGTCACCCAAAACACTTGAACAAGTTTGCTCTCAAGAATGGCAGTAAAACAGCACCTTCCAGATACTTCCCATTGGAGAAGTCTCAAACATCCCACTGATTACAGTCATGGGCTCGTTTATTCAGTGTTAAAATTTATGCCAGGAAGAATACTAGATAGAACATTACATTACATTCAGGAGCACCCTTTAAGAGAGCGCGGATATCAGAATCAACCTTATACCACAGATACTTCAGAATACTGGAACTCAAGTGCTTTCCAAACATGCTCTCTTGCTATCTTTACTTAACATTTTAATAAGCAGTGCAAATAAGATTGATATTTATAACTGTATTCAGCAAAACTGGCATATAAGCTATAACTCAATTATAAACATTCATAATTTGGAAGCACATCTTGAGAAAGAAATGTAATTACAGATCAGTCACCTCAGTGTAGATAGTCCACGACTTACAGTATCAGATGTTTATGCAGAAGTTGTTTCACAATGCTTTCGGCTTACTCAAGTTTCACTTTCCCAGGGACCGTGAAATTAAAAGGCCTTCTTTATAGCTCATGTGATTAGAAATTCATCCCAAATCAAACTCAGAATAAATTTGACTCTCAACTCATGAGCTCCGGGGACTGTTTTCCAAAATCAGGACAGGAAACTTTCATCACAAAATCAGTGCTCTCTATCACATGTGCAAATTCAGAAGCCTGTTCTGGCTGCGTTGGATTGCTAGGTAAATGAGAAATCTTCACCTGCAAATCAGGTATGAGATGTCAAGTCTTGAGTTTACCATGTTGTATATAGCAACATGCAGTTATAGAAGATCCTGGATAATAAGTGAGCTGTGATAAGGAATGCATAATTACAAGCTTTGTTTAATTATGGTGCGGGCAGCGTTTGATCTCCTTTTCTTGAAATAAACATCACCAACTTTCACTGCTGTGAAAAATGTTATAGTTTATTTTACCAGGAATTTATAGTATATTCAGAAAATTTTGCTATTCATAAATCAAGTAAGTGTTCTGTAATTAAGACTGATTTCTAGATTAGTTTCTAACTCCTTTTTTTTCATTTGTTTATAATTTTTAATAACTCCAGACTGGAATTTTTCATCCTTGCCTTCCAACCAAAGGAGCTGTCTTTTCCTGAGACATATGAATAAATTCTCAATTGTAAGAGATGTTACATATCCAGAAAGTACCTTTGTAATGCTGGGATGTTCCACTTGAAATGTGTGCACTTGCATAATTCAAACAGCAAGAACTAGAAACATTACACATTAACTCCTTTTTCGTCCTCCCCCCTCCACTCGCATTTTTTCTTTTATTTCTTCATTAAGGAAGGCAAACAGCCTAATGTGAAAAATTCACTTTTCAGCTTTTTCACAGCTACCAACGTTTAAATCCATGGACAAGTTCTCCATACACCAGGTGCAGAGGCCTGGATCCCCTCTTAGCCCCTTTGTAGCTGGGTCAGGGGAGAGTTCATAAGGCAAAATCTTTTGGAGTGATGGTGTCCAATAATCACTAAACCTGGATTTCATAAATGTGGATTTGAGACCTTGCTTTGCCTAAGTAAACTCAGCTAAATTATTTTAGCATTCCCTGCTTCCTTTCCCACCTGCAGTGCAGAAATAATAGTATTTCCCTATCTCACAGGAGTGCTATAATGGAAAAGCATCAGGAATTGTGATGTCTTCACTTAAAATACTAAGGAAAACTGTACAACTGCACTGCAGGTGAAAGCCGTAACTTGCTTCCCAAGGTCCCATTCACCCACTGTGATGCCACAGGGCCGTGGGAGTTACATGCATTAGGGACACCTGAATATTGTGGAGATTACCGGCCAAGCAGTGGCCAATACTGCCATCGCTGCGGCTGCCAGACAGACCTCTGTGCTGTCAGGGGCCACCCCAGGCTTGCAGGCAACCAAGGAGGACAATGGTTCAAAGGGCAAACAGGCCTCCGCTGGCAAAATTAATTCTAGTCTACTCGTGACAGAGATTTACACCCATCTTTTCTCAACAATTTAGTCAGACACTTCAGTGCATTTCAACTCATTGTCCATGCTTCTAGCGAGAACCATTGTCTCAAACACTTGTATGCATAATGCATTTTCTTCCGTTCATTTTTACTTCTCATTAAAAAGACAGGAAAACTAAAGGCCTAAACAGTAAGACAATAGCTAAAATTAAGAATAACATAAAAGAGAAGTCAAGAAATAAATCAGTAGACTTCTAACAGACTACAATGACATTCAAATTTCACATGTAGAGAATTTTCTGATCCAGTTTGGAGGGGGGGATTACATAGGCATTATTACTAAATTTATTCTTAATAAATAAATGTAGTCAATAAATAAACGTAGGGTGTGCAACATGATACTTTCAGTTTTACTTTGAAATATTTTTATTTCTTTCTCCTTTGTTTTTATTTCAGTGGATTACTTTGCCTAAACAAAGACAAATCCTAATAAAAATACTAATAAAATCAATGAGATTTCTATGAGAATTAGACTGTTTCCTTAAGAAATAATAAAGACAGAGGTTTTATTGTCTCTTTAAGAAGATGCAGCAGTACAGAAATCTTGTGACAATGTGCATTTGAACTTTCTCCACTCCAAAGAAAGCTCCAAGTTGAAAAAGCAAAGGTGGTAGATGACTTCTATGCCAATACTTAGTAAGCAGGAAAGGTTTTCCCCTCTCCTTGGGATATACCATAATGGATTTTTAATTACTCCCTATCCTTTAAATGCCAGTGCTGACTCAGGCTGAATGTTTTATGTCTAAATATGTAGATTTAGTTCCTTGCTTTCCTTAGTTTTTGATGTAGCTTAAATGCCATTTTAAAAGTCTCTACTTATTCCCAAAACTGGAAAAGGCCAGGGCTGCAAATTCAGAAGATACCTCTTCATACAGTGACCTCCCAATAAAAATGATACCTCAGACCAAAAGAGGTTTCTAGTACATAACCACTCTAGGGTCACAGAAACATACTACAGGACACATCCTTGGTAACTATATACACTCCAAAGAAAAAAAAAAAAATCTGAATTTGATTTTAAATCACATTTTTATATATTATTTACTCATTTCTAGCACAGAAACGCTATGATAAAAGTCTACTCAGGCATCAAATATTTACAGAGGCAGCCATTGCCTGCCTATTAGAATTAATTCTGGATATTCTCCTGTTCACATGAGTATCTAGGAAATATTTGCTCAGCAAAGCAACACCATCTTGCCTCCTTTTACAGCAGCAGAGAATATTACACTCCTGCAGCAGAAAGGGGGCAACAGACACTTGCATTACATCAGTTTGTCTTCCATCCTGCCATGAGCAATCGAGACTTTTGCAATGACACCAGTTACTTGAGAAGGAGAAAAGACTCCCTCACAGCTCAGGAGCATATTGTGTTCCAAGTTTTTCTACAAAGCTCACTTCTGTTCTTGTAACTAGACTGTTCACCGTGCTATCTTGGATCTAAAGGCAGGCAAAACTGGTATTCTGAAATAATTTTTGAAGTGTTTTGCCAAAGCTTAACAGTGAAAGAATGGAAAGATCGCAGCATTAAAAGCCTTGTCGCACCACCATAGACCACATGGATTTGAACCTGAGACCACAGTTTAATCATAGCACCTTCCCCATCTCAGCTCCATGTCAAAAGAAGTACCTAGTCAGGCAAACACAGAGAGATACATTCCAATACTGTGAATCTTAACTGGGCATTTTTCTTAGTACTAAGGAAGTCCAATCCAATCTTCTAACCAAGCTTTGCCACGTTTTTGAGATTTGCCGAAAATTTATGATAGTCTATCTTGGCAAAACATGCTGTCCACTGTTTAAGTGTAATAACATCTGATACTTTTCCATAGATAAATAGTGAATTTGTATTTTATGCATTGTTTTATATTGAACATAATGCATAAAGAAAATTATATAAAGGAGAAGCTATTTCTGTACAGCGCATTCTCCTACAACTGCAACCACACAGAAGACATTTTCAAACAAACTATGTTTCTAAAGTGGACACAGAGATGCAAGGTGGAATTACATTAATGTTCAAGGTGGGATGAAAACCAAACCCAATATAGAAGCCATTCAAGCTAGCAATATGTTCAGCTGAAGAGCAGTATATATATCACCTTATGTTCGCTCCTGTGCAGTATGGCTTTTAGATCATGAGCAACTTGCCTCCTGTCAGCCCACCATCTGCTTATAGTTCACAATTAAGACAAACCCAGAGATGCAGTACTTAAGCAACAGCCTGACCTGTCTTGCAGCATCCCTTAAAATTTTAGAAGAAGGATATTTTAAGCAAATACAATGTCCAAAAAGCCCCTACTGCAGTGGCCTTTCTCACTAAACAGTATCTTCAACTGCAGTTGTAGAAAGATACCAAGTAAAGTTGACAGGAAATAACCATGATTACAAGCCTGTCTTTGTTACCAAAAATAAAGATGTAGCTAGAAACTACATTTGGCAGAGCTTATAGAGAGAAAACAGACACCTGTATACAAGAATCATTGAAGTCACTAGAGACTGTAAATAAAACAGCATTCAATCTTTGAAAAAGATAGTTCAAATCATAGCAATACAGTTCTCTCAAAAGTTGAAAATATACAAAAATACAGAAAATGTAAAAGTTTGTATTTTCTGATCAAGTCCCCATATCCAAGTATTTGCTGGGGTCTTACTACTTTCCAAATAGCAGTGGTGGCAGTTGTTACCATACTACAGTATTGCAGCTGTGGTTAAAGTGGAAACTAGCTTGGCAATGTTTTAGTTCTTGTGGTTCCATGGACTATATTCCATGGCTGAGTAGAAAGAATATAGAACAAAAGGCTTTCTTTATGCACATACTACTGTTAGACTAAATTATCACTATTGAAAAGATGAGGAATGCCTCAGGGTTACAGATACATTGTCAGAGTCAGAGGGTTTTTTCCATTTTAAAGAAAATTGCTTCCAGGAACTCCAGTGAAATAAAATAATTTTGTCCTTTTCCCGTCCTTTCTTACCGAAAATAATCCCATTCTCAAACGCTTGTAAAAACAGTTGATATTATCTGGACCTCACCAAAGAACTGATAGGATACGCAGATGTCAGAGGAAATCCCAATTTTTCTTCCCAACACCCTTGATGCCTGCAATGGAAACCAGTTTCAAGTTGTCTGAGTATCTGAGTGGCACATTTTTTCCTCCCTTTCCCAATTAGGAAAATACAGAGGGGCACAGAGGTTGCAGTCTTAGCTGGCTTATGTCTGTATATATAATATATAAATCAGTACAAGCCTAGAACTGTCTCCAGAGTCTCCTCCTCTTCTTTAGTCCCATGATTTTCCTTTACTCACGGTTCTGGAGCCTGTTCAGGACAACTTCTAAATTAGAAAATTTTAGAATTAGTCAACCTTGCCTAATGTCCTTTCATGGTACCCTACCATGCTCAGCCATCTATGGAATCCATTGCAGGGGGGAAGTTAACAGTGTAATTATAGAAGTGTTTCTTTAATATTGGAAACACTGTGCTCATTTTTAGGGATGTTAAGCAAGATAAATCACAGACTGGTTTTGATAAGTGTGACACACTAGTGCTAAATAATACTAGACGTCTGTTAACCCTCTTTGAAGAGCAAGATCAGCCTCTGAGAAAAAAGCACATGCTGGTCCAGTTGTAGGGTGAGCGAGGTCTGTAACAGCCAGCTTAATCTCACTAAGATTTAGTAAAAGTAGAACTGTTAGTACTCTAGACCAGCCTAAATAGCAATAGAATATCAGTTGCAGAGCAACTTAAGTTAGGTACCAAAAATCAAAGAAACAAGTCACCTTTTTAAGACACAGACCCAAATGATCTGCTCATGTTTGTACACTAAGCCAGAAGCAGAACCAGAAATGGAAGCTGTTGCCAAAATCACAGACCAATTCTTCACCATCACCGTATGTCTGGACAGGATCTTTTTCCTCCACCCTATCAGTTGATGTGCTTTCCTTTTCTCTATTACATGGCTGTACGCAGACCACAGAGAAGAGGTTGTTGTAGTTTCGATTCACTGGTCTTTCTTCCCTTTTAGAAAATCATATTTGGTAATCAGAAAGTGCTGCACCTGGGACTCAAAACTCAGAAGAAAATAACTTCTGACTCATTCAAGCAATGAAGTGTGAAGGCCTATTAATTTATAATCTCATTTTAGCAGAATTCCACATGTGCCCCAGCTCAAGTACACACTGGGCAGAAAACAGAGCAGATGTCTTGGCTCATTTTGCTCCAAGTCTCCAAACTGGAGTGCCCTCAGTTTTTGAAAGAAACACAATATTTAATTTACTGTGTGTTATCAACGCATATTCATGCTTTCTGCAAGAGATACATTTTGTTCTTGCTTCAGACTAGCCTCTGTGAAAATGAGTGAAATCATAACCTTTTTCCTTTTGTAAAAGCATGCAGAGCTTCATTCATTAGTTCATACGTTTGTGCTGTGATGGCCGGTGTTCTACACAGTATTTCTGAGATAACTAAGGGAAGTATTAAACCCTTTCATTCAGACTTTCTTGAATTCAGAAATGAAAAAGAGAGCAGGTAAATGGTTGAGATAAGATACTAAGCCATGAAAACTGCAGTGCTTAAAAATGGGGTCAGCTTGACAAGCAGGGTAGGGAAGTTACAAGATGAGCTGCAAGGAGAAGTTAAGGGACTGTGGCCTGTTGCAGCTGCGAGCCAGACAGTTGGTGCTGTAGCAACCAGTCACTTGAAACAGCTTCAGGAGAGGCTGTTCAGCACAGCTGGCCGGGCAGAAGATGAAGTGCAGTTGCTAGGAATGCCACAGCAGCCCTTTGTGAAACAGAATTCAAGACCTGAAACCCAGCAGCCTGCACAGCTACAGGTGGCCACCCATAGAATTAACAAATTTGCCAAAAATACGTATTTCAAAGATTTGCCACAAGCAAATGCATAAATTGCATTCAGCAATTCTCTTCACTAGCACCTTCCTCATAGACTCCCTTTCCAAGAGCAACACCAATGTGAGGAATGTAGAACTACCTTAGTAACACCACGAACGCTGGCATGATGGTACTTGCGCATATCTACATGACGGATAGTGTTAACACTCGCCAACACATGATTCAGAGCATCAGAGAGCCTCTCTGGATAGATACATGTAACCACCTAAATACAGACAGTATCATAATGCACATATTTATGAAATTAAGAGTCACAGGCAACTTCCGTGCTAGCTTTCTCTACTTTTCAGTGCTTCAGAGCATCTGTACACTTGCAGTGGTTGCAGCGTAGGGACTGAGGAGCTAGCACCAAGCACAGAAGCGGCTCAGCTGCCAGAAGCATACCTCGCCTATGAAGAAAGGTTGAGGCAACTGGGTTTGTTCAGCTTGGAGAAGAGAAGGCTCCCGGGAGACCTCATTGCGGCCTTCCAGTACTTAAATGGAGCCTATAAGCGGGAGGGGGAGTGACTTCTTACACGGGCAGATAGTGATAGGATGAGGGGGAATGGTTTTGAACTAAAAGAGGGGAGATTTAGGTTAGACGTTAGGAGGAAATTCTTTACTCAGAGGGTGGTGAGGCACTGGCACAGGTTGCCCAGAGAGGTTGTGGATGCCCCATCCCTGGAGGTGTTCAAGGCCAGGCTGGATGAGGCCCTGGGCAGCCTGATCTAGTGGGTGGCCCACGGCAGGGGGGTTGGACTAGGTGATCTTTAAGGTCCCTTCCAACCCAAGCCATTCTATGATTCTATTATAAGCAGGAAAGCTGCACTACTGGATGCTGCACGTGATCTGAAATGCCTTGTCTCAAAGTGCAGCTCTGCTACGTCTTGTTCCAAAGACTGCTCAGTTGTCACCAGCTCTGGCACTGTGCTCCACTGCACAGTGTAAACACACTTTGACTTTACAATCTTGATGTTTGTTTACAATTCTTAGAAGTAAAATTCAGATATGCTCTGAATCCTTGAAGAGGTGAAGTGTTTTCAGGCCAGACTATGGCCAATCTCTTGCCATGCTAACAGCAATATATGCAGCTTCCCTGCAGCATGTTACAGTTTAGGACTAATCAGACCACCTCTCGCAGGTTATTTTATCAGCCTTCTGGAGGACAGGGGGATGAAAGGACATTCTCCACAGTAGGGAGGCAGTTCAGTCTCCCTGCCCAAAGCTGTCTTCGTCTGGGCTGAGACTGGTGTTTATAATGGAACAGTATTGCCTGATCCGTTTTAAAAAATACTTTATTTTATTCTTCCACAAGCCACGCCTGATTTTTCAAAGTCTGACAGTCTCCTTCTGTTCCTAACAGTCAAGAGTTCTGAGGGGAAAAAAAGAGATTTTATGTATTTTACAGTTCTTATACTAGCTTTCCTGTTTCCCATTCTCCTCCACCCGCTACCATTGCACAATTTAGGTACTCTCCAATGCTATCCTTGACAGAGCATTAAGTCTCAGTTTCTTCTTCACAGTTGTGGCACTTCAGTTTCCCCGGACACCTGCTACCACAGCTCTGTCATTTCTCCTATTTAGTTCCTCACTGCCCAGTTTCATGGCTTTTTATTATTTTACAAAGCTCCCAGAATACAGACAATAACCTAAAAATATCTTACCATTTCAGTTAATTTGCCTTACCATACTTTCCATAAAAGTAATCAGATCCTTTTCTAAATCCCTGATCTGGCTGAGATAATTAATTACCTTTATCAGTATATATCTTCCTTATCTCATTCCTCTGGCTCAAGCAATAATATTCTGAAGAAACACATGGGAAAATAAGGCATATCCATGTTGTTGCTTTAATGCATAGATACTACAGTTCAAGATCAGGAAGTAAAAGGATTGTTTGTATTGCTTGAAATGTCAGGATGAACTACCAGCTATATTCCTTTTACATTACTGGTACAAATAATGTTTAAGAAATTATTCATAACTGGATGGTTTTTGTCCACATATAGCCCAGAAATAGATAGATTTAAATATACTCTGAAAAAAAATTCGAATTCAACTATTTCCTGCCATTATTTTGTCTTTTTAAAGAAACAGCAGTATGATTCACATGTACAGTCTTATTCTCTGCTAGCTAATCCCTTTCTAGGGATTCAATTCTAGGGAACTGAAAATTACAGATAAAACCAAAATTTCAACAATTTCAGCTTTTAACCAAAAGAAGTACTAAAAATGTATGATAAATGTCCTTCATATTGGTACTTTATTGGGGTTTAGCTTTAAAAAAAAAAAAAAAGTGGTTCTAAGAAAACACTGAAAAATAACAAATGTAGCTAATTTCAGACCACAGAGCAGAGCCGTTACAGATGACGTCCTTCCAGCAACACTTCTCTACCATCATCAAAGTGAATATAGTATCAGATCCTCTGTTAACCACAATGAATAATGGGAATAAATTCTTCAGGACTAAAGACGTAAATGATCCAGAACCAGCCTAAGTCAAAACCAACATATCAGTATATATCTGTACCTATCATGTACCTTGCAGGGTCCAGAGATGGAATACCCGTTTCTGGGAAAGCCCCACTTTCTGAACAGATTTGAAGTGTTGCTCATTCACAACCAATGCACCAAGAACATTTTGAAGCACAGCCCCATGGCGTAGCTCCAACAGATACCTGGGCAGGCTTAGAATTTATTCTATACCAAGCTCAAAACTTTGCTCTTTTATTACGGCATTTCTTTCTACTCTAATATTCTTGAATATTGGCTTACTTAAAGTAAAGCAATCCTGGGTCAGATCAAACGTCTAATGACATTTGTGACATTAGCCTGCATCAGGTGCCTAAGGAAGATAAGAACAAGCAAATGGGTGTGCGTGGGTGCCTCCATATGCATGTGTATGAGCAGTACGTCACTCGCTGAGCTGGTATAACACCCCAATGGACTGTACTGAAACCAATAAATTTACACTGTGAACTTTGATTCAGGAAAGTGTTGGTGATACCAGTTCCACCAGTAATAAGAATAATAATAGAAATCTATAATTTCTTTAAAAGCTTGTGATACTTTGAGGAGTCTTTTTCATAAAAGGGGAAATTCTCCTGTGAACAGAATGATGAAAGTCAACCGACCTCGAGAAAGGCTTAAGCTTGAAAAAAATCACAACGCTCAAGGAAGAGATATCTTAAAACCCAATAATTTCTCCCTGGAAGACTCTATTGTATCATTATTGTCTTCCTATTTGCTAACCAATATGAACACTTTATAGCAAAAGCTATACAATAATATATACCTTGTCAACAGTTTGAAATTACAAATAGTACATAGCGAACTAGTCTTCAATCATCAGTCTGTTTATAAACATATTCCTGGCTCAACATTATTGTGGCAATAACAGGACAATTTCAGATGTATAACATAACCCCAGGCAGATCTCTACAACACAGAGAAGGTTTAAGTACCCAAGTCCATGCTGCAGATGTTAGTAAATCCACTAGTGTCCAGAAATTAAAAATCTCATAAGACTATCATCTATGTATATTATTGCTAAACTACCATTCAGAAACTTCCTTTCATCCCAAAATATTTTAGATTGTAATTTCCTCAATGTAGTGACCTTCTTGTTCTCTATTAGAACAACATATAATGAAAAGGAATAACTGTTTATGAATAAGATTACTATGTGCTACTGGAATACAATGAATATTCAAATTTACATATATGTGTTTCTTTACATGTAGACTTCTCTCAAATTTTCTTTCTTCTTTCACTTCTCCCTGAGTTCCCTTTATATTGTAAATCTGAGGGGGTGACAAAAAAAAGTAGAAAGTTATTCTGAAACCCAGTGTGTGATACTAAACATAGAATTTTTTTCTCCCAATATACTCTGAGAGTAGAAAGATGCAGGCTCTTATGACCACAAATTTATGAAATAATAACTCTTTTAAATGCTGTACTACAGCAATAAATGCTTCAAAATAGGATATATAAAAAATAATAACCCACTCTGATACAGTGTGGCACTCCTATTCATCTGCTACAGTTTTGTAGTCTTAATGCAATTAAAGTTACCAACTGTGTAAACATATTCTTTGCAACAATTCACAAAATTTGCAGTCTTAGACAACAGAAAAATTTCATGGCTATAGTTACAAGTCCAAGCAATTTTTCCTCCACAGAAGAGAGTATTCCATGAAACTCTTTATCTCATTTCACAGCTATATAGAACCTTTGGTCATAAAAAGTTATCTTGTTATTATTTTGAATAGTACTTTCCTACTTTTTACATTAATAATATAATAATTTCTTTCTTTAGGAAGTCCCCCATCTCCTTGATCACTTCATTGTCTTTTTTGAAGGCGGTATTGCAAATCCACTGTACTTTGGGGTGAGAAGGACTTTCAGAACTTTCTGTTGGGTGACATTTCTGCTCCCAGAACATAGTGTTAGGCAATTCCAGTTATCCAAGAAATGGAAGAGAGCAGTCTTAAGAAGATGGAAACACATGAAAACAGAAAAGACTAAAGACAAAAATATTTCTCCTGTTCCTAAGCAGAAACAGGAAAATGCTCAAACAGCCATTATTATGGTCAGGGAGGCAGTGTAGATTACCCAATTATGCCAGAGAAAAGATGCACCAACCCTTTTCCTTAGCTGTATGTATTACAGGCCAGTGCAGGAAACAAGTGGTTTAAAAACTATTCTTTTTTCAGCATTTCCCAGGTACTGAAGGCATCACGATATGTGTAAACAGTATCGGCCCTATACAAAAATAACCTCATTTTAAGGCATCCCTTTCATTTTGACATTTAAAAACTCTGTGCAACCTTTTACCTGTGTGAATATACACCGCGATTTTGTCAGCAGGGACACAGACACATTTAGACCATTCGCTGTCTATGTCCGAGTTCTGACCGATGCTCAGTAGGCACACGCAGAAAGGAAGGACAAAAAACACTTTCCCTCCTCCATCTCCTCTGCCCTGTGCAAGTCTCATTCTCAGCGCCAGGGCCAAATGACCCACTCTGCTAAGCACTCCCACTAAGGCCTCTTGGGTACCCTCCAGGGTAAATCCACCCCAAACAGGAGGACAGACAGGGAAGCAAACCTGTCCAAGGTTTAACGCAGCTGCAGCAAGAGATGAGGAGGAAGGAGAGCAGGGTATACAAAGTCCCGGAGAAAAGTCAGAAACAAGAGTGGCTTGCCAGTCTGCAAAGAAAGCCATGCCCCTGTGCCCTCCCTTCCGTTGTTAGGATCAGAGCTAGATTAAAGCTGGCCAGTTACGAGTATCCCCATTGCAGTCACTCTTGACTGCTGGAAGGGGGTAAGGTGTGCAGACCAAGCAGCAGCACTGCTCTTCAGAGTCACCGTAGCTGTTGGTTGGCTCCAACACAGGTCGCTGCCTCCAAGGCAATCGGACCTCAAACGCTTTCAGTTTAACATTAAATAATTAGCCTGTCTGAATGAGCAAATTTTGTGTTTCTGTGTGCATGTGAAACAGATGACAGTAAAACTGAAAAGCAGAAGTGCGGCTTTTTACACCGTACGTTTGTCCCCAGAGGAATAAAACACATTTTCTCCACAGGTGCTAAGATGAGTTTGCTCAGAAGCCCCTTCATGAGAAAATCCTACTAAATTTACTGTTTTCACATCTTTGCCTACCCCACAGTACATGCCTACACGTACGGCCTGTTTCCTCCAGTGAGCCTAAAGAGAAACCCAAATGCCATTCAGTTAAATTTAGAGTTGCATTTTCAAATGCATCTCCCACTACTATTACTATATGAACAACCTTCAATACGCCATTTAGTATCCAAAGTGATAACAGATTAAAGCTTTAAGATTCCTAGGGCAGTTGCTAGGAGTCTTCCAAAATTAACAGTGGCACTGAGCCATTTGACCACAGTGAGGAGACTAAAACTTCTGAAAATTAGTAGTATTTAAAAACACCTGGGACAGAAGAGAACCTTCCTCTCACCTGCTAAGACACAACTAAATGCCCACATGCAACTTTTCCTGTACAAGTAGTGTCTTCTAGTTTAAAACAGCTTATATGCATCCTGGAAATAGAAAAACATCCGTTCAAATAGACCAGTTAATGAGAGCCTGAGAGCAATGCTTGGAAAAAATAGAGATGTATTATTTTAAACATGAAGCAGCAGTGTTCCACCTGTTTATAGCAATCAGTAAGTGGTAAATACAGAGAAGGTCATGAGAAATCATGTTCCATAAACTCATGGTTTCCAAATACCAGCTATGGGACACTGAACGGTAAGTTAAGTAGGCAGTGTATCAACCGAAATAGAGATCGAGGGGAAACAAAACTATGTCTAAATTGACACAGTTTTAAACAATAGAGTTTGAGTGCTTTTGGCCTGGCACCAAGTCCCACAAATTTGCATTCAGACCCATATGATCAAGCACAAAACCCTCCTGGGCAGCATGTGACAGTCTACTGCTAACCCTCCATTTCCCCTCCGCTCTGCATCCCCACAGCACATTGCTGGCACATCTTCCTACAGATATTCTGAAAGCAGAAGAGATCAAATATATACAAAATACTTCAAAATAGCTGGCCTTTAGGAAAAATTCAAGCCTGCAACATGGGTACAGATTCCAGTTCAGGTTCCAGTGGTATGAATTTGGCCTGTTTTCCAATTCAGATGTAGGTGGCATCAGTTTGGGCTATTTTCACTAAACGTCCACAGCCTTGAAAAACAGAACTGTAGCAATCATTTACTGACTTCCATGTGAATGCAGACTGATCAAACCAAATTCCAGCTACTGACTGGCTACATTTACATTCACGTTACACTACTTCCATGGCTGGAGGTCTCACCTTTAGTGCTATACCAGTAGTAGCACGATGTCAGAGCTCAAGCAGTAGACTCAAATTTTAAATAGAGACCTTTACGTATGAATAAATACTCTCTTTGCAGCAATTGTCAGAGTCTGGGAGAGATTTAAGTCAGCATGTAGGTATAGGCAGGAGAAGTACCTCTGAGCTAGGTGAAATACTGTGACCTCAAGACAGTAAAATCAGACAGATATATTTCAGAGAATTTTCAATCATTTTACATGTTGCTCAGGAGAGCTTACATTGCTGCTCTTTTGTCAGGATTTCCTGAAGGAAAAGCCAAGCAAAAGCTCACAAAGCTGTCTTTTAGAGTAAAAAGTGCAACATCTTGTGGTTCCCCACATTGCCCGGAAGTGGGAAAGCCAAAATGAGAAAAACACACTAGCTACTTGGCAAGACAGGTTGTGCATGAAATCCACTTGAATTCTTTCCTATAAAGAACAGTTGCATCCTTGAATCCCAAGTACTTCTAAGAAAAAATTTTGGCACAATCTTCTCTATTAATGTTGGAGACAAAATTTTGCTAATTAAGAAGGGGTTAAGAAATGGGTTTTCTAGCATGACTGAGAGAAAAAGTAAGTCTTATATGGTCACGTTATGAATAAAATTGAAACTTGGTTATCAAATCGATTGCTTACTTCAAATCAGGTTTCTCAGCTGTTTTATATACATTGAAGGCACTAGACTGTATGTATGAGCATTAATGTAATATGTAAAAAATAGCTTCCTCTTGAAATACTCATGCATAGTTCATTGAGATCCTTTGATGCAGCACTGTCTCCTCAAAGCATTAAAAATAAAAATAAACATTAAAAAGATTTACTGTAAATTGATGTTTTAAACTAATCTATTTGCAGTTCTTTTTATTCGCCTTCTCATTGCTAAATTTTTATGCTACATGATACAGTTTACAATCCTCTGCTTTTTATTTCAACTATGTGAAATCCTAGAAGTTCAGAAATGGCAACAGAGAGCCAAGGCTGTACCTATACACTGGCTTGGACTCCTCACACTCTTCCCTGGAGCTTGATTGCCCATCTCTCCTGTGTGCCACAGCTCCTGCCTGGGACACATTCCCAGGGTTTCTTGTCATGCAGAGGAGGCTGTGGGCAGATGCTGTGGCATCACCGAGCCTCGCCCCACTATACAGTCAGGATGTGGCTTCGGCTGCCAACCCAGATCAGGAACTCAAACAGGCCCCGAGGTTTCCTAGACTAAAGCTAGTCGTAGTCTGTAACCCACATTAAGACAATGGCATGAATGGTCTTCATAAAAAGGTGTTAGCATCAAAGCTTATGAATTTAAAAGGAAGATATGTACAGCTGGTATTTTATATAATATTTAACATTGTAATAGGAGTATTAGTGATATTAGTAGCTTCAGCAGGAATCCCTGACAAGCCCAAAATCAGCATACAAACCATGTACTGGAAGGTATTAAACTAGGGAGTATCAATTTCAGTGGAAATCAGAAAAAGCAGTCATGAAAGGAGTCAGAGAGAAACCTTCAGTCAAGAAAAACCATCAGTCTTGTCAGTGATGGCCGTCAAACTCTGGATTTTGCCTAATGGTTTCTCTACAATGATTGGCTCTGGATGAAGATGCTTGTTCTGATCTAGGAACACCACTTACCAAGGACTAAAATGCTTCAGAGAGGTCTTCCGATCCCTTGGTTTTGTGCTATAGGAGTTTTCTATCCTCTCGGAGAAGCAAAGTCAAACCATAAATGATCTTAGGGTACAGAAAATGATCAATAGGGTATAGAAAACTGGAGCTCTGAGTAAATGGGAAATATCTGGCAATTCACAGCAAATTTTGACCAAATGAAGGCAGGATACTCACAGTCTCAGACAGAGTTTGTTCCACTGAGTCTGGTTTTGACCATGCCTCGATGACCTCATGGCTCTTAAATAGAAACCAGAACATGCCGCCAGAGTGAGGCAGCATGTACAAGGAATGAGCCGGCGGGAAATAAAACAGCAGAAAATTGCAGAGGGGGTAAAAAATAATTTTAGTTTCTGAACATACAAGATAAATAAGTTGCTTTTTAAAATCTTTTTATTTATGAGCATAAATGGAGAATTACACAGTCATATTGGGAGAGGATCAGAGAGACAAACACAGACTAAGCCACAACACTTGCAGTAATGATGAAATTATGTTGCAACAGTCAGTGGCATTTAGAAAATCTGTCCGAGCGTTTAGGTCTTTTCCAAAATTTCAATGGCATTTTAGGCATCAAAAATAAAAATAAAAAAGCACACACATTCTGTGAACCATCCTGGGAATTTACTGGCAAATCCTGCACTACCTGTGTTAAGTAATGGTGCCAGGAGTGTATCCTGTATCTTTTGTAGCCATATACAAGAAAATAAAGTTAGTGGCTATCTACGTAATCACAAAAATGGCAGGGTCTGTGTAGATGCGGGTTCTTAAAACATTAGATAAGAAAATACCATTTAGGTAAAGCAGCTGAATGATGTTGCTTCAGAAGACCAGTACTGTGGGAACACCTCTGCAAAAAGCCTCATCCAAGACACCGAGATACATTCTCCTGGAACACCATTTTGCCCCACACCCCTGGAACCTGCAGGCTGGTCCAAGTGGCCAGACCACGTCTCAGTGGGCAGCAGCACATGCCAGCTGGTGACCATGCATTCCACACCATCCCTGTTGGCCCCAGATGTGCCAGGGAGCATGGAGGTAGCACAGGCATCCCTTGAAACAAACCCCCTCTGCCAAGAGCAGCACTTGTGGCTGCAGAAGAGGGTTTTGTGTTAACCCTCACTATGGTCAAGATGCCACTCACACGGCAAAAAAAATCCCAGTTCCTCTTTGGCATTCTCCAAATGAGCATATTAGGTCAAAGAAAGGCAGTTGCTGGGGTTACAACTACAAAAATAGCATGACATTATGTTCGCTGCGTGGCTCAAACCTGCCCACCGCCTCCAGGCCCTCCCGGGGCTCCTGAAGAGGAAGGCAGAATGTTTCCTGGAGTGGGGTTTAGTGAGGCCCTGGCCCCCTCTCCAGCCTGGGCCCCCAGAGACACTGTTTTGGGGTGATGAGTAACGCTGGAGGAATGGAGGAACTGCTGCAGCTCACCTGCCCTGTGCCTGCTGCAGGTCTGTAGGGCTCTCCTCACCAGCTGCAAAACTGGTTTGCTCTTCTCCGTATGGACTATGCAAAAACCCTCTTGAGCACAGACAGGATCAGTCCCAATATGGGCCAAAAGTTTAGACTCTGAAACCACCTGCTGGGCAAAAAGAAGAGGCCTAGGGCCGTTTGGAGGGGCTTGGGCATGTTCTTCTTTATTTAAAGCTTTTCTCTAGTGGTTGTGCTATCTTGCTGCACCCAACCAAGCTTTCTCAACACCAGGGTAGATGGCCAGACAGGCTGATTTGGAGGCAGACCAGAAAGAGCTAAGCAGGCTGTAGTCATTTTCTTGTGAGGCTACACTGTTTAGATCCAGATGTTTTTGATGCACGTTGTTATTTAACATGGGGGAAGAGGGGGAATTTCACTGTAACTAGAAAGGTTTGCTTTGACATTTGGGGGAGAGTGGCTTCCTTCTCTTAATCTCAGGACGTTGCCTGCACTTGAATCTCCATTAGTTTCCCAGGAACAGCATATTCCAAGGTGGCCAGGAGAAACCACTCTCTCAGGTGCCTGGGGTTTAAGATAACTGTGGGATATTGAGTCCTGTATATGCTTTTTGGGGAGGAAAGGGATAATTTATTCTTTGCCCATGTCCTGCATGAGCAAAGAGAGCCAGCCTAGGCCACATGCCCTGGTACTAGTGACCTCTGCTAATTCTAGGCCAGGACTCTCTTCTCCCCAAGGAAAATTTCCAGTGCCAGTGTGTCTGGGTAGGAGTGGATATGAAGGGAAGTAAGATGTGCCCTGTGTAAGCACGGCCAGGGCTGCAAGGACAAGCATTTACCTCCTTTCCCTGTGCTGCTTTCCAGACAGGTTAAAAACAAGCCCTGATGGAGTAGTAGGAAAGGGTTTGGGCTTTTTTTGGCTACAAGCTGCTTGTAGATACTAAAGTGAAGCAGGGCTGTGTATTGGGCCATGTGTGCACATGGAAGAAAGAAGCAGGCCGAGGTATGACCAGTGGACAGGCCTCACAGCAGATGCCACAAAATCTCATGAACAAGTCTTGTGCAATGGAGACTTTCTTAGGAGTAACTTCTTGGCAGCAGTACCGGTCTAAGCAGCCACATACCCTATTCCTCCCACCCCGTGCTGCACCCTTGCAAACATCTGTGCACCGAATCAAATCAAGGAACCGATGCAGTTAAAACCCCCTTTTTTTTAGTGACTTTTTGCTAGATCATTTGTAGCGGACTCCTTGCCCAGACCATTTCACTGGACAGCTACACAAACACGTGGGCCAGCAGATCACAGGGATGAGATCCCGCATGAGCCACACTGTCACCAAGCCCCGAGCGCAGGGGACTTGGGGACTGCCTGAGCACAAAGCATCAGCAGTGGCCTCTTGCCAGGAGCAGTGAGGTGACAGCGCTGCGAGGACAGGCGTGAAGGCCCTCCGCACCGGGCACAGCAGAGCATTAAAACTAAACCTGTAAACTGTTGAGTCAGGAAGAAACAAGGCGAAACCAGCACAGCAGTGCAAATGACAGGCTGCCACCAAAGATCTCAAAGGGAAAAGGTCTGGGATTTCTGCGACAGTCAGGCAAGACGCAGTTGTTG
The DNA here is from genome assembly GCA_034782735.1 of Sagittarius serpentarius. Lineage (NCBI taxonomy): Eukaryota > Metazoa > Chordata > Aves > Accipitriformes > Sagittariidae > Sagittarius > Sagittarius serpentarius. The sequence goes on along the minus strand of JAVKLA010000093.1, from coordinate 24,858,150 downwards.
TGTAAGAGAAATCACTGCATGAGCCTACTGAGCAAATCCCGTATTCTCACACATGCTTAGATATACGGGGAAGATCATATAAGCAAAAAGCAAAGTGACACTGCAATTTATTTATGTCCACTTCTTCACACTGGGAGAGTGTTAATTTTAACTAATTCAAAATTAATTTGATTTTCAAAATAACTTTTAGGGAGTAAAATTGCAGAAGTGTCCAGTTCATAACCAGATACAATACAGGGTGGAATTCCAAAGTTTTGTGTAGTAAACAACATTCAACAGTATTATGTTATTCCTTAAAGCCCACAAACTTTATAAGATGCCCCAAAACAGGTAATTTGTTCACTATGGGCCCTTGCTAGAGAAATAGTGTATGCAAATATCAAGTGATTGCCATGTTGAAAGCTCAGAGAACAAAAACATCAGCCGTGCCAAGATCAGAGCAATACTGTTATCAGAGAGACAAACCTTGTGGCAGGCTGTTTCCCCAGAGCCTTCTGCACTAACCAGGAAAGTCTGTTTTGCCGCTACGTTTTCACAAGAAAAAACTATAGTCAGTACAGTCTGGAGAGGGGACACATCCATGTGAAAATCTAGCCTAAGTGGCAATGAGAATCTCCCCAAGAAATAACTTTGGGCGTCCTCGAAACATATTGTACTTATCAAAACACATTAACATGATGCAGATGAACTTTTTTAAAAAAAAAAAACAAGTACATTTCCTGCCTAGAGCAGCCTTAGCTTATAAACTAAGCTGCAGACAGGCCAAAAATACAGAAAGAGAACGACAAGAGTCATCCTCCAAAGGTGCAGAATTCAAATTCATCAGCACTTCAGGATAAAGACTGAACATGAGTATCTGCTTACGTTGCCCCTCAGAAGCAGCCAGCTACCTATAAAGTTCATCTTTAAAGAGGAAAAAATGGTTGAGCCCAAGACTAAGCATAAAAAATCCCAGGCTCAGAGGCATCAGAGCCATAAAACACAGATAGCTGCCTACATCTTGGGTGGGAATGGCCTCACCCTGTGTCCCTGGAAGGATCAGGGATTGCCCCTGCCCGAGTTTAAGAAACAGGGTGAGGAAACTTCTTTTTTTTTTTTCCCTTACAGCTATATTCAAAAGGATGAGGACAACAGGACGGTTTCCTCTAGCTTTGCAGGAGAACCTCTGGGAAGGGACTGTGCCCACGGCAGCACCTTGCTACCTGGCACACCCTCCCCAGGCAGCGCCGCGGGGCGGGGAGGCGAGGGGGGCCAAGCGCCTGCATCGGTCCCCGCAGCCTGCAAAGCCACCTGGGGCCGGACGGGCAGCCGAGAGCGGGTTACCTGGCCCTGCCACCGCCCGCTGAAGCTGATCTAAATCTAACCCGCTGTAAAACCAGGGGAAGCGAACTGCTGCCTCACCTTTCTCCGAGGCCAAGCCAGTGCTTCCCTACGGCACTCCGAAAGGTCTAAAGGGAGGAGGGGTTTCGCGAGGCCGCGCGTTTCCATTTCCAAAGGCTCCACCTGGGCTGCCGGTTCCGCAAACACCTGTGCGCGCCGCCGGGCGGGGCGGGGGCGGGGGGCGGGCGGCGGGGCCGGGCCGGGCGCCCCGAGCACCGGGTCCCTCCTCTGCTAGGGCCGGCGGGTAGGACGGAGGGAGACTTCAACAGCCCGGCGCGGCCGCGGCCGGGATGTGACCCAGCGGAGGCATTACCGGCAGACAAGTTTCCGCCGCCCTCCCGGCCGCGGCAGCAGGAGGGGGCCCCGCCGCGCCGCGCCCGGCTGGAGGAAGCGGCCGCGCCGGCAGGTGCCGGGTCGGGTCGAGCGCGGCGTGTCCCGGCGGAGCGCCGAGCATGGACAAGCTGAACAAGCTGACGGTGCCGGCCGGGGAGAAGTTCAGGTGGGGTCTGGTCCGCTCCCCGTCTCCTCCGCGAGTGGGGAGCGGGGCCGCGCGGGGGCCCCTGCGGGCGCGGAGCGGGGCGGGGAGGGGGGGACGGGGAGTCGCGCTCCCCTCGGGAGTTCGGGGTGGGGGGGGGGGGATTGGGAGACTCTGCGGCACAAGGAAGTTGGCAGAAGTTTTAGAGTAAAGCGGAGTTATTAGTGGTCGCCAGGGCGGTACGGGGAAGTGCGGAAGGTAAATACAGGTCTGGAGCAATTACTGGGACACAGATTTCAAAGCAAAGATGTGTGTCTGCTTCATCTGCAGTGAGAAGGAGAATGTTTTTAAAGTGTCTGTTTTCAAAGCTGTAAGAAAATAGTCTTTGGCTCACTAGGCTGTATGAGCCTTATGCGAATTAGAAAGATTTAATTAACTGCTTAATGGTTTAATCAGAGTGTCCTGTGAAGATGGCTTTTGCAGTTAAGTTCTGTAATATTTCCTAATCTTCGAAAGAACTGGTGGAATAGAGGGAACTGGAAAACGGGAAATGTTCCTAAGTGAAGGAGAACAATGTTAAACATGGGGTTTGAGAGGAAAAAAGCAGAAGCTGACCATTACTGAAGTATTTTTAGTGTGACTCGATTGGTGTGCTGGTGGAGTTGTCACCTCAAGGCTCTTTCATCAAGACTTTTTTTTTTTTCCCTGAATAGTTAAAAGAAGTCCTGTTTCAGATTAAAGTAGCATGGAAACTTTCTTCCCTGGAAAAATAAGAATGAAATACTGAAAAATATTTTTTCATAAAATAACCCGTACTTAAGCACTCAATACTAATTTATAAACCATTTTCAAGTCTCTCTCCCTCTCCCCACAGGCCTTCATGCAAATCAAAATAATCCCTTGTAAAGCTAATTTTGATGGAATGGTATTTCTTGATATCTACTCTCTCCATACTGTTGAAATACTGGTGGGGGTGGGGGTGTACTTGAAAAGCTGCAAGGACCCTTATATTCCTGAGCCAGGCGCACCCAATACAAGCCTAGCAGACTGCATCCTCCAGCCCAGGCAAGAACTCTGTGGAAGGCTCAAGGGACAGGGGGAAGAAGACAGTGAATTTCCTCTTTGTCTGCAATTTATCACCTTAATTAGTCTAAAATGGTCTAAGTGGTGTCAAGTGCTCAATGTTGGTCTGAACTAGCTATCTCAAGATAATAAACTGAGTGATAGTGTGGAAAGCTTGATGCCATCAAGACAGTTGCTGGTACGTAAAGAAACAAAACACACAGTCTCTGCTATGATAAAATTGTAGCTGGGATGCATCTTCTGCACCTTTGCGAATGATTACGGTAGGATTGCTTTCAGGTATACAGAGGAGGCCTATATGTGAGGGTTTAATGGTCCACAACTTGTTCGTGAACTGATTCAAAAGCCCTAAACCAGAAAGGTAGCCCTGCTGCATCTTTACACTGGCTGACACTCTTCATCTTGTCTGAAATTTTGATATTGTTGTAAAATAAGGAAAAGGAGGAGGTAGCTCTGCTTTCCTGTATTATCTTGAAGTATTAAAAGCTCCTTCTCTCCTCCTCATGGCCAACTCACCCTAGTTGTGCAAGGAATGTAGGAGCACACATTTCTCAAATGCGTGTGTGTTCTCACTACGCGCAGTGGAAGTGCACGTCTGCTTCTATTTGAGCATGTCAAAATACCTCCTTAGACAGAAACCCGGGTATTTGGCTACGTGGTCTTACTACAGTATCAGGACTGTAAAAACTTAAGGCAGAACTTTCCATGAGTACATATTCGTAGCATAAATTTAGGAGAGATGTGTAAATAGAGGAAGGGATCCGCATAGCATGGTGGCAGCCTTTTCTTCCTTCTTTGAAACAGGCAAATACCCCCTTGCACTATGTGACTAGTTGACAGTGCAGTTACTTCCTAATATAGCCTCCTGTCGGCGTGGAAGACATATCAGTAGTTCAGAGGTTGTACTGAATGTTACATGAAAGAAATGGTTACTTTAAAAACCTACCTTCCTCCATATGCCAAGACACAATGCCAAGAAATATTCCTACCAAACACAGTTTCAATTGGTGTAATTATAGTTCACATTTTTCTAAAGACAGCTTTCTTAAAATTTCTGCTTTGTAGCAGCAAAAATTAAAGTAGGACTGCTGTTGAGTCAGTGTCTGAGAGTACAGCTTTTGATTTTTTTTAAGTGTAGACCTGAAAAACTAGTATTATGTGGTTTTGCGAAGCTCATCTCTTCTCCGTGGGTGTATTTGAGCCTACCAGACCTAACTTTTTGTTGCATTATAAGTCTTGTGTCAGATCTGAATTCTTAACATGTTCCATTTGTTTGTTTATTGCAACAATAAGAACTGTAAGTGTTCTTATGTGCCTCTTTAACTACCATGATGGACATTGTTTGCAGTTAAGTCACTCAATTAACTTTACTATCAGTTCGATAGGAATGCTGGAACTTCATGGAATTTCAGTATTTTTATATAGTGTTTGTTAAAAGGTATGCACGTATTATACAAGTATTCCCTCAGAGTACATTGTGTGTTCAAATTGCTTCCATATAGTCAGGAAAAATGAATTCCAAGACTTGGTTATTTACCATGAGATAGATTAATCTATGTGGTGCATACGATAATTTAGTACTTCTAATGGTTTTCTAAAGTGTGGAGTGAATACATGAGCAATAGCTACGTTGCCGTGGCAGGCTCTCGTGTGCCTCGATTTCAGCCTGAACTTCAGAAAAAAATTTATGCTGCAAATGTATAGATCAATGAGGGGTGGTAGGCGGCAAAGGTAACGGGAAGTTAGCAACTCAAAAGATGCAGCACTAAGCTTGGCTCTTTTGGGGATCAGCTTCCTTAGACCATGAGCCTATGATTCTTGGTCTTTAAATAATTTCTAGCTGCTATATATGACTCTGTTATAGCATCTCTTCAGACTTGCTGCATTTTTTTATGATGGCCACAAACCTTAATAATGACCCTCTGCTCATAGTTGTCTTCAGCTGTGTATCCCAAAGTCCTTTTCAAAGGCATCATTACCATCACCACTGCAGTAGCGGGCAAACCATGGCATAAACCAGAAGCATACCACATGCTTTCCCTTGCCTAAGGTCATGCAGCCAACGACTTCCAGATTGCAAACAGACTTTTCCAAGAGCACAATTTCATGTTCATTTCAGATGACTTCATTAGTTTGCAGCAGTTCTTCCCCCCAAAAAACCCCTTGAAATCACTATCTCCAACCATAACTCCTAAGTGAAAAGAAAGTGAAAAAAACCAACTGGTTTTTTGTTGGTTTTTTTTTCTCAGGCTGGACAAGTGTCTCAGTTTATTTGCAACATTTTGTTTTAACATCCCTTGCTAAACAGGAGGGTTTAAGTCCTAATTCTATTAAAATCAAGAGGAGTTTCCTTAAGGCCTGAATGTCTGTTAGCTGTCTGTCAAATTTGAAGGCATTTATGCTCTTCACTAATTTTCTACTGATAGAGGTAGCTTGACTGTAACTATTAGGTCTTTTCTTTACCAGAAGATTTTCTGGTATTACTTCCTCTTGAAAGTGTATAAGCAGAAAATTAATTCATTTTGGAGTGAAATGATATTTAACTGTAAACTGATACCTTCTATGTATAGGATATTTTATCATAGGAAATATTAACTTTTTGAGAAAATGAATGGGGAATGTCTGAACATTAGTTTTGCGCTGTAAGAAAATATTTTATTACAGTAGTTCTACTAATTCGTGTTAATTGTAGCAAACACTTGGAAACTTAATCTGTTTTTTCAGGTTAAATTTTAATATAGTTTATTGCATCAGTGGACTTGAACAAGACAAGAAAAATAAACTCAAGCAGGAAAGGAAGTGGAGTTTCAAAGCAAGCTAGAGAATGTTCCCCATGGCAGAACTGGGCACCAAAGTCCACATACAACTTTAACATCTTTTCCCCTTCTTAGTTACACACACTTTGGAGGAAAGGCTAGGCAAATGCCCAGTTACTTGTACACTGCGTGGTGTTCTAAAGGGCAAAATCAGAACTGTTGTACATACAAGATTTTTCCAGACCAACCCCTTTGAAGTTGCTCATCGCTATCTCTTCTTCACAAGTCGTGGCCCCCTTGCTTCTGTTCTTCTGCCTGCTCGGTTCTTCTCTTTCTAGCAAAAGTCTAATCTGCCTCCACCCTCAGGCCCTAAGGACATAACAGCCGTGAAGGTCTTCTGCAACACCTCCCGTTGCCACCTCCAGCAGCCTTCGGTCTCAGCTTCCAGTTTCTCCTGACAACTTTCCCCTGCGCACTGACACTTTGTCACAGCAGCTTTTGTGGCACACCCACGTTTTAGCCCAACAAAATGTAGGCTGAACGTAAGGTCACATGAAATCACAGTGCCAGTGGTATGCAGTCTTTAAAGCTGAATTTCACAGGCACAGGGGAAAAGGAGGTCACCAGCTACGCTTGCTGTGCTGATGAGTACAAATAAAAGTTCTTTCTGTAGGATTGTTAGGTCCAGTTTGCCATACAAAGCATGGGATTGTGATTAAATGATAAAGCTGTGTAATCTCTTTTCTCTAGCTTTCTGTCAGCTTAAACAGTTCATGAATCTCCCTCACCTCTGGACTTTGGAATGGAATGTGATATGAAATGCAAACTTCCCCGAATACTCTGTAAAAATCCCTTCTTTCACCCCCACTGCGACTTCTCCAGTTAAATCCTCCTGTTGCTTCTCCCTCTGACCTTGTTTCAGCATAGCATAGCCTCCACCCCATCTATATTTGTCCTCCTTTCTTCCTTTGTCTTTGCACAAGCATTTCATTCTAACAATCCCTTTAAAGTTTCGTGTTTTTTTTTTTTTTTTCTTGCTTATCATCCTTCTTTCCAGCTATGTCATCCTGCCTGGACCAATCTCCAAGCTGCCCTAAAAAAAACACTTTTTTTTTTTTTTTTTTTAAACCTAAATTGCCACATAGTAAATTATTCTCATACAGAAATTCCTGCCTGTGATGCTCTTTATAGAAAAGTGTGTTTAAGTGTGACTGTGATCTACCTATGTTTTAAATGAAAATTTGGCAATGTGGACAAAATGATGCAGTGTAATATTGAAACTATGGTGAAAAGCCCTGGTTTAACCTCTGTATGTAGGTAGCAGTGTAAGAGTATAGTCTGTTCACGACATCAGCTATGCTTATACAGTACTTATAGTTTCATTCTACTTCTGCTGGCAAAGTTGTTCAGTCACTGGCATAGCTTATTCCACCACTGCCTCATATGCACACTGTTCCAAATAAAATTAGGTCTTCTAGTGACATTGTAGTTTTGTCAGAATAACTGTCCACAGTAGGAGCATTTGCCAGCTATAGCAATCACAAATGACATTGTCTTACACCTGTGCCTGTCAGTTATTCAGCAAAAGCTAGTAATATAAATTGGATTGAAAGACTTGCCTTTTTTTTTTTAAGGCAAATAATAAATGACCAGCAGCCAAGCAAATAACCCAATAAATTACTTTTCTTGGCTATGGAAAAAATAAAACATTCCAGCAAACTTGGCATAACCATTTTTCACCATTAGTTTAAAACTATACCCCATACAGCTGTGCAGAGTGCTAGACATTGAATCATAACATGACATTGCAGGTACCCAGTGATATGTTGATCCCAGAACAAAACAGTTTTGTGTTTTACAGAATCATTCAAAACCTACATACTGCACTCTACATTATAATGTGATAGATGCTTTTCTTGTGGAAGACAAATCTGACGATCATAAAATGTTGCAAAAAAGCCCTCCACACTGTTACGGCTTGTGTCAGCTATAACAGTGTTGGAAAACAACATTAGATTATCGGGAGGGTGGCGGGGAGGGGGGGCGGGGAAGAGTTCCCATATTGGTAGAAATTGCTATAAATACCTCTTTATTTGAAAATAAGTATTGTTTTTAGTGGCCTCCTTTCTCACCTTGGAAAATGCCTCTGCTATTTGATTATCATAGAATTGCCTAGATTGGAAAAGACCTGTAAGATCATCTAGTCCAGTCGTTAACCTAGCACTGAGAAGTCCCCCACTAAACCGTGTCCCTACGCACTACATCTACGCAACTTGTTAAAACATCCAGGGATGGGGACTTACCTTTCTGAGAGCTGTCTGGTGGTCTTTGGAAGTAAAGCTCTTGTAAGTCAACAGTTGAAAAAGTTCACCAAGAGTAATGGAATCAAGTTTTAGTTCTGCTTTTGGTGAACTTAGTTTTAGAAAACCATTTAACCTGATCAAAAATCCTGACTAACCATCTTCAGGATTGTAATAGGCCAGACAAGATATAACTGGAACATTTTTAAATACCCTAAGAATTCCATTGGTTTTGCTTTCTCTTTAAAGTTGAGTGAAATCTGGAGTTTCAACACTGCAGGCAGTTCCAGCATTGTGACCAAACCTAGAGGAAAAAATCAGATTTCAATTATCTGCAGAACAGAAACTGAAGAAGTGACAACTTGTACAGTTCAGATCATTTTACTTAACGTTCACAATGTTACATTAACTGAAATTTTTGACATTTAAAATATTTGAATGTTTCCTTTCAGTTTGTTGGGCCAGTATAGTTAAGAATTAAACTGTGCTTCTCCACTGTAGCACATTACTGTATGCACACTGCAATGAGGGAAATTTGTGACCCACTGTATTTGATGAATTTAATGGAAATGCCTCAACACTACTTCCTTCATAGGTGGAGTTTGACTGCAGGAATCAGTTAAAAGTAATTTTTAGCCATCTTCAGATGATTTATAAAGTCATGAGAAAAGAAAGAACGTATCTGCTTACTACATAGTTGGGGTTTTTTTTCCTTATATGTTTTATGTGGGTTTTAAAATGATTGCTGCAGTAGAGGACTGATTTTAGTTTTATATAACATCTTTTATAGTCTAAATACCCTAAAGCATATTACAATGTGATAGATAAGCAAATATTTCTTTTTTAGAAAGCAAATATCACTGGTTTTATGTGCTTAGCAGACAGGAGAATTGGAAAACTGATGGAAAACAATGGCTGAAAGTGACAATATTTTTCTTATTTGGCTGTAGGGAACCATCTTAGATTTTTGGCAGACTGTGAAAGGACTTTACATACTGTGTAAATAAGTTTGTTTTGTGACAGTTATAGTAAATGACTGAGGGGCAAAAGAGGCTTGGAAATTCTGTTCTGTTAGCATCTTTATCTTAATCTGTTAGTATAAACATTTTGGCCAAGTTCATTTTCCAGATGTGCAATGCTACAGGTTTATAACTCAAATTATATACTACACAGTAAATACTTTAGAAAGAATTAAAATAATACATCCTGAGGCAATAATATGAAAAACATGAGTATATATTTTTCAAGCTTAATGCAAGGGTGACTAGGTGAAGTAGGCTATTAATACAAGTGGCTATACTATATGGCTAAATGATTCTTTCATGTCTTAAAATATAGACACTATAGGCATGTCTGCAAGAAGCACAGAGGCAGCAAAGTGCTACTGAAGCTGTAGTTCCATGGCCAATTTAACTTATCTTAAGCTTGAGCTGCTGCAAAAGAGTAGGTCTCTATTCCACCCTTCCAGTGCCCCTGCTTGTCCTACCACTTGTCTCTGCCCTCGCACTGGCACCAGGGTTCCCATGACCATGTGATAAAGCTGGACCTGATCCTGCTGATATGTAAATTGGCAAAAGAAAAAAGAAGTTAGTTTCCCAGCTGGAAATTCCATGATTCATCATAGCTGGGTAAGCACTGAGGGCAGGGAAGAGCAGAATTTCCCCTTTCAGTGGCAGCCCATGTGGACTCCATTAAAGTGGCCACATAACCCTAGGGACCGAAATACTTCTCCAAAGTTCTAACAAAATTCGATAGACTTCAGTGCAAAATAAACAAAACAGATCCATGAGTAGGGGCTCTATTAGATCCCTGCCAGTGCCACCCTACATCTGTGGTGGATATAATGCTTCTGTAGCTTGAGCAAAAACACTTTCAGCTCAAGAACAGCAGTGCTTGTTAGTCTTCATCAGATGCGTCAAAAAATGTGTCCGTTATCCTGTACCCCTATCATTTTGGCTCTAAACAGGTGGTAAAATCACTTCAGCTAAAGGGAATTTAATGCTAAAGGCATAAAATACAACATCTGCCACTTTTCCTATAAGCATTACATGACTATAGCAAAAATACAAAGAGGAAATTAGTTGCTACACTTCAGTTGCTAATGGGTAAGAAAAAAATTGAAAGTCAAAAAAAGTTATGCTTTAGAGAGGAACAAGAGAGAGTTCCCATCTCCTTCCAACTCAGACATTCCTGTTGAGAAGCTGCCTGAGAGAAGGAAAAATCTTGTCAGAGAACATAAAAGGAAGTGCTGGGTCATAAAGGACAGTTTAAAAACCATGCTGAAAGACTAGTTATGGGGTTTTTCCTTTACCGTAATTCATGCTGAACAAGTATGAACAGAACCAATAATACAATACTTTAAGACAAATTTTGGCTCTACAAAAAGCAATGCAAATTTATAAGAATCCCAAAATTAGTGATTCTTTTAACTTGTTGCATCTACTCAGTATATCTAGAACCTATATACATAAAAGCTACTGTCTTGGAACCAGTCTTAATGACTTGCGGATACTGGGCAACTTTAAGATATCTGGGGTTATTTTGTCTCTAGGAGTAGGCTAATGGGAGTGTTTAAAGTTTAATGCCATATCTAAAAGATCTGCTCTGTTTTATTTGGTTGTCGGAGCACTATTTGGTAGAGCAAATGCAGACTATTATGCATATAAATGCACTTTTGGTTTAAGGAGAAGAGTTAAGAGGCTGTTTAGAAAAGCCTCCCTTTTCTTCTAGTGCAGGAAGCACCTTGCCTTCAAGCTGTTGAGCCCACACAGTTTTCCAGCCCATTGAAAAAGTGCACCTTTTTTTTTTATCCTTTCCCAGTCTACGAACTTACTGGATTAAAATCACTAAATTAGCAATGTATTTTAGTAGCAATCTTAAAAGACACGACAATACTGATGAAGACTGCACTCAGATCATGAAGTAAATTTATCTCGTGTCAGTGCTTATATGTCCATGTTAGCAAGACCTTAAGAGAAAAGTTAAGTACTTACCTAACTTTAAGGTAGCTGAAGTTAGAGATGTGCTTAAACATCTGGCTAAATCTTGATCAAGCCCATTACATAGTTAGACATAGACTTTTTCAATGTCCTTCAATAGGTGACCAGAACTAAAATGACAGAATTGAAATCTGTGAAAGAGATAAAAGAGGAGCAAAGACAGAAGAACTATGTTGGAACACAAAATCAAAATTAAGCCTTCATCTTTCTGTGTTCAATTCAGTCAGTTTTCTTTCTTTTTCATTCACTTTCATGTCCTTCATGTGCCTGTAGTAGTCCTTCAATCTAGTGCCTGCAGGAATGACAGAAATGTTATCTCACCTTTCAAAAAATGCTTGTAGAATTGTGACTAAAAGTAATGTTACCACTGACAGGTGGTGATTTTCTGGGTCCATACCAAGTCCTGTCTTTATTTACTTCCCTGCAATGACTTTGTGCTTCCTCTTTTTGGTGAAATAGATACCACTTTACTCTTTTAAATTTTTGTCCTTACTCTCCTTCACCTACTAGGCTATAGGGTACTAGTCCTTCAGAGACGTATAGCGCTCAGTTTTAACTGGAACTGTATTTTAGAGTAACTTCATGTGTTTAGTTTCCTTCTGCTGCTTGCAGACCTTTCAGAAAAATGGAGTAAGCCTTGTGAATGTGGCTTCTGTGTGGGGTTTTTGGTTTTTAATGCATTAACTCATATCCAGACAGATGGTGCATAAAAGGGATCAGTTAAGCAAAAAGACTCAGAACACAGCAGGTCAGTTACAGAACAGAAAATATCTTTTAACTTCTCGTGACAAGAAGTGATGTGCAATATTCACTTAGCATATCATAATAGCTAATTATTTTCTGTATACTTGCAGTATCACTATTATTCAGTTGGGATAAAGGGGAGAGCAAGTTGGATAAGAGAGAAAAGGTGTCCAAACCTGAAATGCCTTCAGCTGTTATTAAATAGCTGTATTTTTAAAAGTTATACTAAAAAGTGCCTGACCATCACTGCTTTCTGATATTCAAAAACAGCTGTGAAGTCCCCAATAGTAGTAAAGAAAGGTAACAGGAACCAGGTCTACTGTTCTTCACTGCTAAATCGAAGAAAAAAATAGATGCAAAAACATACTGTACAGCTTAAACACATGAAGTCCTTGGTATTAATATACTGTCCATATATACTCAGAACAAGCCTCAGCCTTGATCTGAAGTGAGGAAGCAGTTGCACCAAGCAGTTGGTGTCATTGACAGGGCTTTAGTTGTCTCAGCCCCACCAGTAAACCTGCATAGGTTCTTTCAATGCACAGAATTCCCAGTCACCTCAAAGTAATCATGCTATTTAATTTCACATTGGGACTGATTTGTGTCAAAGTTGTATTGTCCCTTTACAAGCTACGTATTTTCATTTACTCAGTCTATGTAACTACTTGCTAGTACAAGAGAGATTGACAGCTTCTTTGTGAAGATTACGTAGAGGGCATGTGAAGATTATGATGTAGAGGGCATATGAGGATGAAAAGTATAATCAATATTTAGCCTTTCTGTGCTTCTGTGTGTACCGTGTAAACACACACCTGCTCTAATTATGGGTTTTGTCTTTAGACAAAATAGTGGATGACTGAAAAGTGAGCAGAATAGGATGTTGTTCAGACTTTTAAAAAAACCCAACACTCTTGATAAAACTAAACTATTTATAGTCATTTCCTCTTGCGCATCTCACGAACACAGCAGAAGACAATTCGTTGTTCCTTCTTCCTCTCAGAGAGGTGTCTGTAACTGACTTCTCCCCATAAGACAGCTTCTTTCAACTTTGCTTCACAGCTTTGATACAGCTTTACAGATAAAGATCAAAGGCTCAGTGCCTTGATCTGATGGTTTGGGGTCACAGGTTACCACCTCCGGCTCCTCCTCTCCTGTCATGAAAGGCATTGCAGGGGGTGGGCTGCAGTAAGCCCCCAGAGTGGATGAGGGGCAGTAACCCCCTATCTTAGACCAGCAGCAACTGAAGCAGTGTATCTGATGGCACGTCAAGAATTCAGCTATGTCTTGAACGCATGTAACAGCCATTGAAAACACCAGCTCCGCCCCGGCCAGCTGATGCCAGCCCGCATTTCCTTGCAAAGGATTTCCACCCTTGCTGTTCATGGTAGTGTAATATAGGGGTGCGTGCATGTGGAGATCTGAAGCACCTGAAGGAGGCCTAACGAGAGGAATTAGATGCTTTCTGTATTTGGGAATTTCCTTTTGCTTTCTACTGAGCAATTAGAAGGGAGGTAGAAGGGGGCAGAGTTGTTTTCTGCAATTAATTGGGTTGGTTTAGATGTATAAGACTGGCAAGTAATATGAAAACACATCTTACGAAGACACCCAGTTCACTGAGATCCCTGTCCTTCCGCAATGACTGTGTCAGAAGCACTGTGTTAATGAAAGCCTACTGTAAGTAAGGTGGTAACTTTTCTTGTTTGTTAATTTAGTTTGAGAAGATAGTTCAAGATAAGAGCTTCAAGCTTTTCGAAATCTCAAGTGGTACTTTTACAAATCCTTTTTGAGGTGAGCAGGTTCCCCCCCACCCCCAGCAAGCAGGAGTCTTCCCCTTTGTCCAGAAACAATAACTTTCTTCATTTGGTCACCTGCACACCTGTTTATAAAACTAAAGGCTAATAGAAACACAAAATAATGACCAGCTGGGGAGAAGGTGGTGGAATAATTGTGCTGTGAGAAGAAGCAAAGGAGGGGGCTGGGCACTCTGTTCCTTCTTTAGTTTCATGTTTTAATGCGGGGTTTTTTTAAATAACAGAGGTATCTGTGATAATTTTTAATTTTCTACTCTTTTTGGTTTTTATCTTCTAATAACTTAGCTTTTATTCTCCAAATTCCATTATACTCCTCCTCACTTTTTGTTTTCTTTTTTTGTGATTATTTTCTGTAAAACTTTGTAGCTGAAACAGGTGAGGTTTGTGGAGGATATTTTGGTTTTAAGTCTAAATTTGTACTTATTGAATCCCATTCTAGGTTTCTAATGCTAAGCATTTGAATTTGTCTGAAAAATAAGAAATAACTACTTTTTGTTTTCATGTGATCTGTTATGTTGCCTTTCTCAATGCAGAAATGAGGGCTATACGTAATGTAAGTGAATGGAGGTAGTAATGATCTTCAGAAAATGGGAGTTTCTAGACACAGAACTGCAGGGTGCCTTGTCAGTGAGGAAACAGATGTACCCAAAAACGTATAAGACCTGAAACTGGAGTGCAAACTGATTTACAGTGTGGTGATTTTTTTTTTTAAAATTATTATTACTATTTTGAAACTAATTCAACTTCATCAGTTAAAGATCTAAACAACGTTAGGAGGAGGAGAAGGAATATGCAGGTCACTTAATATTGAATGTGTCAATATTGCTTACAAACCTTCCCTTGCAGACCTGTCTGAATATATCCTGTCCAAAGTTCTGCCCTTTTTTAACTAAAGAAACTGGTCCGTGAGTGCAGATGGGGATTTTTCAAGGGGCAAAACAGATAATTCACACAATCCTGTAAGCACCGGAAACTTAAGGAGGTATAATTCTAATCCTCCAGATAACCAGAAATAAATAATGCTTGTAATGTAGAAAACTTCCTGTGATTCATTTAAAACTGGTTTTTGTTTTGCCGCCACTCCCTGCTGAGGCTGCAGTCAGCCCTGTTTCCAAAAACATGCAGCACCACTCCCAACTGCAAGCGCACACACATCTGTGCTCACAGCCAGATGCACGAAAGCAACTGCCCCGTCTTCCCGCCCTGGAGACCACATAATATATTCTTACAGCAGAGGGGTGTCACTTGCCACCTGACACAGGCAGCTGTACAGCTAAAATACCGACAACCAACGCGTGCACTGAAGGTCCAAAGTACCGGATTCACTGGACGCAAGTAGGTGGAGCGTGCTGTTGTAGACAGAGGATCCGTCTCTCTTCCCAGGAGCAGCGGGAGGCCGTGGCCACTGAGGAGCCATTCAGGCCGACTGCTCTGAGCCACAATATACATGTTTACATAATATGTATTTGTAAGTGTCTTCACAGGTTTATAATAGTGATACATACAATTTCTCAAAAACTAGTCTAAATGCTGGGAGAATTCCTTATTACACAGATCTGTCTGAAATTAAGACAGACTCCTCTTTCTCAAGTCTGGGGACTCTGCACCTCATCTCGCATTTGAGTTGCAACTTATTACACACTTTATTCTTCATGTTATTTGTATTTTTCTCTTTTAAAAAATTTTAACTCTGAAAAGCTTTTGTGGGATAGCTTGTATGCAAAAGAGCCAAAAGCTTCCAGCTGATGTTGGAGGGTGGGGATGTGTCACAGGCCAGGCCCACCCATTGCCCTTCACTTGACATAAAGTCCTCATACGCTGAGCTGTGACCAGATCAAAGAGAGGGTGGTTTTGTTTCGGCTGTTTTATCTCAAGGCAGCTCTGCCAGTCCTTGAGCACAGCTAGGTATTTTGTGACACAGCAAATCCTTCTTTCAGGGCATATTGTATTTGCAATGGTAAACGCTTCCACCTTCATTTACATAGGTATCACAGTTAGTGACCCCTTTGTCAATATATCTGATAATCCTGAATTGCTGGAGGTCAACATTGGTAAAACACAAAAAATAGCAACACAGGGCTAAAAGGTGTTTCCTTTTAGGATTCATTGAATAGTCTTTTTTTGTTATTCCCTCTAACGGGTAGAATTTCTAATGTATTTGTGACAAACCTAAAACTTTTTAGAAGCTGCTAGAGCCAAGACTTCCAAACTCTCATCTGCAGAAGTTTGATAATCTGTTCTGTGGGTAGTGAGCTCCTGATCAAGGGTCCCATCCAGTCTATACCTGTCACAATTAAACTGGATCTCAAAACAGGTATCTAGTGCTGATAAGTGTTTTCAAAGATTGACAGTGACACAGACTGTACTTTTATCTGCAAGTCTGATTTTACATAAACAGCTCTCAACCAAGTTGAATGAAGAGTTGGTGCTTGTAGTTAAGAAACAACTCTAAAGTTTGACCTCTTAATTATCTTTAATTACATGCAAGGTAAAACCAGCATTACTTATTATTTTCATTTACAGTATTAGCTGATTGAGGTCCTTGAATGTTTCTAGTATCTGTTCATCCCAAGAGAACAACTAGAGAATAAACATTAGTTGGTAACAAGGACCTGACTCAGATGTGTTGTGAAGAAAGAAGGTTGTAGCTATGTACCTGAAGCAAGGGCTGTCTATATTGGGCCATGGTAGCCCCCATTTCCTAGATATTCTCAGGGCTGCTGCTCTGGTAAGTTCCTCCCACAATGAACCTCTTTACTTGGAGTATTGTCTTACGTATTTGAGAGCTAGTCAGATATGCAGATCCAGGCAAAACATTAAGTATATAAATGCCTGCCCTTCTGTGCTTCGCTTTCCTCACTGCTCTGGAACGGCCTTTGGGCTTGGGTTTGAGACCCTTACGATTTGGAGAATCCTCTTGCTGTAGGCTTTGCTATCTGCCTCTCATCTTTTCTACTGTCTCTAAAATCACAAGTCAGACAGCTCTTTGTAAAACTTGTCATTTGTAGCCTATTATATCGGCTGGCACCTCAAGAAATCTCAGCCTTTAGCTAACTGGACAGACTAGTTTTCGCAGCTTGTTCAACTTCATGGGTCAAAGAGGATTCTGCTTGAACTGGAGATCATCCATGCCTGATGACTTCCTACACTTACTTCTATAGAGTGCACTGGTTATCTGCTTAATCTCACAGGGTTGATACAACTGAAGTTGTATCAACAAACTAAGTATTCCAGCAGTTCCTACAAGAATTACATATCTTTAAAAATTGAAAAAGTTCATGCAAATACATATTAGATACTCCCTAATTTAGCACAATTTGTAATTGGAAAATGAAATGGCTCCAGAAAAAGAATGAGGAATAAGAGGCAGAGATTTCTAGGAAATTTGATTATGCAAAAATAGAAATGTTTTTATTTCAGTCCATCTGCATGGGAAAAATAACTGATCGCACCAGTAGGGGCATATGTGATTATCCCTAATTTAAATGCATTTTTTAAATGGAAATATGTATTAAAACGCTGGTTTAAACTATAGCCTTATTCAGTGCACATGGGATGTGGTGGTCTAATCAATTCACCTAAATATGATATGAAAAGCAAACTGTTCTGAGTACTCGTAGTTATAAATTTTGGGGTGAGTTTTATTTGTGTGTGCGTGTGGTTTTGTTAGACGCCAAAATGACAATCTAAAATAAAATCAGTTGCATGAAAATTGAAACACCTTTTTGCAAAATAAAGCTATAATTTTGCTATTGTAAAGATATATTAATGTCAGAGATGATTAGCAATAAGCAATATTCAGAGCTAAATCTATGGTTAGATTTTTTTTGTTGTTGTTGTTTGTGTCCTATCTTTAACAAACAATAAATACGGGAAGAAAAATAACTGATGCTTAGCATTTCTAATTAAAGGCTGGCAAGCCTTTTTGAAAAGGACACAAACACTTGCAGACAACTATTCTCCCCAAACTAGAACTAAACCATTTAAATCTTCCCTCATTCTTTTCATTCCTCATTACTTTTCATTTATAGACACTGCCAGGTGCCAGCTGGGGCACAAGACAAACGGCAAACTGCAGAAGATGGCTATTTGTGATGTTTCAAGCATAACCAGAAGCTGAATGTATTAGGAAAAAAAACCCCAAACCCCACAGAAAAGCAAAAGTTCTTTTGAGACCTTCACCCCAGATTTGCAGATTTAATATAAATGGTTAGTTTAGATAATAATCCAAGCTATTCTTATAGATGTAGTGCATTGTTGCAGGAAGTCTGGAAACATTTTCCTGTGCCTGTTTCTCACACCTGTAAGTAATTTATTTTTTATATCAGCAGGTAACACTATATCCTTTTGCTGTAAACTAATAATATGGATTTTGAGAAAAAGTTAAAGATGTGCTTGTGAATTATTTGTCAGTTGTTCTCGTGATTTTTTGTTTTTGTTTTTGGTTTTTTTTTTCTGAGTTGAGAACCTGGAAAGAAGAGGTTGAATGTTTTGGGGTTTTTTTTAAGTAAAATTGGGCAAAGATTTAGGCTCTAGGAATACTCTTTAAGTATCAGACCCATGATGTAGCCTGTCAGAGCAGGATATTCCATGTTGTTGTATTACAGGGCTGCTGAAAATGTGGAATATCCTTCAATTCCAGCTGACAAAATGAAAGGATCAGATTTTTCTGTTCTGTTAATAAGCATTATTAACACTAAAATTAAGCTTTGTTACTTATTTAAGGATTCCAAAAACTTACAAGTACTCAGTTATTTAACTGTTCCTTTCAAGCAAGTCTCATAAAGTGGGATTGTCACTAACTACCACAATTGCTCTAAAATCAGTAGCAGAGGTCGGAAGGTCCCTTTCAGCATAAGCCTAATACTTGGCTGCTACCTGCTGCCTTGGGTGGCTACATGTCTGCTCAGCCCGAACCACGGACTGGAGGCAAATAACCAGATCATGTTAATGCAGTTATTTCGTGATATTTGTTCGGCTAATTCTCATCTAATTCCAATTTCACTTGAAAAAGCTATTTTAATTTTTAAGAGACAGCAGTAATTACTAATGATGAAGCTGGAAGATAGTTTCTTTTTAGTGAAGCTCTATGTGTTAGTCAGCCTTCAGAAGAATAAGGTTTCAAGTTTAAAGAAAGCTTTAAAAAAGGGAAAGAAAACTTTGATGTTTTTACTTCTCTTTGTAAGCAAAGCTTCCGAGAGTCTTTTGGTAGCCTGATCATGCATCAGAGATGAGGTAGGCAAGACTAAAATGTGGAATGACATAGACAACTTATGAAGAATGGAAGGCAAAATTCTTTTTAAGCCCTTTCTGAAAAAAGTTATTGCTTACCTTTATTGGTTGTGATAAAATCTTCAGCTCAGGTCTAGTAAAAGATACTTAGTTTAGGTGAACAGGAAGAACATACAACGTGTGAAGAAACTAAATATATATATGCATTCTATAGAAGTTTCTAGTATGACCAGACTTCTGACAGGTTTCACTATAAAAATCAGTCTTTTGCAGAAAGTTGTATCTGTGTTCCTGACATTGACTTGATTTTAGTGGTGTGGGTTTTTAAATGAGAAGGGAGGTGGGATTCTAAATTATACTTGCTGAGTGAAAAATGAGATATTCAACTTAAATTGCTTTGATTACAAGTAAAATTTTTGAGGTCAGTGCAGCTGATGAATAAAAACAATCTATGATTCCAGGTATCAGTTCATGTAACTGGAGTCCTGAAATCATGAGTTTTAACAGCTCAGTCACAGATAACTCTAATGGTTTCTCAGATGGCCTGGGCCTGGGAATGTATCATTTTCCCCCTCGTATGATAACTGCAAACACTACGGGAATGAGGTAAACTGCCCACTGATAACATGACTCGTGTAAGGTCAGAAAGCAGAGGGCATTCTCATTATAGCTGTGGAGTGCTGTAAAGTCAGTTCTGAACAAAATGTTAACACTGACTTATTCTAAACTATTAATTTAGGCAATGATGTTCTTTCCTGACACTCTTAAATCGATTGTTTAAACTGCACTTAATTGTATTAAGGAGAAGGATAACACAAATCATGCCAAAGAGCTCTGTTAAAAAGGGAGGAAAACTTCATACACTTTTAGCAACTAAACTACTTATTGAACATATATTAAGTGTTTCTGATGTGTGAAATATTACTGGAAATGCATTTCCTGTGTTTTTCTTAATTTATATAAATGGGTGTTCAACCACATGGTAATTTTAATGCTGGCTTTGTTTAATATCTTACAGGAAGCTTCAAAAGATGGTACATGACATCAAGAAAAATGAAAGCGGGATAATAAACAAGTTCAAAAAGTAAGTTTGAAATGCCAATCCTAGTTTCATCGATTTGGGGAAGTTCAGATTGCTAACATAGTTTATAGTACTTTAGTAATGGGACCATGTTATTCTAGAGTGATGTACTTCAGCGTATGTAAAGAGCTTCAGTCCAGACTGCTACAGGCAGAACTGGCGTCCAATGGGAGGTTGTGTTGTAGCCCTGAAAAACAGTATTTGGGTAAAATGCGTTTTTCTTACATATTCTTTGGGAATGATCACCGCTTGTTGTTTGGGTGTGTGCCTTTCTCCTCGGGCCACTGCTTAGGCTACCTGCTCCAATTAAGTTTTAATTTGAGCTCCACCTTGAACCAACTGGTCAGACATCATAGTTAGAATTCCCATAAAAATGTTAAGTCCTCCTGTGTATCAGTCCCATAAAACAAACCCCAGCAATTACCTAACATCCTTATTCCAGTAAGCAGTGCTGAACGGCATGCATATTGATGTCACGTGCATATGAGTATCATAAAATATTCATGTGTATTTATACATAGAAAGAAAATCCAGTAATTCTGCATCCTTGTCAAATGAATAGACTATTCACTGTTTCCAGTCAAACATCTATTTAAACCAATTAGCTATTTAGCACACTTTTTCTTTTTCTTAATGCAATAGCTTATTTGCATTGAACTTCCATTTGGATGTGATTTTCTCATTCAGATGTCTTTCTTTACATGGGTCATTGATGACAAAAGTACTAAGTACTTTTAATTAGTACACAGTATCTGCAGTGTTTCCAGGACGACCATATTAAATTCTAGAAATGAGGCTCTCGCACGTAAAAGGCACATATAAACATTGTTTAAAATTGTTCTTAAAGGGTGACCATGATGGCTCAGTTCAAGGAAAAGAAAAAGTATGGTTTTAACAATAGCTAATGAAGCAATCAGTAGGCTGGTGGGAGAAGCAGCAGGGTGCTGCCTGGTTTGGCTGTGTGAGAGCTCTGGAAAGCTGGCTGGCTCTGCTATTGCTCCTGCTGCCAGCCCTGGCAGGGCTGGGGTTTGTGGGGCAGCTGCTATCCCTGGCAGAGGAGGGGGATACACTTCCAGGAGCAGCAGCAACCACCTGGTTCTCCCATTCCACAGGCAGGAGGAGTAACCTTAGGCTGCAAGCCCTCCTTTGTGGCCTCTATCACAGCTGTGTTTCTGTCCGCAAACCCTGAGCAGGCTCTGATGATAACACCTGATGCATCAGATTCTTGAGATCACTTTTTTCCTTTACTCAACCTCTTTCCCTCTAGCACTGCTGCAATTTGCAGTATGTCACAGTAACGTGGTATATGTACTTGTTATTTCCACACAAGTACAAAAGCAATTTTTCCCTTAAAATGGCCGTCTTTCAGCTACTTGGATCCTTAATCTAAGTGTGTGTTTGTTTTTAACACAGTGCGTATGTAAATAGACCGCTGTGTTCAGAGATCTGTCTGCAAAAAAATCAGTTTCACCTGGTACCTGCTCACAGGGAAGAGCTTCTAAGCTGTCAAGGCTTCTGGAGGGTTTTTGGAGGGGAGTGGGGTGAGGAGGATTGGGGTTTTTTGTTGTTGCTTTTTAATAAAGGGTGGCTTCCTACTTCACAGTAGTAGTTTAAGTGTAGTTAATAACGTTGCAGTGGGTCCAGCTCAAATACCTCGGAGAGGAAAGCAGATGGCAGAAGCATCTCAAGTTTATAATTTAATAGTTGCCTGGACATGAATTCTGCCATTAATCAGTATTGCTCTGACTTTGTATCCTTCCTTGAGAGTAAGAGGGGAAGGATAGAAAAGGGAAAAATTACAAGAACTAAATGTAACTGAAGCCGAGAAGGTCGGAGGTGCCATCATTAAATGTCAGATGCAAGATTGGTGCTGTAACACTGCAATTCTTATATTCTCTCAAGATTAAAAAAAATCCACAAAAAAGAGCAGGCTTATAAAAACTCTTAATGTATGGCTGCAGCACAAAGCTCACGTTTCACCTCCCCCAGCTAGAAGAATACAAATTGAGATGCAGAAAAAAATACATATAATACTCTTTCTGATACTTCTGTGGTTCATCTGAGTTATATTAATCTCTTCTGCAATGACGAAGATCAGAAACTTACTCTTATTTTTTTAAAAAAATTAAAGAAAAAACTCTCACATTTGCACATGACTTCAGAACTCAAATCTTGAACCCAGCACATAATGAGACTTGCAATAAAAGCATGAGCTGACGACACTGATAAGGATATATACAAGAGAGGCCAAGCTTTGCAGAATTAGAACTGGCTGTATTCCTCCGAATGTGCCCTTTGGGGGAACGGTTGTTTGATTTTTAGATGCTTTTTCTAAAAAATGTGGTTATCCAGTTGATCACTTCCTCCATTTTAGTTACACGATTATTTTATTAAGTGTCAAGGATCTAAACATGACTGCAACAGGAAAAATTGTATAAAAAATTGGCTGTATATATCACAGATTTGGGATTTGTCTGTATGCTGGAAGAAACATCATTTTGACTCAAATTAAAACCTATTATAAGTAGAAATAATTTTAGAGAAGTCAGATAGTGTACTTGCTTATCCCAAGCCTAAAATTGTCACACACATGTATACTGTAAGCCTTTGCTACTGAAATTGAAAGAATGACCAGATACTCATGAAATACATTTGACTTATTGCCAGTATTTGTTAAAACACTTCTAAAATCTGGACTAGCTCTTGATTATGCAGAAAAGAGAAGTTCTTGCATCAAGTGTCTTGCTCTCCAGTCTAGCTCATCTGCGGGGTGCAGGTGGGAAGGGATATGTCTACCCTCCATGTGTGTCTTAAAGGTTTGCAGAAAGCAGACTGAATAGTGGTGGCTTACAGTAAAGGAAACTACAGATTGCTTCTTTATTGCTTAAAAGTTCCTGTTGTTATTCCCCATCCTGACTTAAAATTTTCTGAAAGTAAAAATATTGCCCACTGCAGGATAGCATTCATCTGTTGCCCTTAATCACATGCAAAACTGTTTACAATACTGGAGTCCCAGCTGCTGCGCAGATCACGATGTCAAAGAGAATTACATACTTGGGCGTAGAAGCAATACGTATAGCCAAAGCTGTGTAAACAGTGGTTGCTGGGGGCATTTCTTCATATTCGCATCCTTAGTAATACAGAACAGGGAAGTAAGAGAGAAATCATAAGTTTCACTCTGCAGGATGGTTGCCTATGCTTGAAACACACTGTAAAGACGTAGCACTCATCTGTAAATCATAAGCTTTAAGGCTCTAGGATTTGTTCAGTGGAATCCTAGCTCCACTGAGGTCAATGCAAAGTCATACTACATATACAGCAAAGTCAGGATTTCAACATAAGGTTTTGGTACATGCTGACCTACTGTGTTGAATAAGAAACTAGAAGTTCATGTTACTCACCTTGTTGCAGTATCGCATCCTATCGAAACTTCCTTTGCAAAGCTATCAGAAATCATGCACTTGCAGTTATTCATCTAACTGCACACAATCCAAATATGTCCATTTCTTGAAATCACATTTGCCATGTGACCTGAAAAGCGGAAAGAAGATGCATCTTCAGCTCATCTGCTTTACCCAGCTTTTTAGTTGGGTAAGTTTTTACTTCAGATTTATCTGGTCTGTTTTTCTATACCATTTATAACTTAGGCCGTAACTTGAGGCAGAAAAATGGAGTTGTGTCACTAAATGTCTCTTTAACCTGCACAGCTGCAACTAGAAGACATCCATAATCAAACCGTTGGCAAAGGGAAAAGTGGTATTTTATGGATCAAAACAATGAGAGAAAAGTACTAAAATTGAGCTGTACCACCCTTAGAAAAAGAAACCAGGGAGAAGTATAATACCTAATTTTAACTGTATTCTGAAGAAACATGAAATTTCAATGTGTAGCTGAATAGAATGTTTTGAGCGCTTTGAGTGCCAGGATTTTTATTAATATAATAATATTTCATCAAAGTGAAGATAAATAAATCACAGCTATATACCATTTCACTGCCACAGCACATTGTAACAAAAACGTGCAAAACAGTGGTGATAACACTTTAAAAAAAAAAAAGTTTCAGTTTCATTTTATTTTGTGCCAGATACTTCCAAAGCTATAATAAACTATTCCACTAGGTCAGAAGAATACAGCTCAGGAAAAATTTATCTGTCAGCTAGATCGAACTTGTTTGGAACTGTGACAAAGTTTTTGGCAAAGTTCAACTAATTTAATCACAAGCGTGATGATATAGTGCGCTTAGGACTAATATACACTAAAAGTACTCAACTCAATCAAGATGTCAATATAATTTTTGTAAAACCTATGAAGTTAAAATGGTTCCTAAGAAGGGAATGGACTTTGTACAGGGTTAACAACAGAAAAAGTGAAGGACTTTTGAAAACAAAGAGGTTTTGGGCACATATTAAATGCTGGGGGAGCGAGCAGAAACACTAGTGAGGAAATGCATCGGTGGGAGAATTAAGTGCTACACTTAAAGGGCTGCTACTAGGTACGTTTGGTTACTTTTCTGGGTGTAGCCTGTAAAAACAAGCGTTGTTAGAGCAGAAAACCTCTGCTGCAGTTTATTTAAAAATTCTCCATTTAGTGCAGGAAAACACAAAAATGTGCTATGAACTCAAAGCATGTGATTAATATTTGCAATTCCTACAGGATTCCTAACGTGAGAAAAGTTAAGCACACACCTAAGCACACACCTAAAATTTTTGTTGGATCAACTTCAGCATGCTGTAGAGGAGAAATCTCAGAATACATTGGTTTTTAAAATGAAATAGTTTATTCTCCTGAAGGTTATTATGAATTTCTGTACAGCTCATTCTGTTCTTGTGTGAGCAGTATCTAGGCCCTGTTATGTGAAATGTCTCAAACGCTACCTGGTTATTTGTTGAAGCTAAAATGTATATAGTAAGATGTGTTATATTGCTTTTAAAACCTGTAAACATACTCTCAAAAAATGTACTTGGATTTTATTGAGTCCTTTTAGAACTGAAATTTCTCAGGGATTTTTCAAAATATCCAGAAATTTACTCATTTTCTATTACATTTCAGAAAAATACTAGTCACATTAAAGTAAATGGAAACTTGAATTATTTGTGTTCTATTGCTGCTAACACAGAGATACTTCACCACCTGTAACTTAAGTCCATAGTGAAGTAGCACTAGAATATTTTACGTGGAAATTGCATTTGCTATAATTTTATATAACTCTGTTAACAGATATGTTAGGAAATCATTCTGTCTTCCACTTAAATATGTATGCTCAGTTGGATGGCATTTGATTCTTTCAGTCCTCTCTCATTAACTTCAGGGGAACAGGACAGAGTCAATTGTCCCTCCACAAGCATCTATGTGGATAATTACATCAGAATCTGAAATAGCTAGGTAACCACTCCTTGGCATAGGGGTTATTTCGTTTGAGCTTGCATTGTGGTTTGCACATTGGGTAAAGTTCTGGCTCTTGCAAAGCAAAGCTCCAGTTGACTTCAGAAGAGCCTGGATTTCAGTTCTGGCACTCAGTAAATCGTACCAGTACAGTGAGAATTATTTTTTTTAAGTAGGTTTGAATTTTAGAATAAATAACATATTTGAAGAGATTCTAGCAAATACAGATGTGGCCATGAACTGTTTAAGCTCTGTGACAGAAACATTATTTCTTTTCTTCTATTGATATTCAGGTTCCAAAATGAACAAGTGGCCTTAATTTGCAAAACTGGGAAAGATACTTGGGATCGGTATGCTACTTCAGACCTGCACAATGGCATGATAGGCTGCTTAGACACAGACCTCTGTTCTGTGCTTTGTACGCTTTCATTATAACATATTTACATTTTCTGTTGGGGCCACTGCCAGGATTTACAGGGCCTGGGGCGAAGTGTTGAAGTCTTCTGCTTAGAAGCTTGGAAATGTATAATGTGGCTTAAGCCACATACTTTACACTGTGACCCAGACAGCCTCTTACTGTTGCCTCAGTTTCACTGTTTTCCAAATCTCCACCATCTCTAAACAACTCACGATAGACATGTTGCAAAGTACATTAATAGATTTTGGACTACCTTCCCTAAGACCTGAGATCTGCCCTGGCAGTGGCCCTGGGTTTTTCTTCTAACATGCCTGTGCTAACCTGGATGGAAGACAACAGCAGGGCTGTTGAGAATGCTTTTTAATTTACTGTTTGTACTTTAAGTTATGTTACTCTCCAGGAAGTTAAAGACTCGGAGGAGGCAGCTATCCATGACTAGTATTGTTAGTAATGAACAAAGCAGGTAAAACACTTCAGAAATAATGTGCCTAGATTGTTTTTGATTTGGTTTTTTTGGTGGGTTTTGGTGGGTTTTTTTGAGCTTTAGCAATGCCTGCACCATTTATTCATTGATTCATGCAAGTGCTTTTTTAGTGTGTGTGTGTGCGTGCGTGCCTATCTGAACAACAGAATTCCATTAATTCAACTCAGAAGTAGCCAAAGCATTTCTCAAAACAGATGGGAAAAGTTTGTAAATTGATGTGTTAGTGCCAGCATGCCACCACCCTGAGTTACATTGGTACCTGAACAGTGACACCTAAGCAGCGTGCTCAGGACCAAAATACCGAGTGTCAAATTCTTGTGGTAAAACAAAATTTGTAGAGACCACTATTGCTCAGAGATCACAAGAAAACATTTCAAATTCTTTGTGGACAATTTTTTTGTAAATATTTTACTTATTTTTGCAAAGAATTTGTTAGGACCTGATTGAAGAATGAGTGAAGCCATCAATTCAGTGGACAAAGGTTCAGGTCCATGGAGAGGTCTCTTCAGTGCTACAGGGAAGCTCTCAGACAATGTTCAAAAGTCACTTTGAAGAGTTGTTTTAATGTAAATTGTGTTAATGTTTTATACGGCTACAAAAAGCAAATTTTTTTTTTCTCTTCAGATGCATCAGTCTGGCCTTTGATATCACATATGCACCATTTGTTTTGACTTTAAACCCAAATTCTTCTTTTTTTAACAGGGTAATGAAATAATTGCTGTATCAACTGACTGTAATTCAGTGTCTTCTCTGGACAGCTGCAATTTAGTAAGCAGGAGCATACATATATACACACATACGTATGTATGAACAGGAGGACACACTTACATATGTGTATACACATATATTACATATATTTATACTCCTGTTTGCTAAATATATATATACATGCACATACAAATACATAGTATGTGTATAGCCACAAAGATCCTTTCAGTATTTCTACAAACTATCTTTTGATTCACTTGGTATTACAAATGCCATTATAACAGTATTTACCAAAAAAGGGGCATAACATCATAAAATAATAGTAAGTGGAAAAAGAATCTGGCCCTGAGCGACCTGGTATACATTTAAACAGTAATCGGAAAATAAAGTGCATGCAAAATGATAATTAGAAAAATCTGACTGGAGAGTGCTGCACCACTTTCTTATGCCTTAGTCTTAGCAAAGCCTCTGCAAGCCTGAACAGACTGTCATCTTCGGGTAGACGTGCATTTATCTCTGACCCTTATGTTACCTGTTTCTTCACTGGCAATTAAAAGGAGGTTGGGTAGGCAAGGAAGCTGTTCATTCAAAATATGATCTTAGGGAAAAAAAAAAGATCTCAGATTAGATTCTAATTTCTTATCTGTTTCTAGCTTTTCAAAGCATTCTCCTGCAGCTATTTGCTAAGCATCTGTGATGGTAATCTGTATTTCTTCATCTGCAGGTATCTTTTGTTATCAGCTTTAAGTGTCTGGCTAATGCTCCCTTCTAGTGAATGTTACTTATTAGATCATAAATGTAATAATTATTGTTTACAGGCTAAAAAAAAAACCTCCACCAAGTCTACCACAAAGGGATTATGCTTCAGGTACGGCTGTATTACTGTAAATTTAAACTGCATGTCTGTGTATATTTGATACCTATATGCCTAACAGTATTTCAGCTATACATTTCTTCATAATTTGTTTTTAATGAGAGAACAGTATACCATTATCAACAACTCGGAAGGTAGCTTGTACCTCTGCAATGAGAGGCAAGCAAAACATGGCAAGTTGTCCCAGTATGAAGAAAGAGTAGCAAGTAGCTACTCTTTCAAAATCCGTATTTACCAGGGTTCTGCATGTAGGCTGCTCTAAAAATGGAGAATTCACATCCAGTCCCTCTCTGGCAGAAACTGTGATGTGAAAGTAAATAGAGAAAAAATTGAACAAATGGATCATTGCAGATTCAGAATCTTAATACTATTAACGCGACAATGATGATGTCATGAATTATCTTAGAGGTAGAACTATGTTTTCTTATCATACAGCACTGCCCACAAACTAGTTCGTGCCCATTTTTACAAGTTAACAACTATCTTGTTGAGGAAACAATGTCGTGAAAACTGAAGCAAAGAGGACAGAGTTTGCAAGTTATCAGATAATTGTTCTACGTTTAATGTAAATACTTATAATTAGTGTGTTGTCCTGGAGCTTTAACCGAGAAACAAGAAAGTGGAAGGCCCAGAGGTCAGCGATAGTTCCGTTATGTAGAAATTGTTACTGCTACTTAAAAATGAAATGCTTTAGCAGGACACTCTGGGTAAAGTGCATGCTCTGCTGTTCAGACCGTGTGCAGTTTGCCATTTTCTAATGCTTTTCCAAAAGCTCTGAAACAATTTATCAGAAGCAAGCAAGCAGACTTTTAATTTACTATTCAGTCTGAACCAGATGTGTTGCCCTGAGCTGTTAAGGAAATTTTGACCACTCTTTTAACTGAATATAAGTATAGATTGAAAAAACAATCTAAGATAAATGTTCATGTTCAGTATTCCATCTCCTTAAATAACTCTAATGTTTGGTTTAGAACATGCAGGCAATGAAGAGGAACAATGGTCAGATGATTTTGTAAGTATATATTTTGGGGTAGTAAGAGGTTACTGTAGCAACAAGTTAGCACAAGCAATAATAATAGAATTT
Organism: Sagittarius serpentarius; assembly: GCA_034782735.1. Classification (NCBI taxonomy): domain Eukaryota; kingdom Metazoa; phylum Chordata; class Aves; order Accipitriformes; family Sagittariidae; genus Sagittarius; species Sagittarius serpentarius. The sequence goes on along the minus strand of JAVKLA010000093.1, from coordinate 24,829,339 downwards.
TATTTTTTAATCATCTCCTTGTGGTTGTACTTAGTACTACTGAAATGTTATTTGTTACATCAGCATTATTTACAAGTAGCCACAGATTTTTAGCTACCTCAGGTTTTTTTTAGAAGTACACTCAGAAGCACTGTCAGTGGTAGCCACGGATTCTAAGCTTTTTGGATAAGTAAGCACATGGCATCAATTTGACTGACTTCTCAAACTGAACAATGATTTCAGAAACCAGTAAGATCTGTTCAGGGGAGGGAGGGTGGGAGGGGTGAGAAGGGAAAAGCCACTTCTTAAAAATGAAAAACTTCTGGTAAGATTTTAGAGAATATTAGAATGAAGCAAGTCACAGTCATCAGCCATATAACGTAATGGTGCAGCCATCAGCCTGAAGTGACTAGTTTCCTTCTGGAGTTAGATCCTGAGTACCCCTTTTAATAGGAAAGGGAGAGGAAGTGAAAGGACCCATCAAGAGTTACAGCTGGAAGTAGGAAGGAACTGCCCTGTGAAGGGAAAAAGCTGTTGGTCCATAATTTGAAGACTGAGCTCTTAGTGTGAAAGGACTCCTTGGACATAGCAAGGAGACAGGGAGCAGGAAGCTCCTTGGAGGAGCAGAAGAGGAGGTAGGCGGGACTGCCGATTTGTTTAGAGAGGGAGCACTAAAAGGGGAGTGTAATGTGTCCTTTCAAGGATACATTCTTGTAATTTAATTGTACTTGTGCAAGGATATGTGTGTCATACACTGGTATGAAGCCATAAGTATGTTATGAGATGAGAAATGGGAAGTTCTGTCTTTCTAGGACAGTGATTATGAAAATCCAGATGACCACTCTGACTCTGAGATGTATGTGGTCCCCAGTGAAGAGAATCCTGATGACAGCTATGAGCCGCCTCCAAGTGAGCAAGAGAAGAAGAAGATTCCCTCTGCATTCCCTATTTCTAGGGGTGAATACGCAGGTAGTTATGGAATAGTTGACTATGTCAGCTTGGTAATTGCTTATTTATCAGTACCAGAAGAGAAGTGGCCTCAAATGGACTAACCTGTCCTTTCCTCAAGAGTTTGCTTTTAATTTTGACAATCAGGTCTTCAGCTTGCAGGGGTATGATTTCTTACTACAGCATGAAACAGCTTAGTATTGCTGGTAGTAATGTTTAGTATTTTAATATAATGTGTCCTAGAGGCTTTGATAGACAGGTACTAACTACAAATTCAAGCAAAGATATGGGAGATACCGCTAACTTGGCTCCAGATTCATCCACGTATTTTAACATAGGAATTCGTATCGAAGATTAAGCACATGAGACTAGACAGATCCCTTCTTAATCTTTTCTGTATCTCAAATCATTATTCCAAAAGCAGTAAAATAGAGGAAAAAGCAACCCAAATATTCACTGCATATTATCCTTCAAGATCGGTACTGAGGAGGATAAATATCCTGAAAAACAGGACAGGATCAAGATTTTATTTACATCAGTCCAGCATAAAGGCATTTTTTCTTCCTGTTTTGATTTTGTTCAACCATGGGCAGATCACACTGAAGTAAATGGAAGTTGGCTTCAGTTAGATGAAGATTTGAGCCATGGGGAAAAGAAACATTGGCATGATGCCTGCTTTCATTTTTGTATGACACAAGACTGTTACTGGTTATAGAATAATGATCAAAGTGCTAAAATGCCACATATGTACTCATAGAAGTTTATCAGCACTTCACCTATGTGTTCTTTGAAATGGGGAGGAATTTTTAAAATGACACCCCAGAGGACCTGGCATAATTTGTGTTTCAGTCCTACCCTTTGTGGTGTGTAACAGTTGTTTTTCCTCGTATGTCAGATAGGTTCTTCCTTGCATCATATCACCAAAGTTCATACTAGCACGGGACATACTAACTAATGGACTACACCACTCAGCCACTACCTTTTCCCCAAGGAGTTAAACAATTGTTCATACAACAGTCAGTGTCTAAGCACCCTCTGCAGCCTAATACGGAGGACTAGGTTACTAACCTGAGTGATGAAATAGGACCAGTTTGCACACAAGTCTTAACATCAGGACCAGCATACACTCAGGTCTGCCTTTTGACCTGAGCTGCAGCCACAGCAAAGACTTGTTTGCACAGGTAGTAGAAGATGGTCCAGATGCTAATGTGTAATTTTTACTAAAATTGTTTTTTTCTTCCATATTAAAAGACAATCGCACCAGTCACCAGCAGCTTCCTCCCATCAACAAACCTCTCCCAAGTACGGCCAGTCCAGCCATGTCCAGACCAAAGAAACCATCCGTGCCATCCCTGCCATTGCCGCCATCTGCTGCAAAACCAAAAGTACCACCAAAGCCTAAAGAGTGTAGTGATGATGAGGTAATGTTTATAGATATACTTGTTTTGACATTTAAATGACTGATGACCCTGCAGCAAGCATAAGATAGACTACACAGCAATGCCATGGCCTGGTCTCTTCCTTAGCCTCTATGGTACCAATCATTTTGTACATCACAAGCAGTGACCTGCGAGTACCATACTGATTCCTAGGGGATATCTGCCTACTTCAGGTATAGGGGAGGCTCTTTAGAGCACAGAATAGTTTCTGCTCATCCTTAACAAGCTGCAGGCGATGGGGAGAGAGCAACCTCAAATGCTGCCCCAGGACCAAAGGGGAGGGAGGGCTTTTATCCGCCAGTCTAGAACTGGAGTAATTTGGTAAAGGGTGTTCAGTCCTGGGGAATCGCACCTGCATAGGATGATAAATGTCTGAAATAGCAGTCACTGTGAAATGTCAACTATTGTAAACTGCTGCCAGGGCTTCAATGTCAACAGTTTGTTGATATGATGGAGGTTTAACTGGTAGATTTTTGTCCTGCATTTCTCATAGGATAATTACATTGTGCCAGTGGACAATGATGACGATAACTATATTGAACCCACAGAAAGCAGCGTGTCACTACCTACAAGATGTGAGTTTTAGTCATTTATGCTAATAATTATTGCCTTGTTAGGAACAACAGTGGAAAAAATGGATCAAATTAATGTCTGTTTCTAGGGTTCAAAGAGTGGAGGTGCAGCTACTAAAGAGAACTAAGCCTGCAAAAAGGCAATTGGCTCCTTTGGCCCATGACAAGGCCAAGGAAAATTATTTTTAACTATTGGAAGCCATGTTTAATTCCTGCCTCTCTCACTCAGCTGTTTCAAAGTCCAGCCCTTGTACAATGAGGAAGCTTTTCATGGCATGTGATCTCCCTCCTCATCCAAGGGAGCCACAGCATTAAAATCCTCTGTTTGCTGAAGTGTCTCAAGAGAAGAACAAGCCTTTTTAGACTTTCAGTAGATAAAGACAGACTTTGATTCTTTTTTTTTTTAACCTCACTGTTTGAAGTATATTTAGCTGGAGAGTGAAACTGCTACAGTCCAAAGGTGAAAAGTAAACAGAGAAGGGTATGTAGTTCTGCTCTCTGACATTACTGACAGTATCAAACCTATTCGGCAAGGCATGAACACTGAATAAAGTTTCTCCTTTAAAATTACAGTTGCTTTCTGCCTCAGTTGTTCAAGGTTACACAAAAAGGCTGTCACTTGGACCTACTTAATATTTATTCTTATTGTCTAAATGTTACATTGTTAGTTTTTAATAGGTATGTGTGTATATACGCACACATGCACAAGTATGTATGTGTATGAATAAAATATGTTTTTAGCTTCTGTGAACAGAGTTATGAAGACAACAAAGTCAGCCCTTCCTACTTCTCCAAAGCCTTCTCTTACTTCTGATATGCAAGGTATGTGAGAAGTTTGTATCACTGTTAAAATAAAATAATCTAAGACAGGAACATTAAATTATGCTTGATGTATTCACAACAAAAACCATATGACATACTCCAGTAAAACAAAAATATATTCCCCTTTAGGTGTTTCTGTGTTGTAGCAGTTGTTTTGCCTAGCTTGAATAGTAAATCTGTTTTAAGCATGAATAAAACTAGAACAAGTCATGTGCCCCAAACTAATTTATTTTTAGTCTTACGCTCTAGTGGAGGAACCAAACGGATCAATACACCAAGGACAATTATAGGACTCAGTATGTTAGTAATCCCATTTCACTATAGGAATCAGGACTCATTACTTTAAAACCACATCAAGATTCAACCTTAAAGAAATTCTGTATAGGCTGATGTTTTGCATGTCCTGTGATAACAGTGTTTCCATTTAAGTTCTATAAAGAGCAATTTATTTGGAAAAAGAAACATAAGCAGAAGCAAATAAGAGGAATCGTATTCGCTTTTGTAAGTGCAGACATACTTGCTTAATCTTTCTTAGCTGTGGTAACTCTGAGTTGTTTTGCCGCCTCATCATCTCATTAATTGCTTGGAATGTAACCTTTACAGACTGATCACACAGTGCTTTAAAAGTCTTTGCATATTCGTTAGCAATGTGTTTAGCTTTCAAGTTGTAAACTACAAAAGTTTTTTTCTGAATGACTTAAGACTTTGTGAGTTACTTTTCAGACATTTTAAAATGCCCTTTTTAATCTTAGCCTTTCTGTAAATCAGTGTCGAGCAACAACCAGCTCCTGGCAGATATTACTAAAAAAAATAAAACATCTCCCCCTGGTGGGAACTTGAACTCTTTTCAGCAGAATAAAAGCGATGAAGTCCGACATGAAATTTGTTGAAATATGATTCAATTTTCATTGAAGACACTGGACATAGACAAGGATGTTGGCGATTTTGGCTTTTAATATCTGTGAATTAAAGTATGCCTGTGGGACAAAGCTCAGGGATGGATGCTGACCATGCAAATGAGCCAGCTTGTATTTGATTCACCTGATCTCTTCCTCCCTGAGGGTCAAGGAAAGGCTAAATGCTACCGCAGGTGTGATAACACATCTTTTCCAAACTGCCCTAGGTTTGCGTGACACAACCATTCATCTTTCTTTGGAGGGGGGCCGGGGGGGGGGGGGGGGAATAAAAACAACAACAAAAAAGATTGTGGGGTGGGAGGAAGGTTCATTAATACAATGACTATTTATCAGACTTCCTGGGACTTTTCCTGAAGTTCCCACTAGAAGACCAGGGGTATAGCTACCCCAGGGTTTTGGAGGCAGAATCAAGCTCTGAGCAGATTCTCCAAGTTATTTTTCCAGAGGCAGAAGTATAACTGATACAAATCCTGATCAGTTTTTCTGGTAATACGCAGTACGTTTTTGCTAACCAAAGAACATATTTTTTCCTCCCTGTCCTATAGAAGTCTACGAGGTTCCTGAAGAAGAGGTAAGGCTTTCTATACTTTGACTCACATTACCCTCAGGCAGGGCACGAATGTGATTGCAAAAAAAGATGATCAGTCTTTCAAATGGGAAAAATGGGAACAAATCTCTGTCTGCATTTAAGTTTCTGACGCTTCCTTCACAGAAAAGCTACCAAACCAATTCACAAGGTCTGCAGAATAGAGTAAATGAGAAGGGGCTGAAGTTTTCCAGTCTTGTGTGATAGTGATCCAGTCTGGGAAGCAGCAGCCTAAGGGAACGCTTTCCAGAAGCAGAACTGCAGCAAAGGAGCAATGACAGTTCTGACACAGTAATTTTCTTCCCACTTGCTGGTATTGACATGACGTATGGCCAAAGCAGTGCGCTCAGGGCTTCACAGATTTACTGGTGGTGACTTCTTGCTTTTCCCATCCTAGTGCTGATTACCAGGCAGAGCTCTACTAGAAATCTATACCACAATGCAAAGATAAGATATTGCTGTCGTAACATAAATAGGATCATACAAACGTATTTTATGAAATCAAAAAGTGACCAAATAATTTGGTGCATTTTCTCTTACAGGAAAAACCGTCACCACCACCGGTAACCAGGTAACCCATTGCTATGCATGTTTGTGCATTATTTAAACTTGTCAGAAATATATATTCTCATCTAGATACTATATGTTTGATAATTCTCTCTCTACATATAGTAATTCTGTCTCTTTAGATTGTCATCTGTTTCTATGTTAATTTCAGTAACCCAAACGTAACACACATTAAAAGGAATTACCTCTTAAGGATACTTTTTAGAATTTTGAGGGGGGAGGGGAGGAGAAAGAGAGGTTGCCTTGTATTCACTGTTGTTAAATATATTTTTTTCTTTCTTAATTCATGTTTTATTACTAGGTTCACTAAGCCACTTCCATCTATGCCTGCTCAGAATACAGAGCACTCCCACATGCACAGCATGATCAGAGAGTCACCTAAGCTGGATACTTCCAGGTAAGTTAACAGCAGCTTATATCAATAGGAACTATTAGCAGAGACAAAATTTTCTCCTCTCTATTGTGTAGCCTTCAGACAATAAGCGATTGTCAAGACACACAGTTAGCTAGGGATGTTGGACAAGGTAAGAATTGAAAGTTCTCATTTCCTTGCCAACTTAAGTATTGAAGCCAGTTTGCCGAATGGGTACTATTTTCTTGAATATCCCTTTAGGGACCCAGTGCAGGGGTAAAACATCTCTGCAAGCCAGGTTAAAGTCCTATTACCCATTTCTGCACCTTGCAAACGAGATGTTTTTGCAGGGAATGGGGCACAGGATTGCTTGTAGGGAAGCTGGATGCAGTAAATCCATGATTTATATTCCAAGTCTCTGGAGGAAAAGAGGCAAAGGGAACTTGAGTATGCAGCCTATTTCACTCCTGTGTCCCCAGAAGTGTAGGAAGCTGCTTCATAATCACTGTCTCATCTCCAGTATGTGGCTCTACAAAATAGGCCATATGCCCCAGGAGGAGCAGGTGGCATCCACAACACTGTGTGCGTTAGTGTTTGGTGAAGTCCTGTGCACAGTTGCAGGGGACCCGAGGTCCAGGACAGAAGCTCTTCTAGAGTAGTTCCACACGAAGGGCACAGCATCACCACAACCACTGCAGCAGCGTATAGCTGCAATTAAATCCATTTACTGCAGACCTCCTCCTCTCTAGATCTTGAAACACATATCTGAGCCAAGCAATTAAATACGTACATCCTACTCATCTTAACTTATTGTGTATATTTTCCAGAAATATTTTGCCTCTTCCCAGAAATCGTCTTCATCCAAAAGCAGTGAGTAATTAATGTGCCACTATAAAAGAATGTGTTTAAACTTAGGCTGTTCTGTTTTATATATAGAAACAGATGGATGCTTTTTATTATCTGGATTAAGTAACAGAAGCAGATGACTCTGAATGTCAGATTGATCTAATATTGTAATTGTGGCTATTCATCTTTTGGACAAAAGAGGTACATTGGACATCTGCACTGATCCAAGAAAAACTTCAAATGTTTCAAGGAATATAAGTCTCGGTCCACAAAAATAACTTATTGTACTAAAAAAAAATACCAGTTGAACTCCAGGAACCTTACTTTCAGTAGCAATGGGAGATTTTGCCCAATCTGAAGCACCTTCCTTGAGCCTCATTCCTCTCAGATGATGAATGATTAATACTTTCTGAAAATGGAATCCTTCTAAAATGTCGGGCTGGGCAGTCTGAGTAACCAGTATCACTAGAAAATGCAGTCCATGAAGGAGTAATTACAAGCTTTGCATTCCTAAGGCTGTGTTTGTCATTCGTCTTCTTCCTCTACTCTTGTCCCCAGTCTGTCCCTTCCACTGTGCTGGAAAACAAAGGTTTTCTGAAGCAAACTACTTGGAAACTTTAACTGCAGCAAATAGGCAAAAGCAAATGCATAAAAGGTTCTTCTTGAGCCAGATTAGTTCCATAAATTGTTCTGCACCATAGCGTTATTAACAGTTGTGCCAGCACAAGAAGGGGTACGCGTAAGGAGCAAACTACCAAGAAAGAGGTTGACAGTAACTGCATCAGCATCTGTGCCAAAAACTACGTGCACCACTGTCCCAGCCCAATGCTCTGAATTGTCCTTAAGAAATAATCAGTCTACGAATAACTACATAGAGAAATTAGATGCTTAAAATTAGGGATTTGGGGTCGTACCATAGCACTAGGTGTTACAGTAACATAATGCAGGTGGTATAAGAACATCTTAGTCTTACTTTCAGTCCTTAAATTTCTAGATGTACCAAGTATTTTGGGGCAGGGGGGTGTTGCACAGCTCTACATACAACAGCAGTAGCATTTTAGTTGCCCTTCCACCTCATCACAACGTTCTTCCAATTTAGATCTGTATCCTGTCAGATGCTGAACAATTCCTGAGTGGTGCCAAGTCCAGGATTTCTCTTTTATGAAATGGTTTGATTTCTCAGCTTTTCCTATCAACATAAGATTAGAAAAAAAATCCTTCTGACAGGAGAATGTTGGAAAGAAATTCCACTCTCTGATCAGCAGTAACAAGAATACTCCTGCTTCAGAACAGACTTGAGTGCCATATTGCAGCTGAAAGCTCTCCATTAATTCATTCTCGGAGCTTACCTCTGAGATGACTATCATCTTAGCTTTGCAGAGAATCGAGAGACTATTGTTTTGCTGAGGCCACACACTGAGTTAGTTACAGCATCAAGGACAGAGCTCCCAAACAACCACTTATCTGTACAATGGGTGTATTCAGCCCCTGGTTACCCAGGAGTTACCCATTTTGGCACAAGAGTCAGCCTAGGAAAGAGTTACCCAGTGTAGTCCAAATTTTTGGGTCTTTGCTTGTTGTGTAAGTGGCCAGCCCTTACAGTTTTAAAGAAAAACATAGTAATGAGCATCATGTTTGTCCAGTGCTGTGCCGTGCCTTTCTGTCCCTGACCGTGCCTACACTGACAAAGCAAAACAATAACTGAAACATCTGTTAACTCCTCCCATTCAGTCCGTTCTCAACAGTGCTAACCAGCACTGATCACGTTAACAGAACTGTAACCCTTGTTCCTCTCAAAGGCCTGGGCTGACTGGGAGAAAAAATTTCTCCACATCTCACTGCCCCAACTGTTGGATGATGGATTACACCTCTCCAACCAGTGAAAAGCCATTAAACTGGTGGATGAAGATGGACAAATTAGCAACTGGTGCCTCTTTGAAAGGTACTTATCATATGGAAGTCTGATTCCCTAAAAGGCAAGAAGTGCGAGCCAAACGAAAGCATCTCCAAAAGAAGCCAGGAAATGAGTTGGATTGCTTTAATTCTAGCATAGTGAAAAGACAGTCTACTCTGTATCCTCTCTGTTCAGTGGAAGATGTGTTCTCAGTATATTCAAATCTGCTGCAAAATCTCTGCTTTCCAGCTCAGAAATGAAACATGAACCAAAAGGTCTCACTGTAAAATTCAGGGCCAGTTTTCTCAATACTACAAGCAATCTCAAGGTTATTAGAATGTTCAAAATTAGATCGATGTTTGCTAAAATTTTTCAAACGCGTCATAAAAGCTGATGATGATATATGCATTCTGTACAAATACTTCTTTAAACATTACTACAGATTACCAAGACCAGATTATTTATTTGTGCACTTCCCATTTAATAATAATTCCTTTTTTAATTGCCTCTTATCAAATCTAATGTATTTTTCCATTACAGGACCATGAAGCAAATAATAATGGTGAAAGTAAGTATTCTGTACTGAAAACATGGCAATATGAGAGGGATTTGTTGTCAATATGTCATTGTTGACCTTAATATAGCATGTAGTGGAGTTTGTCACTGTAGATTTTATCTGAACTCTTTTCTAGAATAATTAGAGTGAAAACATGTTAAGACAAAAATTAAACTAATGCATATTTTTTACTGTTATTACATTAACACTGAAAGGGCAATGAGGAAAATCCACTGTTCAGATACGGCTAATATGGCATACTTAAATACGTTGTTTGCATCTCTAGATCATAGCTTCAATAACACGCAAGAATCCAGATTTCCCACTGGAGCAGCTCCATCTCCATTACCAAGGGGCCTGTGAGTAAACAATAATAAAACTACTTCTTAATGGGGATGGGGTTAATAGGTGTATTAGCAGCTAACTCCTATCCTTGCCTATGGCAGCCAGAATTCAGAATTAATTTTTATTGCTGTTCATGAAAGATATCCTGACTAGGTAAAGGCAAGCTATTATGTTGTTATTTCTGGAGGAATACTGTTTGTATGCCAGTGGCATTGCCCTTCACTGCCTGTCACGGATGGCAGATGCTGGCTGGCTTGCTTAATTTAGTCACACGCTGCAGCAATAGCATGTGCATGCCTATAGATGCAGAAAGTTGTGGTTTTCATTAAAACTCTTTTGCCCCATCCAAGTTGCCATTTTAACTATTGGACAGAGTGTAGCTTCCTTGCATATTGTAAGTACCTTTCTGGAGTACCCACATTACATCTGATACCCATATTCTTTCTTATTTCTTTTCCCTAACTGCTACAGCTATCCAATAAGGAGATGCATCCCATCTTGGCCAGAAGTATCTTGGGAATTGATGAACCTGATGCTTAGTTGCTAAATGAACTCATGTATCTGCTAAGTAATCATGCTCTTTTTCTTTTTCCTCCAATCTGCAGAAAGAAAACTTCTAATGCAGTAAATTCACCAGTAAGTTGACTTGTAATTGCATAATCAAATGATAATTTTACAGGTGATTTTTAGTTTATTGTAAAACTTACTTTTATCTTGAGTTTGGGTACAACATAAATGCATAAAAAGAATACGGGAAAGAGTTATAAAGAAACAAAATACTTGGGTGCAGTTATATGAACTAAGCAGCAGTGAGAAAGTTCACGCAGAAAAATATTTGATTAAAGGGATGTTTGGATTCAGTACTCTAGGATGTAACAATAAACGCAGTGCAAGAAATGAATTAAATGAGAAATAAATAGGAACACAGGCCGTTCACAAGTAGTCTCTGAAATATACAGGGCTGCATATGGGGAACATGGATTTATTGTAAGAGTGATAGTTCAGGAAAGATGCTGGATTTTATCAGAATTTCTCAGAGGTTTTTCAGTAAATATTTCATCATTAGAAAAATATCCCAAAACCTCTTGTGGGACAAAGTGAAAGAACTGGTTGAAATTTTCAAAGAAATTAATTTGAAAAATGTTTCAAAACTGACAGTTTATTATCATTGTTTCAAAATGAAAAAAAAAAAATTGAAACTGGAAGCTTGGGCAAGTTTTTACTGTGAGCTACACTGACAGTTTAACTTTCAGTAAAAAGAAATTTGTTCAGATGTTTGAGCATAGCTTGACAAAGATGAAAATATTCAAATTTTGATTCACAAGTATTTGGGATGGACTCTTCATTTTTGGACTTGAGATAAAAATGAACCATTTGTTACACCATAAATTTACTGATGAGAGTTAAAAAAAAAAAAAAAGCAGCACACATCTCTAGATTTTACTTTTGTCCATCTATTTATACACACTAACTGGGATTGTTTCCAAATCTACTTTGTAAAATCCCAAGCTTCAAGGTCATACAACTAGAGGCTCTTCACAGGGTGGCCATGTCCCTACCTCCTAATCCCTCCAGGATGCTGTGAATTCTAAATGTAAACTAGTTCACAAAAAGTGTAAAAAGATAAACATTTGCTGTACAAGTGACATGCCATTTAAGATTTGGTTTCCTTCTGTTTTATTGCAGAAACCGTGTTTACCTTCCAGAGAGACCTTAACTGCAAATGAAGGTAAATAATCTCCACTATTGTGAAAAAGTTGACATTAATCAGAATTTAATTTTCTTTTTATTAAAAACATGAAACAAACACCACCACACTCAATTTATTCTAGGTTTTTGAGGGGGGGTTGGTTTTAGCAGTTTCGAACTGGATCTGGCCAGCCTTGGTTGCACCGAATATCATTGTTCTCTAAAAGCAGTCACAGTAAAGCTATTGAGGTTACTGGCAGGGTAAAGTACGACATAATGGACCAGCAATGTGCTATATAATCCTCCAAGTGGAGAAGGGGGAAGGGAGGCGAAGCGTTGAGCGCATCATTCTGAACTCAGCCAGAACCACCTCACACGGAGCAGACTCCTGGCAAGAGCCAGTCCCTTGCACGGGCAGAAAGTGTGTCTTGCCTCTGTGCAAGGCAGCAGCTCCTCCAGGCAAAAACTCAGCAGGAGCTGAGTCTAGCTGCTGTCTAACACAGGGTAAGATGCAGCCAGCCAGCCGCACCTCCTCCGGCTGAGCTCTTGTAGGCAGCCTGCCCCAGCGTCCTCCTCCGTGTCACACAGCTCGCCTCTCAGACCCACTGAGCTCCTACAGGCATTCACAACGCAGCTATTTGCCTAGAAATTTGGTGGTATGCTACTAGCTAATAAAGAAAGCAGCAGGATGGCAGGCTGCCATGTAAGGAAAAAACCCAAAAGTTGTAATAATTAAAGAAGCCCTCCTTCACCTACTGGGACTGTCTTATCTGGGACAATATACTTCTGAAGAAATCTTGACTCTACAATTTGTTTTCCCAAACTACAGAAAAACCTACAGCAGGAGAACGGCGACGAGGTTCCAGCCAAGAGCTTCCGCTTCCACGCCTTCCAAGTGGTGCCCAAAAGTAAAATCCCTTTTCATCATCTGTTGAGTATTTCAGTGCACCAGCTCCTACCTGCTCGGTCTGAACACAGCTGTGAGAAGTTCAAAGGGGAGCACTGTTTTCTCTGTAGCCTTCTGTTGCTTTTTGAAAGTCATCTTTCTTGAAGCTTCACAGTAGCAAAAAGTAAAACGTGGCATATGCATCCAAATACTATAACCACCACCAAAAAGCATGGAAGGATATAATATCTAATTAGGTGATGGAGTTTTAAACCAGATGTTTAAATTCCTAATTGTCAGTACTAGTGAGATATGAATTTTTTTTAATACCTGTACCTGGCATTTACTTCTCATTGGACAGATGGGTAAGATGGAACACATTCTACCACTGCATGCTTCAAATACACAATTTTAATATTTTCAGAACTGGTTAGATCTCCTCAGACCTTTCTGTAACCTCTTGATATTTATTTCAGGCCTTTGCTCCAAAAGTCCTCAATTCTGCCAAGTAAGTATAATTCAGATTTTGAATTAAAATGTGATTAACTTGTAATTTCAAATTAATCTTTGAATTAAGATTATTTCAAGATGCATGCATATTCATTAGTTTGGCATTAACATTTGTCTTTGTAATGCATACAAACAGGAAATCAGGTATCCAGGCGCTTAGCTCAGCTAGTAAACCCAGAAAACAACTACCTATACTTATTTTCCATATTTCTATATAATTACTATGCAACACTATTTAACCATTTCCCTTCTGTTTTCTTAAACTCTTCGACATCTGTATTTCAGCCCTAACAGCTATTTTCTACTAAGCTTTATTACAAGTATAATTAAGCTTCATAATCTTTCCAACTAGTTCTGCTTCTCTATCTAGCTGCCTAGATTTCTTGCACACATATACAAACATTTCAGTTGGACTAAATTAGTGAAAAATGATCTCTGAGCTACACTTCGTTTTCCTGACTCCCTCACCTATATGACTACTTCTCACACTGGACTGAGTGCTTTTTGCATTTTGTTCCTGCATTTTCTTTATCTATTGCTACACTGATTCACTTGGGGGTGGGGGGGGGTGTCTTGCATTTTAAGTCCAGCTCTGGCTATTAACCAAGTTGTTAAGCAAATTGTTATTAACCAAACTGTTTCTCTCTTTATAAGCAAGGCTCCTCTTTTGAGCAGGCAAGTGTCCCAGGCTCTTGTATAGGGCCCATCCATTTACAGTAGATAGCTTTCCTGAGTGATACCAAAGGTCAAGCATTTCCAGATCTTCCGAAGTCCTTGTAACAAATCAGTTTCTTAGAGCATAACAAACACGCTTTGAAAACTTACACATGTTGTTCTTTCTCTTTTCTAGAAGTGCCAGAAGCTGCAAATCGTTCTCTGGGTACTTCCCCTCACAGCAGCATTTCGTCTGTTTCAAGTACTGCAGACCAGGTATAACATTAGCTAAATTTACATTACAGAAATCTTCTTATCCTTTACTTTCAAGTAGTATTTCTGCCCCTACTCCCTTTTTAAATAAAAATCATACTCCTTTTGTGGAGGGCATCCACATCCCCTTTTGCAGTGATGATTTTCTGTATCACAAATGATCTGAGTATTAACTTTCATACAAAAAAATGCTTAGAACATGGAACATTATACCAAACCTCGGCAGTCTACCGGTTACTTTAAACAAAACCCAAAAAAGCTTCTTAGTTTCGGGTTTTCCTGACTCCCCAGTTCATAATACTTCAACATAATTTGAAACATGGAAACCTGTGGTGATGTACTTAAGTATAGTCTTTGATATAGATGGCTATAAGGAGTTTTTAATTGCCTACTTTTTTCTAACTTCTAGCTGTACATACTGTCTCCTGAAAGATAATAATGTGCACCAAGCAGTGAAGCTATCTGCAGCTATTAGCATTAGCCTGCACTGATATGATGTGCTAAGAAACCCGAGAAACGTGTAGAAGGAAACAGGGATGGCCTGCTGACTGGCCCAACACAGCAGGATGCAGAGGGTAGAATCACTTATATGAACGCTGCCCTACTTATTGCAGTTTGGGGTGTCAGCAAAGTTTTAAGAACCAAGAAAGTCACTGCTGCTTCTCTCAGAGGATGGTGTGATGCCTCCCCCTACATGTTTTAGTCTCTCTCAAGTCCTACTCCTTTCTGTTCTTTTAAACAGACGTTCAAATAAACAATCCAGCAGACACTAAATAAACAGCTTGTAGCAATTACATTTGCAGCTTTTATGTAACAGCCACGGGCAAAACCAGGTCTTAATAAAACATCTGTTTAAAAAAAATTTAACTGTTAGTATTATTTTCCCATCAATTATGTACAGTGGTATCATTTGCTGTAGCATCCTGCACAATACAGGCACTTGCAGACACGATTCATGCCCATAAGGCTCATTATTTGTTTGGTTCCCATCTGGCAGCAGCTCTCTGCTTCCAGATTATAGGCCATAGATAGCGTGAGAAGAAAGGTCTGGGGGCAGTTCATTTGTCGTTCTGTTGAACAAAGATGGTTTACTCGACTCATTCTCTAAGTGGCAGAGTACCTTGCATACTTGCAATTCCTCTCATCTTATCTTTTTCCAATGAATAGAGTGACTGGATAAATACATGGAAGAACTTTGGAGGTAAAGTTACATGTTACAGCTTGAGCCAATCTAAGAATTTAGTGCAACGCCCCGAAAATGGAGGCTCTGCTCTCTCCTCACTGTCAGCTCCCCTCCCAGCCACAGGTTTCTCTGATGTTTCTCTGATACTGCGGTGGGGTAAACCAACTCATTAAACTGACTGAAAACCAACCTGGCAGTCAAACACAAAACAAGGCAAAACAAAAAAGGTAAAAAAAATTTTTTGTGCAAGATTAATGAAGTGAATTATCTCACCGTGGGATCAGAGGAGTAACAAAATGAGCACAAGGGAGAAGCCAAGACATTCCCTGTCTGGCAGCGATAAGCCTGCTAGACCAACTCAGCCATAATGTGCAACTTCATCTTTAATCTGTATTGTACGGAGGTGACAAAGCTTGTGTGAAAATGAATTTTATCATTAAGCTTGTTACTATAAAGTTGGAGCAAAATTGTTCAAATTACCAGGAATGTTAATACTCAGAAGTATTCATTACGAAATACTCAGCACTATTTCTATAGCCTCCCCACTCACTTCAGTTAGTTTTTGCATCAACCTTCTCAGCAAGAGCTCACTTTTTGATTGCTGTCTTTATAACCTGCTAGTTAATCTTCCAGCTATTGAAGTCTGATAATATACAGGTCTCGTGTTGCTTCTAATCCCTCATCCTGTTCTTCCCTTGAGTATAATTTCTTTTCATACTTCTCTAAAATCCCCCATACCTTTCCCCTAAACTCCACTCCTGTTCCCAAATGTACACTCACTCCTGCATCATCTTACTATGCAGTTTTCTACCACTTCTTCTTACTCAAATTATAATCTCATACCACTCACTCCCAACTGCCATCACCTCCCCACACCTTTTTATCTTTGCCCTTCCTTTGCTATGAGAGCTTTTATCTTCTAAAACAGAATTCACCTATCTTTAGGGTGCCAGTCTTTCTACCTTGTATTTTCAGATCTGCACCTATGCCCCTGTCCATGAAGCTCTTTGTCCCATGTTTTCCACTGGAAGAACATGTTTAGTTCATTTACTGTACAGAACAGTGCCAAGCATTAAACAGAATGGAGAGAAGGAGGATGATCTTGGTGGTGTTGACAAGGGATAGTATACAGAAATGAGGCACCCAAGAGATATATTATAAAATGTAAGCCACTCTTGCATTGTGTCACAGATGTAATCCTTCTCCACAGTAAACATGGTTTTATGCCTTTTAGATAAGAGCACTGTTTCAAATGTAAGGATATATTCGGACTCAGTCCCCCCAGAACTGAATCTGTATCTCATGTCTCGGGTGAAAGCACTGGGGGCTGAACTGCTGTATTAGTAGAGGAAAGACATGAATTATTCCCGTTTTGTAGGACAACATCCATTTGTCCTTACTTAATAACAACAAAAAGAGCAAAAGATGCTTTTATCCAGCCCCCATGCTATCCAGATGGAGGCAATCGTGATCATGTTCACAAATAGCATTAAGTATATGGGAAACTTTATTCCCAAAGCTTAGATGCCTGCCAAATCTGGACACTTAATTGGCTAGCCCACAGCTGAGCAGCATCTAAATTGTTAATGGTCAATTTATTCCTCAACATTTTCTGGATACCCTCTTTAAATTCTACTAGAACAGCTTCCTGCTTTAAAAATACCAAACTATCCTCCAGTTGAACCTGACTACTTTCCTCAGGGTATCTTTCTCTTCTGTTGTGTATCAGCCTTCTATCACATACCTGTTACTACTGTTTTGACACACTAGTTTTTCTTTGTCGTACCTCTATCCAACAAAATCAGTAAGCTCCTGGCAAAGATTTTCTAAATTCTGTGTTTTCTAAAGTGTTCTGCATTTGAGTTCTTCACAGCTGTCATTATTTAGTAGTAACTCCCCTACAGGCCATATTCTTTATTATTATCATTATTCTAGGATGCTGGTGTTCATAGTAAAGCATGGTATGCTGCAACCTGTGATAGGAAAACAGCAGAAGATGCACTGTACCGATCAAACAAGGTAGGTCACTTTTTTTTTTTTTTTTTTAAAGAATGTCTAATTTATGAAAAGACAGACAACCAGAAATATTCTAAGAACTTCAGCTGTATTCTGAACAGGTCAGAATACTGTGCCATGCAAGTACTATCAAACATGACATTTCTGTGGTGAAACTATTTAACTATGGTTTCTATCCCAAGACAAAGTTGCATTAGTGTAACTCAAAGCCTGGTGCACTGCAGGGAAAGGTATTACAGACTAGAGAGGAAGATCCGAGAGCTCACGTGCATCCATTAAAACGAAAGGCCAAAGCCCCATGACTTTTTAAATGATCTCCACCACTGTCCAATGACTTATGCAAAAACAGCTGATGATTCTGCTATGCATTTTGAAATAGCAACACTATGCTTTTGAGTTCTCTCAACTATCCTGTGTACAAAAGCTAGCGTCACAGAAGGGAACAGTAACATGTCGAGTTGCATCCTCAGCATCGGATACATTTCTACTCTTGCGTAAGTCCACAAAGCAGGATAAAGGAGCAAACCACTGGGGTTATGACCAGTGTAGGCTACTGCAGACTAGTGAGCACTGGGCTACAGTGTCAGTAGCTGTAGGAGCTCATCTTTATCAGACTGCTTTTTGCAGCTTTGAAGAAACAGTATCTCCACTTCTCACTGCTTTCTTGCCTACCTACTGCCACTGATAGTAACTTCATTTCCTAATTATCTGTGGCCCCCAACAGACTGCCACTGTGTGTGTTTGTTCTTTCTTTCTCTGGGTGAGAGAGAACAGGCAGCAGCAAATGAGACTCTTAAATGACACCTTTGTAAACTACTGTTAGACAGCAGGAACACATGCTACCTCTCATCTCCTGCTGTACAGTTTTTCTAATGGGAGAAAAGGGTTTAATGCTAATGTAGATGAAAATATTAAGCTAAAAACAAAGTAAGTTGTTGAAAAAAATAAGTTGAATACACTTTACTACTTTTCTCCCTTTAGGATGGATCTTTTCTCATAAGAAAGAGTTCTGGACAGGATTCACGGCAACCATATACACTGGTTGTGTTTTACAACAGAAGAGTGTACAACATTCCTATACGATTTATTGAATCAACAAGACAATATGCACTGGGCAGAGAAAAAAGTGGTGAAGAGGTGAGATAATGGGGGGGGGGGGGGGTGTGCTGTTCCTAAGAGTTTTCTGTTATATACCTTTAATAGCAAGGATTAAGATGTATTGCACTATGAGCAAAAGGATTCTTCATGTATCAAGATAAAAGTATACCCTATATAATGACTGGTCTATCAAGCTAGAGAAACCAGTGTACTATCAGCTCCTGCATACTGTGAGTAGTTAAAAGTCACAGATCAAGTTTAAAACATACTAATAGAACTGTTTTGAAAAGTCATCAGGATCAGAGCTGCAGCTGCTGGGTAAATTCTCCAGCTGTTTATAGTCCTCTATTCACCTTCTACCTAAGACTCTAGTTAAGTTTCTTGGAAAAATTGTAAAGGAAGATAGCCCTGCTCAGAAAAAAAAACAAACAACCACCACCAACCAAAACCTCTGTCAAAAATGAGGATGACTACTTTTAATCCTATGTTCACATAAAGAAAATGTGAACTCTACTTCTAGAGTGCAAAAATCACTGGCTGGCTATTACACCACACAGATAATTACTGATGGCAAAACAGAAACTTGGAACCCAAATAAAATAAAAACTGTTTGCTATGCCTGCACAGAGTAGGCTTTTCAGGGATGTGAAAGTAGGCTTGCCTTAGCCTAATTATCTGCCTCCCAGGCAACGGTTTTGAGGTTACAGAATAAATAACAGCCTGGAGCTCATCTGGCCTTCAACAAAGGGTCAAAAATGACCTCAGGAGAAAGAGATGTCCAAAATCTGTATTTGACCAAAGATCAAAAGGAAAACCAACAGACCTAGGAGATTCTGGATATTAATTTACAGTGACAAACATTAAAATTGCATAACTAAAACAGTTCGCATTGACGGCTGTCTGTACCATATTACTCCTGGAGATTGCCTTCCCCCTAATAACTGAGGTGGCTGAGCCACAGATGAAGCAGCTTCCAAACTGCAGCAGTCTGCAGCCTGGTGTATATATATATATATAAAGCGGCATCAGTTTAATATGCCATGTAATGACCTCTGTGGTTCAGTTTGTGCAGGTGGCAACCACAAATGGAAAGGAGCACGAAATGAGGCAGCTAGTGGCCATAGTATCTTCCATTGTCCAAAATTTAATCTGTTTATGACTATAATCAGGACGAAGAGCAGGATCAGTGCTTACTAAAAGGCAGAGCGTCTCATGTGGCAAGAGTCATAGCGCCACTCTTTTCAGTGCTGGGAGAAGCAAAGAGAAAAAGATGATGCACTGATTACTGTCAATATTAGAGCGTTAAAGGAAGCCAGCACTAACTAATGTTTTTCTCTATCCAGCGCTTTGACAGTGTTGCTGAAATAGTAGAGAATCATCAGTGCACCTCCCTGGTTCTAATTGACAGCCAAAACAACACAAAAGACTCAACGAAACTGAAACACATCGTAAGAGTTTCTTAATCAAACTGAACTGCTAGAATGAAGACTTTTAATCATTTCTTTCAACATCCTAAAACATGTGGATCAGGTATTAAAAGAAGAAAATCCAAAATGATGGAAAATACTCTTTAAGAGCACCTACTGAGTAGTTAAGAGATGCAGTTCATAAAGTTCAACCCCATGTCACTTCTATCAGAAAAGCACTCATATTTAACACAAGAAGCCAAAGCAGATATACTCTCATCTCTGGCTTCCATCTGTGACAACACGGGTATTCAAAGTCACGTGAAGAACAACTGCATACCACAGCCTGGTCCGCTGACTGCTATTTAAAGGTAATTTCCTGTAGGACATTTTCACTCTCAAAATGAGAATACTCACTGTGATCTACTCTTCCCATTTCTTACGTTTACCACGGATCACAGCTTTCAGCAATTTCTTTGTAAAGTGCACAGCCCCAGAAGTCAGAGCAACTCAGCCTAATGTACCACTGTGTACAAGCGGAAAATAGGACTGTACTTCATGTGATTAGCTGCAATAAAGCTGTCTTGAGTGTTTTAAATTAATGGACATGTGTTGTCTTTTTCCTCAGCTTTAATCTGTTTCATGAATATTTTTGTTTGTATTTTCAAATGTGCAAATAAAAGTATTGTAAAGTCAATAGTGTATGGAGGCATAGCTGGATCACATTTTTTAGCATCCTTCCAGCAAGAAAGCACCAATTTCTATCATTGATGTTTTAATGTATATATTTGTATGTGCTCCTTTACAAATTCTGTTACAAAAACTATCACTTTTTACAGCTTTAGCATATATATTTGGCTTAATAGTTCTCAAACCTTTGGTCTTCAGATTGCCTACTGTTGGTGACCTAAGCATATTGCTTCACTGTTAAACTAACCACCCACTCAGTTCTTGCAGAATTAGTTTACACACACACAAAAAAAACATTCCTAACCTTTCTTTTTTCAAGCCTGTTCTATCACAGTGGTTTACTTATTATATTATTGCAAACAAAGTAAACTCCACAAAGGCTAAAGTGGTGAAAATTAAACTGATGAATGTATAAATTGCACCAATGAAAAACTTTTAGGAACGGTTAATTATGTCTGGAGGTGTTTGATTTCACTGGCATCTTAAAAGGTATTTACCAAAACTAACACGCTATACACACCTGCTTTGTTCTTTTGGTTCCACATCAGGTGCTGTTCCCTAGGTTTATGTGCAAGACATTTAAGGCAAGATTGAGCCAAGACCTGTGAAGTCTCAGCAAGTCACTTACAGCTATGTTGTAGCTGTAGTCTGCAACTACTTCATTGTGGTTTTGATCAATTACTTCTACAAGTAATGCACCTCTCTTCTAGAAAGAACTGCTTATTAATATGATGTTCAGCACATGGCTACCTACCTTGCTGCATCTGTTTCTTCCCTCTGCAACAGATAATACCCCAGATGTGAAGCAAATGAGGCACTTCCAAGTAAGAAACAATGTATACAGACTTTACACAAGCCTACCTATGACAGACTGTTCACAGTACTACATAAATGCTGTGTTTAGTATATTGTTCAGTTGGCATTAATTAGTATTATACTAATACTATGTTTAGTACTAGTGTAATGTTTAGAACACTCAGACTGCCAAGTCAAGGCCTCAAAATTAACAAAAGTTCTTAGCCTCTGTAAGCTTGATTTACTCCTTCTGTATGTGTACTCTGATATCATTTAGTTGCATGAAACATCACTTTAGGTTACTACTTCAAGCAATACTCACAAGGGAAAATACTCTGTGAAAAAGCAGCCACTCAATATTTAGCTTTCTTTGCATTCATGTAGAGTCCTTGCTTTGTTCATTCATGTCCTGCACAGTATTTAAACTTTGTTCTTAACAAAACTGTCTGTTTCTTGTTAACTTTTGTATGTTGCTCCTCACAAAAGTGTCTAGGTTCTTCAAACGTTGTTTTCTGAGTTAAATGTGTAGTATCAACATCTTTCTAGAATTGGGGGGAAAAAAAGGCATGAAAAAGTGAAACTCAAGTGTACCTATAGACTTCCCTATGAGAGACTAAGTATCAGGTTTTTAAGGTAATTAGCAATACTGAGCCCTTTCCCTCCTCAAAGCATTGCTGCTCCTGCCCCTTAGCTCTTAAGTGCTCAGCACTACACAGAACTTTGTGGCTGATCTACAAATAACAAATATACTCTAGATAAACATTCAACTACTTTCATCCTCAAATCCTTCTTTTCCTTTTAGCCATGTTCTAAATCAAGGGTACCTTACAGTTTTGACAACACAGTGAGGCAGGGATTTGATAGGCAACACCACCTTCCACAAAATAATCTATTAATCCTGAGGAAAACATCCTAGCCATAAAATAAGGCTCCATGGGGGGTGGGGAGGGGAACAAATCTACCAGTATGTGATCACCTGGTTTACTATACTCACAGTTTTATACAGGAAGAAAGGAAGCAGATTAGTAACTCTGCTTTCCTTACTCCAGCTAGATCTTTTATAGCTTGGGCAGACTGTGGTGTAGACATACTTTGAAACACAATTTTAGCTGGAGAAGACAAAGGT
Source organism: Sagittarius serpentarius (assembly GCA_034782735.1). Classification (NCBI taxonomy): domain Eukaryota; kingdom Metazoa; phylum Chordata; class Aves; order Accipitriformes; family Sagittariidae; genus Sagittarius; species Sagittarius serpentarius. The sequence goes on along the minus strand of JAVKLA010000093.1, from coordinate 24,807,190 downwards.
TTGGCAAGTTTCAGGTATAGGATTGTGCCACCAAGTTACCATTTCCTAGATTCTGTATTGGCTGCTGAATCAGTAGTGTCAAGATTTTTAACATAGCGTGCTCCATCCTGAGTTCTAATTTATTTTATATACTTGCAAAATGCAAAATTATCACTCAGGATGGAGCACGCTATGTTAAAAATCCCAATGCTATTGACTATATATTGAATCAACCTGAAACTTTTTATCATTCAACTGTTGCAGTGCCAGCAGCTGCCACTAGTTAATGCTGTCAGGTGTTTCCACCAGGTAGCAGATATGTCAAATCTGGCCTCTGACAGACATAGCAACACACCTCTCCCCCCATATTTCTTTGATACTGTTAGCTAATTTCTCTGCCATGTAATTGTCATTAACTGAATAGCTAGGGAAAAAACAAAGGAAGACCTAAAACTAGAACTAAAAAATTGGCTTTAAAAATAAGTAAATTTTTTTTCTGAGAACTCAGGGCAAAGTATCGTATTTACTAATACAGAAAGGAGCAGAAGTGTTGTCTGCCTACCTGATAGAGAAAGGAGAGTATAATGAGTACTGCACATCATTCCTGACAATGTTTTTTCATGAAAGGAGTAAGAACTTGCATTCTCAAAAATCCAAGTGTTCAGACATACAAGTTACAGAACTACATTCCTCCTTCAATCTAAACCACCATCAGCAGGCAGAGATCCTTAGGACGTGTTAAAAAAAAATCTCACATGACAACAGCCCTGGAACAAATATTGAACACAAGTTTTTTGTTAAAACATTGAAATTACTGAGGAAAAGAAACCATGACTTACTGATGAATACACATCTTGCAAAGAATATACAATGGGCTAGATTTTAGGCCACTTTACACAAACACACAAATACTGTACAAACACTTGTTGACCCTGCACTTGCACTTGCACTTATTTCTGTATGTCCTAAAACACTATAACAAAGTTAAGGTCTTCTTATCTTGCTAAATGCGCAGTTACAAGCTATCTTAAAATGTTACAGTTGCAAAGTCAAGCACTCAAAATCAAGACACTCTTCAAATCAGGTTACCTGTGCAACCTTAATTTGTCACATCGCATATATCCATTACAAGCATTAAAGGTGTTATCATTGACTATTTTTCCATATGGATTTATGTATTTCACTTGCTTCACACAATACTTCAGGGATAAATTGCAGACGTGTAATGAAAGACTAGTTTGCAGGATATTTGTAAGGTACCTTTCCCATTTACTGAAGATGCTGAGAAATGCGCAGACAAATATTGCAGGATTTAGCCAGTAAAAAGATATAGCCTCATATTGTTAAAGCACCTGAGCATTTCATTGAAAAACTGTGTATTGTCCCTGCACCTTCTACTGCACCATCCACTGCAATGCTTTGGCTTAAGCCAAACTTTCTCCTGATGATCATTAATTGTGATCTTAATTCCACTGAAGTCTCACCTGAGATTCTTTGAAATCTGAGCTGAAGTGCCAAACTCTTAGGACCTCAAACAAAGCATTATGGAAAAGCTCATAAGAAAAAAAAGAATTCTGTATTCAGAACAGTACTTGAGCAATGTGCCCTAAATAATACACCGTAATTAATGGTGGGGAAACAAAATATTAAATCACTGCTCAAGAGGGAGCAACAATTCTCTGCACTGAATGAGATGGATGTCCATGGATAAAGCGACACACGACAGTGAATTAAGATTGTATAAAGCAACCTTATTTCAACGTTTCCTAGCTTTACAATGTTCTTTTTCACAGTATTGTTTAAAGTTACCCAATCCATAGGAAAACAAGCTGGAGGGAAAAAAATTCCAGTGACAGTTGTCACTCACGATTCATCAATATAGAGAGGAAAAAAAAAACCTAACTCTACAGCAGAACTTCCACCTCAATGCTAAGTAACTGTTAACAAAAATTGGTCATCCTTGGTGAAGTTGCACTGAATAGGTTTTAGCAACAAACTTCAGAGATGTTTCTGCCAAAGGAGGCAATAGCAATGTCCAGAATTCAGGGGTTCAGTTTCAGGGTTTGTAGGAGAGCAAGCTGAGGCAGCCAACAGATCCTTCCAGTCCAAAAAAACTTGACACATTTTTGTCCTTTCCTAATACTGTTTCTTTCCAACACACTTCCTCACCACTACACTAGTTTCTTCGAAGTTCCTAGCCAAATTAATGTCAGAGCTCAAGCCCATTGTGCAGCACAAAATGATCCAATTTTGATACAGAACACACACCAGCTGTATATTAATTCAGCCAAACTATGCTGCCTTGACTGCCTTGGGTACTTCAGTTGACTTCCATATACAACTCACCAGCTACAGGGCTAGTGTGTATCTTCCTGCCAACAGACACATCAAGACAGAAAAACATATCTAGCTACTGAATTTTTTTTTTTAAATAATTTTCATTACAACACTTTTTAAAACATAAGTCAAATTCTGTTACTGGTGACATCCCTGTGACATCCACGAAAGACTTCCAATTGTTTCATTAGTAGCAAGTCAATCATCTGCACTTTCACCTGATGGAAATAGTCACAGAGAACTACCCGTGGGCTTGCACACAATCAAAAACCTCAGAGATTCAAATGCCCCACTCCTCTCCAAGTCCAGTACTCACTTTTGACAGCTTTTCCATCAATACTTTGCAAAGCTGACTTACACACCTAAGATACAATCTTCCAGTACTTGGGCAAAAGGTGCCATATGCTAAAGGCACTCCCGCTGAAGACTGGATCTAGCCTCCAGGTTCATTAAGAATCTCGAGGACAAAGCCTCTAAACATAGTAATTACTGTGGATAATAAGGACCTTCATTTGTATACTCTTAGTCACTATGGATAAGATACAGTCTTTTGTTTATGTACTCTCACATAAACATTAAGAAATGTGAAGAATATCTTCCCTTCATTGTTATCCCTAAAACTGTAAGCAGGAAGCAAGCAGGCTCCTAGGAATATTAGCCTACTGGCTGGTAAAATGAGGGAGGAGTAACTCAAGCCTTTGTTTTGCCAAACCCCTGGTACCCTAAAAGGCAGTTCATCTGAATAATCAATGGTAGAAAATACTATTTAGTCATTATAGCGACAACTTACATCCAAATGGAAAAAAACCTATAATATAGTTACAGGCCTGAAATGGTGCTTTGCACTTCACCATATCCTGGCCTTCCTATAGGGTTTGTGGCAGACATACTATAAAAAAAAAAAAGTAGTATTTTCTATAAATGCTCACAGTCATATTCTGTAAATACAAGTTATAGCAAATTTAATAGTGACAGAGTCAATACAGATTAGGAATGTTCACCATTCTTAAACACCATATACATTATGAATATATATACTGTGTATTTTCAACTGATTCCATTCTCAGGCTCACCATATTAACACAATCGTAACATGTTTTATTAATTTATATGAAAAATACTTCACTAAGAAAGTAGACAAACTGCACAGAAATAGTACAAGTGTCATGTGCATAGCAATATAGCTTAAAGCATTCACATATGGCTTTGTTTAAATGAAACTATTGGGGAAATGGCCCTACATGGACCTATGGTTACACAGTTGACATAATGTAAACTGTTTCACATCTTTTAGGCACTTGCTAACAATAGTGTTCAATCCCTGAAAAACAAAATCAAGAGCTAACAAGTGAAAATAGCAAAAATCCCAGGATAACAGCTGTGTGTATTTGAAAAAAATTTAAAAATTGGTTTTAGTAGTGCATGCACAGAACTGAAAAATGGGAGGGGGGGCGGTAATTTCTGTGCAAGAATTATACCAAATAACTGAAAAGTATAAAAATATTTACATGTTTAGGTTTTTTTTAAATATGTACAGAACAAAAGCCCTGAATACTCATTCTATCGAATAAAAATATAGGACATGATAGTAGTAACAAAAAATAATATATATTTTTATGGAATTGTATTTGCAGTTAGTTACAAGTTATCTAAACCACAAAGCTCCTTGATCTATCTCAAAGCTTGATGGCAATAGAGAATATGCTCTTCCTTTTAAAACACAAGCACTCTGCATCATTTTTAAACTTCAGTTACAATACTGAAATACAAAACAAAATTACTTGTGTATCCTCATTCAATTGATTCTGTTTTTAAAAAACCTTTAATGTATGATATTTAAGTGTTATTTTCTTCACTGGTCATCATTACATTAATGAGTTCCAATCTCGAGTAGCCTCCATCAGATGCCTCTGTCCATGTCCTACCCAATTATCCTGATTGTCAAATATTCTACCACAAAACCAGCAGCTAAACTTAGCTTTCAAGGTATTATCAGAGGTAGTTTTCACAATCTGGTAATTGTTTTTGCTAGTCTTTTTCAGTGTCAATTTTAAGACAAATCTTTCTTTTACAGGGCTAATAGGTTTTATTGTCCTGTGCCTCTTTTGAGAAAGATCATCAGTAGTTATGTCCAAAGGATTGCAGAAGGCTGGCTGCAGAAGTGCTTCAATAGTTCTTTTTGACAATGAAACCTTAAGAACATGTCCCTTAAATTTAGCAATGGTTTTCATTACATTTACAACTTCTGGAACATCTGCATCAGGATGGTTAAGCACAACAACTGGTTGATTTCTCCGAGGGCATTTTACAAGCTGCTTAGAATTAAAAGGAAGTAATTTCAAAGTCCTCACGGTTTCTTTTGATGCCCTTGGTTTGTAAGGGCCACCTGATTCACTAACAACTTCAGACTGACTCTTTTCCTTACACTTTCTGTGCAACGTTACTTTCTTTCTTGGAGGTTCTGGGCAATTATCCTTACTTTTCCGTTTGAAATTCCTGTTTCTGTGCACACCCTCAGTTTCTGAACTTTTAGACCCCGTTTGTTTTAAACGAGGTTTCACTTTTGCAGTTCTGTTTCGGGTGTTCCATGTGGACTTCTGACTACCAAAGTTACTCCTCTTAGCAGTTATTACTTTCATACTCTGAACAGAACCTTTTTGCAACTGTGTCCCTGCAGACTTAGTAGAATAAACAGGTTCTACAGGAGGAACACAACATGCTGGATTAGAGCTTGCCAAAGAGGCATTTGCTGGCATTAACCTACCTGGTAAGATTAAGGCATCATTAGAATTAAGATTAGTTTGTTTCTGTGCTACTGCAGGAGTAAGGGCCTGCAAGTTATCCAGCTGTAGTGAGGGCACCGAGTTGCTTACTGACTGAGTGGTATCAGCCAGTGTATCTGAAGTAGAAGTCTTAATTTTCAGCAAAAGCTTTTGTTGCATGGCTCCAGTTTTCTTTGGTTGACAATTTTGATAATGAGCATTATCCTGAAAAACACTATGTTTATGAACTACAGGCTTGTTTGGTGTCATACATTTCAGAAAAACTGCCTGCTGTCCATCAGGCAAAAGTGCATAAACATGTTGTTTCTGTTTAATTTCCTGTTGGTTTCCTGACTCCAAGGAACCAAAGACAGCATCCTGATGCTCTGATAACACCTTCACAGAAGAAATTCCTTTCACAGATGACTCCGATGAGTTTGTAATTACAAAAGGTCCTTTGAATGGCATGCTATTCAATGAGTCATTTGCTGTACTACATGTTTTCCTATTACAGGAACTTCTTACACTTCTGAAACTGTCGTTTTTCCCCTCCACTTTTGAAGCTGGTGTGGGTTTTTTACCATATTCTCTAGATGCAACTCTCCCTAAAACCTGAGAACTATCACTAGGGACATTTGCAACTGTTCCAATTGCCCTACTAAAAGTCAAAATCATTCCAGGTCCTTTATTTAAAACAAAAGATGCAGGTACACCTTTAGTCACATGTCCATCCGATGAACTGGTTGATGGAAGAGATTTTCCTGAAACCACCTGTAGTCTGGGCTGGTTAGCAAGGTGCAAAGGAACAAAAAATCCTGATGAAGGGGACTGAACTAGAAGGGTTTTCTTCTGTTCCTGAAGAACTGGTGAAAAGCTGCTAGGATTTTGCGTTATAGACAGTAGTTTATCTTTTACTAACTGCTGTGTTACAATTGCATCTGAATGCGTTTTTAGCAACGTACCAACACCCGGAGTTCCGGATAATTTATCCATTCCCTGTGAATCAAATGATGTTCTGGGTGCCTGTTTTTCTCTCCTACAATGTATACCTTCATTTGTGCTACATCTTGTGTTCAACTCCCTCTTATATAAATGAAAGCCTACACCAGAAGGAGGCCTCTGAAAACCACATGCAGTTGCAGAGCTTTTTAAATGCGTAAAAGCTTTATTCCCTGTCTCGTGACCAGAAAGCAGCTTGTCAGAATGAAGTTTTATGCAGTTATTTGACTTGCTGCGGGATTCGTGCTGAGTAGTTGCTTTCACTTTTAACACATCTTGCAGTAACTGGTTTATTTCAGGTGATAAATAATTAGCTGCCTGTTCACTCTGCAGTGAGAAAACAGATGTGATTTTAGGCATTAAGACTGAGTTAACACAATCAGAGGCATTTTCTTGGAATTTCTCAGCTACATTCTCAAAGCCTTGATGTACATTTGCATCCAAATACTGCTGGCCATTATGCTGGTCCTCCATAAAACACTCACTGTCAACAACACACTTAGATTGGCTTTTAGAAGACACAGAGTTATTCTTAGTGTTTATGTGTCCATAGGTTTTATTAATATTTGATTGGGCTGGTACAACTTTCTCTGGTTTTAAGCCTTTCATTGACTCTGAATATGACGATGCAGATTCAATTCTCCTGCTGTTTTGAAAAGAAACTGTTTTACTAGATATAAATTCTTTGTATCTGTCATCTGTTGGCATCCAAATGCTACATGGGTTATCCGAAGTGTCCATTTTGGAATAGTTGTGAAAAGACAGTAACCCTTCATTAGAAGAATCCACTGAAGTTGAATAATAGAGATTATTATTAGAGATTAGAGTTCCATTACTATTATTCAGGCCACCATTTTGTATTTTCAGTTCAGGAAAGAAGGGCATTTTCATAGGGTCATAGTGAAGCGTATTTGTAATAGTGGGTGGTAATACCTGAGGATGAGTTGGAGGACTATAGCTTCCCCATGAGATACTACTTTGAGTTCCAACTTTTGTCACCTCATCACATGGAGGTACAGTTGAGCCCAACTTCACTGGCAAATAATTTGAACTCTTTCCTACAGCTACGTTACAAGGTGCTACAGTTTGAGAAACACTCCTACCATACAATAAGGAGTTATTTTGTTTTTCCACTTTTCTTTTTCCTGCATAAGGAGCTGAACAAGAAAACGGAGGGGAGGTTAATGGGTGAACAGAATTGTTCTTTAGGGTTGACTGATCAGTTACACATGATATAGCACCTGAAGACAAGCCACAGGGATCAGCAGTCTGTAGCAAAGGAGTTGTAGAACCATCTTTAATAGGATCAGCTTTCTGACCCAACAAATGTATGTTTTGCTTACTTGTAGGTAATAATTTTATAACAATATGTTGTTTTCCATCTACCATTTTAAATCCCATAAATTTAGCACTGTAATTTGCTGGAACAGATATTTTATTGTTTTTGACCATCAATACTGTTGGCCCATGAACAGCATTTTTCAATAATCCCAGGCCATAACTTGTTCCATCATCTGCTTTATTGTATTGTGCTGTAGTAGAAGAGAGCATTCCACCCATGAAATTATGCTTTTCTGTATATATAATTTGATCTTTTTCTTCATTTGCTTCCATGTCTCTCATACAGTGGTTCAGCTCTTCAGCTTTTGTTTGAATTTTATTCATACTTCTTAGTACTTGTGCATTTTTTTCTCCAGTTTTGTCGCTTCCACTACTTATTTTTTTCCTTCTCCAGAGTGCTTTTTTTGATGCTCCCATTTTACACCTTCTTAACACAAGCTTCAGTCCTGCTGGAGTCTTCACTATTCTTTTTTCACATTTCTCCTTTTCCAGTTTTTCTTTTGCATATAAGTGGTCTCTATGCAAAGCTATAATGTGTTTTAATAGATAATCTTTCCGTGATGTGGTGTAACTGCAATATTGACAACCAAAAGGAAACATACTGGTATGAATAAGAATATGTTTCTGGAACTCCTCTTTTGTAAAGCTTATGTGATGGCATCTTCCACATTTGTATGAAACCTCATTATGTCTATGAATGTGCTGAACAAACGTGCCCACATCCTGGGTAGAAAATCCACATTTTTCACATTGAAAGTGACCATTTATACAATGCTTTGATGTGAAGTGTTTTGTCAAATCCAACAAAGTGTACATATGCTCATCATTACAGAGCTCACATTTTACTAAAGTGCTACGATGGGTACGTCTATGCTGTTTAAACGACTGAAAGTCATTAGCCGAGAAGTTACACATCTCACAAGGATACAAAGGCAACTCGCCATAGTGTAAGAGCTGAAAATGCTTCTGTAGATCATTTGGGCTGTATCTAATGTTATCTTTGCACTTCGTACAAGTGAAATTCAGTATCTTTGCTGTAGTTTTCAACCCTTCTTCAAATTGCACTTCTGGTTTATTTTGCAAGTGGCTTCCCTCTGAATAATCGGGATTGCTTCTGTTTATTTTCTCTAGACTTAAGGACTTCCTTGCAGTTTGCTGTTTACACTGAAAGAGTTTTCTAAATCTATCAACTTCATGTTTCATTAATACTTCATTTGGAATGTTCACCTTGGGTAAATCAATTTTCACATTTTTTAGTTCGTAAGAGAGATTGACATCTAAAATTGCTGGTTGAGTCATCATACTTAAAGGATCATTCACCAGTGCTTTTCCCAAAGCAGTATCTGTAGAAAAATTCTTCGCAGCATTGTGTTTTAACAAATTAATTTGCTTTTTATCACAAAAAAACTGTTCATTTTCAGATGGCATGATTCTAGGTTTTCCTTTTAAGTGAATTCTTGAGATGAGTCTTAGTTCCTGCAGCAAACAAGACTACTGCACCGAGTTATTCTCAAAGTTCTAGAACTTCCCCATTTTTTTCTCCTGAAATTAGAAAACAAAGCAAATATTATTTTTAAAACTAAGGCAATTAGAACACTCATTACAATTCATTAATAAATACATGCCCATCTCAGAAGTTGTTTAGTTTTATAATAGCATTTGAGAGAAAAAAGATGAGGCAAAAAAGAGAGATAGTACACTGTAACCTTCTCTTGTTTGTGTTTGGGGTTTTTTTTTTTCCATAAAAGATACATAAATCTTGAAAAATAAGCTTTAAAGAACGACTACTGAAAAATGAAAACACTGAAATTCCATGCCATCAAATTTTGGTTTTCTCCCACCAGGACAGCCTGTAAGCATGAGAAATCCCAAGAGCTGCTTTTTTAAGATGAAGCTAGCATTTATTACTTATTCAGGATTTCAAGCAAATATAAACACAGTACCTCCTCTGTGACATGGATCACTAGCTGAACCTAGGTGAAGTACTAAAAACAAGTCAAATTCAGCAGGAGTTGATATTTTTGTTACTCAAGTCTGCTACTCTATTAGTAGCTAACTATTGTGCTTAAAAAGAAAAGGAAAAAAAAAAATCTGACAAAAGATCTACTTCAACACTGTAGACATTAGCTTTATCAACACCAAAAAACCCACCACGCTCATCTACAATGAATTTTTCACATGCATACCTTCAGTATCACACAAGACTGAAGTAGTCACCAGATCAAAGTTACCTCTGGTTTCTCACCATATGTTCCTGGATACAGGTTAATCTTTTCAGAGCAAGTACATGACTGACAACGCTACTCCTCTAGGGATTAAGAGGCTCAAATAGGTATGGACAGCATCATTGTCTCGCTACGGACTTAATGTCAGTATTTCTGTAACAGGCTGCACTGGCAATTTATAGCACCTCAAGTCTATGCTCAACCAACACTCCCATATGTCAACATAAAATCAGGAGAAATGAAATAGCAGCGAAAATAACTTGAATTTTGAAAAGTGAAACTGAAAAGGAAGAACTGTTTCTTTACTAGTGTATAACACTTACTAAAAACTTTTTCCATAGTAGAAGTCACAGTGTCACTGTCTTCTTTACCAGCAAAAGTTAGTGAAGTGTTAGCTGAAATCTGATCAGCAGCTCTCTCTCCACTATTCTCCTGCCCGCCCTGAAGCAACACAGACTTGGAACTCATTACATCATCCTATTTATTCAGATTCAAACTGAAAGAATGATCACATCCTCTCCCTCATTGTGATGAAGTGCAAGAGCTGCTTCTAGAGCTCCAGGCCATTACAAGCATCACCACTGTCTTCCAAATGTTTTCATATAGTCCTGTGAGAAGGAAGTATCTAGCATCAGACATGTAAATACCTGACAAAGAAAATGGAGACTGAAAAATTTTCAATGCCAAGTTCATGTATCACGTAGCAAGAAAAACTTTTTTTTTTTAAGCATATGCTTTATCGCGTTCCTTTGGAAAAGACAGTAGGATTTCTGCACAGTTCTTGAAAATAATAAGCAAAAGAGGCCTGACATTTTATACAGACTCCAATATCAAATAAATTCAATTAACTGTCATCTTCAGCTATGACACCTGCAAGATTTCAACTATACATGTGACATTCAAAAACCAAAAAAACCTGCAAACCACAGACATGTACACACAGACTCCCTCCTCAGGACTCTTTCCAAACTAAAACACTTTAGGTACAGGATTTGTTGTTTGATTTTGTTTTTAAACTTGATACATTTCCCATCTTCCACATAAGAGATTAATACATGGGATAATACTCTACTTTGAGCCTCCAGAAGAGAACAACTCACTTACATTACACTCCATTTTCACCAAAAGATTACCATATTATAATGCTTTCTCTTGTCAATGGTAAATCCCCTATTTGAACAGGAACAAGCTGAACTCCCACATAAAGAATATGTAGCTAAAAATGACTTGGACTCATTAGCTTGAAGAACTTTTTAAATACACAGATGCAACACACGAAGATTACAGGTTGCATGATGCAATACATCATACTGATGGTAGCTGCCCATCATTCAGATTAAAATGTTATACTGTCAAATACTAACAACTTAAATACGTGTGCAATTAACACTATAAAAATCAGAAGTGGGTAAAGTATGCTGCAGAGAACAAGCCTCAGGCTTTTAACATGGGGCCAATGTGGTCCTCAACTAGGCAACATTTCACTGACTGGATATATGCAAACCTGATTTGAGATCTCCTTTAACTATTTAACCACACAAATTACAATTTAACTTTGTTATTATTGGGTAGCATATACTATCAACAAGCACCTGCAGAACGACAAATAAAAATACTTACTAGGAACAGCCAACTAGTAACCAAAAAAAAAAATCCCAGGGATCTTTAAATGTACATTACCAAAAAAGAAGTTGGACTTACACGTTAAGAAGACTTGACTTCAATTCTTCGATAGCCTTTTTAACATTTTTCCACACACACAGAAGAGGTAAATATGTAAGACTCAGAAAAGGCCACAGTCAGGAAGAATACTGAAAAAAGGTCTGGAAACAAAAGGAAAGGTATTTTAAAAGATGTAAATACAAGCACAACTGAAGGAATAAGCTAAAAAGCACAAATCCTTCACAGTTTTTCATTATGTGCATTTTCAATACATTGAAGACAGAAAAACTGTAAATACGTACTATGTTCTCTCCCAAAGAACACTAAAACGCAATACAAATTCTAAGTTAATGAGCAGGATTAAAAATCACTAGCAAACTCCTCTTAACAAGGCCTATTTTAACATTAGCTTTGTCACTACATCTCAGGCATTCATAACTGGTAACCATAAACGTATGATAACTTAAGACAGAAAAAAGTAACTGGTACCTCAGTCCATCAAATCTTAACTTGAATTCAAAAGACGCTTATCTTTCCTCAAGTAAAAATTGTAATAAATTCTATAGCAAAAACCTAGTTATAATTTTCCAGAAAGTTTTGAAAAAGCCTGGAACAGAAGTGGAATATTACATTTACAGTATCTGAAACAAATAAGTAGATTATAAAGCAGATATAATGAATGCAAACCCTGAAAATACATAAGCACGCACCACAGTTGACTCATAAAAACAAAGCCACACTAAGCACAAGCATAAGTAACCACTTGAGGCACTAAGCCTCAATTTTCTTCCCCCCAAAATGCTACAATGTCATTATTTTGTTTAAAAAAAGTACACATGGAGAAAAAAATTTTAACTATATACTTTAATCCAGTGAGAAATGACAAACAGGAGTAAGACACTCCGAAGTTAGGTACCTTTTACGGTTTTTCCATTTAGAACAAAAAAACAGAAATTCAAAACACGTTTCCATGCAGGTAGTATTTTCAAGATTTCTGTAAAAATTGTTTACACTCATTTAAATTTTACTAAAACACAACCCTATGCTAAAGTATTTTCCATACTTGGTCCCATCCTACATGGGTCTGCAAACTTAAGAGTAGTGCCTTCATCTCTACAAAGATCTGGACACGTGCAGGAACTTACAGAACTAGATCTTCAGGAACCCATAGAGCTAGAGTTTCTGGCGGTCAGATACAATCTATCTGACACAGCAAAACGCTGCTTTTGTAAAAATAAAATACAAAAATAAATTACCAAATCACTCTTAAAGCTAACAGGCACAAACACAGACACCCGTGCTACACAGCAAACGTGCCATTTACGGAAACAGCAGCTCAGCGCTCCAGCGATACACGGCCACCGCCAACGTACCTGCAAACAACCACTTTCTCAGCCCGCACTTGCGAGGTCGGGGGGACGCTCCCGTTCTCCCCGCTCGGGGCTGCCGGCCCCGCCGTTAACGAGCAGCGGTCCCACAGGGCGCTGCCGGGGCTTGCCGAGCAGCAGGGCCAGGGCGCCGGCTGTCCCCCCGCCCCCGGGACAAAACACGAAGCGGCCGGTGACGCCGGACCGGCGCGGGAGCCCCCCGGGGCTGCCACCGCCTCAGGGCCGCGCCGCGGGCTCCACCCGACCGCGGCGGCAGCACTAGGCGCTCCCCGAAATTGGGGCGGGGGTGAGTGGGGCGCCTGCCCTCCCCAGCTCCTCCCTGGGAGCCACCTGGGTCCTCGGGCAACCCCGGCGGGCAG
>JAVKLA010000093.1:24781047-24793770 GCA_034782735.1 Sagittarius serpentarius | reverse complement strand
GCTCCTCTCCGCCGCGGCCCCCGCCCGGCCGCCCCCGCCCGCGCCGCGCAAGGACCCCTCCTGTTCCCCGCCCGGTGCCCCTCACGGAGTTACCTCGCCTCTCTCCATAGCCCGGCGAGTCGCTGTCGGCGGCCATAACAGTTTCCATCCGGGAACTGTGAGGTTGCGAGCCCGGCAGTGGGGGCGGCCGCGGCGGAGGGATATGCGTTCACCTGGGGAGACGGACGGCGGCCGACGAGGCCCAGGGCGGGGGAGTGCTGGGGGTGGGGGGAGGGGTGGGGCGCCACCGCCCCCCGGCGGGACAGGCGGCTGCCCCGCGGGGCCGGGCCCCGATGGGGGCGAGGCGGCGGCACCGACAGCCCCCGCTGCCTTTCTCCTCCTCCTCCTCCTCCCCCGTTGGACTTGGCCGCGGGGGCTGGGGGAAGGCACAATGCCGGGCCACCCGGCGGGAGGGCCGAGGCCTTCCGCACCCCTTACCCGGGGCCGCCGCGTCCTGTCGCCGGCCGAAGGCCTACCGCCGTGCGGCCCCGGTGGGCCTTGGCCACGTGCCACGGCCGTAGGTACAGCCTGGCCGCACGGCCCCGTCGTCACCTTTCGATGGTTTTGTGCCTCCCTTCGCCCCAGGGTGTGTGGGGTCCGATGGCTATGAATGGGACTGGGCAGGGAGCGCTGATGCCCCATCATAAAACACCAGAAGGAAAGGCCGTCGCCTAGGCCGTGTGCGAATCCACAAGGATCTGCTGAGCTGCATAGACGCAATATATGGGGGGTAGCTGTAGAAGATGGCAGCAATAAACGCATTCAGAATATTTTATGTGGATTAGATTGGTTTTCATATGCTCAAAATAACAAAAAGCTGAAAATCACTACAAATTATATTTGCTTTGTTAGAGACACAACAGCATTGCTGCTTAGAAGAGGGATAAACTACACTTGTTGGTAGTAGCGTGCTCTCTACATTTGTGCCGTTTTAATGCGTGTGAAAGATCACCAAAAGTAAGATCACCAAAGAGTACGAAGGCGCGTGTGAAGTAGGAAGTTCGGATGTACCACTGTTGTCCCAAAAGTAGGATTCAGTACCTGGTGTGCAATAAGCCAAGACACTTAATTCATGTCTGCGTAGAGATGGGTGCTAGGTGATAGTTCCACAAAGCCAGCACACCACACCAAAGAACTACAACTTATTTATTCTGTTACATGATAAGTAAAAATCCACCTATATTTACGCTCATTGGTTAGTAATCACCATCCTTTCTGTTACTGGTTGTGTTTAAATTGGTCGCGCTTGCTATGTAAATTGGCACCCACGCTTCTTATAAGTATGAGGGGGCAAGTCTTTTTGGTCTTGAATTGAGTTGGTGGACACGATCTTCCCCTGCCGCCTTTATCTCCCCTAGTTCATGCTTCTTTGGCAATCATCCAGCTTTCCTCGCCTTCTGGGGCAGGATGTTTCCTTTTTATCAGTCTTCAGTTCCTCTTCAAGGGTACAGTCGTTAGCAAAGCATGCATCGTTTATGCGCAGTAACCAGGCCTACACAATGAAGCTACTGATTAATGGTCATCGTAAACCAAGCAGTGTCACTATGACCTAGGTATTAACCAAAATACGGCTTTACTTAGTCTACATTTTAGCTAAAATCAGATTGCAAAATCATATTGTACAACTATTCAGACAACTATTCAGCAGCATTTCCGCATAAAATACTCTTAATGCTAAACTATATAAATTATAATTAAATATAATTAATAAATTAATTTATATAGACCTGGACTACACCATGGTCAAAAAAGGGCAAGCGCCCATGGCAGAAATAGACTGTAAAGATGAATTGTGAATGAAGAGGTCATTGAAAAGGAAAGAAGCTCTCCATTTATGAAACAGCATTCAAAAAGCAAGGAGGGGAAAGTTTTAGGGTTTTAAAGTTTTTTTAAGGAAAAACCTTAAACTAACTCATGAGCAATTTAATTGAGCAATTCAGCTGAATTTTTCTCCAGAAACCTTGTGGCATCTTACTGGTTGCAACAAAGTTTAAAAAATACGCTTTTTACTCGTGAATAAATTTGAGAACAAGGAGGAATGTTGCTGTCTTTGTGTATGTGCATGTAATAGGGATCCATTAAACATGAACTTATTTTTAATTCCTCATTCAAACTGACATCACTCATTTCCCTTGTGCCCTGGACTGTGAAAGAAAATGAATAGAAGCCATTTTGGGTGGGTGTTTTGGCCCTAAAGAATATCTTCAGGAATAAGATTATATCATTGATGGTTCTGCTACACCCAAATGAAACAATCTGTGCCAAAAGCAAGCAGAGAAATATACTGGTTTGCATGCAAATCTTCAAATTCTTCTTCTGGCGTCTAATTAATTACATTTTTCTAAATGGTCAGAAGTGGAGATTGTACGTATGTACCCATAGTGTTTTGGAGGATCTGAAAACTAACTACAGCTGAAGAAAAAAAATAGAAACAGCATAGTTCTGGCTGCAGCCCTGAAGTCAGAAAAGATAACGGAAAATAATTATCCATGTAAATCATCAGTCTAACAACCAGGTACAGTATCAAATTTGTGTTAGAATGCTAGTCTTCCTAATCTGGAATTAAAATCTGCATTGTATTGTCAACTATTCATCCCAACAAATTCACATATAAAGATAGAAACAAATACTTTATCTCTGTTTTGTTATGTCATAATTCAAATTTAGAACACATCTGGATGTCAAGCACAAGAGAGAAAAAGAAAAGCTGTGAGATAACACCAACAAGAGAAGGAAGAAAGGCTAACGTCTAATTTGTCACATAAATTGAGATTCTTTGTAACACAGGAAGAATCCAAAAAGATTACATCAAAACACATGATTCTAACAATAAATTCATATTGGTATTAAGGTTTGTATAGGAATATATGGAAAAAAGAAAGGTGGCAATACAATGAAAAATGACAACAAGGGCAAACCCCCAAAAAAGATTGACATTGTATAGTAGCTTCTCCCAAAATTCATGAGAGCTCCTTAGTCATGAGAGTCAGCATTTGCAAAAACACTCCCCAAAATGTCTAAGTAATAGTCTACGACCTTCCCGTTTTGCAGGAGTACTAGGAACCCCTTATAAACTGTGACATGAGAGGCTGCCTCAAAGATCTTTGGAATCTGCACGCTCACCACTGACGAGAGGACCAATGAATGCAACAACCGCCATCCCACCATGCTCAGAGTAGAAACTAAACGGAAGCCATCAAGGAAACCCAAGTAAGACCAAAGTCTTCTCAAGTGGTTCAGAAGCGACTGCACAGAACTGGAGAGCACACGCGTTTACTGAGTATCCTGATGCTGGCAGTTGAACCTCATGTGGCATCAGGCATAAAATTTGATGGAGCACATGAATGCAAACTTAGCTATTTTTAAGTACTTTTATGTTATCCTTAGAATATGATTTCTTTAAAGTGACATCACGCACTGTTCTATTTCAAGGATCAATGAATGCTGCATGAGGACTAGAATATCTTTGTATTCTTTTTCCTGAAGGCAGAGATGATACATGATGCATCTGGATAGGCACAATATGTACACATCACTGTTAAATAATTCTTAAAAATCAGGGACTGAATCCATATAATACTCCAGCCTTTCATTCTTTTTTCAGAAGATAAATTGAATTTGGTCCACTTTACTATGTGAGATCTGTGAAAAGATGTTCAACCGCAAGACAGTCTATGTTCTGTGAAACATGAAGTATGCCACAGGAGATTTACTTTTCACCCCCAAAAATTGCTCTGACATCTGCAGTCAGGTTTTTTTCCTGAGCGTTGGCTATTGTCTCCAGAAACATATGTAAGCTGTGTAGTATTTAGAAGCTTTAAAAGTATTTGTACTGCCCCAGTGCACATTACATCACATTATTCTGTGCATCTGAAATAGCAAATGATGACAGGACTTCCCACTACATATGTCATTAGTATTAGTCCGTTATAAATTGGTAGGGCAATTAAGTGCAAATAAGTAGCATTCATAATGTGATGTTTATTATTGTTGCTATTGGTTTTGTATACGTGATGTTTTAAAATAGAAAACTCAATGCTTTTCTCAAATACATGGGTGTCTCACAAACAACGGGAGTACTGCATCCCTGGTTTCATTTAAATACCCAGCTTATTTATGGATAGTGGGGTGGATTGGATCAATTTATTGCATAATCTGCTGGACTATCAGAAATTACTTGTACCAGAAGTGAATGCACACCAAATAATTGGGACTGACTTAAGGATTTCCTCAGAAATACTCTGAAGAAAAAAAGATAATTCCATTTTCAGAAGTCTATGCTAAGGCAAATACGAAGAACGGATGACCAAATGAAGCTGAGGAACTCTTCATTTTTTTAAAGAAAACCACTTCTTTTTGATGTGAAGTTGCTCATGCATTTGCCTGAAGTCACTGAATTCAGTCACAGACGTGAAAGAGCTTCTTTCTGAGTTATAAACGATAATGAAGTGTTACTGCTAGTGTATTCCATATTTGAATTACAAAGAGGAAAAGCCTGGCTGAAAGTGAAAACATTATTTCAGTTAGGTTTTCACGTTTGTGAGTTATTCACATTTGTTGCTATGTGTAGGAAAAATAGACAAGTCTCAAAAAATTCTTTGATCTATGACAACTTTTAGTCTTGGTTCTCTCCCATTTTTTGTTCAATCTAACATGAATTTAAATTAGTTTCTCTTTCTGCAGGCGTTACCAATGCTGTAGTTGTTCTCAGCTGAACTTTTATTCCTGCAATTTTAACAGTTATGGTTTAGATAGCTCCAATACTGATTGGCACCATGAAATCCACAAAGAAAGCTAAATTATTGACTTCTTTCACTATTGCAATATTACTGTATAAGTGCAGGTAAAGCCATAACAAGAATTCAGTGATGTTCTGATATTAATAATACCATTAGATGTCAGCATTAATACTGCTATGTTTATAACATATAGTGAAAAGGAAGCCTTACCATTATGCTTTCCTACTCTTTTAACTAATGCAACAAAACCAAGCTATTTACCATAAAAAAATACAGAGTCAAAATTAAGGTGTTTATTTTACCTCACTGACAGTGACGTATAGGCAACAATACATTGTGACATACTTGATCATCAAAACCAATAATCTAGTGTATCAGGAACCAGTTTCTCATAAAAAGGCAATTTTCTTATTTTCACAGTGCATTGATGTTTTATCTTAGAGAAAGAAACATGGAACTTCTCTTACAGTCATAAAGCAGCTTATTCATATAAGCATTGTTTCAAGTACACTGTATTTTGTGAAAGAAATGAACTCTGCCTAGCCAATGTATTATTTATTTTAGTGACAAGCACAGTTTGGAGCTTTTTGTAAGCATGGAATTGCTAGATTTGAAGAATGAACTCAAAAGGCCCCACCAAAAACCTTTTATGTAAGAATACATCAGTAAAAAAGAATAATATAGAAAGTCAAGTTAGCACCTTTAATGAGTGAACTGGTATCGAACAGAATAGAATAGATGTATTTTCTTTCAACCCTCCATTTATATATACTATGCTGTTTATCTGTAAGATTATATTCACAGGTCATTACAAGGATTTGAAACAACCACCTAGCGGTAAGATTACTTGTCTCAGGCTTTTTGTTGGTGTCACAACAAATCTTTTCTAACTCCTATGAACCATATATTTGTAAAAGAAATAGCAGAGGCATCTCAGTTCTTTTTTGCTTTTAGTTCAAAGACTGTCCTTCTAGGCAGTTTGCTTACCAAGGCTAAGTAAGGTCTGTCAATTCCTAAATATAATTTTCCTTCACCTAAGTATGTTTAGTCCCTGGTTCCTTCCTCCGTGGATTTCCAGCCTCTGCTACCTGTGATATTGCCCACCCAGTTGTACCACGAAGAGAGACATTTTTTTTTAACATGCTTTTCATTAACATATTCAGAACTTGCTGTCTTCTGGAAAAATCTATCATCATTTGAGCTGTTCTGGCAATACTAAGTAGTAGCTGTAGCTGCCAAGCAGTACATAAGAATATGGTTTATAATCTCATTACAGACAACCCAGGAAAGAAATATCAATTAATTACATTTTATAAAGTATATATTTAATAAATACATTAAATGCTGAAATAGACAAATGCATGAGATTAAGTTTTACTTACTGTTACTAAAAGCCACAAAGTGATTCAGAATTTTATCTGCTATAAATAAGGAATGGTTTAGCCCATGTCTTAAGAAAAATATCAGAAACGGGAACTCTTTCAGAAAATCTGTATAGCCAGTAGATAAGCAAGGTATGAAACAAGCACTGAGAAGACCAAACCATGGCAGAAAACTAAAATTAATTATTGGCATCACTAAGAACAGACTTGTGGAGGTTCTGCATTAGAACTCTTCTTTGTGGAATATATGTGAAAGACTGTCTTAAATTGTCTCAGTGTCAGTAGAAAAGGTTATAGAACAACAAAATGAACAGTAGTGAAATCATTAAAAGCAGAGGATGAAATGGCTGCACAATTATGTCTGAGATGTAACTTTTCACTTAAAACTGATGTGGTGCCAAAAGAATAGAAGATGGCATATGGGACCCAAATTTTTTACAGGATTTATGAGATGAACCAAAGAGCTATTAACTAGTAAGTCTTATGTCCATACAGAGCTAACTGATAGAAACTCTAAAGAAAGTATAGAATACATGAATATATGGATTTATTGTATAGTATTTTGGAATTTAAATTTGATTTTCTTGGAAGGTATCAGAAAGTTCCACAAAATTCTCTGTTAAGGCCTGCACTGCTCAGTATATTCATGGGTCAGAAGGGTGAAATAGCCCCATGCCGAAGTCTGACAATGACAATAAGTTTTTCAAGTCACAGTTTTCTGCAAAGAGTTGTAGACAGTGTTCATGATGCTGAAGAACCGGGCAATAAACTGGAAGATTAAATTCAGTACAATATCAGGAAAAGCAATAGTAATTTTGTATAGAAAATGATGGGCTCTAAAATGGCTAATACCACCCAGAAAAAGTATCTTTGAGATGTGATAGACATTGATATGAAAACAGTGTCTGGATGCTCAGTAATAATTGTAAAATCAAATAGAAAATTAATAACCAGTAGAAAAGGAGTAGAGAACAAAACAGTAAACATCGCAGTGCTGATACATAAATCCTTGCTATGGTTGTGTCTTCCACAGCATATTCAGTTCTGGCTCCTCTTTCTCAATCTGGATGTCACAAAACCAGGAGGGTTACAAAGCAGGAACCCAAATGCATGGAATTACTTTAGTACAAGAACAAAGAAACTCTGACTTTTCAGCCATGAGGAGGGATAGCTTAAGAGCCAATACAATAGAAGTGATATGAAGGAAGTGAGCAAAAGAAGACTGCTCACCATTTCTTGTGCTAAAGGAATTAGAGGGCATAAAATGAAGTTATCAGGAGGCCAGTTCAAAACAAATAAATGGGGAGTTATGTGCAATTAAATGTTAAATCTGGGAACATACTCTCACAAGAAGCAAAGGATACCAAGAACTTAGGTGAGTTTAAAAAGCTAGGAGACAAATTCACAGAAGAAAAATCACATTGTTAAAATGAAAGGTACAACATCTGAATCAAGATGACCCTCAGCCTCACATTGCTGTGCACTGGGAGAGCAAGCTGGGAAAATAGCAGCATTTGCTTTCCTCTTTTACAGCTCTGTTGGAATCTGCTTTTGGCCAGATGATGCTCTACTAAATAGACTCCATACATCAGTTCCCCTAGTTAATTATTTTAATACACCCACCAGATGGACACATCCAGTTAAGAGGCCCTGCTATAACTGGATATCCTACATACACTTATTCTCAGCATAGCTTTTTCAAATACAATTTCTGATCACTTGCAATACCAGGAGTCTGTAGTACAAGTGAGGGAACGTTCTTAGAAGTTACTGAGTCTTCTTTTGAAACTTGTGGGGAAAGCATCTCTCTGCCTTCCCATTATGTGAAGTGAGAAAGAGACTTTTTTATTATTATCATTTGGTCATGGTGGAGTGTTGCCAGACAGCAGATGGAAAACGTATTCTTAGAAATGTGTACAAAATTTTTAAAAAGTTTATCACCGTTTATATGGCTGTACCACATGTAACTCAATTAGTAATAATCTGCTCAAAGATGAGATTCACCTTCATAAGTAGCTTGCCTTGGTACCAGAACTAGAATTTCTACATTTCTATTTCTTGATTAGACAATACTAAAACCACTGTCCTCAGAGTATGTTTTAGTCTCATGAAAACTAATGTTTGCATGGTTAAGTGAAGATCAGACTTGGCTCATTGTAATTTTAGTCTCCATGTACACAAGTGTCTTCAGCATCGGGAGCAGTCATAGCTGAAACAAGGTCAGGCAAGCTAACTTAAAGCAGAAACTAGGGCTGAAAAAGAAAGGGGCAAGAGCTAGGAACGAAGGCTGAACAGATGAAGGGCAGCATTAGGAACTAGCACTCAGTAGGAACAGGAACTAGGACAAGGTCTAGGAAGCAGAAAACTGGATCAAGATTTTAGGCAGGAACCAACACTCAAGAGCAAGAATCTAGAGCACAATTACAACTAAAAGGCATTAAGCCACCCATAACATCCTGTCCCATCTCCTGTACATCAAGACAGGTTACACCAATCAGCTGGCTCAGAGGTGAGGCCATTACCCTTTGGAAAACTAGTTATGGCCAGATGACTGAGAGAGAGATGCCTGAACTGACTGTGGGAGACATCTTGACATTGCAGCTTTCAGTGACAGACAGCTGAGCTAGCAGTATTTGTTGCATGACATGAACATCTTCCTCATCAGCAGACACTAATGAAGGACCCCAACACCCTTTTTATCAGTAGTGAGGCAAGATGTGAGCAGTGAGCTGGAACACAATTGCCCAGATGAGACAAGAGGGACTGGCAAACCCAGAAAAGTTTGAATCAAAGAAAATGGCATTAATCTGTTAATGCACAGAGATGCTGAGAAAACAAGACAATCCTCAAGCCTTTCTCAAAATGGGGAAGATTTTACTCTTGGTGGCAAACAAACTGGAAACCACACACCATTGCACATACTGCCTTTCTGATGCAACATTACAAAATACATCCTGAGTACTGGTCTTGTTTTCTTTAGCAAGGCAAGTGCTAATTTCCCTTTCAGAAGGTACAGATACACAAACTGAAATATTTAAAATCACCGATTTGTTCCATGCCATAACATAAGACATGGCATCATATATTCTATAGCACCATAACTTCTGTCCATTTTTGGACTGAAGTTATGAGTATCTGACAGTAGAGCCCTCTCATACGTTTTACCACCTAGGTGCACATGTCCGTACCTGCACACTTCGGGTCAGGTCGTTTAACTTCTTTGCCTTAGTTTATCCATCAGTTGGAGTGAAGGTGTACACTCATGAAGGTCCTAAAAGAATTAGTTCTTTATAAGATTAATTTGTTCTGCAATGAATGCTATTATATTAGCTTAAAGTATTTCTTTTTCTTACTCTACAGACCAACAGCTTTGTACCTTCTTTGATATCTATCAGGCAATTCTTGAGTTTCTTTTTCAAGAACTGGGTGACATTTCTAATACAAAATGTTTTTCTCGTGAATATCAATGTGACTTTTAAACTTAGATACACACATACGCACAATTCGAACCAAAAACTAATGGGAGAATTAAACAACCTTCAGGTATGAATATTTGCTTTCTGTGAATTCTGTGGAAATTGTAGAAATATCCCTGTGCAGGATTGGACATGACTTGATTCCGCCCTGCTGCTTGAACAATGATAACTTCCATTCCAGTCACTGCTGGTAAACCTCTCCTAACGAAAACCCTACCAGCCTTGAATCTAATGGGAAAGTAGAGTCTGACTAAATTCTTTTCTTTTACTCAGGTACCTTTGTACTTTTTTGTACATTTGTTATATCACCACATGCTGAATTTTAGCTGCGTCTTCTAGAAATTCTCTGAAAAAGTCTCCAGCTGATCCAATATCTCATCATGGTATCAAGTCAGACATTGACAGAAATCTCTCCTTTCCAGTTTTATCCAGTTTTAATCTGTTTCATTGGCTCCCTATGAGGTTTCAAATGGGTTTTAAAGCATTATTCTTAGACTAAAATCTAATAATCTGTTGGTTTATTATAGTCAACAATTCTTAAATTTTGCATCATCTTGCATTTTTAGTCTTTAGCTAGCGGATCCTCTACTGCATCTCAGGCCTGGCAAAGGCAGCAGCACAACAGAAGGGTACAATTCCCCTACACAGAATCTGTGTAGCCCCACAACTATCTCATTGCATTTAATCATCTGTAATCACACTGCAAAAGAGTCCTACTTCCATATTCATTCATCTTTGGCACTTTTGCTGAGATTATTAACATTAAGTGGTAGCTTTTGAAGAGTCGAGGTACAGATCAAACTCCCTTTGTATAGGAGTCCAGGACATATAGTACTGGGCTGAACTTGAAGTAGGAATGTACAACAGAAAACCCTTCATATACCATCCTCAGTCCCTTGATAAGACACATAGTCTCTTTCTAGCTATTTCAAAAGATGTATTGGAGACAGCAGGTGCCAGGTTGCCTTTTAATTGTGCCCCGTGGCTTTGGATTTCACTGCCTAATGGCAGGAGATCAGTTACACTATGTTGACATAGTTTAACAATAGGCTAAATAAAGACTTTTTTGTTTTTCTGGCTCCTTTATCCATGTGAGATGTGTTAGCTATTATTTTAGCTCTGTGCCCCACGAGGCTTTCCAAGCAGTTCTCCAGACATGCGCATTGTACCCATTCCTGTTTACAGAAACAGAGCAGGGTACTGGTGTGAACATGTTTGTTGGTTTGTAATGAAGTGTCTTTGTATTGGGCAAACTAAGCCTTTAATTAAAACCAGCTGGCACTATAAACTCTTTCATGCTCCATAATACTGACCATGGTTTTTAGTTAGAGATACAGAAAATCAGGGGGTTTCCTCATTCTAACTAAAAATTCTCTTGCTGGTTTTCCTGTTAAAGATGGAGTACCCCATCCAACACAAGAGATGAGTAAAACAACTACGTTCTAACAATTTTATAATCCTAAATGCTGCAGTATTTGCATCGCAGAGTTTTACAAAAGGACAAATAAACCATGTCCCAGCCACCTTGTTTGTGCATTGCCAGTCAGCCAATTTCTTTGAGTTATAATGAAAGTAAATACAGAGTCCAAAATGTTCAGGAAATATCATGCTTCTCAATATCATATGTATTGACAGTTGATAAGGGAGAGTGGCCAGATATGCACAGTTTTGAGAAATAAGAGATCAAGAAGAGAAGTACAACATTGCCATTAAAATAACAGCTCCCATAAGCAAAATCCAGCCTTAATGATTTTCCATTTCAGTTACAAGTTAGCTTTGCTAAAGCTATTTCATTATCTGCCTTCTCGTGACATCTATTCCCCCAAATAAGTGAGTTTGCCCATAACGTTGTGTTTGCAAATCTACAAATACGAACTTGTTAGGTACCTGTAGAAAGAGACTACAGTGATTAATAAGGCAAGAGATTAGGAGCAAGGCCAATCTGGGTCCTAATCCCAGCTGAGCCACTTATGGTGTAACCTTGGGGAAGTTACTTGACCTTCATGTTTCTCAGCAAACTCTGCTGGAAATTGGATACCAGCTGGACCTTGGAGAATACCAGACACGTCTGCTGAACTTCTCCCAATTAGCAATGTTAGAATAATGGTAAGCAGGCTTGCATTATGATTGTGGGGTGCTATGCACATAAATACAGTCAAGGATTAACGACCCTCCTTCCCTTCCCTGGCAGGGCTAAACTGATGTTAAAAGCTGGCCTACGCACTACACATCCTGTCCAATTGTTGCCTGTATCATAAATGAAAATAATGGCGCACATGAGGCAATTAGACTTTAAAAGGATTCCAGCTGTTTCCTTCCACCCATCATTCTCCTGCACTTCCAGTAAGGACATTTATCAGATTATCTGATTAGAAAGATTAGATTTATAGGGCCAGACTCTCAGCTGCATCCATGATGAACTACATGCAGTTCTTTAATGTGGGATTGGTTCTACGCAACTGGAAAAGGCATGTCCAGGAGCTGGTAGTCCCTAAGGTGAAGTATCATTCTGGCCACATTCACCCCGAACACACCTGCCAATGATCCTATGCCAGTAACTTTATATTATCAAAGAAATTCCTCATGTCAAGTGTATCCCAGAGTCCTTTCGTGCAACTAGGGGATCTTCCTGAGCTGAGCCTAAACTTTCTTCTGTCAACATTTGTTGTATTATTTATTAAAAAAAAAAAAAAAGCAAGAACACAGGGCACAGTGAAGAAAGGCTCAGCCTTTAGTCACTTCAGCAATAAAATGATAAATCCCACATAATCCTCAGACCTCACATTTCACTGAAGGGAGGACAGTGAGAAGAAGGGTGTGCTCACCTATGACTGCCATTATATATAGTTCAGACATGGTTTCATGCAGGTATCAATAAAAGAACATTAAATACCTAAAACATCACCCTGGAAGTAATTTGAAAACCCAGATAATAAAACAGAATCATGTTATCATATGAAATCTTCCATATTTTCTACAAAAGAGAAAATAGTTCTCTATAAGTGTCCTCGTTTCAGCTGGGATAGAGTTAATTGTCTTCCTAGTAGCTGGTACAGCGCTGTGTTTTGGGTTTAGTAGGAGAAGAAC
>JAVKLA010000093.1:24749531-24774612 GCA_034782735.1 Sagittarius serpentarius | reverse complement strand
CATCCCACTGGGTGGGGGGGAAGTGAGTGAGCGGCTGCGTGGTGCTGAGTTGCTGGCTGGGGTTAAACCACAACAATAAGTAAAGGCTGTATCATAAAGGCGGTGCTGAAAATGTGAGAATATAAAAACAGTAAGAATGAGTCAGATTAAAGGACCACCCAACCCAGTATGTCCAACACTGGCCGAGTAAATTTGCAGGGAAGAGCACAGACCAGAGCAAGATGCTTCCCCAGAAGGGATTTGTAGCTTACCGCCAGCTAATGGTAGTATCCTTGCATGTTATAACTCTTAATGACTTTTTATTCCATTAATTTCTCTCCAATTGCTGTTGGAAACTGGACAATTTTTTGGCATCTAACATGATATCATGTTTCCCAGCCTCACTATGGGTTATGGAAAAAAGTGACTCCTTTTGTCTGGTTTGGATGTACTAGTTTTGAATGGAAAAAAGTTTTATTTTTAGTTTTATTTGATGTCACCTAGCTGTTGGATGAGAAGACAGAGTGAGCAATCATTTTCTGTTCTTCTCCTGTGCCACTCATGTTATTATCATATTCTTCACCTATCTGTCTTTTATCTATGCAGAAAAATCATGGTCTATTTGCTTGTTCATATTCAAACGATCCCATGTAGTCAGCCATACTTATCGCTATTCTCTGCTCTTCTTTGAGAGGGGAGAACTGAACTGCATCCAGTACAAGATGTGAGCACACCAAGAACATCTACGAGCAAAACTATGTTATCTCATTTCTGGTTTTAGTATTTTCCTAATAATTCCTAAATTCTGTCTCTGTTTTAGTGGCTACTCAGCATTCAGTTTACATTTTTATGGGCCTGCCTGTTGAAGTTCCTGAACAGTACCAGCTAGTTCAGTATCCATCAGAGTGTATTTAAAGCCGAGACTGGTTTTTGCCATGTGCATTACCTTTACCCATATCTACATGAATTTCATTCACCATTTAATCACCTGATAATAGCATGAGATCTTTCTGCAACTCTTCCAAAGAACTTCTGGTCTTTATTAATTTGGTTTTTACTCAGTATCACAATCAAACTTGACTTTGCAGCCTCAGATAAATTTTTGAAGTAATTAATATGCTAAGTCTATAAACATATACTTAGAAACAAATAGATTTTTTTCTAATAACAATGCTAGAAGTTCCCCAAAGGTTAACAATATTTATGACATGCATCTACCTTCCTCAGCTGAAGTTCATTAATTTTGTCTGTATGAAGAGTTCAAAGCCAGATTCCTAACCTTTCGCAGGAAAGGGAGCAGAAAATTTTGCCTGAATAAGAAGTGCCAGATCTCTGGTTTTGTGTTGTTCCCATCTTCAGGCATTTCTCTTGCTCTTTCTCCCCCTCTCATATCTTTTTTTGCAAAATTTCTCTACCGTCTTGTTACTTCCCCTCTATTCCTGTTTACATTTTTCTCTTGGATTTTTTTCTTCGTTTCAGCGTTCTTTTTTTGTTTATTCAGCTTCTTGAGTTTCCACTTTTTTCTTTTGCTTGTTTTGTAAGATCCTTTCCAGTTCTGTACTTTTCTGTTATTATGATTACAACCATTCTATTATTTAATGCTTATTATTTTTATGGCAGTAATCAATAAGCATTCCTATAAGGCTCGTGGACCCAACAAAAAGCTGATCCCTGTCCCTGAACACTTAGCCTAAGTCTGTGACAAAACATAACAGGGAAAAATAGTGGATGTGGAAGCACAATGTAACAGTGAAAGAGTTAAGGAGAGTAAGCTGAAATCATAACATGCCGGCTGCTTGGCTCTGCTGACCAGAGATGGTACAGAGCCATTGTCTGAAAGGCAATGTGGGAATCTCAAGGAGCTGTTAGATGCTCCACCAGTATATAAGGGACACTGAGGGGAAAAAAAGTAACTGTAGAAAATTAGTTGCTGAATAAATAAAAAAATCATAGGAGAAACGGAGAGTGATAGTTGATGGGTGATAGCAGCGAGCAGTGGCGAGACATGCAGATCTCACCAGTGATGAGTCATCTATATGCTTGGTGCTATGAGAAAGGGGGAAGACAACAGGACACTCAAATTATGACTTTCCTTCTCCGGATCCATGTTTCTGGCCATGTTTCTTCTACTCTCTTTCTCCAGCACTAGAAATACTACCTAGCAACATTAAATAATACAAATTGTCACACACTTTCACAGAAGTCATGACATGTTTCACAGAAAAAACAAGAAAACAGACTTAGCAAAGTGGTGATTTATCTTTCAGAAGTGTAACTCTTGGATAGGTCAAAGCTAACATATCAGCTTGGTGTCATTCCCACCTAGCCCCCACTTACTCTGATATAATTGCGGAAAAGGGACACGCATGTTACTCCCGAGATCTGTTCCCAGCTGCCTTTAGGACTTATTATGGAAATTGGATGTTGTCCCCTGATACTAAACCTGCCCTCAAACCTGGATAACAGACTTTTTAATTACAACTAACATTCTTTCCTTATCCTAGTTACTTTGTCATCCAGATCCCCGGGCCTCTGAAGTTTCTCTCCAGACTATAGCTCACTTCTTCCATTTTTACCCCCCAAAACATGATTTCACGTTCAAGTTTTGACCACTGCTTTCAATGTAATTGTTAAAAAAATGGGGGGGGAGGGAGAGCTGACCCACAAACCTAAGTAAATTGGGGAGTCTGCAGGCAGCAGATGGAAAACAAGCACAACAGCGCTAGGAACAATGTGAAAACAGGGTCAGCAGGAAACATCAAGTAAACGTAGCTTCCTCTATGGAAAATATATTTGCATTGAGTTCATTAACTCTGTATAAGAGAAAGGGGAAACTATGCTGCAGAGTTCCTCTTCCTTTCCCTTGAAAAGTTGGCTTCTACAGATTTAAGGCATTTTGTAACTATATAATTCAAATCAGTGACAAACAAATGGAAAATTAAATGTACTATAACTCTTCGAACCCTCTTCTCAGCCTGTATCTACACAGTACCCAGCATAATGGCATCCTTCTCTGTGACTTGACATGATTTCCCATGGCACCTCTCTTTTACAAACAATAAATAACAAAATCAAAATGTGGCTTGTGAACCTGTCCAAAATCTAAATTAAAAAAGTAGGGTGAAATTTTACTCCTCTTGCAAAGTTAACAGGAAGCGTTTAAGCACCCCCTCCCGCTGAGGTTACTGTCCGCGTGGCTGCACCACTAGACCTGACCACTGACACTCACTTGGGTCAGCGCGTGCTGGCACCTCAGTTTTGGAGGTGAAACCCTCCAGGAAAGAAGCAGTAACCAAGGGTTAACAGCAGTAAGCGAAGGTGTTAATGCCTGAAGTCTAAATATTATTATCAGAGTGGTTCAGACTGTGACCTGTTAATTTTACTGGAAGTAAAGCATTTAGATACCTTTAATAGCCATAGAGCTCAGCACCACAGTCACTGGGCCAGTCTACTTTTGCATACTGGACAAAAATGGACATGAAATTACAGTCATTTCCTCTAAATACTCTCCTTTTTGTGAAAAGGAAAACCAGCAAAACATAATGTAATATCAGGCAGACATTTGCTTTACAGGATAATAGACATGCCAGATTAAATTAATCCCAGAGCAAGTACAAAAAGTACAAAGTAATTTAAAGGTGTTGATGTAGATGCATGCATTTTTATTGCCAGTGTTAACGACCGTAGAAGGTGAAAGCCAGTGAAAACTCAGGATTACAGAAACATACTTACCACAGACAAAACATTGCTCACAACAGTAGATTTTTCTGAGTTATGAGTGTGGTTCAGAGTCTCAAACAGATAGCTCTCAGTCCTACAAATCCCTGAGAGAAGCCACTGCACCTCTGCAGGTTGGCTGATACTGGTATTTACCATTCCCCTTAACCTGTTTCAAAACTGTGAGAACCATTTTCCTTCACTCTGGAGAAGCCTGTACTGCATTTCTCCATCTGCCAGCTAAATCCTCTAGAAATCAGTCTTGCGCCCTTCTCTGAATTTGATGGGACAGGAAGAGCAGAAGGAAAGGAAGACACTAAGAAAACACAGCATACCAGCAATAGACATATCAGGTGCTGGAGACTTGCAACGTTCAGGTAAGCTCTAAACATCTGATGGACATTTCTCTGAGGAGATGCCAAGGAACAGCTGAGATAAGTATGCTCATTCTTGTAACATTTATGCAGAGGAAGAAGAAAGAGGGGCCTGAGGGTGGTGATGTGACATATGGGGCAGGCAAATCAAGGTTGCTTCCAGTTTCAGAGGCAGAGGGAGTAAGAATCCTTTCAGAAGGTTAAAAGAGTAGCTACAACACAACCTGTGCGTAGAAGGTTCATCACATTCCTTATCTAAGAAGTTAAGGTCAAGCTTCTTAGAAGAAGAATAAATTATGGGAGACCTCATCCCATGTAACACAGAGGGACTTCTTCACAGCAGTAACAAGTTTTCTTACCTTGGATGGGGGAACCAAATTTTCAGGAACCCTTGTATTTGTACTCTAAATTAAAAAAACACCACCAACACCACCAAAACCAAAACAGAAGAAAAACAGAAGCACTTCAATGTACAGGAAAATTAAGTGAACCATTAAAAAAAAGGAGATACAGCAAAAGAATGCATACATTAAGGATTCCCTAATCCCTCTAAAGAGGTCTGTGTATCCAGAGCAGAGCAGCAGAAGCACTAAAGATGGAAGATCAGTATAAAATAGGCAGTTCTTGTGAGCAGTGATTTTGGCATTTTAGAGTTCAGAAACCCCTGCAGGAAAATTAACGTCTACGCAGCGTTCTGTAACAAGGAAATTAAAAAAAAAACAAAAATTGTCTGGGCATGCTGCCTGAAAGATTACAAGACTATAACATTAAACATGAGAGCAAATAAAATTCAAGCAGTCAAAAGTGCCTACATGTTCTTCTTTTGCAGCAGCAATGAGAAATCACATTTTGTGAGCATATAACTGATTTAGAACATAATTCTGCAGAAGCTCCCAAGAGTATAGAAGTTGACTCACACAAGTAAAAGCTTGCATGAGTTGCATGTTCAGCAATGCAGGTAACAAATTCAGTGCACGATAATGAAGGCTTCAACCCTGTTGGGCAGTAGAACAGGTTATTTTGGCATTCCTAAAAACCCATTCTATTTTGATGTGTTGCCAATGATGGAGTCACACCACCTTTCTGAAACTGCTGGTTGTGATACACACATTGCTGTCAGCTAAATGGGTGTCATATCCCTTTCTTTAAGAATAGTTGAAACAATGGGAAACCACTGGCCCCAGAAGAGATTACAGGGAAAATGGACAGTAATGCTGTCTGTGGGGTTTTCCAAGGGTTTGATAAAGGTGGGAGAGGTGAAAGACTGGTTTATATAGCAGGACATGATTGAGAGAAAAAAAACAGGAGAAATACACAGAGAGTACTCCAAGAGAACAGCAAAGCCATTACACAAGGCGCTCTCTGCAACTTTTCTGCTACTTTCTTTTTGCATAACCTTCAAAAAAGAGACAGAAAAAGAGCATGGTTGCCATGAAACTGCTTCCTGCTGTTTGGTTACTCTATATCTACAGGATGCAAGAACAGGATGGCACCAGAAAAAAAAACCCAGCAACCTTCATCACCACTCTCTTCTCCTAAGAGTGACAACCTGCAGTACCCTGACTGTAAGTGAGCTGTAGGAACATAAAAAGGTAGCGTGGGGAAGGGATGAGGCAGTTTCCAAGGAAAAAAAAACGTGAGCTGTTCTTATAAATCAGCGAGGGGAAGACTACAGATGCCTGCAAAAATAAGTCCCTTGGGCATTATGATCTGAAGAAATTAAAGTGAGAGCTGAATAATTCACAGAAGGAATTAACCAATTGCAAAGATTTCCTGGAAAACAAAGCTCATTCCATGATGGCATTGCTCACTGGAAAGCAACTGCAACCACCCAGCCATGCAGAAAAGCTGAGTTGCATCACTCACTGTCGGAAATAGCAAGACAGACCAGCAGGGTGGCCTATGTTCTGTGGAAGAATTTCTCCAAAAAAAGGAAACTCAAAAAAAGCTTTGGCCAGCTTGAAACTTGCTAGCCATTCTCAGCTAACTGGGTAGGCAGCTACTCCAGCCAGAAAATATCAGGAGCTGAGCATTTCTCTGCCCCGTGTGTAATGCACAGATACCCAGAGGGTCAAGAACAGACCTGTGCCATGACACGAGAGCCTATTTCTTTAAGTGCAATTCTTTTTCTTTAAGTTGCCTTGCAAGATTATTTCAAGGAATTCGATACTACAGTTCAAACAAATGGTTTTGGAGAGAGACAAAACAGGAGAGGTTCTCTTCTGAAACCTCCTGCTCTTTGTTAGTGCTGCAAAACACGTTGCCAGAAGAGAGGACTGTTCCTCAGGTCCTTTCAAATGCATCTGTCAGCCTGAGTGAGCCAAGGTGGGAGTGGGAAAGAAGACACTCTCCAAAATGGCAGAGGACAAATAAGCTTTTACCCTGGGTAGATTCAGATTGAGTAGAGATACTAAAGATTAACTGGCAGCAGACCAATTCATTGCTGCATGTAGGGCTTGGATTTGCAGATGAACAGAGACCATAACACTTGAAGAAAATATTTTGCCATGAAGCATCCTTTGCATTGGAACTATGAATTGAAAGCAGCCAGTACTGAAAAAGATGAAAGCCAATTATTGGAAGAAAATAACTATGGAAACGTTAATACTCTTTTGTGAAAAGCAGTAAAAGTGAGCAGCCTATGAAATGGGCTACAAATGGAGCTTTCAATGTGCTTCAGTAGCAAGATTTTCTGAAGTGCAAGGAAGCTTTGCACTTGCCTTCCCAGAGTCTTTCTATGTCATCATATAATCTGAGTTCACTATCAGAAAAAAGCCTCAACTGCTCTTCAGTCATCTATGCACCTACTACATTTTCCTTAAGCATCATGGCCTTTTTCTTGCTGTTTACTTAATACACAGGAAATTGTGCTAAATAATCGCTGTTGATTGAAACTGGCTTATTTTGCCAGACAACTACTGTTCTGTACTTCTAAAGCAGACTAATTTTTTCAGTTCTCCCTGTGTGTTTAAGTGAAACTTTTAAAGTCTTTTTGTGAATTATGATAAACACACAGAGGTCGAAGTACAATATTTTAGTTCTTGGTGGGATGTTGTTTGCAGATTAAAGCTGCCTCTTCTTAGAGGATTGCGTGAAATCCTCCCACCATCACCAAATAATCCTTAAGCAGGATTTTCAGTCTCCAGCCTCTACCTTGAAGAAAAGCAGGTGCTTCGTGATCCTGGTAGCCACTGCAAAAAGAACTCCAACAAGCAGGAGTAAAGGAGACAAAACTGCCTTGTTATGCAAAAGACTCATAGGAAAACAAAATGGCTGTTAAACAAAGTGATTGGAGAAGGCAGGCAGGAACTATTAGCCTAGTTTTCCTGAACACTGAATAACTACTGTTAGCACTCTGAAAAAGAAATTCTTCAGTACCTGTAAAGTGCTTGCCCGGTTCTCTGCTCAAAAAGGACTGCCACTGTGGCCAATCTGGATGCAATTCTCTTTCAGGGTTCAGTTTATTGCTCAAATAGAAATCTCAAAGTAAGCAAACCGGTGGTGATGCCAACTCTCTCCTGCAACTACAGCCATCCCCTTACTTTATGTAACTGCCCCCTCTCTCCCTCTTTGAGCCTTTCCACTGGAGGAGAGCTGAGAGGTGTCTGATCAAGCCCCAGGGAGACATAGCCCATTCCCCTAAAAGACCCCCAAGAGAGGGCTTTCCCAGGGATGTGAGCCAAGCTGGTGAAAGCACACAAACTTCACTATCTAGACCCACAGATGTTGGAGCACCTGTTGGTCTTTGTTACTTACACAACAAAATCTACAGCTGGAAAGTCTCCTGAATTTAATATGGGTCTAACATGTTTTGCAGTTGGTTTGTTTCTGATCATCCATTTTGCAGCCACCAAGTGATATTTGGTCCCCTGCAGGCAGCTGCTCAGTTGCTACATTAGGCTGTTGCTCCACAAACGTAGACGTCCAGTGAGGGGAGGTGGGAATAAAAACATGCCAGAAAGTCACCTTCCCTCCTGTCTGTCCATTCTCCTCCAGAGGCACAGCAGAAGCACATAAAGCAGACCAGGGCTGACCAGTGAGTGCAGCAATGCCCCCAGTGTTACACCAGCTCAACTTTTAGTGGTACTCGGAGCTCTACAAGGCATTAGACAATCAGTACCCTGAAAGCCTGCCTACGTACACAGCAGAACATAATAATACTTACTTTCATTGCGGTGATGGTAAATGGAGTCTCCGATTAAATGACCTGCCCACGGTCAGATAAGTGATATCTTGAAAAGCTAACACATAAATCCAAATCATCAGCTTACCAGTCTAACACATTAATAACAAGGCCATTCTTCAGTTCTTTCAAGAGTTTGTCCCTGAGAGCTGGTGTAGAAGAACTGTAAAAATTTTCTTCCATTTTTTCCAGACTGACCCTCACTCTTTTCCAGTCTGCTGCAGAGAAGCTACAGTCAACAGACTATCATAAGGGCTTGCAGGTAAGTGTTTCAGTGTAAACTTGAAGGAAGATACCTAGGCCAGGCTTTCCATATGAAGAGAAAACAGAAGTTTCAACTCTCCAAATGTCAGTAATTACAACACTAAGTCATCTTAGGTAGAACAAAGCTATGTCAACAGTCAGGACAGAGCAACATAATTAAGAAAAATGTGCACTGTGTGGTCATCCAACCATGACCCAGAGCTCTGAGCTGAAGAGCAAGGACTCTGCTTATCACAAATTTCATTCAACTCTTAACTGGCTACACAGCGTTTTCATATGGATGTTTTTTATATATATACATATATAACTATATTTGCATACCTAAAGCTTTTTTCCCCCATTTATAGAGGTTCAAGATCAAAAAGATGAAAATGTAGTCAAAGCATTTCACTGTAAGTAGTTGTCAAAAGTAAATAAATCAGAAGGATCATGGAGATGTATTTGGCAATGAGTAGGAGGAAACCAGGAAGAATTTTGCTTGAAAGAGTGTAGTCATGCTGAAGAGCAAGTTCAGACTAGTTTGGAGACACAGTAACAAGGAGACCATGTTCAGCTTGATTTACGCTGAACAAGACGCCAGTGAGTGATTTCTCATTTTCAGTGAAAGTGCTAAGTTTCTTACCCTAACTGATCATAGCAGAAGTTTAACAGCGCAACCACTGCTACCGGGATGTCAGACATCACGTAACCCACCATTTTCCAAGGGCTCATTCTGCGGTGGGAGAGGTCAGACTGGAGAGGGACAGCGGTTCAGAGTGGTTTGAACCGCAACTACAAATGACAGTAATAACCCTAACACACGAGTACAATCCTCTGCCTACACTGTCCTCTCAGGGGGAGGAAGAAGACGAGGGGACGGTGCAGGAGACATCTGAGCAGCGTGGGGAGGGATTTCTCACCGCCGTGAAGGCAGCCCAGCTCGCAGGCAGCACGCTGCCGGTGCAATTCCTGTCAAAATTTCCCTTCCTGCCGTTCCTCTCCTTTCACTGTTTCATTAGTCTTGATCCGTTAAGGCCTGGAGTGCTCTGTCTTCGGGCAGAGCAGGTGAGGAAGAGGAGTGCCCCGAGCTGATCGCCAGCGTGCGGCAGGCTTCATCTCTGATCCTGGCGGTCCCTCTAGAGGTAAAAAAGCAGTGCTGTTTCCAAATCTATTTATTCCTAGACATCCCTGCCGAGTTGGCAAACTAGGATAGGGGTGCGAGTTCTGAGATGCTAGCACGTACCCAAGCAGGTCTCAGGCCGAGATTCATCTACTACAAATTACCGGCCTGTAGTACGCATCGAGCTCCACCAACTTAACATACCCATCAGCTGAGCACAGGCTCTGGTCTTGCGCTCAGCTCTGCCTCCTTTCCAGCTCCTTAAAACCCGAGGCTGAAGACTTCAATATGCTAAGTAAGAATGTTTGTATTTGACAGGTTTCTTTTTCTTTTTCCATACATTCATCCCTTTCTCCCCCAGCATTCATGTCTTCATTTTCAGGCACTGAAGAGAAAACTAAAAACACTTAAATGAGGACATCATCAATGTTTACTGAATTTTTTTTTATATCACCCAACTTAAGTTTAATTACACTCAGGAAAGATATCCAACTGTTACTAATGAAAAAAAAATATTTATATATAAAAGGAACATTGGATCTTCTGCTTGTTTCTCACAGTGATTACATATTAATCACAAGAAGCTCCTCAAGAGGAGATAGCAACAAAAGCTCTTTGTCCAACTGCTCTGCTGCTGATTGGCAGCATTTCACAGTATGCATACCCAATTTCACACACACATACACAAATACGTATGCCTTCTGCTCTGCAGACGCGCACAGTCATTGGAGCTCTAAGCCACCAGCTTGTCACTTACTGTTACCCGATGAACTGTGCGGTTCAAATCAGCAGGGCACCAGGGGAGCTGCAAAGGATTTTGCCACTGCATTTCAGAGGAACTGAGCTGGATCCTTGGTGAAGAGTACAGAAAAAAATGTACACGTACAAACCTGGAAGCCAGAGCTGATGCAAGCCTGAGAGCAGTGCCTTGCACTGTGCTTCCCGTGGTTGTGGCAGTCTGTCTGGGAGTGCAGCTACTTAGTCACAGGCTGCATCACTCCAAACCTGAGTCATTGGTATCAGCACTAGTTTCTCGCCACGGCCCTTCGCTAGATCCCAATCACTCTGGGCACCACGGGAGACTTTCCAGGATAAGTGTGCTGGAGCCAACAGAGGTTTACAGCGATACCAGCCTTCTCAAGCCAAGACATGATTCATTAGCTAGCAAAATCAAATATTTGTGCACATAGCTTAAGTGTTAAAAAAAAAAAGCCTCTTTATCTAGCCTGCCAGCTTCCCCTGGTTTAGTATGGTGGTTGCCTGCACTTTGCCTGGAATGCAGATATAAGTTTTCAGTGGTAGCCCCATGGCCTCAGGTCTGACAATGGGCTCACCCAACTCCAAAGGAGTCTCCTCAACCAGCAACCATTAAAAGCTTTAATGTGACCAAGACGTTAGTCTCCACAGCATCCCACGACCTCTCCACTTACATGCTGGCAGTTCTTATGCAGTCATTCCTGCCAGACTAGACGTGGTTCAGTGATCCTCATCCAGCCTATTCAATTACTTGGGGAGAGGCCAAACCACTGAGACCAAGAGTCAGCAATTTTTAATTTAGTGGGTATCTGAGTCACATACCATTTTCAAAACAACAACAAAAAAGAACTGAAATTTCTAAGTGCGAACACTGCATACGGTACCAGTTCTCCCTGGTCTCAGGCAGCTGCCTCAACTTTCTGCCTTGGTTTATTTTATCTAGAAATTGAAGATGATAATTTGTTAATAAAGAAAAAAGATGTCTTTCAAATGCTTGGAGATGAAAACTTCTCTGGGTATCCTGGCTAGTATTGGATACTAGAATAATAGCAATGAATGTATATTCTTACCTTCCTTCAATTTGCTTTGACAAATCCCAAACAAACAACACTTCAGAATACTCCTGACAACTTGTAAAAGGTATCTTTGGTAAAGTATTCCTGACTTCCATGGATTAAAAGATGCATGCAGCATACAATTTCAACACATGCAAAGGAGTATCAAGATTACAGATGGCTAATGCATCTACTTGATAAATTCATAAAAAATAGAAAATTCTCCAGCGCCCTTTAGCTGAAGTGACGAATCACAATGGCACACTCAAGATGTCCATGAATGTCAGGAAGGTTCTGTAGCTAGAATGACAAGAGATTCAAGAATCTACCAGTTCATTCATATATGAAGATGATCCTGAATCTAAGGCACTCTAAAGCATTCTCAGAGCTGAAATTACTTTCAACTTGGGAATACTTAATCACTTCCATTTCTTTTAAAATAGCACTGTGTATATTGTAACCCTGTTTCAAGTGATGTGCAAAATACTTTGCACACAAGCAAACCTGACAGGTTTCCTCATAGCAACCGCCCCATTGTGGTTTTGTCCACAGCACATAGAAGGCACCTGGCTTTTCTTTTACACTGGGGCAAGCAATTTCCAATCACATTCTATTACCAAGAGCCTGCACAGACTGTTATTGCAAATGACCTGTTATCTGTTGTAGCTTCCTATTCAGCAACTCCAAGCTGAGCCTTGAAACTTAAATGCCTAAGAAGCATACAAAAATTTTGTCTTCAATTTGTGAGCATGTGGCAGTCAACATCAAATTGCTGTGAAGTAAAACCTGCCTGCTTTTGCTGCTCTCCCCTTATCCTCATTATAAAATTACTCTAAGACTGAATAACTTTGGTTTCTGAAAGTAACATCTTCATTGATTTGAAACTATTACATGCACACGTTCATTTACGCAGATATTTTTGCTAACAATAATCAATGTCTTCTTTTAAAATATATGAACATCGCTAGACTTTGAGATAGAATATAATTCTAGATATAAACCTCAAAAGGTTCTGTTGTTAGGAATAAACCTGTAGCAATGGATAAAGAGAGTTAGGAAGAGGGCTTGGGCTTTGTTTGTTGTTTTTAATTAATTGTTTCCTTCTTCTATTTAAACCAGGACATTCTGTGAATACTAGTGGAGAATTAGAAGGCAAGTGGCAGCACTAGATTTGACAGGTCTACAAACAGAAACATTTCATTATCAGGAAAAGGGCCATGGCAAGTTCAGCAGATTTCAGCCCAGTGCCTCCATCATTCTCAGCCAGGGTTTCATGAGTAGAAATCACAACAGTTATCACAGCAGTCCATATCTATGCTCTTCCTAAATACTGGTCCTCAAAGTAGCCAGGAGCATGACCAGTTCTCCTAAATCCATCTGCTTCATTTTGTAAAAAGCCTGCGGGCAGCTCGTGTGACAGTGTTTGGGAACATACTGAGAATGTAAGATGCACTAAGGCCATGCTAAACCATAAGCCACACTGAGGCGAGCAGCATCCTTTGGGCTTCCAAAGAGCTTCTATTCCTGCGTCAGGTGGGGCAGCCTCAGTGATTGTTCAGGTGATTAATATAGCCTCTAGGCCCTCAAAATAGCATGTATACATAACCATTCAGTTTTCTGCTTCTGAAGGAATTTATTTTCCTCAATTATATCATTAATATCCCAGGTAAATAG
This sequence comes from Sagittarius serpentarius, assembly GCA_034782735.1. Classification (NCBI taxonomy): domain Eukaryota; kingdom Metazoa; phylum Chordata; class Aves; order Accipitriformes; family Sagittariidae; genus Sagittarius; species Sagittarius serpentarius. Next base: position 24,761,511 of record JAVKLA010000093.1, on the reverse strand, counting down.
GTTCTGTGAAACAGAGAGCTACTCACTCAGATTACAGCTATTCCTACAGCTGGGAACAGGAACGGTACCAGCACTGTTTCTGGTGCACGTAGCACTGAAAATAATACATTATTCAGTAAAGGCTGTACAAATTTTGACAACTTAAAAACAGTAATTTCTCAGTATCAAAAATCCAGCTGACTCCAGCTAACTTCAGCAGGAACAGAACCGAGCTGTTGCAGTAACTAGCATCAGATTTAAAAACCTGGATTATGGAGAGCCCTCAATTAAAACTTGGTGATGATATGCTTATGACATGTTTAAGTTATGCTAATACAGCCTTTGAATGTTTTATTAATTCCACTGAGCAACCTGGCTGTTCCCCAGCCTGCTGGAAGCAGGTCAAAGTTAAGCAATGCTTCCAGGGCGGGCCCCTGACAGACGTGAGTAATTACCCTGGAATCTTACTCCTGAGAACTCTTTCTAAATGACTTGAAAAATAACCTGTGTTACGCCACGTTTTCCAAATTGACATTTTCTCTCCATATGAGGCTCTTAGTTAAATAAGTAGTTTAGGTGTTCCTGAGAAAATCCTGGTTGGAATTGTGCCATTTATTCCTCTATTTCAGGAAGAAGCTAAAAATAGGAAGGCTGGACAACCGTGTTCTTCTGCAATACTGCTCACTTCATTCAGCTGCTCTTCATGTTACAGTTAAATAAAACAGCGATGATTCCACGACACTATAAAATTTACCTCGATACACTTACACAGATTTGTGTTGCAAATAATCCAAATTTGAAAAAAGTTGAAAACAGATGCATGCACTGCATATAACTTCCCCTACATCCATGTATCTGCTTTCCCTGCTTCATGATCCATGGGGTATTACAGATCCATGGACGTTTCTCTGATCATATGCTGCTGGCTTGCTCCCTCATTTTCTCTGCCTAAAGTATGTCTTAAGAAGTGAAATATACATTGCTATTATTAAATTTCACATAATGACTGAAGTTTCATGGGAAACATAAAATCCCAGTCAAAGGGGATGGGGACAGTGAAATAACGTTTCTCCTGTCATGAAAAGGATGTTGTAGCTACGCTGGAGAGCTCTGTCAATTCACTGTGTGTTCTGCAACCTCAGAATATTTCACTGCTTGCCCTCATTTAACTGCAGACCATTAATCAGCCAAAACCGTATATTTTGGCTTTGGGAAGTACTCACAAACCACTAGAGAAAGGCCATGAAATAATATTCAGTATGACCTAATCTGAACTCAGAAGCAAACCCAGTAGATTTTTTTATTACTTCTGTGTTTTTTCTCTGAATTCAACCAATCTGTATTACAGTTCCACAAAGCTGAGCAAGAAGGACGTCATTCAACCTTTTTTAAATAATTTCAGCTTTCAGTCCCTTCCATTGATGGTAAAAAAATCAAAGCCTTCATTGTCTTTTTGTTTCCAGTAACTACATTAACAGTTGCTCCGTCTTATGTACTCTTTAAGACAAAGCCTGCCACCCCATCTCATGTTACCCATTTGATTTCAATGGAAGCATTTAGATGAGTTAGATTTGCAGGATTATTTGCATCCAGTGATTGCATGGCATGACTGTTACTTCAGCCCCAGCTAACTTGTTCACAGACCAAGGAAGTGAAACTCAGAAACACAGAAGATGCAAATGTTCTTATCCATAGGTAAGACCAGGCTTCCGTAGGCACTAGTACCAGATCTATGTGCTGTTGGATCAACGAGCAGTAGAAATTTGGTCTGTATCAGGATCTATACAGATCAAATTTTGATGTGATTAAAATAGTAAAGAGTATAAACTACAGAGCTTATACTGGCTGTGTAATTTTATGCGCGCTTTACGTTGGCTGTCAGAGGACGGGTGATTCCTGTTCTTGTATAAAGTAACTGCAGCACTAAGAGACAATTGTTGATATAACCAGCACAAGCACAACCCAATTAAATGTTTTAAACAAAGCTGAACTATCAGAGAAACTTTATGCCAGATCAAAGCTTTGGGTCATGCAGCAACACATTTTTAAACCACTTGTAGGAGTCCCAAAGTTGAACTTAATATTTCATTAAACCACAAGCCAAATTGGTTCCAGCATCAGTGGCTCTGTGTCTGCAGCATTATACCTCTGATTTTCATAACAAAATTAATAATTTAAATCTAAGTAAAATGTGGTGGGGTTGTTTTTTTTTTTTCTCCTAGATCATCACCATGGAAATGCTTATCTGAAATCTTTAATAAACATGGTCGGGCAGTAAAACCTAACCATTGGAGAAGTCAGTCTAATCTGACATGGTTTTTTCCATATTTAGCCCCTGTGGTCTAACATACTTGTTGATCTAGCAATGAACATCTGGTGTTGTTTGAAAAGCCAACTTTTCCATGGTGACCCCAACCAAGCATATCAGTGTTTGAGTACTGCTCTGAACATCAGTCTCTGAGGACTTACCAGTTCATGGTGACTCCTATTAATCACCTGCTTGTGCTCTTCAGATCCATCCCACCCTATGCCTCCCTCCCTGATCACTCACCTGCAGCCACATATTCACCCCAACATTACTAAGATGCATTTCCCTTCATCACCTGCAGTCGAGAGCTCTTGCTCCCCTACAGCACCACACAGACACAAAAAGCCAGTCTTGAGCACGTAAACATACTGATGCATGCATCAGGGTAACTTTAAATGGGACTGTTTACATTCATAAAACTTTTAAAAGAGGATCAGAACTCAGTTCAATTTAATTCTGGTGGTTATATACAAAAAACAACCAGGAATCAACAATAATACCACTTGGCTTTTACAGCTAAGTAACACAGTAAATTGCAAACTGCAGATGGTAAACTCAAAAGAATTCTACAAGCCTTTTCAAGCAAAGAATAAATTATGAAATGTAACAAACTTCCGCAAAACAAACACCCAGCAGTATCAATCAAATTATTTCTTACAAGCAATACCTACTCTAATCACAGTCACATACTAAGCAAAGCAGTGACTCAAACACAAAGATTTACTTTGCCATCTGTTTTGAAATTGTTGGACCACCACTTAAAGAAAAACACAAGCTGGCATTTCTTAAGACTGAGGCCATTAGTGAGAGGAGAAACATGAAGTGCTAGTTTGTTTTCTTGCCAAAGAGCATCTTGTACAAATTTAAAATATGTTCATGTATGAGTGTTTCACAGATACCGTTTATTTACCATATTGATATCTCTAATTTCAGACTGAGATTTATATTGTTTTTTTCCTATGCAGGGTTTCTCACTCAAAATGCTAAGCAAATGTGACTCCATTTTGCCGAGAGTGCAAAAGAGATGGTTCTTACACATTGTCCTCAAGGTAATCCCAAATGGGACAGGAAAACAAACATGACTTTATTAGAAATTGTGCACATGATCACAGCAACATAATGTGCAAAGCCACTAAACAGAGCCCGGTCACAGGTGCACACTGACTCTTGACAGCACTTTTCCTTCAAGCCTGAGGTTGGTTAAGGTGCAGAATGACCAATGTCTCACCATTTCCTCTTGTCTCTTACACAGTGATGGTGATGGAGATTGCCCTTTTCTTCCTAGAGCAGAACCTGTCTTAATACTGTCTCTTTCCTTATTCTTAGAGAAAGGGTCAGTGCTGATTAATTTAAACAAAAAACCTGCTATTGAAACCTTTCTCCCACAAGTTGTTAACTACCTGTTTAGAACAGAGCTTTTATGCAAGTCTGCATATGCATTCATCAAACAGTCCCAAACAGAGACCCTAATACAAAATGGGGGTCACAGTTTCAGATGGGAAGTACCACTGGCAATGAGTTGTGAAACCAGATAGTTTGGGTTCATTTTACCCTTCCGTCCAGATATCCTTTCAACTGGATTGTTCATTTAACACACTTTTTAAACCAGTCATCATAGTGCTTTTAATGATATCCAAAAGGAAGTATGTTTCTGCGTTTTTAATGGTGCAGTGGGTGTAATGAGTCACAATGCAATGAGTGAAAATAAAGAGTACTGACTCATGTCTATTAAAACATGTCTCAACTAGATATGTTGTGACTAGATAATTATGCACTGAATAGCATAAGAAGATACTAGGAAACAGAAGTGAAGGCTCTGTTTGTCCATGAAGCCTGAGAAAGGTACATCCACACACTAACCAGATATGATACAGTTAATCAGCTCCTTCAACACATGACCATGTGCCTGGCAGTAAAATGTGTCCCAAACGTATAAAAATCTCAAATTCTTTCAGCATAGTGAGACGCAAAGATTACATTAGGAGCACCTGTGCTCTATCAGATGCAGAATTGGCCACATCCATCAGACAGCATTGCAGAACCAGGTCCCAGATCTCATTGTGATCTATGATCAGATTAGGATACACTATTCCTACATACTGCAACACCAAACCACAAGCTCATCACTACCAACACAACTGAACAAGGTGCAGCACTTCTAAATAACGGACCAAGGAGCACAGTACTTGAAACACACATAAACCCTGTGGGATTTGACAGGATTTACCCCAGCCCCAAGTCTGCTGAAATTTATCATTCTTCATTTCTGTATTTTTGCCTCGTGGACAGAGAGTAAACCATGCTGTGACCCTGGCAAACATCCCAGAAGACAGTGCAACGTAGACCAGCCTGCGCTACAGGGAAACTGAAGACTCCTGCAGCAGCAAGGTGAACATGAGCCAACAGTATGCCCTGGGACTGAAGAAGGCGAACAGCATCTGGCCTGCATTAACAGGACCACAGCAAGTAAATCAAAAGAAGTGCTTATTACCCTCTATTTAGCACTTATCGGACCACATCTAGAATACTGCATCCAGCTTTGGGACCCCCTCCTCCCCCCAGTACAACGAAGACACTGACTAACTGGAGCAAACTCATCGTCTGACCACCAAGATGGCTGGGGACTGGAGCACTTGTCCTTTGAAGACAGGCTGAGTGATCTGGGCTTATTCAGCCCAGAGACAGCTCCAGAAGGACCTAACAGCAGCCTTCCCTTGCTTAAAAGGAAGTACAGTGCTCTACACATCCCTGCCTTACCCCTGTGCATGTAAATCAGGACAGGCTCGAAACAAGCTCAGTAAGTCCTCTGAACAAACAGAGGATATGAACGGTTACTTTCAGTAGCAGCAGCTGGGTTTTCATTAGCAAGAAACTGGAAGGGTGAAGTCTTCCATTTGTGCCTGGCTACAGAGCTGAAAACCTATTAGTCAAGTACTTCAACAAGAAGCACCACAAAGACCAAGTCCCCCTGTGGATGTGAGCCCACATCTGCATGCAGCTCTCCTCCATGGCAACCACTAGCAGACAAAAGCATTAACTTTGCGGTACTCTGCCTGGGCTGGCTCCCAATTTGGCAGCCCTGGATATTATATATATTAAAAAAAAAAATCTTCTTTGTTAGACCTTAAGTTTGAAATGAAAAGGAACAGTTGCCCCACTTAAATTCTGTGGACATAACTAAAATCAAAACATGTTTGACAAGAACAACAACATATCACTAACTGCTCTGCCCCTCCATCCCTGAGCTAACTGCACAAGTAACCTTTCCTGAATTCCAGTCAAATGAGCTGAAGCCTTCCAAGCAGGAAGTACATCTGCTTTAGATGCAAAATTCCTCCAGTCTTTTTAGTTACTGACAAAGTTATTTGCTAAACTGAGAGTGTAACTTACAGAAAAGAAGAACCCCTCAGTACAAATTATATCCACCAACACTCTTCCACTTATATGAACATTTCCTTCATCCAACACATTATCAAAAACATATACATTTATCCTAATGTCAAATAAAACATTCATGGGCACATATTTTTATAATAGCTTCCCATAGGATGAGAAAACACTTTAAGCCAAATTGTTTACTAAAATGCTTCGTGAAAAGCATGGATCATTCACGCCAGAGCATTCTTAAATGCTTCCTCTCTTAACAGCCATATTAACAACTAAAGTCAACAGTTCCAAAGGATATTTACCAGCTAAGTTCAAATCTAATAATCACATTTTAGTAGCTATTCTGGGAATCCAAATCCTCAGACAACTTTGAAAACCTTACACAGAGTACCTTTAACATTCAATACAGACATTTACAAATGCAACCCTGGAGTACTTTCAGTAGGGGACCACCCTCACTAATGCTTCTGGAGTGTTAGGAGTCTTTTTACTGACATGCCCCATTTCATCTACCACCATGCTGCAAAAGAGCTCTGTGAGCAGTTACAGTCTTGTCTTTAGAGTGATTCATTCCCTTTAATTAAATGCCCTTGAAATATTACTGCTACAAATGTCATCAGATGTAGCCTTTGTTTGAAAATAAGATCAACAAGTACAGTAACAAAAGCAGAGCTAACTTTCTTAACCCTAGGAAACACGGGAACTCAGTTTGAAAAATTTTTTTTAAATAACGCTGAGTTCTACAAAACTGAAATTCTCTTACATTATAATTCCAAAAATGCAGTCCTTCAAAAATGCCTTTTACAGAATTACCATCTCTTTATTCAGATGAGAGCGACCAAGGAGCATCAAAACAAAAGCAAGAACCAATAAACAAAACAACAATTAACATAGTGATTGAGACATTATTTAAATATTTCTTTCAGTGCAATGTCATCCCAGAATTCAGTTTCTGTCCTGGACTCTGCTTATGTAGCTGAAGTGAGTGATTCATCTAATTCTGCCAGTCAAGACAAATCCAAACTTCAAAGATATATCTTATGACAATAGGCACAGAAGTAAAACAATGTGTCAGTCTTCAGGAACTGTTGTACTCTGTGGTCAACATACTATTAACACTAAAACAGTATACCAGAAATGGTATAGGAGGAAGAGGTTTCTAACGTAGAGAGATGGTGATTCTCAAGATCAGAGTATTTGCTGTACTTGGCAATTACCTACAAGTCCTTCATTTGTATTTCAAAAGCCACATTTCTTTTTTCACGGTCCAAGAAGAACCACCAAAAAATTAGGGGAGGAAAAACTTGCATCAACTCCTGAGATACAGATCTAACCTCCCAGTAACTACAAAGAGAAGTCAGCTCACCCACCATGTCTGAAATTCAGTTAGGACTGTAATCTATGAATTACAGGTCCATAGACTGTAAGACTTCAGCAGCATCCTCTTTAGAAAGTTCCACAAAAACGTTATAAGCATTTTAGTCCAGATTTCACAGGCTACATTCTAGCCTGTTTTGGACATAGTTCAGGGTCATAACTTTTCTTGGGGAGTTCCAAGAAATATTCCAAGAATAACGGTGTTTCTTGCTACCTAGCACCTTTTCAAAGCACAGACAGCAGCTCTCACAGTCAATCTCATTTCCCCCTTGAGACACACGTATTTGCTCAGGTGATTCATAGTCATTCACAGAAAGAGGATACTAATTTGAAAATGGCTTCATAACATTTAGTTCTGCTTTCTGTTCTCTCAGGTTCCATATACTACACATAAGTGGAAAACTTCACACTTCCAGTTTCTTGCTAATGAAAACATAACTACTACCACTGAAAGTAATCTTTAATATCCTCTGTTTATTCTAAGGACTTACCGAGTTTGTTTTGATTCTGTGCTGACCTTCACACAGGGGGCTAAGGCAGGAATACTTAAAGCACTGTACACAGCCTTGAGCATCAAAAGTAGATAAAATCTGCACCGGTTAAAAAAAATACCACTGGTTATTACTCTTAGGACTGATTATAAGACATGCAAAGAAGCTGTATTAACGTATTCTCATTACAGTTCTGCTACTCCCATTCCCATTTAAATCCCTAAACTGTGATCTTGCAAACTCTGGACTCTGAAAGCAATCAGCCTCAGTTTGGAGACTCCAAGACTGTTCTTAATTCTTCCAGTCAGGGCTAAGGCGTAAACTGAGATATATGCTTCTTGCAGGTAACAACGTGGCTGTATAGAAGTGCTTTGACTTTTTCAATAGGATGATTCTCTGGATGTCTCCAAGATCAGAAAAATGCATGCCAGGAGCAATCCTGGCCTTGGGCAGGATGATGAGGCTCTTTCCAAACCTATCTTTTGATTGCATGAGAAGCAGACACACACATAACTGTTCACAAGATCACCAACTCAAAATAGGTTGTAACAGGTGCCTAGCAACTTGGAAAAAGGCAACAAAGAAGCATTACAAGGATGTGAAATAGGCAGTTCCACAGCTCAGTCATCTTTGTAGCGTGGCAAGTAACTATGGCATCATTTTTCTCGATTATTATATATAAATAAAATAGCTCTCAGAGTACACAGCTTTATCAGGATGATGTTTCCTATCCAAGTCAGACAAATGCATCTGAGAAATAAGCCAGCAAGTATCTATTTTTTTCCCCGCTTAACAGTTCAGCAACAGACTAATCCACATGGTGGTTAAAATGCTCTAGGGGGAGGCAGCACTGCTAATAGTAATTTTTCCCAATACCTAGGAGTAGAAACATCACTTCCCTGTTTGGGCCCATTGTAACAGGTTTTTAGCAAGTCAGTTTTTATTAGCTTTCTCCTCTTCAAGCAGGCAACGCATTTTTGAAGGCCATAAAGGTGGTGTGAATGACAATGTCTCCATTAGGTATCTGCTTTTGAGATTTACCTTACCCTTGAAATATAAAATTTGGTATTACCTTTCTTCAAGAAAAATATATTTTTAAAAATGTATCTGCAAATATCAAAATTAGCTTGAGCATGCATTTGCCTATAAATCAATGTATAGAAATGAGACAAAAAGCTATCAGAACAGCAAAATGCTGCTTTATCAATAGTCCATAGATCTCAGCTAATCTAAATAGTTGAAGTATTTTCTCAATTATGTATGCATGCACAAAAAAATACTAACGCGTTTCCGCTTGTTTTTTTTCTTCAGAAAACTACATAGCATTATATAAAGAAATCCATCATAAATGGAACCTGCCTAGGAAATGCGTCCTCAAAAACAAGGGCTTCCACCTATGAGCACACCTCCTCAGATGCAATGGACCACTGCAGTCCATAGGACTACCCTATGGTAGTTAGACGTGCATGTTTAAAGGAATAGGCTTTTACAGCCATGGCTACAGAGTCATTAAACTGGTTATGTCAAGAAGTTGGTTTCCATTTTCTTAATTAAAAAAAAAAGTCTGAACATGGGTAGAAATGAAAAAATATACTCCCTCAACATAAACTGCATCCAAAGCATTTCTTCTTCATCACTTTGCATTGCTTCTTGTACTAGGTTTTACATTCTCATTAGTTAGTTGTTTGGGAATTCCAAGATGTAAACCACTATAAAGCACCAAGAATTATTTTGTAGTATCTCCATAGCATGGGGTTACCAACAAGTGGAAAGCATCTAGAAAAAGGCCTGCTGAAAACAAAACAGGTGCACAGCACTTACTGCTAAACCAGAAGCACAAGTGGGAGCTCCTTTTAGTAATCATGTCGGGGTGCAGCAGCCCCTTCACTCAGGTGAATAGCACAGGCTATTTAAAAGGAGGATGCATGTTTGTAATAACAAACCTTCTCCCTGGACTTTTAACTAGCAGTGAACATGAGCTCACCCACAAAATAAATCAAATACCTGAGCCTCATCGCTTGTGTGGCCCAAGAGGTGTTATGTCCTTTGCCGCCGAAGGGAAAACATGTCTGAAGTGGCAAAGAGCTAAAAAGAGCTACAGCTCCTGACGCAACCACTCCACGTGTTAAAAACCTCACAGCTGAATCAAAAAGGGAAAGAGCCAGGGGAAAATGAAGAAAAAAGAACGGGAAGAGGTGCTATCAGGCGCTCAGGGAGGCTAAGTGCCACCATGCTCTGGCCAGGGAGAGCCCCGCTAACCCGGCGCTCCCGAGACAGCCGGCGGGGAGGCCCCAAGGCCCCCGCAGCCCCCGGTAAGGGTTACACCACGCCCGGGGTCCCTGCGAAGGGGTGAGGCCGGGGCCCCGAGCCCTCTCCGGCTCCGCGGGGCGCCTTCCTGCCACACCTCCGACCGCCGCCTCCGCCGCCCCCCGCTCCCGCGGCGCCCCGCCCCCGCCCCCTCTCCGGGCCTTTATCGGGGCGGCTACGGCAGCTCCGCGGGCCCAAAGCCTCGCCGCGCGTAGCCGCGGAGCGCGGGGCTCGGCGTGCCCCGTGAGCGCCGCGCCCCTGATTGGCGCCCGGCGGGCGGGCCGTGCTGTAAGGCGGCAGGCGATTGGGCGGATGGGCGGCCGCGTGCGGGCTCTGCCTGGCTTTGTACACACGCCGGCCCGCTCGGCCCTTTAACAATGGGTGAGGCGGGCGGCGGCGCCGCGTGATGGCGGGGGAGCCCTCGGGACGCCGCGCCGCGCTCAGGTGTCCCGGGCCAGGCCCCGCCGCGGCCGCCAGCCGTGCCGCTGTGTAGGGTGAGTGGCGGCTTCGGCGGGGGAAGCGCTGCCGGCCTTTGTCGGGGCGCGATCTCCCTCCCCTTGCTGCGGCCACCGGCTCCTGCACGCCCCCCCCCCCCGCCCCGCCTCACCCAGCCGTGCCCCGCGGCGGGAGGGGGCGGCTTAACGAGCCTCACTTGTGCCCCGTATGGCGGCCAGCTGGGCCGGGGGGCCGGGGGGCCCCCGCGGCGCGGGCGGCAGCTGATCGCGCTTAACCGGGGGCGAGCGAGGAAAGGGCGAGGGTGGTGCTGCCCGTCCCGCCCCGCCCGCGCTCAGCGACCGCCGCTTCCTCCCCTCTGCCCAGGCCCCGGCTGCCGCGCCGCGCCGCCCCGCCGATGGAGCTGGAGGCGCAGTGGTGGACAGGACAGCTGGCTGCCGACATCCACCAAGCGCTTCGCTACAAGGTAGCCCGGCGGGCGGCCGGTCTGCGGGGAGGGCGGCGGCGGGGAGCCCGGGGTGGCGGGGGGCGGAGGCCGCTGCCGGCCCGGCGCCGCGGGGGAAGAGGAGGGCTGGCGGCCCCGGCGCCTTTGTGAGGGCTTCACGGATGGGAGCCGGCCCTGCGGAGGGGGCCGGCGCGGCGGCTTGAAGAGGGGTGGAAAGCCCGTGTGAGGCGGCCGACGGGGTTTTGGCGGCGAGTGCTTCTTCTAACCCGTGAAAAGAGCGGCGGCTTCCCCTCGGGTTAGTGCTCGGAGTGGTTGTCCTCAGCCTTGACGGTTTATCTGAGTGGCCAGACTGTTCCCTCCCTGCGCTTTAAAAAGGCGAAGGGGTCACGCTGCGCTTGGTTCTTCCGTGCGTGTGTGTAAGTGGGTCCAAGTTTAAACTCTGCAGAAAGCATTGTGATGCTATTGTAACAAAAAAAAAAAACAAACAAAAAAACAAAAAACACCAAAAAAACCCCAACCAACCAAACGCTAGGTGCAGTAAGAATAGTGGAGGGTTTAGGCAATGCTGCTTTGAAGCTGCTTCGACTGAATCAAAGTTGCTCTTTGGGGCTACTTTCATAATAAAGTAATCATAATGAATCAGTTTACAGTGACTGAACCTACTAAAAATGTGCTTTTGCTGCCTGATAGTACTTAATGAGTGGATTATCTTTCTTGAAGGTGTGACTGCTAAAGCAACTTTTTTTTTTTTTTTTTTTTTGTACGGGCAGCGGGGAACACAAGAAGGACAGGATAATTTATTTGCTATTAAAGTTACCATTACTAAAACTAAGTTAGTGTTGTGAAAGGTGAATTCTAAAGCTTAGGAGGTATGGATGGGGGGTTTGTTGGTTTGTTTGGGGTTTTTTTTCCCCACTTCAACAGCATGTTTCAGAACTTTGAATTGACCTTAAAACTTTGAAAATTTTGGGCGATTCCATTCCAACTTGATGTCGTCATACTGTCCCGCTGGAAATTTAATTGTACGCACAGTCTAACTCATAAATTTCTTCATGATAACAGAAGGCAGCACTGCTGTTCTGCTGTATGCAAGAGGAGATGGTAGCTACTAGGCAGAAGCCTGGGGAACATTCTTTCTACCAGTCCAAATTTTGTATTCAGAACAGATCATGCCACAGATTTTTCTTATCTGTGGTGTTGGTAGGGCTTCTGTTTTGTGGGGTCCATGTGGGG
>JAVKLA010000093.1:24713145-24744752 GCA_034782735.1 Sagittarius serpentarius | reverse complement strand
CCCCCCCCCCCCCCCCCCCCCCCCCCCCCCCAGAGGAGAGGCCACTGGAAGCCTTTGAGTCATCTTTGCAGCGCACCATAAAAAGTTAGCAATCTTTTAGGAAAAATTCGTGAGGGGTTGAACCTGTCTTCAGAGATCCGCCCTGTATACGCAGTACCAAAAAACTTAGATGATTTTAGCTCTGACTGAAGTGTGTAGGTGGCACCAGCTTAACCTCAGCATAAGAGCAAGAGGAAGAGTATGTCTAAATACATTTCAGACAGGTGTAAATCAAAGGGAATTCAGGTGAGCTAAACTGTCTTAACTTAAATACTGGGTGGGCTAGAGAAAAGGTGAGAGGAAGAAAAAAAAATGCATTTCCACTCCCCAGAACAGGACCCAATACCAATATACATAGGATCTTCAAGTACTGTAATGTAGATCTTTAAAAACCCTCTGGTATGTCTTTAAAAACCCTGTACTCTGTTACCCAATTTAAATGAGGTAGAAGCAGCAAGTAAGTTTTAATTTCAGTTTCTGGTACTCTGGCACTTTATTGCAGTACACTAGCAGACTTTATTGCACTGCTGTATTATTTGTATTGTACTTGGCTTTTATCTGCATTTTGTATTGCTATGCAATGAAGTGAAATGCTGAAAAGAAACTGTATCCTAAAGAAACAAATTGTAAAACCTTAGATGATTTTAGAGGGTAGGCTAAAATTATTTTCTTTCTTTTTTTTTTTTTTTTAAAAGCTTTGGAAGCTTTTAGATAATTGCACCATTTTTAGAGTACTCTTAAAAGTTAACCCAAATGAGTTCAAGTTATTTCAATATCTATTTTTCATGTATTCTCTCTTCTCAATTTGTTTTAGTGCACATGATAATGACGTGAAGGAAGCAAACAAGCAAAAAGGACAACATGCTCAGTCTGCCCAGCATACTGTATTTCAGACCCCAGCTCCAACTCCCCAGCAGGCTAATGCTCAACAGCACATACCACAGTATCTCCAAGCCCATCAATCTTCATTACAGTATCACCATCAGACATCACAGCAGCAAAACTGTCAACAGATATTATCATCTAATCATACAGCGTCTTACCCACTTCAGACTTGCCCTGCTGCCTTACAGTCCAGTGTTCAAGCTCGAGGCCATGTACAGACTGGTGCTGCAATGTCACTCACTGTTCCGCTAGAAGTGAAGCCATGTGTAAGTGTCTCCTACAACCGGAGTTACCAAGTGAATGGACGATATTCCTGTATTACTCCCTGCTTTGAGAGGTGATAAGCACAAAATGGTTTTGTGCTTGTTTGTTTTGGAGTGGGAAGCTGTGTTGAGGGGAATTGTTTTGGGTTTTTTGTTAAACCTCAAATAAGTTTGAGGGCAACAAATTGAATAAAAGAAGTGTCTTTCCAGAAAAAAACAACTGGATTGGCAACCAGTACCGTAGCTCAAATACAGACTGCAAAAAATAAGCACACAGAACGCCCTCTAAAAAGAATGTGTATACCTGGGGGTAATAAGTTCTTAATCTGGCACTCAGAATACTCTGTGCTTCTAACGCACATCTTTGAAATACTAGTCAAAAGAAAAATAGCTGTGGACTAACTACAGACTTACCTTTTAATGAAGGAGATATGCAGTATTATTTTGAAGACGTTTACGTCATACCACTATACAGTATTAACACTTATCTTAAATTTACTGAAACTTAAAGGAATGTCAGACTTCTCCAGATACATGGGGACCACAGGAAGAAACAAATCTCATCTGGCTAACTCCATACTCTTGCCCGTTTTTCAGCACTTGTGTTGGATATTTGCTTTAGACTAAGGCATTTGAGTTAACTGGTATTTTGGCTCATTTTTAAGTTTTGTACCTCACAGGATAGACACTATATCTTTTGCTTCTTTTCTCCTCCCTATCCTTTTTATGTTTAAAGTAACTCTTTCATACTAACTCAGGGAATTTTCTACTTATTACTCTGTGCTGCTGGTTTTACACTCTAATTGGGTATAACTTGAGGGAGAAAGGTAGAGAGGGAAGAGAATATAGCAAGTGGAGTGGCTTTTCTTCAGGGCATCTATATGCAGAGTACCAAAGGGCTATGTTGGTGTTCACGGAATGTAGATGTGAACTACTGCCCAGAAGTGTGGTACTCAGTAATTGAAGAAAAGAGAAAGTTTCAGCTGAACTTGTACTGTACCGTAACTACTACAGTGGCTGTGATTCCTCTGGGTACACAACACACATAAACACACATGTACTATTAACCAACAGAAAGTGTCCTCCAGTTGTACTGACAGTATCACTTGTACAAAAACTACAGTTAAATGCTTACAGAAATCCAGTTCTGTCAGGCTTATAGTGGAGGGAAATTCTCAGGTATTAGTGGGGTAACTTTTTCTTCTACTATTTGGGAGTTCCAGAGATTTACTCTTCTAAATGGGTGGATCAAAAATATATTGCAGAGTGAACTGCTTTATCACAATCAAGGTGCTAATTACATAACTTTATGGAATTACACTATCTCCTGTGGAGTAAATAGTCTGAGGTAGAAAGCTTCACTCATCCAACTCTTGGATGAAAATGGTGGTAGAGATATTAATGATTTTTTTTTTTTTTAATACAAGAAGATACCTGACTTTTTCCTGTGATAGAATATGGGAGGAAGAGGTATGGATGACAGGATTCTTACTGCTTTAAAGTATCTTTGTAGTATGTGGGCTTAAGCCTTTTCTTGTTTGTTTTATTTGTTCTTTTACCACCTTCTTCTCCTGTCTTAGTGGTAGCACTTAAAATTGTGTACCATCTAATGACACTGAAGTATTGTGAATCTTACAGAGACTGTTTTGAAAGCAGGGGCAATTAAGATACGTTATCAATATTACAATGAAGGCTTTATCACAGGAGAGGGGACCTTACCATAATGTTCAGAATGGAGGGAGGACAGCTGTATTCTTTCTTTCTGGGGCTGAATGATAACATGCTACAAAAACCTATTTATTGTTGAGGAGAAGAAATCCTGTTTCTCTTGTTTTGTTTTGTTTTTTTGCATAAATCCCAATTTTTGTTGTGGGCTTTTGTAGTATATATGTGCAAGTTAAGAGGGAAGGTGAATGAAAGAGATGACCCTCTCTGCTTTATGCTAGAGAATCAACTTTGAAATAGGCAGAGTATGGTCAATGCTTAAGTGCAAGTTGGTTTGGTTTGCGTTTTTTTTCTCTCTTCATCTCTTAATGAATATTTCCCCATGTCTCAGAGTAGTGTTAAGTAGAGACTTTCCACCTCATAAGATGCCATGCTTTTTATTCAGCATTGTTACCCATTTAAGAGGGAAGCAGACTTCTTTCTGCCAGTTTCATTTTGTTGCAATGCTATATCCAAGTCCTCAGTGCTCTAACTACCTCTGATGCTATGAATGTACAGTCTTGTAATAGACCATGACTTGAAATAACAGCAGATGCCTGTAGCAATTTTTTCTGTAAAATCTTTAAATCAGCTAACTTGTCATCTTGATTTGTGACACAGCAGTATAGGCTCTTCTTTTTTGGGGTATTAGTAAATTTATCCCATAGGCATTTGATATATAAAAACTTAACTAATACTTAACACTGGAATTATAATGGGCAGGGGGCTTATTCAGTTAGTTAATACTGCAAATTTACATTTAATAGGGTATTTTTTTATTTGACAATTTTAAGACATTAGGTCAACTGTAAAAAGATCCACTACATGCTGTTTGTTTTTAATTTATTACTTAGTCTGAGTTTTTTCTGACACTACAGCTTCATAATGACTACAGAGAAAATGTACACTGAACAGTTTCAATATGTTATTTAAAAGGGCTTTACCAGTGTACATTGAAAATACACTGTTCTTACTATTGGAACCAAAATGTGTTTTTTTATGGCATAAATGAGAATGGTGCTCCTAAATGCAAAATGTCCAAAACAATGGAATCTTTGTGAGTGCTATGCATTCAACTTATTTTTAAAAATAAAACTAGTTTTGAGTAAAAAGGCTCCCGTGTGTATTATGCTTTTGGGGGGTGTGTGGGGTGGTGTGGTTAAATATGTAAACTGACCCTAACCTGTCTTGCATCATCCCTGTGTATGGGCTGAAGATGCAAGGACTTTCTTTCTCCCCCCACTTTCTGTGACACTATAATAAGCTTCAGGAACACTGACTTCACAATTAAAGAGAAAAAAAAAAAAAGGAAGGAAATCATGCAGGAAGGGGCTTTAAAACTAATTGCACCCACAGCATATGCTGACCATTGTACACTTCAACAATGCATCTAGTGCATAGCTGTAACAAAGAAATCAAGAACAAAAGAACTGTAGTAGTTCAAAAGCAGGGGTTGAATTCATTTTGTTCTCAAAAAAAAAAAAGCACTACTGGCACTTTCATACTTCTAATACTAGAAATCATTTAGGAGATGTGGGAATAGCCTTTTGTCAAGAGCTATACACGCTTAGGTTGTTTACAATAGCTGTGAAGGCTCAATCATGCCAAAGGCAATATAAAATCATGTGATGCATCCTAGCAGAAATATTTTTGGATGCTTACAATTCCTGAAACTGCTCCTTACTAAAAGAAATTCTAGTTCTTCCTAATAATGTGCACATTTCACATTTGTAACAAGGCTATGTGATTATGACTAAGGCTCCAAAAATTAAGAAGGTTGCATAGAATTTAATTCCTCTGAAGTTAGAAAATGAAGTTTTGATGTCTCTGTTAGCTTGCATCCATCCATTTAGGAATAAACCCTTCTAGAGGGCCTAGAGACAGAGCAAACTCTACTCTGTCCCCCTATGGAACAAGGGCAGTGCTCAAGTATGGTGGTGGCATCATATTACATGGATGCTTTGATCTGGAAAGTTTTGTCCTCGCCCTTAGGGCACCAAAAGTCAAGTCTGTCTAGACTATCTCCTTGAAATCTCAATTTTTTTACTTTAATTACAAAATAGGAACTACCCATGACCTTTATGAGTCTCTAACAACTACAGGGACTGCCAGCTACTTTTCACTTCAATATTTCAGTAGAAGTCTCAACTTCAGATCTTAAATTGCAAGGCTGAGGCTTTCTGTGTTTGTACATAACAAGAAAAGCTTTATCGCTGCTTTCCATGACCCAGGCTCACTACCTACATTAAATGTGGAGATATCTATATTCTTCCAGTATTGCAAATTTAGCTTAAAAGATGAAATTTCAAGTTAACATTTTAGTGACTGGTACATCACCAGAAATAAAGATTTTTTGCAACTGTAATACTGCTGTTAAGATTATAAGCCAGAAAGTAATGTAGCATCCACCTTTAATAATTTATTAGCTCTACATACTGAATGTTCACAGGAACAAAAGTCTCCTGAGTAGATAAGGCCTTATCTGACTGAACAGAAGTGCCCAGTTAGTCTTATTTTATTACAAGGTTGTCAACAGCAATTATTTAAAACACCAAGTAAAGCAGGAATAATAAAATATACCCTGTTATTTTTAGTCCCCATTACAATGATATTTTAGAAGTTATGGCACAAGAACATACATTTGTGAAGTTTACATTACAGAGTTTGCTCTTTCCCTGTAATTAGTTATAGAAACTTATTACATAGCATTTAATAAACAAGACATGCATTCCAACAAAGGAAAAAATTTGCTACTAAACACTCAAAAAATCCAACCTTATAACTGAATAATTAAAGAGTAACTGTATAGAAAGTAGCTTCAGGTTTTAAAAATTCTCAGTGCAACCAAGGATGTGGCCTTCTGCTTCCAGCCCTACCAAGAAAAGAAGGAAGACTTACAGGTGTTACAACTGCAAACCGAGATTTAGTATATAATATTCATATTCATCAGTGCAAGTCAGTTAAATTATCATCACACCTATTAGCTGGTATATGCATTCTAAAACTGTTTAGAAATACTACATGCTTTGCTTTGATGATCTGAATTTACTCTCCTGAAAAAGCAAGATAATTTCTGAAAAATTAGTGCCAGTTTGATATACAGCTTCAGTCACTAACTGCAAATGCATGCATGGCATCTGGATAAGGTATCTGATAACGGGGCGGGGGGTGGGGGGGAAGTATTACAACTGCAACTTGGAAGGATTATTTAAGAGAAAAAAAGTTGTTACATATCTTTATCAATAACCGCTCTGTAGTTAAAACCTCCTAATACATACAAGAAGCTTAACTGTATGTGCAATGCTTGTAGTTTAAATGAAGCATTTTACAATTACCTTTTATGGACCCAACCAGTTTATCTGGTAACCAAGCTCTTACTTCTCAAGAATTATTTTCTCCTTAAACACCTTCTATGCATCTTCAGGTATCTAGGTATCTTTATCATATTTAAGAAAGCAAAGATAGATATGTAGAGCATTACTTAGAAATTTTCAGAAAACTAAAACAATTGAATAGAAGTAACTGAAAATTATTCTATGTGTATTGACACAGTTACCCTACAGATCTTCCAATACTTGAGCCCATCAGACTGCGTACTTTTAAAACTTGCCATCCTTTCAGTTTGACCTACAGATTAATGGGACTCCACAGCAGAAGAGAAGGGCAGCTTGTGAATCTGCTTATTTCAGCACGATGTTGTAAAAGATGTTGCAAAATGGTGTTCTGCTTTACCCTTTTCTAGAGGTCAACTATATGTACATTTGCATTCCAACCTCCGTCAACTATGTTACTTAGAGTTTTCTAGTTGTTTTTTTGCTTTTAAAACACTGACCACAGTAATGTTTTGCCAAGTGTTGCAGTATATTTAGATGCATAGATTTTGCAGGAAGGTAAATGGCACTACTGCAGATCTCCAGAGACAGAGAAATTCTTCTGAAATGCCACAGAGACCGAGTTTCCAGGGAAAGTGCCTGTATTTTGGAGAGTGGTTCTATGCTTCTGGCCTTGCATTATATCTCAGTGCTCGCATCTTATCTTAGTGCTTGTTCACTGGGGCGCAATAAGGACAATCTCCAAGGTCCTGGATATTCCATACCCTTGTAGCAGAGATTATGAATACCTAGAAGGCTATCTTCATTGACAGATGGAGTGGGTGTGTAGCCATGCATCCAAAAGACTGTTGAATGACAGACTGAAAATAGGATATGATCCTACTGAGAAACAGGTTCTCTACTAGTAGAAAAGTCCCTATCAGACTTCTATATGCAGGTTCAGAATAGGTATTCTAAAGGGATCCTCTCTCAGAGATGGTTTTAAGTCTGTTTTGAGAATTTCTTGTAACATTCCTAACACTTAGGAGAACTAGTTAATAAAAAGATAGCAAGCATGCAGCAGTACACCTAGGAGAGACCACAAAGGCTAAGATACACCAAGAATTTTTTCCACTTCCTCAATCAACTAGACTGCAAGAATACAGAAGTAGCTTGGAAGCACTTCCATCGCCACTTTCTCTTCGAGAATGCTGCCTGTTTTGTTTCCATAAGCCATTCCCTGTTTATATATTCCTGTTTATACTTATATTAATACATGCATTGGTTTCTATTTCACAGGAAACCATTCTGTCTCCCTGCTCATTTAACTCCACATTCTTACATTCTCCCTGTTGACAATGCAGTCAACATTCTGGAGGGGATAAAAAATGTATGGAACTGTAACATATCCCCTTGCAATACAGCCCCATTAAGAGATTCCAAAAGAATTTTTCCAGAGTTAGTACAAATGCAATTTTTTTCCCCTATATCAACACAAAATAGGTAATGATGTACACTTCAGCAATGATGTACACTTCCAGTGGAAAAGAAAGTAAAAAGGCTATTTAGCTTTCTTACATATTTGCAGTAAGACTATAAAACATAGATTTAAAGCAGCGCTTTCTTCTGCAACCTTTTACAAATCATTCTCTTTCCTTTGAAAAAGGTGCAGGACAACTCTGAATAGATCAAAGTCTTTTGTATGTCAAAAGAATAATTACAGCACAAATTACAGCTGCCTCAAATACTACTGTATGTTGAAAAAACAGGATTAAAGGCATCAACTTCCATTAGTACTTAATTTTACCACACATACCACTGCAGTGACTGCATTGACAAACTGAAAAAATTAGTATTGCTTAAAGAAGAATCTAGTAAGAACAAACAGCAGAGAGGTGCAAAATATAGGACAGATGGGCTAAAACTGGTGCTCTTATTCACCTCTCCATTATTTAAAAAAAAAAAAAAAAAGGAACATTTAGTGGAACTGAAAGGCAATGTATTTAAATACAAAATTAACTAGAACAAATTATCACAGCTTTCAACCAGGGCAAGAGTTTAGCAGGATTTTCAAGAGATTAAGCATTTACGTAGCTAATGAAATCATTCAGGATTTAAGCCAAATACTAATGAAGGTAAGGAATAAATATCTTTTAATGCAAATTAGTCAGTAAGTATCTATGACAGGATTTCTTGCACCTTCCACTTAGCAGATCTGACTAAATGTAGAAAGCAGAGGACTTTCCTAGATACAGTAAAGCAGTTACTTTTCAATAAATTTTTGTAGTATAATAGATGTATATTTGATTCTGCTAAGCACTTCATATGCTGTGTGCTTTTCTTAGGCACAGAAGTAAAAATGCACAAACATTTATTAAAGATTTGCTCCTAAAACAGACATTCCCAAAAGCACCCATGCTTTTTTCCCCAAAATACAGAAAATATTTACACGAGTACTGCATGTTGTTCTTATTTCCCACAGCCACACTGACAGAATACTATATGCAAAAGTATAAGGAATAAACTGTTTACCAGAAATTCTTTCCCCTCTCTGCAATACTGTTTCTCTCCTAGATACAAAAAATTTGTGTGTTTTTAAGAGATTCCCTTTCTTCCTCCACACTTCCTCTAGAGCTCTCTGAAGAAAGAGTTGCCAGGATTTGCATAATTCAGCTTGAAAACTCTCATGGAACTCATGAGAACTCATGGAACTCTCATGTATTAGATGGTTATTTCCATACACAGGTTTGACTATCACAGCAAATCATATAGTCTGTATTTAGCTAGCAATTAAAGATTTTACTTTTTCCTCTCTATAAAGCAAATAATTATTCTGCAAGGATTTAAATGAACTTAAAACAGATTGTTTCAGTAACCTACCATCTCATTTACATTTATAATTTAGTATGCAATTTTTACTTCTGATGTCCTCTAAATATCAACATCATTTTCATCCAGTGTGTGATCCATAAGGTATTAAAGATACAAGTCAGGAAAAAAGGAACTACAAAAATTAAAATATATGTAAATTGAGTATGCATGTAATAAATAGTAGTGAATGAACCACAATCCTCATTATTTAAAAAACATCTATAGGAATTATGATAAAAATTACACTCTACTGGATTAGCTTCCACAGCCACTACCAGCAAGTTATCAATTACAGGGTTAAATTGTGTGTCAAAGAATAATTTCACAAATTCCAGGGTTTTTTTACTGGATGCTAAAAAATAAACTCATACTTACTTAGGATAAACATCCAATAGCTCTTGCAGCAGATTCAGGACCTTTAATACAGTTCATTACTAAAACTCTTCTTCCTTCATTGTTAAAACCACAAGTTATTATTTCTTCTGTTTGGAAATTGTGCTTTACATTGCTTTTAAAAATACATGCTCTTTGAAGAACTGTTTATTTTCAGTGTCCTTTAAACTAGAACATACAAATTACTTTTATTTGTAACTTCAAAGCCTGACTACAGAGGAAAATCATGTAGGTAAATAATATTAGTGTGCTCCAAGGCATTAATCCATCCTATTTTGCAATTCTTAATGAATAAACATACCTACTAAACTGATATTCAATTTAAAATATTTTGAACTCTATTCAGTAGATGATAGTTGAGGTTTGATTGTTGCAACGATAGTTAAAAATTGTATTATCTTTAAAATTCTGGCCATTACACACTTCTGTAGGAAATAAGTGTCTTATTCAAGGTGTATCTAAGTAAAATTTGTGGTATAGTCACATGAAATGCACTACAATTACATATTTTTGCTCACAGGCCTGTATTACAAAAAAATCACTTGAATACAGTATAAGACATGGTATTTGAGGTATTAAATCCCTTTGATTCAAATTATATCATATGCAATAAAAGGAAATAATTGTTTATATCTTCCTCAAAGGATTCTACTCACTAAGTTCTGGAAAAGGATACCAACGCTTGAAGAGAAGTAGTGGACTTCTCCGAGGAGGACACATCCTGTGACAAATTCTCTTGGGAAACAGTCTTTCGCTAGTCTTCTAGTCTCAGAGAAGTAGAAGAGAAATCTTGGAATGATGCGCTTAAACATTAAAATCTAAGGAACTAAAATGACATTGACTTGATAGTGTTAGGTTTACGGTTGGACTTGATCTTAAGGGTCTTTGCTGACCGACATGATTCTGTGATTCTATTCTATGATGTTAAGGCCTCCAGTATTCTGCAATTCATTTTCCATAATCCTATTCAAATTGACAAAGGTAATTTAAATAAGAGGAATCTGTGAAATAGCTGATTAAAAATTTTATTGCAAACAGAGTTATATTCTAAATACCCCTTAATTCACTCCTTTCTGCCAAGTTTCCTACTGTGTATGTTCTCGTAATAAGCATCAGCTTTGGCTGAATGCAGAGTCTGGAGCCTGAATAGAATAATCCAAATATTGTGACTGAAATTTCTGTTCTTCTCTGAACTCTGTGTTGCTCAAACTTCATTTCAGTTCCTCCTTCAGGCCTTCATGCTTTTCTCATCATGAAGGAAACAAGTCCCACCTTTCATTGTAGTCACAAATCAGACAAAAGAAGTGCTTCCTTAAAAGGCTTTGAGAAAAGGCTATTTTGGAATCACGGTAGCAAAGTGGGGGGCTGTCTTCACATCAGGTCTAAGACATACAGAGACACAGAGATTACTCACAAACAATAATACCCACTGCAGTTGTTGTTATAGTATGTACTACTGGACACGGTAGAATATCATCACTCTGAAAATTTAAAAATCTTATCACCTTGCCTTTGTAACAACAAAACCTCCTACGAAGTTTTGTGAATATGATAGGAATATTTTATATTTAATTTTATATTACCTTCAATTGCTCCAGAGGAGCTGAGAACAGAATCGTGACTGATCCAAGCCACTTCTTTCTCATGAGTGGCCATTGCAACACTTACGACGTCCTATCAAAATGCAAAGATGATATAATTGAGAAGACAAAGCTAAAACTATTTGCTGGCAGACTGAACTAGTAACAACTAACAGTGCTGCAGGTATAGATACCAGAACTGGTTCCTCATATGCTAGCTTGGATCTAGCAGGTTCTACTTAGCTCAGGATGCAGCACAGTGTTGATACAGTCACATCACTTCCAAAGCCCATGGAAGTCAGATACATCATTCTAATACAGCATTGCGCTTTGAACTAATAAGCGCTACTGGATGGAAGATGGTGCTGTGCAGATCAAAGACACAAGTGTCCAAAGCTCAGAGTTCACCTTTTCAAACTGATACAAAAATGACCTCTAGCAAAAAAACTCCACAGAACAGCAGCAAAATAACTACTCCAAATTACAGTTGCAGTATCCTAGAGGAACTCCTGAACCAGATAAAGGGTTCTCAGTGTTGTGAACACTTTCTCATTTCACTAGCTCTCAGTCTTCATTGAGCATCATGGAAAGAGAAGCCATCTAATTTGCGCCAAACCATCCGAAAAGTTCCCTCTGATAGTGGATTTTGAACTAAATGGAGTACAGTAACATGGCATACAGTAACATAGGAGAAGGTTGTTGTCAAGACAGAATTCTTGCCAAGGGGTCTACAGCTTAAAGAAGAGAAAGAAGATCAAACTTTAAACTATTATAAAGGCAGAGATGTCAGGTTCTGGTTACACAGGTAAAGCAACACTTCTCTTCATTACGACACTAGCGTTCTTCTGCCACCTTCTGATACCTTTCAGTTCCCACTTCTACCTGGCAGTTTAGTCGTAAGGTATTCAAGAGATGAGTAGGAGACTCAGCTAGCTGCTTCTTCTGGCATCTGCACATGCAATTATACATTTCTTTGAAATTACTAGAATTTTAAAAATCCACAGCTCTTCAAGTAAGCATCCGATGAATAGGGCAGCACATATGTGGATACATAAGCTTACAAGAAAGGTCTAAAATAATATTATAATGCCTATAAAAACTGGAAGTAGTTACTCAGGAAATTATTTTTTTAAAAGGTCATCATGCTACAATGGGTTTGAGAATTGAGATAGCAGATACCTCATATTATCAATATATTTTATTTCAGTTGTTTATACCTCATTATCAGTATGTGTGTCAGTTGTTTATGCGTCATTATCACAGGCTTTATTTCCATTTAAAATTTACTGTCTGACTTGGGAATCCACACAATCTTTTCTGGCCCTAAGGGCAACAATAAAGAAAAACAAACACTAGCAAGAAACTCTACAGATAATCTCTGTTAAAAAAGACCTCAAAAGCTAGTAACTCCCAGAATACACCCATCCTCTGCATGAAGATCTTAAGAACCAAGAATTTCATTGCTAATCTTGGCATAAAGACAGAGCGCTATGAAAGTATGTATTACCATAAAATAATCCCTAATTTATGAATTTAATGAATGGGAAAGCTTCAGAAACAGTTGCAAGAAAAATTTACAAGAAAACTTGCATTCTAGACACAGACTGAAGGAAGCCAATTTAACATTATAAATACAGAGTGTGTTACCAACAGCTATCAGTGTCTGTACCACAAGAACATATCTAGTATGGGGTCCTAAACTAGCAGATACGGGCATACCAAAAAACAATTCCAAAAAGTTGAATCTTCATAAATTTAAATGGATGTACATGATGGAGATAAAACATTGTACCTAATTATTAGGCCAACTCTTCCAGGGGTGTGATAGATATTCCATCATGACATCCAACTCTTAAAATGACTAACTGAAAGAGGAGCTATAAGACTTTTTAATGAAGGAAAAAACAGAAATTTATATCAGTTGGCTTGTTGAAGAAAGTCAACCCAGAATTTCAACAGCAAAAGTTAATTCAGAGAATGTCAGGTTTCTTGGGACATTTCTAATTGTAGCTGAAAAGTTCAACACTTCAGAGGACCCAGAATTTTTTCCAAAACCAGAAACTTTTAAATGGGATAATGTCCATAATTCTTTAGTGTCACTGCCTTTGCTGACTCTTGCTCTGCCTCAGAGCTTCATCTTTCATGATAAATTGTGGCAGCTCAGCATAAAGGCTCACAATGTTTCATGGGATATACAGTCCTGTCCATGAGGAATGTGTGAGAAGTCTTCCAAGTCTACAAAAAATCAGCGTGCTAGATGCAGTATCTAATCAAAATGTTAGTTGCCAACTACATCTTCAAGTTTTTCCCCAGAGCTTCACTTTGAGGACATAAAAGTTGAGGGAAAAAGAGTTTATTTTGTTCAAAGTATGCTAGCACCTAGCCCTTATACCTGTAAGTAAATTTTTGCAAGCTATAATAAATTTCCTATTGGATTTGGATCACATAATTTGTACTGTTAACTAATATATCTAATATGCTTCTAATTACAATTAATCCAAATGTGTTGAAAGTAGGAAATAAAGGAGGTAGCATACATAGATATAAATCAGCACCTAAGTTGATAATGAACTAAATTCTCTGCCACATAAACACATAAAGGAACAGGAAAGCTGGATTCAGAAAATATTTTATAAGTCAGGTTAAAGTTAATACTATTTGTCACATATAAGTTAAAACAAAGACCGTATCTGAAATACTAAATATTGTATGTGATACGTCCCTCTAAACAGAAGTACTTGAAAATAGCAGAAATTTACTACCTAAAGTTGTAAATTGCAACAGCTGGAAACATTTACACTTTTTAATATCTTCTTCAGTAACAAAGTTAAATTCTTCTTGCAGCTTTTCAAGACAAAAGTATTTTGGCATGGTTTGTTCCTTAGATCCTGCATACTGTGAGAGAATGCAAGAGCAAGGCTGGAGGATTTTACAAACTGTCTCGATTTCAAAATAACTTTTTTTTAATAACCTTTACAGCCTTTGGCGAAATTTATCAAGACTTCTGATAGTACATCTTTCTGACTAGCACCAA
This sequence comes from Sagittarius serpentarius, assembly GCA_034782735.1. Taxonomy (NCBI): domain Eukaryota; kingdom Metazoa; phylum Chordata; class Aves; order Accipitriformes; family Sagittariidae; genus Sagittarius; species Sagittarius serpentarius. The sequence continues at coordinate 24,730,672 of JAVKLA010000093.1, read as the reverse complement.
TAGCATAAGCATATGCTAGTCTGTGGTTTATCTGAGCAGAAATTATTTATCAGGCCAAATTGTAATGCCTTTTGGTTGTAAACAAATCCATACTTTTTTACTGGAGTGACTTTTTAAAAGTAAAAGAATATGTTAATACTTGTCCTGCTTCCTTTGTTGTACTTTAAAATATACATAAATATTTTTTCTGCATCACAAAAAAAATATCAACCAAGAAATGACCAACTGCCCTTTTCTAATGACTAGTACTGTAAATTAAAGATGTTTCTTGCAAAATAATTTCACTTAATTTTTCTCTTTTCAATGGATTATCAGATACCTACTATCCCCATTAAATATTACTAGATGCACCAGATGTACAGAGCACAAGTAGATGAACCATACAGGATATGAAGCGTAAGTCCAACACACCACCCGCACATCAGAATTGCAGTCTGTATTCTCTAATCTGAGTACATGCAATAAACCTAATGCATCCAGAACACCCCAGAATTACTGAGCATACACAAAGTACCTGTGCATCCTGGAAAGGACAGTACCTTTATCCCAGTCACAGAAGTGACCTTTATGTAACTGCCACAAAAGATACAGCTTTCTCAGTTTGATTTTATTATTCTAGTACAAGACCTAATCTCAGGCAACAGTTCTGCACTGGGGTTTTAAGTAACTATGGTAACTACTTAAATTTGTTCCCATGCTTTGCTTTTATCTATTAAACTTTTTAAAAACATAAATAGCCTTAACTCAGTCCCTGTTATTTGTAATCTTGAAGCCAAAGAACTTGCATGAAAAATAGTAGTAGTATCTAAAAGTACCCCATCTCCTAACACAGTACAGACAATATGTATTGTCTTCTAGGAAACATGTAAAGAATTTGCTATCAAAATCTGCTAAACATTACCATAATCAATTCCATCATACATGAATACTCAGGATATTTGGGATCAAGCTGAACTGCTTTGGCCCATTCAGTAAGTTTGAGTTACTGAGCCATCAAATTCCAGTAGCTATTTCTGCATTTATATTTCTTGGCACATTAAAATAAAACCATCTAGCATTAATTGCAGAACATTTAAAGGAACAAATGTTTATGGCATCAGAAATTTCTTATGATGTATACAATTTTTAGAACACATTTCCAATTCTGGCAGATTAATCAGTTTATCTGCTTTAATGTTATAGCTATTAAAAAACCAAAATTAACCAGGAAGCACTAAGAAAGCTTAAACCATCACCCAAACATCTCCCACAGTTCTGAACATGAAATCCCAACAGATGGGAGTCCTGATAAACCTTAAAAATATACAATTCATTACCACCTGCATCAAGCAGAATTTATCAGCTGAGAAACAGGTGCTACAGGAAAGCACTTCCTTCATCAGCTGCCCATGATAAAGCATGCATGAGTTTGCCTGACATGAAAGGATGTAATTTCTCTTTTTCCTTTAGAAAGAAAGGTACATCTAAGTCAAAATTTGTTGACAGAAGAGAAAAAGCTATTCAATAAAATTGTGCATGTATATATATTTTAATTACTTGAAAGGTCACTCTCTCCCCCATCCAAAGGAAGCAAAACTTCCACTTAATTTTAATTGATCATACCAACTACATGGCTTTCAAACAAAATTTACACTTGGCTACCTCACAGGCATAGCACCTCACCTGAATTTTAACATCTGAATGGCTCATAAGCATGTGTTTAAGTATTTTCCCGAAGCAGGATCCTTTCTTGAATTTAGAGTTAATGGAGGGGAAAAACTCAATCCTCTAAAACCTCCAGAAAACATACAATTCAGAAACAAATACCTAACAAGAATGGGTAGAGGTTAGTATTGGCAGCCTGTCAGATCAGAGTTCAGAGAGGATTTTTTTTTGGCGGGGGGGAAAAAGACACATCCCTTGGTGTCTCCTTTCAGGATAGAGTGGTGTTCAGAACCCATCCCAGACTTCATCTACTACTTCTAAGCTATTGCCTACTATAGCTGTAACAAAACTTACTATAGAAATGGCAGAAATGGTACAGTCATGTACTTGGGCACTTCTACTACTACAAAGCATGTTACTTTCACTTCAAATAATTTTCTTTAAAACTTTAAGAAAAAAAATCAGCAATCTCCACAATCCTTACAGGTCTCCACAAGAATCCCTAGGGGAAAAAGCAGACCCTTAAACACAGACTACTACAGAACTCTGTGGGGCAAGGGAAATGACTCGGACTGAAATCTGTTATAAAAATCTTGAAACAACTTCTCATAGATGGAAGCTTTTATAAAAACATTGTGCTGCAGGAGATCCCCAGGTCATTAAGTCCAATACCTTGTTATCATAAGCAAATATGTCATATAAACCATTTCATCAAATTGCTCTGAAACCTTAGTCTGACAAGGTTTAAAGCTCGCAAGTCATGTCTGTGAACTTAAACATATTCATGGACATTTGTTCTTACACCAATTCTGTCTTTTAATTTAAATCAGTCTTTCCTTTTCTGGGTTTCTCTTCCTGCTCCACTTAAATAAAGCAACTTCAGAAGAGCTGCATAGCTGTTCCCATCACATGTCTAGGAGCATATGCTTCAGTAAGCAATGCTAAAGATGGGAAGAGAAAGTTGCAGCCGCCTCAACCTTCTCAGTAAATCCCTCTCTGACCACAACTGCTCCCAGATCTTAGTTTCTGCTCAGAAGAGTTGTCTGTTCTTACAACCAACAATACCCAGCATTCTGGTGCACCAGTTCTGTTCTGTACTCATCTTTCTTGAACACAGGCAACTGGAATTGTACACCTTCTTCTAGAAGGGTTCTGAAATGGTGTGTCTCTTTTATAATGGAGAGAAAAGGGGAAACAGGAAGGAAAAAAAAAAGGGAAAAAAAAAAAAGCCTTATCTACTCCTGTCACAATTTAAGGAACTCGGAGGAGAAAAATCCTCTATGGCCTGAACAAACAAGAGAAACTACAAAGTGTCTGATTCTGATAGACTGAGCTAAAGAAAAGGAATTTCTAAGCAAAATCCTTACACCAATACGTATTAGTGGTCTAACAATGTAACTGTCGCTAACACAGGGCTGGATAACATTTACTATTCCTTTGTATTTGGTTCAGAAGTTTATAATTAGTAAATCAAAGCAGGCTACACACATCTTAGAAATGAATCCATCAAGCCTTTCCAGACTACAAAGCAATCAAAAACTGAAGTGATTTGTAGCAATACAGGCAAGCTAACTTAACACAATTCCATTGGATACTTACCAAAGTGTAGCTCTATTAACTCGGGCTTCAGCATGATCTCTAAAAGGATGGTCACATCGTAAATACTAAGGTGGATAACATTCATGGAATTCTATACTGCAAAGGCTATTGCTTTCAATACTGGGGCTATGAACTTCAAAATTAGTTTAATAGGCCTATCTAAGCTGCAGATCATATCTTTAAATTACGACATAAGCAAACACAAAGAACTTGCACAACATGCATGTTAGTAACTTAATACTTCCAATGTCTCAATTTGTAAGTTTAACTTGCAGATCACAGCTAAACTCTGCCTGTTTCAATACATCTTGGCTTTTAACACCGTTATTGGCAAGGGCTAAGAATTTTAGCTAACCTTGTCTGGTGACAATTTTCATAGCATCTGGGCACTTCACAAGCTTACATGTGATTATTCCAGTAATACCTCATAAGTAATAAGTACCACTAAGCAATTTCAGTACAAAAGAGCATAAAAATGTACCAGGAACAGCATTAGCAACTTCTACTCTGGCATTACATTTATTTGACCTCTAAATTTTTTTCAAAGTCACTGTCCAGAACACAGTTATATTTTGTAGATATACCCCCCACTTTTTTAAGCATTAATGACTTTAATGGCTGCAAATGCACATTTTCATAACCGAGTCATGAAAAGATCTGCACTGTTATGTATGAGTGCCATTATCCAGCAGAAGATTTTTCTCAGCAATGATTTTAGATCACTTTCAAATGACTTAGGAAAAAATACTGAAATTTCAGATTATTGAAAAATATTCAGGCTTATTATTGATTTCACTAAGAGTGCTTCTGTGTGATAACAATTTATCCATTTAGTGACATTATTTTAAGGTCTAATTTTTATCCAAAAATTAATACATTTAATGTATGGTTACTAATACTGTACATGACAATTTTTACCAAACCATTATCTGATACTAACACATTACTATTCTTAAAATATATTTAATGACATTTATGAACCAGGTTTGTAATTTCAGTGATTTTTTTAAGTAAGACTTACATCATTGAACTAATCACACTCCTGGAATTCAGTTATCGATAGAATGTCTTATGTTTTCAATTCTTAAGGACTGATGTCAGCCTCCCTACAAACAATAGTATTTCTCTGAACCTTAAAGAGAGTTATAGCAGTACAATGCATGGCAGAGATATAGTGAAAGTAAATTAGATAACTGTCTTAAGATTCAGATCAATTTGGTACCCAGAAGCTGAATATCTGATGAATATCAGTTATCACTTTAAAAACTAACTGTAGGGAAGACACTGATGTGCTAGAGACTTGCTTTCCATTTTAAAATATTTTTTATAAAACACTTGTAGCTTCTGAACTTTGTTTCTTCTTGGTTTACACCTTTTGTTGTAGATAAAGGGCAGAACAAACAAACAAGTACAAGAAAGTACAGGAATGCTTTGCCATGATATTTCTTTTTGTCCACAGATTTCTGTATAATCACAGAATCAGAATCACATAAGCCACACACTATAGGATAGTTCTGGAATGGATCCAAACATTCCTTTTGCTATTCATCCATACTCTGATGGACAAATTAACCCCTTCTATAAGACAAGTTATAGCTGAAACTAACTTACGCAGGGATTTACTTCCTTTTCATTAAATGACATGACACTGTACCCTGACACAAAGAGTACCTAAGATGGCATTTTCCTAAATTACTTGTTAGTCTCTATTATAAAGATTCTCCATTCTGTAACGTGATAAAGTACACATTAACTCAAGAATAAGTTCTGCTCTGAAGGATCCTGGACTACCCAAGAACCCTTGTTAGATGATTATTTTGTATACTACCACAACTTAATTCCAGAGGAAGTAAAGATGCAGAAAAATGGACAAGAAGGTAAATTGTAATAGTCCTGTTTACCAAAACAAAAAGAACAAGGCATAAATCCTAAACTGTGGAGTTCATTTCCAGTTATTCTGTGCTCAAGCATGTGGTTTATAATCCACAGGAGCTAGAGAGGAAGTGAGAGGAAGAGATTTAGTCAGGAAACAGAAACAAATAGCTGCAGGATGGATGAAGAGTGTCTGAGCAGCAGGGAAGAAGGTCAACTAGAAATTGCCGAAGACTGAATTTGTAAGTAGGCCTACCTAAAAGCCCAGAAGTAAAGAAGTCTGAAAAGTTTTTAAAAGCTTTTCTGAACCAGTTTATTACTGGTCTCAGCTTTCAGGTAGGATACTCAGCAAGTACCTGCGCCTAGGTTGACCTGGTTGAAAAAAGCATGTTTGCTGTAAGGGGCACTGTAATCCTTGATTTGCTCTAAGAGTAGAGAAACTGTGAAGACAGAGACTGTGTGTGAACATGCACTCAAGAGAAACTAAAATGGGGTCACGGTGCAGCTACAGCAGGACCAGGACATCTAGTTGTCCCAGCAAGTTCCACAAACTTACTTCAACTACTGACATAATACAAGTGAGTAAGCATTCATATACTTTTTTTCCTAATATATTTGATACACCTAAATACAGACACAAATTTCCTTACTGATCTCAGTAAATATTTATATATCCTAAGGAAAACTTGTTCTTCCAGATGTTAGAGTGCTATCATTAAGTATACAGTGAGGTATAGAAATGTCACTCTAATTGACATCATGTATGCTAGATCAGATTTTCCAGTTAATAGCAGTGCCATTTTGTGTCTTATGACACAGCATAAGGAACAGAGTAGCTAAAAAAAAAAATACACCATAATGGGTCAGACTACAGGTCTATCTAGGCTTTATTCAATCTCCAATAAAGACAATAAAATACATCTGCAGAACAAGTAAACGATGCTTTCTTTAACTACTCTTTCAGCATTAGATACCTGTTAAATTTAGTACCTTTATGTGCAACAGTTCATAACAGTTTTCTTCCATTAGTTTGTCCAGTCTGCCTTTGAACCTGTATAAATTTTTAGCCCTAACAATATTCTGGAATATGGTCTTCTACTCTGGGAAGGACTCTCTCCTTTTGTTTGGTACTAACTTGGCCCTGACAGTTCATCTGACAACGCCTGTCTAACATTTCTGTTTGAAGAGAAAGGGAACAGTTGTGCACTGTTCATCTTCTGCATTCAGTTAACGTTTTTATAGACATTCACCATGTTCTTTCCCCTTCTAAGCCATCTCCTTTCCAGGTTAGCGTATACTGGCATATTCAACTGTAATTCCTTATATATAAAAGAACGTACCTTTAAATTCATCTCACTATCCTTTTTCATTTTTCAACAAAGCTTTCCATCTTTGAGATGGGGGCAGAACTGCAATGCTATTCAAAAAGGTGGGGCAGTCTAGGTTTATTAAGTGACATAACATCCTCCCTCTATTCCCTATTCCGTTCCTAGTAATTCATTTCTAGCACTCATTTCTTCTGACTGCCACTGAGCACCGATCTAATGTTGACACACCTAATGTAACTGTAAAGTTTCAAAACTTGACAGACTTTTACTAGGTCATAAGCTGTCACTGTGCACAAGGAGCTGGAATTGTTTCCTCTATGCCATCTGCTATTTTCTTGCTTAGTCATGCAAATCTTCTGCAATCTTCACATATGTTTTTTGACTTTTATCACTCTGCATAGCTTAGGACTGTAAACAAACTTTGCCTCATGTTCTTATTCACCTTTCACCAGACACTGCAATATTCCCTGGCTCACAGTCTCCAGCTGTAATAGCAATGATGGGAACCTAGCTTCCTGCTTTTTCCAAGTTTCAAACCCATTTGAGGAAAAAAGAGTTCCAAAGAAAAGAAACCTTTCTACTCAATACATATATCAACTAGTTTTATTAGAATTGATATGTCTGTACTCCAAGTAATATAAATGCACGCACCTGAAACTACAAATATTTGAACAACTCGTAACACTTCACAGGAGTCCATTTGCAAACACATTGTTTCTGATTTCAGTCATAAGCATCTATAGATGCTCATGCAAATAATTGTTTGAGAAAATGCAAATTCATTGTACAGTATACATTTAATAGAAGATGTGTACTTTCAGTGTATATTTCTGAGATACATACGTGAAGGAGATTGCTTCCATGGTAGAATACTCTGCAAACTCACATGATTATCTGTTGTATAGCTGAATATGTTTGAATTGTACCATTTGATCAGTTAAGAAATTACTACTTTGAGGTGGATGAGTATTTTCTGCAGTTTCATACTGAGCAAACTATAAGCATCCAGCAATAAATTAAAACAAATAATCCATTACACTACAGGGTACAACATCCAAGCAAAATGGTCAGACAACTGTGGGAGTTGTTACTCCCCTTCCCTCTTTCTTTACCGTAGAAAAAAGTTATACTACACTCTACATACAGTAAATCCTTGTAAAATGAAAGGAGAGGTATATGGAGAATGTCACACAAAGTTTAGCAATTTCATAAAGGATTTTTTTCAATGGTAGATTAAGTGAAGAAAATCTGCAACCTTTTATAACCTCTCAGCATATTTAGCCTTAAGTATTTACAAAAACGGACTGAAAACACACATCCAGCCTTAAAAGACAAATTGAAGCTGAAAGTAATATATTCTAGATGTGGTAAGCTTGAGTATTTTCAAAGTTATACTTATTTGCCATTTGTAGTCATCTAGAGTCTTTCTGCTTACTCTGCTTGTTTCCAAATTTTCTCCTTTTTTTGTAGCACTCAATAACCTGGAATAAAAAAATCCTACAAATTAACTGACAAGAAGATTCTACAGAACTCTAAAAGTACATTACTCAATCCAAGTAAAGCCTAATTTTTTTTAATTGCAGTTTTAACTTTTTCTTAAGGTTTAGTATACATCAGGTTTTGTTAGACCATTCAACTTGAAAAATTACTTTCATTTAAGGCAGTTTAAGACAAGTGAGCACATCTGCCATACAAATTTGTCAAAAAAACAAAATCTAGAAGTATGTTTAAATGCAGTCACAGTAGGGGCTAGACAGTAGCACAACTGGATCTTTATTGGTTTTAAACTGCCAAAAGACAGCATGGAACTCAGTGCAGTGGAAGATATTCTCTATTCCTCCTGCTGAGACTTCAGTTTGGCAGGCCTTGTCTGATAAATGAGTATAAGAAAAGGGAAGGAGCAACTCTTCCTCACCACATTCACATAAAATTCAATGCACCAGAAAATATTAGAAAAATTACTTCAGCCGAGTTTTGATTTACGAGTTCAAACTATTTAAAGCATAAACTTTTGTTTACAAAACAGGGAATCCTCCTCTGTTTAATAACTTAAAAACCATCCTGTCCAATATGAGGTCAATTCTTCTCTGTTATTCTACTACTACTCACAAAATATTCTATCTGCAGGAGACATAAGACAACTGCAGGGATGATCAGTTGATTTCAAGCAATAGCCAAAAAGTTATGTTGCCCTTCTTTTATTATAATCTGCCATAATCTAAACAAGGAGATACCATTTAAAGTGGCTAAATTAACATATGATTTTCATGCATCTGAAAGAACCATTCACTTAAAAGAAAGCAGGATTGATATCACCAAAACACCTCTCCAGTTTAAGTTCTATAGCATAAACTTCAGATTTGAGTGATAAATTCGCAATTAACAACTTTCAAATGTCTAACAAGCCCTGCCTGTTAATTAGCAAGGCCAATATAAATCAAGTATCTCTGATATAGTTTTGAAATTCAGGTTTGACAAGACTTAAATACTTTTTATACAAGCTAGTGTTGAACAACCACAGATACCGAGATTACACTTTTCAAATAATTTCATGCTGAAGCAAGACTAAAAAAGCAGAACAATATACACCCTCAAATCTATTGTATTCACAGAGCTCGTGCTAGGTGAATTGAGATGAGAAAACACAGATGTATCTCAATTTTTTAATTTAAACTAGTATTTTGTTCTGTGCTTTGACACTGAAGATACCTGCAGTGTATATAAATACTTCCCCCCCGCCTGAAGTTTTTTTGCAATTCCCTTGGGTCAGTGTTGTATCTGAAGAACTCTTGAAACACAAAAGCACACTCAGAAATGCCAATTAGCCCTTTTTAAACAATAATAATGTATACTAAATCAACGCATTCTTAAAGCAGTACTTGGTTTTATAGTCTCTCCAAGGAAGTGCTACTGGCCTCTGTATGCACCTCCTCAGGACTGCTGGAAACGGTACAGAAATAAATCATTTTTAGTCTGTCTGCAACAGTTGCATGTGTGACATACAAACCACTTCGAAGTGGCATGCCTCTGCAACTTATAATCCTGCTTGGGTTAAGTTTGTGCATTCATACAAAAAGTATCTCTACATGGGCCACTTCTGTTCATGGAATCATAGAATCTCTCAAGTTGGAAGGGACCCATAAGGATCAGAATCCAACTCCCTGCTCCTCACAGGACTACCTACAACTAAACAATACGACTAAAAGCATCATGTTGATCATGCTTCATGGCAGCTTCCTTCTGTACATGGTAACAGACCTTGTGTCCACCCTTTATCTTCCAGCCACTGTACTGATGCTGTTTAGGTAGGTGGAAAGTTGAGGCTGAGGTGATGGGGATGGGAAAGACAGCAGCATGGGTTTCTCATTTAAGGGAGCGAAAGTATTTACAGAGGTTTGGAGGCATCCCTCCTCAAAAATAAGGCCTCATGCACCATCTGGAGCTAATATTACTGCTGAGGAGTGAATATGAGGAAACTAAATTCAGAAACCTCTACCTTAAATCATGGGAATTGCCACTGAGTTCAATGGGACTATTCAGTGTAAGCATGTAAAAATAAAAATTAACACACTTCTAGCTGACTGGTTAAGTTTTGCTGCACAATAACAGGAAATATGTAAATAAGTATTTTTATTGTACTACCTTCCTGTAGGTTCTGATTTACAAGTTCTTCTATTTGTGGTCTACTGAAGACATTGAGTATGTTGGTAAACTATGAAAAAAATCAGGAAAAGCTTTCAATGCTTTAAAATAAAATGTAAATCTTATATAATTTTTTCCTGTATGTTAACTGTTTGACCAGCTGCTGTCACATTTTTGTTAGGGAATATAAATATTAAACTAAAATGCCAAATGTTTCCAATATTTGAGATTTAACATTTATTGTTAATTTTCATATGGATTTTTTTCTGACACAAAAATCAGGAGTGTGAATTACCCATTGGCTAGTTCCTAGCCTACAATTGACAACTAGAGATATTTTTAAGCAAGTCCCAACCATGCAATTTGCTCCCTCTGGTGGTTACAGCTCAAATCTGTGTTTCAGAGCAAATTGCAAAGTGGGAGGGTGTTTCCGAATTGAGACTAGAACTTTATACAATGAAAATAAAAAATAATGACTTTTTTTGATCTGCATTGTTTCTGACATTGTTATATTCTTTAAAAAATCCGACTAAAGTGCAGGCTTCTTGGTTCACAAACACAATACAGGAAGAGAGATTAATAACCAGTAAAATGCTAAAAAGAACCTATCACATTCTAAACAGTATTTAACATTAATCAGGAATATGACATAGTATCACACTGTACTATTAAGAAGAGAACACAGCTACTGTTCAGATGGCTGTTTTAAATTTGTTCCAAATGTCAAAGTTACCTTTTGAAGATAAATGGTTTACAGCACAGCTGTGAGTACTCAACCTTCCTTCAATCTAACAATATAAACAAACTGCACACAAACATTCCTAAAAAAACACACGAATATTTCTTTGAAAAAATCCAAGTCAAATCACTGGATGCAAGTTTTCCCTTTTCAAAATAAACTCTGCTCTCATCATCTACACTGATGCAAATCTACACTACTTAGATTCAAAAACAAGACAAGAGCTATTACAGATTTATATCAGCATTGCTATTAACAGAATTTCGTATTTTGTATTTTTCAATTTTCATTTACATCCCAAAGAGTCTTCCTTGATTAAAAATAAAGACTCCACAATTTCAAAGAATGATTTAATTAAAAATATAAGTGCTCATCTGTTGTTTAGTAACTACACAGGAGATCAAAAAAGTGAAGTCATACTAAATGAAATATGCAAAACAAAATGAACAGGTATGAACTATCAGTTTGTATTGAAAGCCAAAAGTAATAATCCAGTATGAAAACCATCAGAAGCAGTATATGAAAAGTATATTTGTAAGTTTCATAAAAAAGGCATCTCAAAACTGCTGCATGATAGCACTTAGTCTAAGACAAGAGTGAAGAAAGTCTTCCAGGAAATAAGATACAATAGAGCAAAGAAGAACAAACTCAAAATATTTGCTTAAAATGTTTAATGTACATGCTCCATGATCCATGTTAAATGCTACAGTATCAAGTAGATGTCAAAACATATTAATAAACAAATTATGAGGACCAACATTACGACAGCTGTTTCACTGTAAGTCATGGTTTAAATTTTCAAAACATACTTCTAGTACCAGCAACCATTCTGGCTGTCATCCACAGATGACAACTCAGAGGAGTATGTGGGAGTACATAGGAATAATTCAGCAAACCAAACAGCACCACTCAATGAAATTTCAAAGACACTAAAACCAAAAATAAATTGGCTTAAGCAAGGAAGATGATTAGCTGGTTTTTAAATCAGCATTACTTGACTGAGGAAATGGTCTATTTTGAAACATCTGCTTAGAAAAGAATTTGGCATTAGCGCTAGCTGTGAAGGAGATACCCTATTTAATCCATGCTGCTATCATATCTGACACTACACTGAAGTGACAGTGAAGAAAAACACAAGCTTTGGGAATGTGCCATAACTTCAAAGTACATTTAGTGCTACTACCAGAAAACTGCATCTAAATAGGGCTGAGTGATAATGAGGACTCGACCTGAACGTAGAGAGCTCTCGTGACCTACAGATTAAAAGGCTTACTGCACAGACCAACACCTTTTTTTTTTTTCAGTCAAATAAAGTAAATATAAAATCTCAAAGAAAACTGTACAGGTGAGAGAACAAAACTGATGAAAGAAGGGCAAATTCTGACAGAACTAAAGCAATGCATATTCTTCAAGCCATGTACGCTCATACAAGGTACTTTTTAATAACAAAGCTGCACTATGCAAGAAATGTGCATCACACCTACAAAAGGTATCCTGAAAAAGCAGCCACTGTAAAAAATTAACTAACAGTTAGGGGGAAAAAAAAAATAAAATCAAACTGCAGATAAAATTCCATCTAAATATAAAGCAAAAAGAGTAAGTATAATCTTTGGTTGTAGAAACAGTAACAATGCAAGAGTGTAGAGGAATTGCACATCTACACAGTACTGACCTAGCCAACACTAACACAACTTAGGGGTCCATATTTTAAAACATGACAGAAGAAACCAAGAAACAATACAGTAAAAAGCTGGAAAATTATTATTAAAAGGCTAGAAAAGTTTCTTATAGAGAGATTTCAGAACTCTAATAAATTATGTAGTAGTCTAGTCGTATTTCAATCTTCTTAAGCACACTAAAGAACAACTTAACATGTCCACAATAATTGCTCTTGTAGAGAAAGAGAAATCAGGCCATAAAACTGAATACAAACTATAAGTAAAGTATGCTAGTAATTAAACATGGGTATAAACTAAAAGGAGGAAGTGGATTCTCCATCTCCAGAGATGCAAACAGAGCAGGATGCTTGCTTGTATTATAACTTTTAATATAGATGTAAATCAATTCAATTGAGCAACCTGAGATGTAAAGGGACTCATGCTTAAAAATAACATGCTTTCCCTCCCACCCCTCACTGCAGGCATCTATGAAACAAACCTAAAAATAATTCAACACAACAGAATTTAGCAACCATTTCTCCAGATTCAGACAGTAATCAAAGCTGTTCAAAGTTTAGACTAAAAATATTATTCTTGTCTAAAACAATGCCATTTTACAAATTTCCAAACAAAAAATATTACTATAACCCAAATAGGACTCAAATTCAAAAGAAACAGAAAATTTAGTATTAACAATTAAACAAAGCTTGTTTAAAACAAGAATCGAATGACCTTCACTTCGAAGAAAAAGTTATTTTAAAAGGGTCTAAAGTATTTTCTTAAAAAATATAATTTTTAAGACTTCAGGTCGTTAAAAGATAGTTCTGCTAACAGCAGTACTCTTTGTTAAGAAAATAGCAATATTATTGTTTTAGTAATTAGACTTAAAGCCAATTTTAAATTATACGACTACTAATAGATCTTTTTTTCTCTAAATGTGTTAAAACTGTGTAACTACTAGAGAAAAGCATTACTGGTTATTTCTACTATTCATGTAACTGCTGTTATTCATAGTGACACATAGTAGGCGTTCCAAAACCACATACAGGAATCACGGCATCTTAATTACCTGAGAAATGACAACAATGAAGTATTTTTGCCTTTCAATACAGTGTCATTCGGTTATACTCTATTAAGATGTAACATTAAGAAAGCACCTTTTTTTTTTTAACTCTGTCCTTAAAAGATTTTTATTTTTCTTCCCAAGATTCTTTCTTCTTTCTGGCTAATTAAAAATAGTGTAGAGATGGATTATATGCTTACTGTTCATATAATACACATCACTAGAAGGACTACAATAAAGTTGATAATAAATTGCTATAACGCACAAGGTAACAGCTCATAAGTCCCTGAAATCAATCCAATCAGTGCCTTGACATCCTGCTTAAACTGTGGAGCTGAGGAGTTATGATTACCATCTGCCTTTCCTTGTTTGCACTACCTGGCTGAATGACTGCTAATTACCTGTTTGCATGCTGTACTCTCTCTAACTTCATGTGGCAGCCTCTGGAAGTATCCTATGCAAAATATTCAGAAGAGACGGAAACGAGAAAACAGGCATTTTTATTACATACCAGACCAAACGCATCAAGCCTTCTTACTATAGGGCTATGAAGATTATTTTACTTAAATATTACTATTGGCTCTAAAACTTTTTCCTCTGATGTCCTCTTTGTAACTTATTCGGCAATGAAGTGATTGCATTCGCTACATCGCACCTTGCTTAGAAGGACCTTATCGGCGAGCATGTTTTCTAGCAAGATAAAGAGGACACTAAACAACTGATATAAGTTATCATTTAAAGTATTAGATTTCAGAAGGAATATTTTATTGTTAAGTGTAAGAAAGTCAAATTCAACTATTAGTCAAAGATGAAGTGTTATGAGAATTTCTAGACTTTATGGCCCTCTCTTAACAAAAGCACCTTATGATTCCACAAGATTCTTCTAAACAATTGTGAGTTACACTGTGGTCTTTGGCTTTCCCTCAGATTAAAATATTGTAGGACTACAGGTTTTACATTTTCTTTCTTGAAGGCACAGGAATTTTTTTTTGGTCCGTTTCCAGAAATGAAAAAGACAGCATAGCACTAACCTTGCACAAACTCTTGAAAATACTCCTATGAAACATCGATGGCTATGTTATACTTGATGGCTAAAATATGAGTAGCTTTCACAACACTCACTCACAAGCCTGAAGAAAACCCAAGATGTAATCTGCATTTTACTGTTCTCAAACTGCAAATAAGTTTTATACTCAGAAATAGAAACAAAAAACTTAAGAAAACCTCTTGTACTCCTATTGATTAGATTTCACAACAATAAACTTTTCAACAATTGTGTTGTTGTAAGCATGCAAATCAGCATAGTTATTTCTAAGAAAGAAATGCATTACAGAACCCAACAACTATCCAACTTATTAAAAGATACAGTGCCAATTTAATTTTCTAAAACCCACTATTTTACTCTTAGCAGATACAAATTCAATAACCTCTCCAGTACACTTCTTTTTGCAGTGCAGTTACAACACAAACATCTTCATAGAAGCAGTTCAATCCATTTTCCTACTTCGCACTTTTCTCTAAAAGCAGAGAAGGCACCCTATGGCCCACTCCACTCTCTACTTAATGCTTTGGGGTTCTTGTGAGCCAACCGCTACAATATCACAAAACAGTAGTGCAGAAAGCCAGGTGATGAAATACCACCGAATAGCTGTCCCCGTTCTCTCAAAATAAACTGCACAGGCGTGTTCAGACAGCACTTCAGCAAAAAGAATGAACATGACTGCTTTCACAGAAAACTTATTGTATGCATGGTTGCTTGGTTAAGCTAATAGTGCCTCACTGAAGGCGTGATCAGGTACTGAAGAACTGTTTTCCTGCACACTATCAAATGGATAGTTAAGACTAGCAATTCTACATGGAACTATGTCACTCTCAGCTCTAAAGTATTAACTATAGAGCTTCTGCTCTCATTCCAGTGATGTAGTGAGATCAGTTGTGAAACATTTCTTACACAAACGTGGAAAAAAGGTAGAAAGTGAAGATTTCCGCCAAAATAGAACACTTACGGAACTCACACATTTGCTGTGTATTCTTCTAGTTCTTACTTTACAGTAGTGTGAACAAAAATATGAAGTCCGGCATTTTTTAAATTATTTCCCTTCATTATTTAATCTGATGACTTTTCATATTGTTTCTGATCAGGATCCATTTGTTTTAAGTGTCTGCATTAAAAAAACAAGTAAGCTGTAATATGTACACCAGAAAAAGGAGCACTGCTTCAGAGCACATTCAATTCAACAGAGTAAACAGTTACACTAACATTCCTTTGAAGTGTGCAATAAAGGGGTGAAAGAAGCAGTAAGACACTAATGTATATTCAGGAGCTATAGTTGGGTTTTTTTCCAGTACATTAACTTAAAAAAAACAAACACAAAAAACTGCTGAAATCCGTAACAGTCTAGTCTTAGAAACGTTAGAATTTTACTGTCTTGACAAATAGAAATAAAGTTGTTCTGTTTCTCTAATACCAGCACAATAACTTCAGACCTAATTGCAGCTCTGTAATTAATAAGCAGGCTTGTCAATTATATAGTAAAGCACTTCTATCCTGAAATATGGCAACTTCTGTCTCATATAAATAAGTGAATGGGTAATGCAAAAAGGCTGTTATCATTTCACAGCATTTGCATATTAATACACTAGAAGTTACCAACTACTTAATTTTTTTAAATGACAAACACTTGGAGGCGTTTCAGAAACGACTTAAAGGCCAGCCTGAAAATTAAAATTAATACCACAGACTGCACATTAAAATAAGTGATCCAGCACTGGCTCACCAATTACCTCTCCTAAATCCCCCACCTGCCTTCCATTCTAAAAAGAGGAGGGCATACCCTCTCACCTATCCACCTTCTGAACAGCAAGACGTGAACAGGATACTGCTGCAAGCCACAGGCAGCAGGCATGGCACAGGAGAGCAGTATGTAGACAGACCCAGTCACAAAAAAAAAAACCAAAGAAAACACAGTGAGAAAGAGTCCAAAGTAGCCCTGCACGCAGGGGCTGGCATCTCGTCCGAGAGGAAAGGCGTGGATGGGGATGTAGTGCATCTGTCGATGTAAGACGAGGCCAGTATATCCTTCCCGACTCGCCCGCTCCGTGCGTTTCCCCTCACAGACTCTTTCAAGTCTCCACAGCCCCGCTGAGCTTCCGGCAACGGCTCACTCAGCGGCTCGACCGGGCGGCCGAGCCCGAATTCCAGGGCTGCACCTGACACAAAACCTCCAACCGAGAAAAAACATACCCGTCCCTTTTCACCCACCCACCACGCAACTCGGAAGGAGCCGAAGGACCCCTCACCAGGCGCCGCAACAGCCGCGCCCCAGGACCCCCTCCAGCGAAACGGCACCCTAAAGGACTTCGCGCCACCAGCCACTGCGCATGCGCTCCAACCCCTCCCTACGCCGTGCTAGGCACGCATGCGCCCCGAGACTTGCCCCTTCACCCACAGGCTTGCCGCGCACGCGCAGGGGCACGCCCCGTCCCATTGGCCGGCAGCTCATCGCGCATTTAGGAGCGGCTCCCCCGGTTCACCGGCTGCCGGCCGCCGCGCAGGCGCTCTCGGCGCTCCCCGGCCCGGCTCTAGAGGAGCAGGCGCATTTCCCCCCTCCCGGCAAGCGGGCCGGCTGCCGCGCAGGCGCAGTTGAGACCCTTTCGGGAACGTTCTGTCTCGCAACAACCTTCCTCTGCAAGAGAAATCCTGTGAGGGTACGGGCCGCCCGCAGCCCCGGTCTTCCCCGTCCCGCCTCGCTGGCGCCTGGGCCCTTCCCTGTTACCGACTCCTGCTGCAGCCCGCGCCCTTCTCCGCACAGCTCACCCCCACCCCGACAGCTGACTGCCCGGCCCCCCGCAGTCGGGCCGAGACCTTTCCCCCCCCCGCCCTCCCCCCCCGGTCTCTTTCTTTTTTCCTCCCCCGAGCTCAGCCTCCTCCCCGCTAAGAGAGCGCCGGCAGCCGGCCTCGGAGGCGGTCCTGCCCGGGGCT
>JAVKLA010000093.1:24697765-24713103 GCA_034782735.1 Sagittarius serpentarius | reverse complement strand
TGCGGGGACATGCGGCTTTGAGGAGGGAGCCTCACGCCAGGCTCAAGCGTCTTCTCTGGAGCGGCGGACATGGGCCCTCCGCGGAGGGGGGGAGCTCCCCTCGCCCCTCTCCTCCCTGCCGTGGTCCCACTGAGATCGGCGGGAGCTGCCGGTGCCCAGGATCTAGCGGGATCGGACCCGTCTAGGCTAGAGTGGGGCAGGTGATGCTCCTGCCCTTGCTGAGGTGCCGGCCTCGCCTTTTGCAGCTCTCTGGAGTTTCTTCTCATTGAGACGAGTTCTAGCTGTGGGAGCACAAGGGCAGAACAGACTGCTGCGAGCAACAGGAGAGGGACAGAAGGGGCTGCCAGGAAGATCTTCATCCCTGCAGCGCTGCTGCTAGAGTTAGAGAGAAACGTGCTGCCTCTCCTCTCTGTTTCTTTTGATCTCCTGGAGAGGAGAGGTGAGTTGTCTTTCCCTCTTGTCGTACTGTAGCAGTGGAGAAAACAGGCTAGCTTGCAAGCTGCCCAGCTTGTTCAGGATGGCTTCAAGCCCCAGCCAACTGCTTGGTTTGAGAGTCAGCCCTGTGAAAAGGCCCACTGATGGAGAAAGAGATTAGCACCGTGTTAACTGCGCGGTTCTCTCTCCTTTGCTGCAGTGCCCACTTTCACCGCTGTCTCCTCCTCTGCCTGCTCCTGCTTTCAGCATGGTAAAGAAGAATACTATCCCCGATGGGTAAGTATCCCTCACACTAAGCAAGAGGCAGGAGCGGGCACAGTCCTGCCCACAGAGAAGGGGCGCTGACTGCCCCAGGCGCTTTCTTGCCACAAGCATCTTCACCACCTACAGCCAGGTAAGGTAGGTATCTTCTCCAAGACAGGAACAACCCAGCCCTTCATCCCCCAGGTGAGTATAACGCTCCAGCCTGTCTGTCAACAATTCTCCTTCATCAGCCAAACACAGTCCCTTCTTCCTAACCTTCTTACCCCCAGCTGTGTACTTACTGGGGAAATGGGAGAGTAGTTCATCCTTCAGACTACTTAGATATTTGCTGCCAGGAGTGGAAGAAGAGCTGATAAGATGGGAGCAGGTGGTTGCATGCATGTGATCAAGGAATATTTTCATGGATTCAGGTCCAGAAACATCCTGCGTTTTTGTTTTTAACAAGAGGGCAACAAAAATATTTTATCGGCAAAAATAATAATAAAAAAACCCAAATGCACTATACAGGCTTTCCAGTGACTTGATTGGGAGTGCATATGGGGACCACAGAATGATCTCATTTAAAACATACAGTTCTATTCTCCAGCTCTACTGGAAAAAAGAAGTCCAAGTTTTGAAGTTTAACCCATGTGTTACTGCTGACATCAATACAAACTCATTGGGTAGGATGCTGTGCTGGGATATAAAGGCACACTGTAATGGGGCAATAATTTATAGTTTACACGTTATTTGAGGAAAGGTTGACATTATCCTGGTCTCAAGGAAGTGTTAAATAAGTTTATTGAGAACATTCTTGGGAGGAGCAATAAAATACAAAAGGCATGATTTCCAGCAAAGTATGTTGGTCTAAAAGCAATAAGGAGAAACAAAAGATGAACAAAATTTTAAAAATAACTTCAGGAAACATTGAAGGTTTTGTCATAGCTGACAAACTTGGGGATTAAAATCAGAATAAAATTTAAGAAAAGCTATTTAAGCATATCTTTCTCTGAAAATTTTTATGAAATTTCAGGTAAAAGTTGGACAAAATTGAGCTAAAGTGGGTTAGGTTTGCAAGCAGTAATGCAGAAAGCCTGAAAGAATAACTGCCCTCCTTGTTTTCTCCATACTGGGAAATTACTACTAAACCTTTGAGATATGGGTGCTCATTTCTCTGTTCTTTTCCCCTTTGCATTTGAACTGGAGCAGGTTTCAGGCTACATGCATTTCTTAAGTATGGAAGAAGCAGTGGACTGTATTTTTGGCTTCTGTGATTGGAAACTAATACCTGTGTGTCTTTCAAGGGGAGAAACATCTACTGTGGAGTAATAGGATATAAAGTTAGTGTTACAATCTGACAGAGTTCATGATCTTGAAATACTTTCAGCTTCTCCAGATACTTACTTTTTGATACTATTAACAAATTAGGCAAGATATCAGCAGTATTGGATTTTCGGCAGTAAAGGAGTTTAAGGAATTGTCAGTGTCCCAGTCTCATGCAGCAGTATATTGATGTCATCCTTGTGCTAGCACAACATGTTGTCGTTCTTCGCTGTGAATTAGTTTAGTACACCAGGAAAAAATAGCAGTGAACCCTGGAAGAGGACTTAAGGAAAACTAATTTTAACCTAGGTGATCCTGCACGTGCAATTTACTGGCCCCAGAAATAGCTGTTGGCAGAAGTGAGATTGTGGTACACTGTAGCATAAGGACCAGTCCAGACGGTAGCATACTATGGAAGTACAACCTCAATCATATCACAGTATCATAACAGCAATAAATCTAACAGTAACTGTTCTGTTTTTAATGATACTGCAAGAGAAACACTGTGGTAGATAAACAAAAGAAAGTCATACTACATATAGACATTTTCTAAGATTGTCTTTCTGTTACTGCCTCAGTTCTTTATACGGTTCTTAACAGTTTTAATCCAAATTCCATTATGCTAATTAAAGCAATACAATAAATTTGAGGTTTCAGTTAATTTATAAGTAGCTAGGAATAGTGCAACTAAGCAAGAAATGGTGATTTTTTTTTTAACTGGTCAGCTAATTACTTTTACAGTACTGTGTCTGCAGCGTAATTAAAGTTGTCTTTATGTAAGGGTTGTGCTATAGCACTGCACAGCCTTGCTAGATATCAGCACTTTGTACTTAGCACCTGAAGTAATATTAAAGTGGTATAAATTGCCAGTGTTGCCAGTGGATCTGCACTGCTGGTCTTGTACCTTGTTCTTCTTGGCCCACTCTTGTTCTTGTGTCCCTGTCAGTCAGCCCTAGCCAAGAATTTGCTGATGCTATTTGCACCATCTTTGCTCCAGCAGTGAGAGGAGGAGGTGGACTGGAAGTAAGACTTCCTGTATTCCTTCATAGCAAAAGCATTTCTCCCTTTTCCCACTAATGTCTTGGAGCAGAGCTAAGGTGTACAGTATCCATTGCAGTCTCAATCCTAGAAAGCAGTGCTGCAGAAGTAAGTTTGTAACAAAGTGAGACATCAGTATAAAAGAGGGATTCCAGGGACCCCTTGCACTGCCGTTTCCACCACGGAGTCAAATTCTGGTTCTTCACAGTGCCTGAAATGGTATTCTGCTTCAGTAGTTGTGTACTGTGATGTTTTAGTGGAGAACCAGCCAGTAAAAGGAGTTCAAGTTACATAACAATCTTAAAATACTATAATGTTTTTACAGATTTATACGTGTTTATGTTTCAGCATCCAAAATCCTACTGTGGGTATACTTTCAAAAACTCCAGTTCAGTTCAGAAAAGCACCTGCAGAAATGTTACCTTCTTGCATGTTTCCCTTAAATGGTATAAAAAGAAATACCAGGAGTGGGATCTTTTTATTATAAGGACAAAGCTGAATTATTTCTGCCTATGCACCATAAACATTCTTGTTTAACTGAATTGTTTCCATGCAGACTTAAAAGCATCAGCGTTTTCATTTAGATAGGAATGCTAAAGACTATGGCATAACTGTGCATGTTCAAGGGTGGAGGGGAGAGAAGGGTTACCATAAGCTGAGAGTTTATTTGTAAAGTAAAATTGCTTCATACCATCAGACATAGAACGTTTGTATTTAAAAATGTGGGATGGAGAGAAATTACTTTCTGTAATACCTGAGTAATGATAACATTGCTATAAGAGTTGAAGGCCCATATCTAGTGTTACAGTACACCACAAGTACAAAGCTATGCAATTACTTTCTCACATGATAAGGAAACTTTTCTCCCATGCTTTACATCCACACTATTTTTTTACAAGATATGACTTATTTGCGTCCCACTTACAAAGGCTGAAGAAAAGCAAAGTGAGAAATCTATGTCGTGACAGATGATTAAGATCTATATTCCCTCCCTTCCATTCTGACCTCTTCAGTATGTGTTCTGTCTTGACAGCATGTCATGGTCTTTCTATGGCTATCTTTGCTTCAGCAGAATAGCATTGAATCTGGTGTCTATAGAGGTAATAGAAGCCACCTGGAAAATAAAGCTGTGTCTGTATCATACAGAATCGGTAGCCAAAAAAGGAGAAGAGGTTCCAAGTAGTATTTTCTAAATGATCTTGCTACAGCTGATAGTATTTCAGACTTGAGTTTCCCTACAGTTACAATAATTACCCTTTTTGAGTGTTTTGGAATTCCCTTTTCCAGAAGTTCTAAACACGTAACTGCTTCATAATCATAGATGCTCATGAGGGGCTCCAGAATTGTAGAAACCCTTCAATTGTTAAGCGTAGCTTCAGATATTGCTCTCTGAACTTACTTCTTCACCCGCTGTAGCTTTTGAGTAATGTATACCTATTCACAGTGTTTTACTAACACTGATTTTTAACTATTAGATGAAAATCATTCTGAATTGATGCCTTGAGATCAGTACTAGTTTCTCTTACTCTGGAATACTGGAACACATTGCTGAACTGAATGTTACACACTTGGAAATGTAAGATAAGAGAGCTTACTTACTTTTATACTTATGGTATTTTTGACAGGAAAAAAACCTTAATTACTCTGTAGAGATATTATAGTATAGAGATTTTATTCTTTTTTTTTTTTTAGCATATACTAGTGTAAACATCCATTTCATAGGCGATCTAAAGTGGGTTTAGGCTTCAGAAAGACCACGAGTTCTGTTTGCCATAAAGAAATTACAGGGTATCTGTTGACAGTTTGCTGTGCTCTGTATTTTTATGTAACTCTGTCACTGAGATGTGACAAACTAAAGACATGAAACTTTCAAATTATTTCCAATTCAGTGGTTCTATCATATTGTACCTATGAATTATGTAGTGGTTTTCTTGTCTAGCTTGCCATTAAAAATGTACGTAATATCTTTATGTGAAACAAACTATTTTTCTTTAAAAACACCACAGAAGAAAATAAGTACTAAGGTATCCATCTGTTTAAATGATTGAGTATGAATTACATACAGCTGCATGTTTATCTGCTTCAGTTAAAACTAGTAGAGCCAGGTGTGGAACACACAGTTTTGTCATATTTTAGTTTAACATATCTGTTAAGGGGATATAGTAGTAATAATTTCCAGTATAATTTTCTAATTTTTAGAAGTGATTCATAGTCAGATTTACTTGAACAACCACAAATTATGCTTACAACAAATGAATGAAGTTTTCTTAACTAGATTTCAAAATTGTCTTGAATAATTACATATATTACTGATACTTACAATCTCTGCTGTGTTTTGCAGTTCATTGATACGTAGGTTTGTATGTTTAAAAACTTACATAAACATCTTTGCTATCACATTTATTTTTTGGTTTTTAATAGCAAGATTTATGCAAAATATAGCTGTTATAATGTTCTTTGCTTGGCTTATTATCTTGGTGTTCAACATACCTTTGAGCTTAACTAAAGAGGCTGCAGAATGAACAGTAAATTTTGCCTTACTCAAATTTGCTGTAAGCTTGTCTTCATTCTGGACATTTCTATAATGTCTTCTGTTAACCCCCTTGAAGCTGGAGGGTGCTGTGCAGGCCCTGTTGATGATCCTCAGTTGATTGGTCTTGGGAGCTAATTGGTTTTTAAGTGTTTTTCTAAGTTTTTGTTGCTGTTTCTTTTTTTCTTTTGTCGTCGAACAGAGGCCATTTCACTGGTTGCTGCTGTTACAAAGCATATTGCCGCTAGATTCTTTGGTTAATCTAGATCACATATCTTGTAAACTTTCACCAAGATGCATGAAGCTAGGGTTTTTTTTGTTTTTTACTGAATATCTCTGAAATTTTTAGTTTAAAGAAAAAGACAATAAAATATGCTTGCTTTTCATTTAAATTAAAATGGATAAGCAGAGTAATATATTGTCATGTAAACTAGATTTAAAAACCTCTAACAGATTAGCTGACTAGAGTCTGTAGTGTCAGTAATAATTGTATTTATTTTTTTAACTGGAAGCCATTCAAGCATCACAGAAATTTCAGAAGGAAAGGAGGATGATTTTAGTTTGATTTTAACACTTTTTCTTCAACCAAGAAGTGATTATTTTGTTTAGAACGGCAAGCAAAATTCTGCCTATGTTTTAAGATAATTATTGGTAATTGGGGAGTGAGGAAGACAAAACATGATAGAGAAGTAGGAACTGCAAAAGCTAAATAGTTAAATAATTGGTTAATTCATATGTTTTGTTGACTTTCAGGTCTTGATCTCATGTAGTCCATGGATTGTTTACCTGTTTGAAAACTAGAAAAATAAAGCTGTAATTGAAAATGTAGCATGTGTGTGCAGTATGTCACTTCTTGTTTAAGTGCTGTTCTCTGTTAATTACTTTTCTGCTTGAACATGTAAATTCTGGGGTTTTGTGGCTTCGGATAGTTTAGAGTTCAGAAAAATTTTAATTGCCATATTGGGCCCATAGAAGCCTGTCGTAGCTATTTTGATGCAAACTTACACACTTCTTGAGATTCTGAAGGTTTATTTTGTGAAAGGACCAGAAATATCACAGATTTTAAGATAATAGTTTGCTTTAATGTATGCTGACCTAGATAGTCTACAATTTGACAACCATTGTATTTTGTACAGGAGTTCTCAGACTTCAGTTTCTTCCTGGATATGTCATCTTCTGACTATTATTTGTGTTGGGAAGCTGCAGTATTTCTCTGAATTTACATGATTGCATTTTGGATTCTTATCACAACATCTTTCTAATGTGAATGCCATCAGCTGTATGGCCAGAGCTATTACCTCTGTGATGCAAGTGCCTAGAAATAAATTTCATGTCTGTGTCTCAGTAAGATACCACTGCCTCTTTCAGGAAACTCTTCCTGCCATCTTTTCAGCTACTTCATGTCCAGCTTGTTTTTCACTCAAGCCTCTATTACCTTTTAGTCATTGGTACAGGAATAATGATGGTGCCAAGTCTCATGATAACACCTTTCACTTCTGGCTTTCTTCCTTCCACTTACGTTCCAGCAGGACACAAATCGTGTCACAATTCTCATTCATACTTGTTAAAATGCGTATTTATGTCTTTGCTCCTGTAACTCCTGTTTAGGCGACCACCTGCAGCTCACTTGTCTTTGGTCATTTATGCCTTTATCTAGACTTACTCTTTAAGAGTTTTACTTTCTTTATTCCCTGTCACCTATAATTCCCAACCATATTCCTTTGTTGACAACAGAACAAATTTTCATTTATTTTCTTAGCCTATCTTTGTTTAATTTCAATATGCTGTTTTTAATTTGAGATATTTTTTAGTTCTGCAGCAGTATGCTGAAATTTCCATTTTAAATATCATTTTAAAGATAACATTGAACACATACCCTTTATATTTTTTGATGAAGAGTGCCTTCTGCTCATTTTCTACCATAGAACTGTCAGCAGCTTTTGAGTTTCTTGCTGATTTTGCAGATTTTTTTTCTGGGAGGATTTAAATGGCTTTAAATACAGGAGAATAAAACCCCAAGTTTATTAAAGTCTGACAACAAACTGTGTAATCCCAGTGCATTGTTCTGTCAATATCTTAATCTGAAAAAAAGCTCAGAATTTTTACAAAGCCTTTTTTACATTGCTAATTAAAGAAAACAAGATTTTTAAGCCTTTTTTTTGATCATTTCTTATTGGCTCCTAATTGCTCGTATTTATGATAATCATGTTAGATTTCCACTCATAGTTTTCCAAGAGAAAGCAGGTTAAAATATATCTGAATTTCTAATTTATGGCATCTTTTAAATTGTCTTACTACATAAGGTAATTGGTCTTCTGTGGTTGGGATTTTTTACTTCTGCCTCCCTTCAAAATGTTTCTAAACATGTGTATGTGAATATGGCTGGCTGTCAAATCCTGCTTTTGTAAAGCATTTTGTACATTTTATTGGTAGAGGTAACACCAAAGATAATTGAACTGGGTTGAAAGAAAAAATACTAGGTTCTTGTTTCTTTTATCTCTATGACAGCATTTACTGCACTAGTTTCTATATCTCTAAGTACAGCCCACTTTCTAATTCTGTTTGGAAGTCTAAGAGCAAAAGCAGGAAGGGTATTTCCTTGTTTTAAATAAAGACATGTAATTTCCAGACTTACTAAAATTAGCAAGAGGCAGGAGCTGGTATTAAACCTGACTTTGTCATTAATTTTAACAGTAGTTAGATTAAATATACATCTAAATAAGGTTCACACATTTAGTACCTTTCTAAGATGAAGTGAATGATATAAAATTAAACTATGCACAGGGCGGATCTCAGTTTTTCTGTAGATTTTGTTTAATTTTTTTTGACTGAGCACTACTTGCAACTAAGATATTTCATTATGTTGTGGTTTTTGTTAGGTTCAGTAATATTTTCAGTCCATTTACACTGTGATCCTAATTGATTCATATACAATTTATCTATCTTAAACTAGAATAAATGGAACATAGTCTCAGATTTTTGTTTTCGTATTTTACAACTAGTGTACAACTACCAGACTCCAAAGCTTACAAGCCTGAAAATCCACTTAGGAAGACTTCTCAAGTTAGAACACTTTTATAACACATGATGTGTAATTTTTTGAGCAATGCTTTTCAAACTACGGTGATTGAGAACATGCCCTTTTTTTCCCCCTGTATGCAACTATCCTAAGCTAAGGGAGTATATGAAGCAGGAGGCTGTTTTTGTTTCCTTGTTGCAATTATGAGGTACAAATTTCCTATAATTAGACTTTAGTAAAAGGTTTTACTGCAAACACTTCTCGGTGATTTAATCTCTAGCCTGCCCTTATACCTTCTCACCTTGTCTTGTATATGACAGCTGTTTGCAACAGCCTTCTTAATGATGATTTGTTACCCCTTTGTTATTTCATTTGTTATCCATTAAACTAAGCACCTGTACGTCTACATTGTGAACCTCAATCTGTTCTTTAGCTCATGGTGAAGACAAAAAAGATAAGTTAGTGCTAAAGACATTGATGTAGTAGATTGTTACATGATTTGTTAGTATCAATTATGTTTCGGTCACCATGCTATAAGTGTTTCCTTTGTTACTTCCAAGCATCTATGAATGGTAATGTTGTTATTTATATACTATGACAAGTGTAATTATGGATATTTCATTGAGAGTTTTTCCAGTCAACATCTAGTTTGTTATGGTCCCATATGGGAATTGTGAACAAACCAAAATACTCAGTGGTCAGAATATTTTAAAATAGAGTATTCAGTTTATTTCATAAATTATGTGGGTTTATGGAAACCAGCAATCTAGAAGCTGTTGGATGCTCCCCTTAAAGGGAGAGATTAATTTAGATATTAATTTAGAAAATTGTGAATGAATGGACACCAGTGTTAAAGAATCTTACAGAAATGTTTTGTATTTTAATAGTTGAGCTACTAGCTGAAAATGCAAAAAGGCTGTGTAGATTTTAAGTCATCCAGCTGCATCTTCTGAAGTCGTAGAGATAACTTGTCCTCACATGAGAAGTAAAAGTCCTAAATTTAGTAAATTACCTCTTTGAAGGTAAAATTTATCTGCTGATTAACTTGTTTTCCTGTTCAGATAAAGCTTTTCATACTTTTTAAAAAAACCGAAATCTGTGAAATGTGATACATCAAGAGTTTTTTCAGTACAATGTAGAATTTGTGAATACCAGTTCTTTGTGGTTTTGGAATAACTAGTATTTTGGGTGTTGTAACAAATCTTCATATTAGTAGGTGATTTTTGCTAAGTTGGTGTGATGGAATATTCTCCATATTTTTCAAAGTAACAAGAGGAAGTGCAGTCAAGAGTGTTTCTTTGAAAAAGAAGCATATTACAAAGTAAACACATTTGCAAAATCTAGAAGCTTTGTATTTTTAATGAAAGTAAACTTTGCATTTAGTTGTCCATTAAATGATGGATGCGAGCATATGATAACTTTTTTAAGGGTGTTTAATTCAACCAAGTTGAAAAATTTCCACCGGCTATAATAGAGCAATACTTTTTACCTGTTGAACCTTACCCATTTGCTTGCTTTATATTGGTGCTACTTGTTTGTAAATGCTGTCCTACGATTTTGAGGGGAGAAATTTTTTGGAAGTTGAAAAAGAAAGGAAAAAGACTGTTTTCAAATATCCTGATGATACCCTGAAACCACTTCATGGAATAATTGCAGATTTAGGGACATAATTCTACTGTATGATAACAACAATCGTACATTATCTCTAAGAAGTGTTTTCTTTGTGGTGGTACTCTGGAGAATAAAGATTAATTTTATTATAGCTCCTAAATTCAGACTTATAAACAATAAAAGTGTCTCTGTTTAAGCTGTGTAGTGTGCTAAATAAGCTTCTACCCTGATCAGTGCTGTAGCAATATTCTGTTGATATTCTTCCAGCATCTTTTCAGCAACTCCCTGTTTCTTTTCTCCCAAAATAATACCAATCTATTAGTTATTCTAAGAAGATCTTAGTTTCTTGGTGAAACAGGCAGGTTACTAATGGAAAATGGATTTTTAAAAAGATTTTACTTATATATCAGGATCTAATTGGTCATTTTTTCAAACTTGTGCACATCAGTTATGAACGCTTGCTTATGTGGTCAAGGAATTTTAGGAACTATTGGATCCTGCTGTTTGGAAGTATAAATCTTAATGTATTATGTATTAATTAGTAGCTGCATGACCCATCATAGTAAAAAAGGTAGCTATCGTACCTTTATGCTTGGAGAAGTCTGAAATAACTGTTACCTGCAAACAATGTGAAATACGGCACCAGATTTGCCTGATATTTGAAAGATACTTCACATAGTTTAAAATAGCTGTTAGTATAATTTTAAAGGAGCATAATTTTTATGTGCTTTTTTTTACCAAAGTTTTAATCCTAAGAGGAAATACTTCTTTTTTTTTTTCTTCCGAGTTTTACATGAAGCTGCGGGTGTCTTCTGTTGAATGATGTCATTTGAAAATATTTTAAAATAAATATTTGTTTCATTACAGATGGCGGAGTTTGACACCAGTTGGACAGCCTATACCAGGAACTAGATTTATTGCATTCAAAGTACCTTTAAAAGGGGTATGTATAAAAAGTAAATATAGATTGGCTTTGTTAGATACAGTACAAAAATAATGAAGAATAGCACAAATATTCATGCAAACTTCAGGAAAGTTTTATGAAAAAATAATTTATTCAGATTTAGCACTTCCAGTCATCTACTAGTGGCTTTTTTACATAATAATCTATGGTTTTTTTCTCTTTTAAATTTTTTATTTGGTGTTACTCTTTTTATTTGTCTTTTAAAAGCCATAAAATCTCTAATCAATCAGCACAATTCATTTGATCACTATTAAGAGGCCAAATTCATTTGGCTTTTTATGACTGTTCTAAGAAAATCATATGGGAAGGGTTATGATATAACAATCTAGGCAATGTAAGCCAAAATACAATTTTATGGAAATCAAGTACTCCTTAAAGGATACCAGCCACTGCAGTACTTTATAGATTCAGATTACCAATTTCATAAGCAAAAAGCTTTAGTGATCTGGAGGAATGAAGTATATTTAAAAAAGAAGTCTTCGTAGATTTCTTTTATGAATGTGTTAGTACTTCCTTTAGATTCTTACACGGAGTGCCTTCTTAATCTATTAAATACACTGAGTCAGACCTTTTAATTCTTTGTGACAATACAAAATGTGGAGGCTGTCTTTTTCAGACTCTTCAGTTCTTTGGTGGATTGAGGCACAGAGCAAATTTGGGCAAATTAGGGCAAATAGGGCAGATTCACCCTTCTGTATAAATTAACACAAGGGCTGTATAAATTAACTCCTACAAGTTCTTGCTTCAGATACACAGGAAATAACAGTTTCTAAGCTCTTTTAAAGTTCAGTGGCTAGACATAACCATAGCAGTTAAGAGTAAATATTCTGTCTAAGCTGTTGTCTACAGATTGCACTGTAGTATTGATATACAGAAAACTTAGTTCTTTGGGTATCTAAGTGCCCATTATGTTTTCAGTCACCATTCAGTTTGCCTTTATCAGCAACAACTGAAGTGGAATGCTTGCAGGGTTTGCTTCCTGCAGCTGCTTTTACAGCTTTAGTATGATGGTTTGGTTCCTTTGACACCAAGGATCTCATACTTGACATTGGTCATGTTCTCCATGGTACTGATGGATTGTACAATAGTCACGTGTCTTTCTACCAAGACTGCTAGTGAACAGATCTAGCAATGAATATAAAATTAAGTAGATTTATAATTAGCTTCTTTGCTATTGGAGTATTTGAGAGAGGATTTTTTGCATCATCAGCTCCTGTAATTCCACTTGATCCGGCACCAATTTTTTGCATAGATGCACTATTCTAGGCAGCATTTGTTCAGTGGGTATATTTCCAGTGCCTGTCCCTCTTACTCCAGATTTCAGAGGAAGGTACATCGCTGCTAATGTTACTCTTTCCCTGTAGCTCCTGTGATAGTCTGGAAGGTGCGCCACCAGGTTATAAAAAGGGCAGACGTTCTCAGGGAACGTTTATAGCAATATATCACAAGTAGGCACTCTAGGACAGTGTGTTGCTCACTTCCAGTCCTACTGATCTTACTGGGGTGTAGATCCCGGTTCTGTGAAGCTGTCTTTGAACTTGGCCAGGTATGAAGTCTGGTGCCCAAGAAAGCAAAATCTGTAACATTTCTGTCCCTTCAGTTTGTTCAGTCTCAACTATGCAAGATGGAGAAATGACAAGCCTGCCAGAGACTGTGTGCTTGAAGCTCGTGGAGTTTGTGGCAGAATACACATAAAATGCGTAACTGGCTAAACTGTGATGTCTTTGCAAAGATGGTGGAGGTCAGTAGATCTGTCTGGGAATGCTGAAGACCTGATTGGTCATAGTCTGTCAGAAGTCCTGTTATTAAATTGATGGAGTAGGCCTTTTGCATATGCAGCAGTTTCCTTCTTTGCTACCTATTAGGAAATTGATGATTGGTGATTTCACCCAAAGGGAGAAAACGTATTTTCAGTATTTTAAGGCTCAAGGGTTATTGTTTTAGCAGAAGATGTGCTGCTAGTAAAAGCTTTTAGATCATGGGTTTACTTGAAAGGATTTTCTGTCCTTCCTTTCAGATCATTGTAACGCTAACAGTAACATTGTAGTATAGTAAGGACTGGGCAAGTTCTTTCCCATGCCATTGGAAGGATTTTAGCATTGATACAGGTTTCTCACCTTCTCAGAGCCTGATTAAACACCTAAACTACTGAATAGTCAGCGGGAGTTTTTCAGAAAATTCCAAATAGTCTTTCAAAACATAGTCTTCCATAATACATTTAACTGTTCACTCAGTCAAGCAGTATGTTTAGAGATATCTTACTTTTGTAAATTGTATTCCACCTCAGTTTGTGTGACTTCACATAGTAAAAGGAAAAATTCTTTAACGTTCTACCATAGACCTTTTTCAGATTCGCCATTGTCACCTCAAAGTTAGTAAATTCAGTTTCAGATTTTACTAAAAGTTACTGCTGAATAGCAGTGAGATAACTGACTTGTGTTCATTTTGTTTGAACCCCAACAACCCCCACTGTTTTTTCAGCAGTGCACCAGTATCTGGAATACATAGGACTGAATACTTCTATCTGCTTTCTACCCTACTCTTTTCAGCTTATGCTTCCTAATCACCTAGCAGCTTTGATAGGACTGTCCCGCTGTTTATGCTTTAATTTGGTTTCCTGTCTCTGTTTCCAGACTTGAGATAAGTGCTTGCTAGCATCTTAGATTATAATCCATTCAGTCAAAAGAAGGAGTGGTTAGTTACCCTATAGCATCTGTGGTTCTAAGAGTTATGTGGTCTGTGGCTGCCTTCCTTTCCAGTAGTTCTGAGTCCAGTCTGCTTGAATTTCTTGTTGACAAAGGAACTGAGAGGTGGTTGAGGCTGCTGCATCTTTTGCCACTGTCTTTACTGGTTGTGGCTGAGCCTGTGTCAAAAGGCTGTCACAGTGGATAAGCACACTATTCAGAGAAAATCCATTCTTGTGTATATGAGGCATTTTCATACCTAGAATGAAGAACACATTTCAAAAAACACAGGTACAATAGGGCGAGTAAACATTTTTCCCACTGTTTCTGTCAAATCAATTATTCATTAGCCACCAACATGCAGCTTTCTTAGTCACTGTATTTTAATCTTGTTTAATACTTCCCAGTGCTAAATGACATGCATGTGCACTCTGCCAAGAGGTGAAGAAGGGATAAAAATGTCTGCACAGCATTTGTGGGGAAACCTTTAGAAGAAATAAACTCTTGTATCACAAATTCTAATGTTTTATGTGAAATGCACTGTTAATTTTATGTTACTGTGCAGGACAAAGTATGTTTGGGGGAAAGTGGATTGTGGTGTTTTGCTTTTTGCTGATGTTTAGTTACTTAAAAATCAGTATATACATGCTGCATTTTGCAGGATTTTTGTGTCTACCAAATTAGTGCTTATTTTAATAATGTTTGTTAGCATTGTACATATGGAAATTCTCACACTTTTTTTGCATTTTCATCTGAATAGGAAAACACAACAAATTCTTGCTTTCTTTTTATTTGGTTCCTTTTATCCATATAATACATCGATATGGTTCTGATACTGTAAACATTCCCTCTTTGAATACTAATGTTTTCTGGTCCTAATTAAAAACAGCTGAATATTAACAAATGTCTTGTTGTTAGAAATTAAAAAGATCTTTCTTTTCCATTTTCATTGTAGGCAATTAACCAGAGGCTTACTCCAACCCAGAAATTTACGCCGAAAGACTTAATTGCTGCAATGAAAGCCCTAAATGTGGAGCTTGGATTAATTATTGATTTAACATATACCACACGATACTATGAAGTTAAGGTAATATAAGCATAGTAATAAAATAAAATTGTTACTGCAACCTTTGTTTTACAGTATTTACACATTTGCTTACCTTGAATTGGAATAGACAAGGGAGCCATCTAGACTTACTTTGTGTCTCTAGTAGAAACCAAATGTTTTACCACAGAGGAAGTAACTTCTTCTCCCAGCTAGTTGCATTTGTGGCTTATTTGTATTATGATGACTCAGAGTAACGGATAAAGACTTCAGTGCCAGGCACCACAGAAAAGATGCAGAAGATTTACAGCCTGTGTCCTGAAGACGTACTGTGTTCAGTTTTGGACCCCTCACCACAAGAAGGACATGGAGGTGCTGGAGCGTGTCCAGAGACGGGCAGCGAAGCTGGTGAGGGGTCTGGAGCACAAGTCTTAGGAGGAGCGGCT